>VBSM01000272.1:31574444-31619437 GCA_008086735.1 Cheirogaleus medius
AAAAAATCAAACAACCCCATCAAGAAATGGGCAATGGAAATGAACAGAAACTTTGCTAAAGACAGAATAATGGCCTGCAAACATATTAAAAAATGCTCAACATCGCTAATCATTAAAGAAATGCAAATCAAAACCACAATGAGATATTATCTAACCCCAGTGAGATTGGCCTGTAACAAGAAATCTCTAAACAACAAATGCTGGCGAGGATGTGGAGAGATAGGAACACTCTTACACTGCTGGTGGTACTGCAAATTAGTGCAACCTTTGTGGAAAAGAATTTGGAGATACCAAAAGAAAAGATTTGGAGCTAAAAATAGAAATACCATTCAACCCAGCTATAGCAATATTAGGCATTTACTGAAAGAGCATAAGACATTCTATTATAAAGACATCTGCACTCGAATGTTTATGGCAGTACAATTCACTATTGCAAGGACATGGAAACAACCCAAGTGTCCATCAATTCATGAGTGCATTATTAAAATTTGGCGTATGTTTACAATGGAATATTACTCAATTCTAAGAAACGACAGTGAGCTAGCACCCCTTATATTATCCTGGATCGAGTTTAAGCCCATTATCCAAAGTGAGGTGACACAAGATCAGAATAATGGGCTCCACATCTACTCGCCATCAAATTGGTACTGACTTGCTCAAAGAGTGGTGGTGTTCGCCAGGGATTCGGGGGTTCTGGGGTAGTCCCACATCTGAGGGATGTGGTGAACATTGTGGAGGGGAAGGGCATACCTCTAACTCTTGCTATGGAGAGGCAAAGATATAAAATGTAACCAAAATGTTAAGAAAGAAAGAAAAAGAAACATTTGTCAAGTGTGAGGCAGGTGGGAGGGGGGAGAAGGGGATGGATATATACATACATAGTGAGTGTGATGCACACCATCTGGGGGATGGACACGCTTGAAGCTCTGACTCGAGGGGGCAGGGGAGACAATGTATGTAACCTTAATGTTTGTACCCCCATAATATGTGAAATTAAAAAAAGGAAATAAAAAAAATCATTGGAAACATCCTAATTGCCCATCAAAAGAGATTAAATATTCATAGAATTAATGCCACATAGTAAGTAGGATGAACAGTCCAGAGAGAAATGCTGTCCAATATGGTAGCTACTAGCCCAATGTAGCTATTGAACACTTGAAATGTATCTAGTCTGGATTAAGATGCACTGTTAGTAAAATACACACAGAATTTCCAAGATTTGCCAAATTAGAAATCAACACTTGAAGTTGGTATCATTGCTATCCACTTTTATTTATGTTCCTCTACTCCTGATATTTTCTACTGTTTTCTCCCACTTTCTTCCATCTTCAGTAGTCCTTTAACATGAAAGTACAGGTACTGGGCATTCAATATGCCTAAATCAGTATGTGTTTTTCTCAATTCTCACATACATTTACAAAAAAGTGTTACTACTTTTATTAATAGTAAAAATTAAGTGCATAACATCATTTTAGAGAGTTAAAATATTTAATCCTCATCTCAAAATACACCACTGAATATATGAGATCTAGAGTTTGGGTATTGTAAACTTTAAACTTGCATCTAGATTTTGAACTGTACTTCTTGTTCATAGACAATCATTGAATAACTACATAGGACCTTAAATTTTAATATGCTATTATCCATTAATTAATAAAATTAGTCATATGAATACATACTCAAGTTGGGTCAACATTGATGTTATTTTATTTCTGCACTTATTTAAATGATGTCTTAAAAATATGACCTCTACAGACCAAATATATTGGTTACATTTGAAATTTATTGGCAAAGAGGAAGTTAGTAGATATTCAGTATGTACCCTAAATATCCAATCATTAATATCAACATCCTTGGCAAACAACTGTTTTAACAGTGTCCACAGGGTGTTGCAGAATGAGCAGTGGGCCTTTTCCAAGAACCTACAGTAACATTCTAAATAAACCTGCCAAGATTTCTGAGATGCATCTCATACAGCATCCTTACAGTCATAAAGGAAGATGCCAAATCTAGCTCTGCAGAGCCCAGACTGAAGGAAGTCACAATTGCCTGTGTGAGTCAGCCCATAAATGAACTAGAGAGACACTGTGCTTGTGTCATTCTTGCCATCTGTATGACTTTAGGCTAATCACTAACCTCACCGGTTCTCAAGAAACACAAAATATATCGCCGGTATATTTTTAATCAGTTATAAGATTTTTGTACACAATCTAGTAAAATCAATCCTTAACTATTCATTTTCATACTTTTTCCAATCACTAAAGAAAGGATGTGATTTATTGTGATGATGTAGACCTGTATTTTTAACCAAAAGAATACAAAAAGCAGTTCATAGGCATGGTTTCAGCCTATAAATAGGCATACTTATAGGCATACACATACAGCTTTATGAAATCATTTCTATTTAGGAACTAATTTAACAGTTAAAAGCAAAGATGATTAAAACAATGAAAATAATATTAACATCATTGAATTAATAATACTTTGTAATAAAGTCACTATTCTATATGAGGCATCAGCAAACTTTTCCTGTAAAAGGCAAGACAAGAAATACTTTAGACTTTGTGTGTCACACAGTCTGTGTTGTAGCCACTCAACTCTGCCATTGTACCGTGATAACAGCTTTAGACAATACATAAGTAAATGAGTGTTTTTGTATTCTAATAAAATTTTGTTTATTAAAAAAAAAAAAAGCATTGAACTAGATTGGGCCCATCGGCTGCAGTTTGGCAACTCCGGTCTATGACAGTCAATGGTTTAGAAATCAGTGACTGTGTAGAAAATTATACTCATTTTTTAAAGAGATAATGCTATTAAACAATTCTTGTTCTACTCATCAGTTATTTAAGCAAAATGAACTTTTCTTTTATCAAATATTTTTACTACTGACTGAGACATGGGAAGAAAAGAATCCAGTTATATTTGCTATCACACTACATATATCATGCTAGAATTTTCTCTATTTTCTAAAGCAAGTTTAAAGTCAATATCAGTACCTACAAAGCATTATGATAAAATTGGCCAGAGATGAATTGAGAACAATTTACAAAATGGATTACAGGAGCCATATCATTTATGCAACAAGACATATTGATTATTAAGACAACTCAGCAAGTATAGTGTTCTGATCAGATTTCTCATGCCTAGATGTGTTTGTTTCACCACAAAGAAGCCATTGTTTCTCCTGTTACCTTTGTGAAATTTCAAAGACAAATATATTTTGCTCTGTATTCAGAGAGGTAGTACACTCTTGAATGAACAGCTGCTGATCACATTAGGAGCTTTTGAGCTGAAAATCAAGGTAGATGAATATTTCAGCTCAATCAAAACACAAAACAAAATTGTCTCTTCATTGTGGATTCTCTACAACACCTTTCTCTTTCAAAAACTGAAAATCCTCAGTGAAACTGAACAATAAAGGGACATAATAAACCAGATGCTTACTTTCATTTTCCTGCTTTATGACTCACATATTCTGAGAGTATAATTTATGTCTATGTATTAAATAACTTTTGTTGCCAACAGCCAAGGCCATATTTGCTGTGGAGAGAGCTATGAACTGATAGAGACCTGGGTTCCAGTTCTTACTCTGCTAATGACCAGCTGTGTGTCCTGGAGTAGTCTGGAAAAAAAATTATTCCAAAGAATTAGAAGAATGGTAAAGACTTATAGACTGTATAGGATCCTATAAGCAGAGCTTCACCTGAAACAGGAGAAATATCAGTATTTGTCAATGAGTAGAGCACCCAGGGGATGTGATGTTTTCTACCCACGGATCCATGGCAATAAATCAGTGCGCCTTGTCAGACTCTGAGGAATATACAATGCTTCTTTGGAGAAGAAATGCCCCAATCTACTTAAGAGACACAACATGCTGGCTAGGTCAGGAGGGATTTCTAAAGCTCTTGAAGAGAGTTGATATATCACTGTATAAGGGGCTACAAAGATGCTGGGTGATCTCTGTAATCAGGGGTCTCTGAGCTTCCAGTAGAATTCCCTGGCCCTGGAATTCCATGGACATCACTACAGAAAAAATAATTTCTGACAAGATCAGGCTTGGGCTTTAAGGCTTTTCCAGCAGAGGACAGCAGAGGCAGAACCAGAGAAAGCAAACCCGTAGCAGTTAGAGATCCATCGCAGTTAGAGACCCAAGGTAATGAAGGCAATGAAGATAGCCGTCTAGAGGGCAAAGTTCAAAGTGGTTCCCACCAAGAAAACCTCAGAGAGATTGACACTATTCTTGAGCAATACACCTTCTCAAACACTGAGGAACTGAGGACCATGGTGTGATGTTTGGTTCTACAGAATATTTATGATAATTCTTGACTTTGTCTTCTTAGTTATACTTTAGATTATAGGCAGTGTGCTTAATTCTAACATATGCACAGAAAAGAATACACACACGCAAACTGGACATGTGGGTATGAAAAAGTTAAACAATCTGTCATACATCTGTTTAAGTGACAGTCCCAAGAAGAATATCCCCTTTCTTCTTTAGAGATGCAGTGGTGAGAGGCAAGAACCATTTGAAGAAATGGTCACCATTTGAGCAATGGAAAAAAAGCCTTCTAGAGAGCACTTAGCCTGGAAGAATATTCATGTTCCTCTCAAAACTGTGGCCAACTATGAAATGCTTCCCCATGCATTAATGTGGACAGTTCCCAGAGGAACTGGGGAAGGGACTTCAAATTGTGAATAGTGTAATGAAAACATCAAATTATTTAAGTACTAAGCCAACCATTTTGGGGGTAAGAAGAAAAGAAATCATAGCAATTGACACAGAGTGAGTTAAACCAAGAAGCATTCAGTCTGTTGTAGATCTCAGAACAGTTACAATGGAGGTTGGCCATGACAGGAAAATGCAGGATTCAAAATGCACCAAAAGAAAAGGATCTGCAATACTGTCTTGATCATTTGTGGCTAATAACTTTACCGTTCACCTGAGGGAGTAGGGATTAAAAGTAGACCAACACTACATTCTAACACCCAGATAAGATGAACAAATCCGTAGTTAAGAGAAAAACCTAGGCTAAGATGCCATTGTCTTTCCTACACACAGGTTCCTAGTATTGTACTTATATTAGATTCAAGTGCCCATGGTAGGACTGTAAACCAATTGCTCCTCAGGCATGTATTATATTCAAAGAAAATAAAAAGCTCTCTCATCAGTTATGTGCTAAGTGTTTACAGTATTAATGCTAGGATATATTTCTCTTTTTATTCAACCAATTATTATTGAAGGACTTCTTTTACCAGGCACTAGGTGCTGACAATATAGTCTTTTTTTTTTTAATTTCCAAATATTACAGGGTACAAACTGTTTTGATATTTTGGTTACATGAATCATTTTTATAATGCGCAAACCATGGTTATAAGAGTACCCATCACTGAGATATTATTCATTGTACCTGTTAGGTAAATTTTCACCCATCTCCTCCTCCTCTCACCCCCCAAGTTGATTTCCATTGAGTTTTACTTCCTTCTATGTGCTCATCAGTTAGTTCCAATTTAGTGGTGAGTGCATGTGGTGCTTGTTTTTCCATTCTTTAGATACTTCACTTAGGATAATGGTCTCCAGTTCCATCCAAATTGCTGCAAAAGGCATTCATTCTTCCTTTTTTATGGCTAAGTAGTACTCCATAGTCTATATTTACCACATTTTGTTAATCCATTCATGAATTGATGGGCACTTAAGTTGATTCTGCATCTTTGCAATTGTGAATTGTGCTGCAATAAACATTCATGTCTAGGTGTCTTTTTGATAAAATGTCTTCTTTTCCTTTGGGTAGATACCCAGAAGTGGGATTGCTGGATCAAATGGTAGGTCAACTTTTAGTTCTTTGAGGAATTTCCATGCTGTTTTCCATAGAGGTTGTACTAATTTGCAGTCCACCAACAGTGTATAAGTGTTCCTTTCTCTATGCATCCATGCCAGCATCCATTGTTTTTGAACTTTTTAATAAAGGCCATTCTGACTGGAGTAAGGTGATGTCTCATTGTAGTTTTAATTTGCATTTCACTGATTAGTAATGTTGAGCATTTTTCATACATTTATTGGCTATTTGTCTATCTTCTTTTGAAAAGCTTCTGTTCATGTCTTTTGCCCACTTTTTAATGGGATTGTTTGATTTTTTTCTTGCGGATTTGCTCGAGTTCTTTGTAGATTCTGGTTAATAGTCCTTTATCAGATGTATAGCTTGCAAATATTTTCTCCCATTCTGTGGGTTGTCTGCTCTGTTAATTATTTCCTTGGCTGTGCAGAAGCTTTTTAATTTAATAAAGTCCCATTTATTTATTTTCCTGTTGCTGTGATTGCCTTTGGGGTCTTCATAAATTCTTTGCCTAGGCCAATATCTAGAAGAATCTTTCCCATATTTTCTTCTAGAATTCTTATGGTTTCATGTCTTACATTTAAGTCTTTTATCCATCTTGAATTAATTTTAGTAAGTGATGAGAGATATGGGTCCTGTTTCATTCTTCTACATGTGGCTATCCAATTTTCCCAGTACCATTTATTGAATAGGGATTCTTTTCCCCAGTGTATATTGTTGACTGCTTTGCCAAAGATCAGTTGGCTGTATGTGGATGGTTTTACATCTGGGTTTTCTCTTCTGTTTAGCAATACAGTCTTGATACAGGCCTGGTTATGCCACCACTAGCGACACTGTTTATCCAGGAGGAAAACTGAACAATTTTTATTTATTTAGCAAGGGCAACACAGCTTATATGAAGAGTAAGCCACTTATAACTTGCATTTAGAGTGTGGGTTCTGTTGGGGTCAATTGGTTTCCCCCAGGCACAGTTTCCTACAGAATCCCCTGTGAAGTAGACCCCATCTGAATATTAGATTAAAGATTTTGATATCAGAGTAATCAAAGTCAGTAAACTGACCTTACCTTTAACCCCGTTACAGAATTTGTTCTTACCAAGGTTTTTTAATAATCAAGTATACTACATTTTTACACTACAAGAATGGAAATTAGTCATTCTATACAAGTGGATGTAGACCATGTCCTTTAGACCAAGGTTCTTCAAATAATAACACCTATATCAGCAGGTCTTAGCAGGACCTAGACAGCAATTGGTACACATTTAAACCCTCTGATGAAGCACATGTACTCTTTGTTTCTGAATGAAGGTAAAAATCCAGAGGTTTTCAATACCTATTATATAAGGAGCAAGGAGGAAGTTCTATATTAAAAGATGAAAATCCTGGCTTGTATATCTACCCAGAAGGGAAACCATCTTAGCACTTCAAAGAGATAAGCTATAAGGGAGCCTTCCGGCAGACCAATATTTTCTTCAAATTGGATTTCTCTAATCCCTGAACTGTGACCAGCAAAGACTTCAGACTGAAAAATTGATTTTTCAACTACACTTCCTGAGGACTCACCAGAGCCACACAGTAAAAGAAACAATAATTCTTCTTTGTCTACTGCATTGATGAAATGAAATCACATGGTATTTTTATACCCACTAGTATAACTGAGAAATAGTCTTGCAATTGGTTACCTCTTCATAGTTAAAATATTATGTTCACTTAGGGAGGAAGGGTTGTTTATGTACTATACGTGGGGTGATACCATATACACATATTTTGTTCATTTTTATTTCTCTTAGATTTGTTCAATAAATATTGAACTGTCTGGCCAGAGTTTCTTTAAAAGCTTCAAGAAAAGAAGGAGAGTGAAAATAAAGTATGGCCTCAGCCTGATGCTGTAGTATAAACACTAAGACAAATAAAACATGGGTTCAGCCCTCAAGGAGTTGTAATCCAGAGGTGGTCGTGTCCAATAAGGATGGCATAAATAATAAAAATAAAGAATTGTTTTCATAAAAATCTGCTGCGGTTTCCATTTTAATATTTTTGAGTTTGCAGTATTGCATGCCACCATGTATGGGCAGGTAGACTAGACATATTTCTCAGTCCATCATAAAGGACAATGTTGTTGAGTTGTCCATTGCATGCATGTCAAACCACCTAGCACAAAGGTCATCTCTTAAGCATTGTAAAAAGAATAAAATCTCTGCCAAGAAAAATGGATATTTTCCTTTATCACTTCCTGCCATCATCTTCCTTTAGCACTTCCAGAAGCAAAAGAAGAAGAGTTTTATTTTTTCTTATACTCTCCAGTCTCCTTTAGAGTCTTTCCTGGTTCTTCCTGATTGTTCACCCATAAATAATTCAACAAGTAAATTCCTTTAATGACATGGCACATGTCATCTAGAGTCATTAATTAAGATACATTTATATTTTAAAATGCCTGCTCCTGTTTGGTTTTTAGTTACTTAAAAACTAAGCGTTTTTAGTTATTTTTAACTTTTAGCATTAGATTTTTTTTCTTGTCAAAAAAATTAATAACACAGCAGCTCAGTCATTTTAGCATTATTATTAATTTTTAAGCTATGGTGAATTTTAAAAGATTATTCACTCTGTTAGTTTTCATATTGGGCTAGGTCCATATAGCATTCACACTTCCATTTAATATAGTATTTAAACACATATACCTCCTTAGAAAATTTTGCAACCATGTATGATTTTCTTTAGATAATAAAATGTTATTTTTATAAGAATGGTATTCTTCTGCAAAATAGATGTTACAAAGGTAGAACTGAGACCAATGGTCATAGTTTTCAAAGAGATAGATTCAATCTCAGTATACCAAGGCCTTTATAACAGTCAGTTTTCCAATAAATGGAGTGACTACCCCATGGGGTATTGGATTAGCCTCTCCAGGAAATTAAGGTAGAATCTGATCTATCACTTGGCATTAATGAGAAATTGGACTAAAAGATCTTTAAAATTCCTTCAAATCTTAAAGTGTGGGGAATTAAGACCCAAACAGGATTTCTGAATTTATTTTTTCTTAGATCAGTCTCTAACAATCAGATGTATTAGTATATAAAAAAACTTTTTAAAATAAAATTTTATAGTGCTCAGTCATTTAGGGTAAAGACACTTTTAAAGATCAAAGACGTACAGAGGGTGTGAGATATACTTGTTTTTCCTAAAAAGAGATAAGTATCTGCCAAAGTCCATATGCTAAGCTGGATTTATGATGGTTTGTCCTACAGAGAAAAAAAAATAGTTTTAAGAAGTAGAAACTAGAGCCCACTCTCTGGTAAATTAGAGGAACAAATAATAGTCCTTTGTATCTTAACAGTCATTCTTATTCGTATGCAAAGTCATTCTTACCATGGCTCCTTTCTCATCTTTTTACAACTTTATATAATTTAGAGAAAATATATTTTTAAAGCATATAGAACAATTCATTTATGGCCCATAAATAATAATGGCATATTTATTTGTTCTTCAGAAGTTTAAAATCATGTTTAAGTGGGTCTCTGGCCTTCTGAGACTTGGAGATAGCTTTGCTTAAATAAGATCTACATTCTGTTGTGGTCATAGCAGTAAGAACTAGTAAGAAATTTTATTCCCTATGTTTAGACAAGTACCTGAAAAATAACTTCAGAGCTTAGAAACAAGGAAAAAAAGTTTTGGTCCTGGGAAGAGACTGGTTCATAGAGATCAGATGCCTCCACAAAGTGTGCTGGGTTTCTCTGACTCCAGAAGGCCAGGAGATGAAAGGGCCAACTCCTGAAATGAGGAAAGAGCAGACAGACCAGAGATCAGGGGAATATCTATTAGCAACCCAACTGGGCCTGAAAACCTACAAAATTATGCATCAGTAAGGCAGGTACTCAAGTAATATTCCTTCTATTTAAAATACTATAATTGACAACTCAACCCAGCAAGTCCAAGAAAAGTGTCAATTCAGCTAAAGGGCTTGAAAAGCTAGAGTTGATCAAGAAAAACAATCAGAACAGATATCCTGTGACACAGAACTACTAGAAGAGATAAATTAAGAGCTGAATAAAAATATATGCACTTGAGAATTTTTCAAGTGAAGCATAAAGATTTCCCAGAGCTAAAAGATATAATTTCCCAAATTAAAAATTCAACAGATGAGTTGAAGGATAAGACACTTATGTGGCCCAAATTAGTGACTTGGAAGATTAAGTGTGAGAAATCTCACATTATCTTTAAGTACAGAGCAAACTACAGAGATAAAAATCACCAGGGGAAAATAAAATAAGAGAATTAAAGAATAGATTGAGAAGACTTAACATGAGAATATTATTAGTTCCAGAGGAAAAACAGGAACAGATGGAAGCAAAGCAAATAAACAAATGAAGGAAAATTTCCCAATGATGAGGGGAGAGACCTGAGTCTGCAAATTCAAAGAGCTCACTAAGGGCTGGATTAATGAGAAAAGATACACAACTAACCATACCCTGGTAAACTGCTTGATCTCTGAAAGTAAATTTTTTTTAAAAAAGCATCTTGCATACTTTCCAGCTGAAAGAATAACTTATCTAAAATGGAAATTAAAGTCAGACTGAGGGTGGCATTATAAAATAGAGGAATAGAAGCAGTCTGGCTTCACTCTCCCACACAGAAAACCAAAAGCAACTATCCAGTGCCAAGATTATCACCAGGAATATCCCAGAACTCAAAACTGAGGCTATGATGATTCCAGGGGCCACAGAGAAGTGAGAAACTGAGAGCATGAGGTAAGAAAAATGGACCGCTCTAATGCCTATGCCCCTCTCTAAGCTACCAGGCACCACCCAGAAAAGTTCCCCTGGATTCGTGGTTTCAACACTAGAAAAAGTAATATTGAGGCAGGGAGCCAGCTTCCCCACCATCTTGGGTTCCTTTGCATGAAAACTGTTCATGCCTCAACTCATGGAAAACATCACAAGAGTTAGTAGGGTGAATAATCCTGAGGGTAGCTAGAGATGTGAAGGTGAGGCTAGCAAACTCCAGCACACAAAACTCAGTGGCTGCTCTTCATCTCAGCCAAAGGAGATGCCAAATCATGGAGGCAATTTAGCAGCACTGTGTTGTAGAAGGTATGCTCCATGGGTGTCCAGGGCACAAATCCTTAGCCAGCCTTCCCACATAGCCAGGGTATCCCATCTGGGATGGGCGCCAGACTTTTGTGAGAGCTACAAGAAATCTGGATGTAGGGCGCCATCTAGTGCTGAAAAGGAGGCAGGAATCTCAGGCTAAGGGAACTCAACAGTCAATCTACCTAAAACCTCTAGACAGGCATACTTTGGAAAACAACAAACCAAACCAGACAGCAAAGACTGGAAAAAATAGCTAATGCTTCAGTGCAAAGACATAAACACGCACCCATAAAATAAGAGCAAACATGGAACCATGACCAAATGGACAAAACAAGGAACCAGTGACTGATCCTAAAGAGACAGCGATATGTGGGCTCTCGGATCAATAATTCAAAGTGGCAGTTTTGAGGAAACTCAGCAAACTCCAGAATAACACAAAAAAATTCAAAATTTTATCAGAGAATTTTAACACAAATTGAAATATTATAATAAAAAATCAATACAATAGTCAAACTGAAAAATATACTGAAGAGGCTCAACAGCAGACTTGATCAAACAGAAGAATCAGTGAGCTTGAAGACAAGCTATTTGAAAATACACAGAGGAGAAAAAAGAGTAAAAAGAATGAAGAATGCTTATGAGATGAAGAAGATAGCCTCAAAAGACCAAATCTAAGAATTATTGGCCTTCAAGAAGAAGTTGAGAAGGAGCAAAGGGTAGAAAACCTATTCAAAGAAATAATAACAGAAAACTTTCCAAACATAGAGAAAGATACAAATATCCAATTACAGGAAGGTGAAAGATCACAAAAAAAATTCAGCCTAAATAAGACTACCCTAAGGCATAAAAGAATAAAACTTTCAAATGTCAAAGACAAAGAGAGGATCTAAAAAGCAGCAAGAGAAGAGAAGCAAATAACACATTAAGGATCTCCAATTCATCTGGCAACAGACTTCTCAGTGGAAACCCTACAGACTAGAAGGAAGTGGGATGACATATTCAAATTGCTGAAGTAAAAAAAACTTCCAAATGGGAGTACTGTACCCAGTAAGGCTATCTTCAAACATGAAGGAGAGATAAAGACTTTCCCAGACAACGACTCTTCAAAAAAAAGCTGACAGAATTCATCACCACCAGACCAGTTTTATAAGAAATGCTAAAAGGAGCTCTTCAGTCTGAAAGAGAAGGACACTAACATGCAACAATAAAACTTCTAAAGGTATAAAACTCACTGGTAAAAGTAAGTGCACAGACAAATTTGGACTAATACTGTAATTGTGGTGTATAAACACTTATATCTTTACTATGAAGACTAAAATACAAATATACCAAAAATAATAATTACTATAACAATTTCTAAGAGATAAGCAATTTTAAAACATGTTAATTGAAACAATAAAAAATCAAAATTTGAAGGGAATGGAGTATAGAGTTTTTTAGTTTTTTCTTTCTTTGCAAAGTTGTAATAAGTTAATACAGTTATTGTCATAACTTGTTATAATTATAAGATTTTTTGTAAGCCTCATGGAAGCCACAGAACAAAAACCTATGATAGATACATTAAAAATTAAAAGCAAAGAACTAAAACATACTACCAGAGAAAGTCACTTAACAACAAAGGAAAACAGTAAGGAAAGAAGAAAAGAAAATAAAAATTACAAAAAAACCAAAAAGCAAGTAACAAAATATTAGTAAGTCTTTACCTATCAATAATAACATTAAATATAAATGTACTAAATTCTCCAATTAAAATCAGACTAGTACCAGACATCTCACCTTCAGCCTGGAGTAACTAGTAGTCAGTGGAATAGCATTCAAGAACCACTGAAAGAAAATTATTATAGTCTAGGAATCCTACACCCAAATGATATATCAGTTACTGATTGAGGTGAAAGAAAAGTATTTTAGTATATACAAAACTTCTGAGAATATATCACCTATGTACTACCTGTGAGAAAAACACTTCAGACGATTCCCTAATCAAGAAAAAAATCAATAATTGTTAACTATTTGTATTATTGTTCCTAAACTATTTCACCAAAAGAAAAGGAATTAGGTAAGAGAAGGAATAATAAATATAATCTAAATGTAAAAAACAAATACGATGCAAACATATTTCCAAATTAATACGTGAATTTGAGCATGTTTTCCATGCTTTTGGATGTCTTTGCTTGAGTGTTCATTCATATACTTTGCTATTTTTTTCTGTTGAGATATTTGTCTTTTTGATGTCAATTTATAAGAGCTCTTGTTATTTAGATGTTCATCTTTTCTCTATTGTCTGTATTACAATTATTTCTAGGCCTATTAATTTCTAATTATGTGGTATTATGCCCAGAGAATATGACCTATAAAATATTTACTTTAAAAGAATTTCATTAGAATTATCTGTGTAACCAAGAATACTAATTTTTGTAAATATTGCCATATGAAACTTTACTGGCTACTACCCTTTTCAACCAAAAGAACCTATATAACCAAATTAGCTTGTGTGAGTTCACAACAGTAAAGAAATAAAAATAACTTTTAAAAAAGAAAACTATAGATTATCTCTTTATTAAGAAAATAATGTGATAAATACACATAAGCAAAATTTTCATACTCAATTTTTGAGAGATCACAGGCCTACCTAGGTCCAGGTAAGCACTTGAACCTTAGATATAGGCATGTATATTCGGACCTCACTTCAGTAGACAAAAGGTGAAAGTTGAAGGACACAGGTAGGATCCCTAGTTCTATTCAATTTCAGTATTCTAGAATACTTGCAGAAGTATACTTTTAACAATGTGCCACGAGACAGGGTAGTTTTCTGGTCACAGGGATTTACGGTTCTTGCTTTCTGAGTGCATACCCTGATTTGGCTGATTGCTGGTCATAGCAGGCTAGTGAACAGCTGAGATTTCATAACGGGAAAGTCACAGCAGAAGTTTCCTTTGTTTCTCAGGAATTTGAAAAGCAGGAACATGAACAAAGGAATGACCAAAAACTTTATCTCACTAGAAAACATACAGTAAAGGAGGAATTCCTAAGAAATTAAAGAAATCAAATTAGACAGGGAAGGCATAGGAGAACCTTGATCTCATAATTAGAGATTTTGATTTAATTGAAATGAGACCACCAAGAGAGGCTTTTGAGTAGTTTAGTGGGAGCCCTTTATCAACAAAAGTTACTGCATAAAAAAACTGGTATTTTAGAACAAATAGAAGGGAAGTTGGGGTATCTGAGAGCAAATAAAGAAAAGAATATGAAATGATAGTGGCTGAATATGAAATTGAGAGAAAATAGAAGGAAATAGGAGTATATTTAAGAAATATTATTTAGAAAGAAACTACAAAATCTGTTGATAGTGAAGCTATAAAAGACAAAGTGATAAAAATATATACTCCATCCACCTACCAACACCTCATGAATTTTCTAAAAGTGCTATTTCTAATATGTTGTCTTTCTGTCCCCAAAGGGGAGAACTTTATTCTAGAATCTTGAAATAAGGTCTAAATTCCTTATCTTGAAATTTAAGACTTTCTGTCATGTGGTTCCAGAACTATGTTTCTCAAAACTACCAAAATAATTCTGATGGCAGGAGTCTTGTGAGTTTCTGTTCCACAACTCAGAAACAGATTTAAAGCTAATTTTGTATAGTTCAATCTTGGTCAAGAGCAAGGCTTTCTTATCCCACCACCTCCTTTCTAGGTGCTCCACCTTCCTTTCTAGCATGAGGAGATGTGTCAGGGTGGGAATTAGAGAAGTTAATAAGTGTCCTTCACACCCAGGTGCAACACTGTCCAAGTGGGATGGCGCATCGGGGGCATCAGACCTGGAGACACAGGTAAGAACAGCCATGGATGGTCTGTGGGCTGACCTTGGCAGTGTGTTGGCTTCACCAGAGGCTATGCCCCTTTTCCAGAGGCATCGGGAGCCCAACCCCTCTTCCCCCAGCTTCTGGTTATTTTTCAACTCATTTCTCTGAGTCAAGAAGCCATCTACATGTATGATTCTGAATCGTTTGTAACATACTTAATTTGCCCAAATGTTGAGCGTTTGCAACCACCATGATTCCTTGGTGAACAACTCCAGCCTCTTACCTAGTTTTGACATCGTTCAAGCTGAAAGAAAGAAGCAGCCCCTTTTGGGATATAAGTGGAAGGAGGAACCCACAAAAATAACCATGAAATAGTATACCACTTTGCCATACATTTACTTCGTAGGTCCTAAATTTTACAAAAGATTGATTCATTATCCAGCAAGAAATATTTCACTGTTTCTGTGGTAGCTCAGTCTACTTTTTGGTGTCTAAGCCACACTTACACGCTTAGCTTTTTCACTGCCTCATTTTCATTATCTTTATTACCATTCCACTTCAAGTTTCAGGTCCTATAGCGACACTCTAAATGCCTTTTATCATCACAACTGTCCTCTACCCAAAATATTAAATGTAACCACCCTGACAACAATGCCAGAGGCTAAATTTATTACCCTAGTTCATCCCAATGTCTACTTTCTCCATATTTGTACTTGGACTGCTGATTCATCACTGCTAGAGAAAAATCACACAACCACTTAGATTCATATTAAAAATTCATGTCCTCAAACTTTAACTGTCCAGCAATTCTATAGTTCTTCTTTAGGAAAATCTCTCCCCTATTCTCCACAGTGACTATTTTTACACTTTTGCATCTTCCTTAAACCTCTGAACCAGATGCTGCTCACTTCGCTCTCAGCAAATGCCCTGACCTGCTGTTCATAAAGAAAATAGAAACCTTCAGTGTGGAGTTACCTCAATTCCTCCACCAAACCCACAACTTCATCTGCTTCTGAATATGCATCCACATTCTATCCCCCTTCCCTTACTATAATTACAGAAATTAACATGTTCTTGTACGTCATTATTCTCCTTTTCATGTATTATTTTGAAGAGATAAACAGAAGTTTCTGCTGAATAATATTGGAGGCTCCCTCCACATTGCCTGGCAAAAAGGTGGCTGAGATTAGTGGCTCTTCATTCTCTATCAGGAGAAGTTTCTATTATTTTCAACTTCTCACAGGTGTCCAAGTTCTCTCAGATCAGGGATTTGATATCCATGATAGCTGGTAGCCATCTGCAAGATATCTATCTGTGACTTCCCTGAGCAGTTGGTACCTAAATCCTGGCTGCATGTTATTTGCTCTCTCCATCTAGTACAAAGGATAACAACAGGAAAGTTAGAGTTCCTTCCTGAAAGCACTGCTCCACCATAGGGCCAAAGGTACTCAGGAATAAGGTATATATGGATCTAATGCATTTCAGCACATGGTCTCTTCTTTAATCATTGTGCAAGAACAAGTGGGGTCATCTTGCTCCAGTAATACAAGTTTATCTTGATACTTCTTGCCTTTAATGCTATCCACCTCTGTCCTTATGAGCACATATTAAGCATCATAGCTGAGAGTTCTGCCAGTTTAACAGATTCAGGGAAGTAACAAACTAGGGTAAGGTGGTGTTATTACTTACTGAGAGCCATCTCATTAGACATGGTCTCCCTGGAGTGCTAAATTAAAGCAGGGAGAATAGAGCCAGTCTGCCTTTGTAGAACTTTAGGAGATTATAATGACCTTTCTTTTTTGTCTTGTGAGCTAAACAATGCAATATATCAAGTCATTTATCTGTAAAATAGTGATAGTATTAATCTCACGGAGGTCTTAATTAAATTAAATGAGTTCACATATATTAATACAAGGCACTTAGTACCTGTCACACAGTAAGCTCTCAGAAGAAGGAACTCAAGCAGGGGGAATGGGGGATATGGGATGTGTGAAAACCTACCTAATAGGTACAGTGAACACTATCAGGGTGACAGGCACACTTTTAACCCTGACTCGAGCATTACAAAAGCAATCTGCATAACCAAAAACATTTGTACCCTTGAAATACTTTGAAATAAAAAAACGTAAAGCACACCATACATACTGTTAAGTGTTTCCCAAATCCTTCACATCTGACAACCTCTCCTAGGGAGTAGAGATGTCACCACAAGAGGCAATAACTAACATCTGTGACCTTCACCTCAATTTTAAGATGTTTATTTAATGGTGTGGTGGGTCTCACTCTGCATCTTACCTCCTTCAGGGCTCTTAGTATCTTGTAATATAGAATTCCAGGTCATTGGCAATGGAAAAATCCCCAAGGTGGAGCTAGGTGCTCTGCAAATTCTGACATCAAGATGACCTCCCCAACATGCAGCTTTGATAAACACCAAAGTGACATGCATCATAAAAATCACAGCTCAAACCATATCATAATCACAAAAGCAGGCCAGAGTAAAAGAGAACACAAGATGGTGAAAAGTAACAATAGCCCTGCACCTGAGAACAAACGAAGGACAAGACAGGCCATACGGGACTAATCAAAGGCTTAAATGGGTTGGATATAATTTTGTTTAAAAATCTCATTTTTTAACCTTCCCAGGGGTAGGAGATTGAAGGAATGGATTTAGCCAGCAGTTAGATTGATAATATGATTTCCTGGCAATCTATTAGCACTAATTCAATAAGATGGGCAGCTGGCATCCACTCTGACTCCTCCTCCACCTATGAGGTAGCAGATGGTTCCAGAAGGGACTTTCCATGGGACTGCAGGTAGGGGCTAACTGCGTGGTAATTCAGAAACCTAAGAGGTAGACTCTACCTGGTATTTTTTAACATGTCAATACATTTGATAATAAATGATTAGTATCCATCTTCCAGTAGGTTGGAGCATGTCATATCCTCAAGTTTCCACAGCATTTTGCCCTAACTCCATTATCATTTGTATTTTAGTTTACTTCTATATAGGTGGTTTTACCGTTTTCTCACATGTGCTGTGAACAAACACAATGGACTTCAAATCAGAGAATTTGATCTCTCCCTGTGCTTAACTTTCCAGGAAGATGTCACAATTGCCCCTTCACAGTAATCAAAGGGCACTTGTATCCCTTGCTCTGAAAAAATCACAGCTCCCAGGTGGGGAGGCAAAAGGAGATGGCACATCTCTCACATCCTTAGTTTAGTGTGAGAGTGAGGAAAGATGAAAGAAGATGAAAACAGACTTCAAAACACGCAGAAAACTCCTCTCTTTACAAAGGAAGAAAATAATGGTATTCAAAACACTACAGAGCAAGGTAAGCTGTGTCTCCAACTCCCAAACAAATAAAAGACATTTCACAAAAGAAATCTTATGTGACCTGAAACAATAGACCTCTATATAGTTCAGCAGTTAGTTTTATAGCTAAAATAGTTAAGCTTTACCTTCACACACTCACAATTCTGAACATGAAACGTTTCAATCCCCATTCTGTTCACATTATTGCCACCCTATAATTTCCTCAGTCCATTTCACTGAAAGTGGAAGGTGAAAGTGCCCTATGTTAAGCAACCAAAATTGCCTCATAGCACCATGTAAATCGAGAGGGGATGAAGATTACATATCTAGTCTGTTATGAACTTCTTAGGTTTAAGTGAGAGATTTCATATTCCACGCAAATAGAAACCAATGATGAATTTATGATACAAGTTTTATTTGTTTTTTTTTTTTTTTTTTTTTTAGAGACGGGGTCTCGCTCTTGGTCAGGCTGGTTTCGAACTCCTGACCTTGAGCTATCCACCCGCCTCGGCCTCCCAGAGTGCTAGGATTACAGGCGTGAGCCACCGCGCCCGGCCTGTTTTTTAATTAAGAACTTAAAACCAGTCCAAAAAAAATTGGAAAGTTTTGAAGAGAGCCAAAACAGATTTACTGGAAAGAATTTCAGAGCTGGAGTATAAAGTTTAGGCAACGTCAAGAGGAGTTGAGACCTGGGTATTTGGCATTAGAAATAACTTGGAGGGAACATCTGGGAAGAACAGGTGGTGGAGAGGGAAGGATGGGGCAGGTGCAGTATAGTGTCTGGAGAATAAGGTGTCTTGTAGCACACTTGGTGATGATTGTCATCAAAGAACTATTAACAACTGGCAAGGTGAAGCTTCTGCAGGTAAAGGGTGCACTGCCATGGGGTATCTGGAACACTGGTCAACAGCAGGCGAGACTGGCCAAAAGGAAAGGCCCCAGCTCTTGAACTGTGGTGTGATTTTAGTAATTAAAAGAAAGTGGAAGGAGCAAGTCATTGTTTCATTAAAAATGGCAACTCTTACCTACTACTACCACCAACAGAGTTTTGCTAAAAGACTGGAGCGTTAGGTCTTGTACTTCACAAAGAAACTGGTCCCTGAATTACACAGTCTTCCCAAATTCTCCCAGCTAGTGAGTGCTAGAGACAGATTTATCCAAAGGCAGACTTACTCAGATCCAGAACTCTTAAACACCATGCTTTATTCTACCATGCTAGAAAGAGCAGAGGTACAGGGAACTCAAGGAATGAAGCACAGGTTGTGATCCTCATAAACTCGTATAGAAGTTTCTGCTTACATAATTTTACACATAAGGAAACACAGATAAAAAGTCTACAGCACTCTAGAATTTACAAAGCACTTTCACTTAGAGGGATCTTAGAATCAAGATAGAAACCTAGACATTAGGTTCAGTGTTCAAAGACTTAACAGAATCAGCAAGTTCTGTTTAGGATGACTTGAATACTTAGTATTAATATAAGTACTAAGTATTTAGAATACTTAGTATTCAAGTCATCCTAAAAAACATTTACAATTACAAAGCAAAAAATTTTTAAGACCTTGTGTTAGGCAAAGAGTTTCTAGATATGATACCAAAAACATGAGCCATAAAATAAAAAAATTATTAAATTGGGCTTTATAAGAAAAAAAACTTTTGCTCTGTGAAATACACTGTTAAGAGAATAAGAAGACAGGCTATATTAGAAGAATTTATTTGCAAATCACATATCTGACAAAGGACTTTATCCAGAAAGTGTGGTTAAAAAAAACTCTCAAAATTCAACATTTAAAAAAGTCCCTTAATTTTTAAAACAGGCAAAATATTTTAGTAGATGCTTCACCAAAGAAGACATACAAATGGAATATAAGCTCAATATTATTAGTCTTTAGGACATTGAAAAAATTGAAACCACAGTGAGATACAACACACATCTATTTAAATAGCTAAAATCAATAGAACTAATAATATCAAATCTGGCAAGGATTCAGAGCAACTGGAGCTCCCATACGTTGCTGTTGGGAATGCAAAATGGTACAGCCACTTTGGAGAACAGTTTGGCTTTTTCTTATAAAGTTAAACATACACTTACCATGTGACCCAGCAATCCCACTCCTGATATTTACACAAGAGAAATAAAAAAACTTACACTTACAAAACAGCTATAAACAATGTTTTAAGTGCTTTATTCATAATTGTTAAAAAAATTGGAAACAAAATGTCCTTCAATTAGTGAAACAATACATACATTCATTGCAAAACAGTTTTACAATAAAAAGGAACTGATATGTGCAACAACATGAATGATTCTCAAATGCATTATGCTAAGTGAAAGAAGCCTGATTTAAAGACTATATGCTATATGATTTCATTTATGTGACATTTTAGAAAAGGCAAGAATTGTCAGGAAGAAAACAGATCAATGATTGCCAAGGACTGGAGTGGAGGAAAGGTTGATTATAAAGTGGCAGAATGGTGGAGTTATTTTTTTGATGATGAAATCCTTCAGTATCTTGATGATGGTGATGGACACAGGACTCTGTGTATTAGCAAAACATATGTCATTATACACCTGCCAAAAACATTTACTGCAAATTAAATAAATTTAAAAGTAAAGAAAAACTTTAAAAAGTGGTTACGTAATTTTACTTTTGCAGAATAAACTCTGTGTGTGAGAGAAAGAAAGAAAGCACGTGTGTGTGTGTGTAGAATGAGAGATTTTGCCAAAAATGTGAATATTTTATGAAAGTATGGGAAACACAGGCCATTCCCTCACACAATGTCTTATGCAAAATAGTCATTCAATATGCATTGTTATGTCAAAATGAATAAAAGTATAACAAACTATGCAAGTTACTTCAGATTAACTTCATTTACAAAATATAAATACCAAAATTAAACAATTAATGTCATTTATAATTGCCTCAGTAATGATTCACATCAAGATCTTTGAACTTGTATCACTTTATATGCACCAAACTTGGAAAGTTACATAAAAGCAACAAAGCTGACTCAATTAATTTATTAGCATATTTAAAATTCAGGGTACCAATGATAATTTTGGTTGTCACTTTAAGTTATAAAGCAGCAATTTAAAAATCATAATAATGGAAAAGAAGACTAAGACTTATGCGTGTTATGTATGATTATGATTTTCTGGACATATTAAAATTCATCTTTATTATAATTGATGAATATATAATACATAAAATCACTTTAGAATAATATGGATACAATAAAAGTATATCAAAGGAATAATATTTCATATACTGAGTGCATATTATATTTTATTTTTAATCCAAATCTTTGTAGAACGATTCAAGGCTACTTTAAAAATTAAATTACTTGTAAAGAATACAAATTACAGTCATTATCATGAATTGTTTTAAAAACAGATCATTATAGCTTAAGTTTCATATGAAAGAAATCAACTACAATTCAAAAAGCAAAAGAAAGTATTGAGAAAACAATCTAAGTGTGTTATTAGCAGATATATTTCAATTCTTAACATGGATAAATGTCAAAAGAAATTATCTTTTTAAAATATAAACTTTTATCAGATTATTTTAAGTTAAAAAATAGCTGTGACTGTTAGTACAAAAGTCTAATAGTGTTTATTGACATGCACTGAATTGGAAAAAAAGGTTATTAGGGGGAAATGAAAAGTATACACATTTGATTGAATTTTAAGACAGTGCATGTTACCCAAGCTTATCCAGGGTTAGTAGGAAGGAAGAATCTGATTAATAATGAAGTCACTCCCCAATCTCAGAGAGTGCAGCAGAGAATAAAATTTATTTAAGAAAAAATATTTAAAGCCTTTACTCAAGCCATATATCAAAAACATTTGTAGCCCCTTAACATTTTGAAATTTAAAAAATTATTTTGCTTTGCAATTACCAACCCCAATTTTAATTTTGCCTTGTAACATCAAGTTTTGTTTTCAAGATAGCCAATGCAACCTCATGTGTTAATACTTATGTTGCTATGTCTTTTGGTAGCATCTTAACAGATGTCCCTAACTGAACAGTAAACCAATGAGGATATGGGATTTATATCCAACAACATTTTTTTTGTCTAGAATAATTAGTTCAGAGATTGGCCTATGAAAGAATAATGTATTTTATAGTGATTACTAATATATTCTTAGGAGTCCAGTAAACATTTTTGGGTAGGAATGGATCAGACAAAAGTTGCATTAACTTATCTAAAATACAGAACTCAAAAATTTGGAGGAATTGTTAATTCTTGTGTGACACATCCAAGATGATGATAAATTATGTGTAGTGGATTGATTGTTATTGGTGCCACAATATAAATAGAATTTTCCTCCCATAAAATCTCATCTAACAAGATTTCCATTTCCTCTCACCTTTTTCTATAAAAGTGGTTAATGGCCATGTAGCTAGACTGTGCAAGTAAAGATATTGCTTTATGCAAAATCACAGATTATTCATCTTTGTATATTCAGCACCTAGCACAATGACTGACCCATAGTAGATAATACAAGTTTACTGGACTAATGGGAAATGTGAATAAATTCTATGTGGGAAAAAAAAAACAGTGGAATCCCCAGCAATATCCGTTGCCTCTTTGACTTCCACTCGGGTTCTCTTATTTTAATATTTGACTTTAAAAAACAAAATTAGGCTTTTATAACATCATGCTATTTTAAGTAAAATGAATATTTTATTCTTGAGGGGTGAGAAAATGTTCATATACTGGATGTATGAGTTAAAGTTTATGCAAATTTTTGATGGTAATTTACCAAGATTTTTTTTTATTTCAGCATATTATGGGAGTACAAATGTTAAGGTTAAATATATTGCCCATGTCCCCCTCCCCCCTCGAGGCAGAGCTTCAAGCGTGCCCATCCCCCAAATGTTGTACATCTCACTCATTATGTTTGTATATACCTATCCCCTCCTCCGCTCTCCCACCCACCCGACACCCAATAAATGTTATTCCTGTACGTCCACTTAGGTGCTGATCCATTAATACCAATTTTCTGGTGAGTACATGTGGTTTTCCATTCTTGAGATACTTCACTTAGTAGAATGGGTTCCAGCTCTATCCATAAAAATACAAGAGGTGCTATATCACCGTTGTTTCTTATAGCTGAATAGTACTCCGTGGTTTACATATACCACATTTTATTAATCCACTCATGTATTGATGGGTACTTGGGTTGTTTCCACAACTTTGCAATTGTGAATTGTGCTGCTATAAACATTTGAGTGCAGGTGTCTTTTTTGTAGAGTGTCATTTGATCTTTTGGGTAGATGCCCAGTAGTGAAATTGCTGGATCAAATAGTAGATCTACTTGTATCGCTTTAAGGTATCTCCATCTTGCTTTCCACAGAGGCTGAACTAGTTTTCAGTCCCATTAAAGCCTTAAAAATGCATATATGCTTCAATCTAATATTCTCATTTCTTGGAATTAATACCAAGAAAAGTATTCAAGAGTTACACAAAAATTTCCATGTGTTTTTAATAATAGCACAAAGCTGGAAACCATCTTCTAAATAAATAAGAATAAGTAATTTTTTAAATACATTATGGCAAAATCACATAGTGAAATATTTTTGAGTTCATTAAAATTATGCTGTTTTTATGGAAACTTATCTGTTATATATTAAGTGAAAATTTAGTCCAAATTGGAATGTATAGTGTAATTTCATTTTTATGCAAGTGCGTATATGTGCATTTATACACAGAAAAGTAGTAACTCTAACTGGTTAATATGGTTATCTATATATGAATGGATTTTAATTTTCTTCTTTTTCCTATCTGAATTTTATAATTTTTTAACAGCAGACCTGTAATGCTATTGACATAAGAAAATGCAAATAAGAAAGTAAAAAAACCCATGCTTGAAACAAGATAGTGACAAGGCCACTCATAACCACAAAAATTACTAGTTTGCCCCTCTTGTGGCTAATCTGGGTAATCGCTACTTCTTTACCAATGAAACTCTAGCCCTGCTATAATCCTCTCACCTGTTAGATAAAACAAAGAAATCTAATCATCAAGCTGTCCCTGTTTCTTGATAGTATCTGACCCAGAATGAGTTTCTGCTCTTCCCAACAACCCCTCCCTTACTGAGGTGCTTTCACGACTACACTTGAATGCATTCTCAGAGCCTGCTGCACCAAGCTAAATAAACCCAACTTCGCGGCTGTGAGTGTGTCCATGGTGGTCTTTGGTTGTTTCTTGTGTGGTGGTGATGGTGGTGGTGATGGTGTTGAAAGTGAAGGCAGTGGTGATGGTGATAATAACATTGGTCATGTTGGCAGTGGTGGTGGTTGTGATGACAGTGATGCTGGTAGTGGTGATGGTGACCCTGGTCAGGTGCTGATGATAGAGGTGGTAGTGCATGAGTGAGTTTTTCAAACTAGTAGTATCTGAACCCCAAGAAACCAAAGAAAATGTTCTCTTATACATAGTACAGTAATATTATTTAATATAATAATTTCTATGCCTCCCAGCACAGAGAGGCAAAGAAAGAAATATAGTAAGGTAGAAAGAAACTATGTTGGGGTCAAGAGATATAGGTTCTAGTCCTGGTTCTGCCATTAGTTTACTTGGTTACCTTGAGCTAAACACTCAGCCTCCCAGGACCCCATTTAATTTATCTGCAAAATGAAATTTACTGGATTAATCCCTAAAGCTTTTTGTGTCTGCTCTTCCCAAGTTATGAAGTCAGAGGCCTAGACTAGATCATGTTAGACTAGGTCCACTGGCTGTTTCTGTAAATAAAATTTTATTGGAATATAGCCATATTCACTTATATATTGTGTATGGCTGCTTTCACATTACAATGGCCGATCAGAGTTGTTGCGACAGAAACTGTATAGCTCAAAAAGCCTAAAATATTTATTATCCAGTCCTTAACACAAAAATTGTGTGGACCCCTAGTCTAGGGTTCCATTAAATAGGAGTTTGGCATGTTGAAGATATATATTATTAGCAGAAGGTATGTTTCACAAGGTAGGAATTTTAGTCTATTTTGTTCATTAGTGTATCCTTAGTGCCCATGACTGTGCCTGGTGTCTAGTAGATGCTGAATAAATATTTGTTAAATGAATGTGTGCATTAGAATGAATGAATAAAAGAATTGTAGCCTCTGCAAGTCTGAAATGTTTTATTCATCAGTCTCCTTCCTGTTTTGGCAATGTTTCTATTTGCTGTGGAATTTAAAATATATCCAGATGGAAGGAAGTCTATATATAATACTCATCTTCAGTGTTGTCATATAGCATGCCCAACGTATATAGTTCCAAATACATAACAGACTTTAGCCTGAAGTGAATTTCAGCATGAATTTCAAATACAGGAGCAGCATACACTATCTGATCCCACTCAGAAGGCAAGTATGAATTAATAAAAGCAGATTCTTATATTTCTGGAAAACACTTCTTCTTTAGTTCAGAAAAAATAAGTCAAGTAAAAATGGAAGAGTTACCACATTTATCATCTTAGTACTAGTATCCATTGTTTTCAGATTTCTAAAAGTAAGGCTTGTTGATCTTTCTCTTATTTTATGTAGGCACGTGGAATGAATGTCACCAGCAATGTACCCAGAGTCAAAAGCTTAGGTTAATGTAGTTTGCATTTTCTGTTTTTTATATACTGGTATATCCAATAAACTATGTATTCTCATTTTTTTTTTACTTCATAAACAAAAATGTGTCCATTGTGCTGCATATAGGGTTTTTGTTTTATTTGTTTATTTATTAAATATTTATTTCATATGCCATTTTAGATGGTGATAATGAAAAATAGCTACTGAATAAAGAGCACAGTCTTTGGAATCACAGATCTGGTTCAAATTTCCAGCCCTAGAAACTTAACTAGCTTTGGTGCTGTAGGCAAGCTACGTAATTTCACCAGGCCTCAGTTCCTCCTTTTTAAAATGTGGTTAATAAAATTTACTTTATCTACTAGGTCAGGGCAATAAATAAGATGACATATTTAAAGAGCCTAACACCTTTTCCTGCACATAGACTACACTCGAAAGGTATGCAACTGTTATATCTACTTTGATTATATCATATATTTAAATGATATGTATTATCATATGTCACATAATTATTTTATGGCTTTTATAGCATATCCATGAGAACATTGATTGCAAAAGGGAAGAACAAACTGTTTTAAAGTATTATCTAATTTGAGTCATTTCTACTTTAGAGTTTAATTTTAATCTTTTTTAGGGTCAGCAACACCCAGAACACATTTCTAATTATGAGTCTGTTTTTTCTTTGAAAAGAAAATCTGTTACATTGGTTCACCAGTATTCTTCCTTAGTAATGATATCAGGGAGAGTTGCTGTTTCTGTCTCTCAAAGAGGTCACAAAGGGTCAGCATTGCTTCAGGAACTTTACTAAATAAAGCCACTCATTCCCATCTGGGCATAGAGTGGATGCTACTAAAGTGCATGTTAAGAGGACACAGCAAATATGCATTGATTCCTGGTATTATTAAAGAGTGTAGAAGAAGTTCTTTTATTTCATTAAAAAGCACACTGTAAAATTCCGAGTGTTTATAGAGTCCTTATTCAGAAGATAGTTTTCCTTATCAATATAAAAACTACCAGCATTATCCTGAGATTATGAACCATTTTATTTAAAAATTTAATTCCCAAAATATCTGGTTGTCTACTATGGGTAGATTGTACTATGTGCAGTGGAAGAAATAAGGATGAACAATGCAAGCTTCTGGAACACTACCTTTCTTTTCCTGTCTGTTTCTACTCCTTGTTTAATACCAGATGGAGCTTGGCTGGCCACAAATTACATAGAGCTTGCATATTTGTTTTATATTTGTGTTTCAAATGTCTTTAGGTAGCCTTTTGAGTTTGCCTCAAAAATATCTCAAAACATTTGATGTTAGCTTATTGATTTGAGTTTCTCAGAAGAACTGAGACACAGTCTAAAAAAAATGTTAAGCTTCTCTGTGATTTCAGGAGGTATACTCAATGCTTGTTCCTGCAACTAAGTTAATGATATTCTTTCTGGCCCATTCTATATTGCCAGAGTTGTTAAGGGGAATTATAGTAAAAGGTAAATGCAAAAAACCTGTGGATTAAAAGAAACATTAAGAATATTACAGAATAATAGATTTTTAGGAAAACAGGTGACATATGTTGAGTCTTCCAGGTATCTAAAATTTACCTTGAATTTTGAAAGAAACACAAAACTGCTTCCTTCTTTTACGCTCCTGTCCCCACTAACAAAGTCTGGACCTGAGAAAAATATTAATAGTGATCAAGATTAAAAACAATGCCACTTGAATCAAACTGCTGATGGAAAGGATTTAAACTTTTCTTGTTAAAAGAGAAGACATTTAAATCATTTTATCTCAAGTAGCTTGTTTCCCTGGGATTTATCTTTATTTTGAACCCACCTTACTGTAATTCTCTCTTCCCAAATTTGTTTTTACGGGCCTGGGTCTACTTTCTGCTCAGAAGAGGATCCATCTTTGAAAGATGCTTAGATCAGTACTTAGGACCTAGGGAAGAAACATTCTCATGTTCCCTTGATGAGATTTTCCGTGGAATTTTCACTTTAACTTCTTCTCTTAGTTATCAGAGTAGTAAAATCAAGATGACTTTGGAGAAAGTCAACCTGGAATAGGCTTTGGGGAAAATATGTAAGTAGGGAACACTTTGGTAGGCCTTAGGACAGAAGAACAAGATAATATATAATCATTGTTGTTTATACATGATCTTATCCTTCCAACTCACCAATCTACTACACAGAGCTGTTAAATCTTCACAATTGCTATCATCATTGAGATTTGCTTGATTTTGCCTTCTATGCATATTTGTATTTGAGAGCCTAGTAAAAGTAGTATAGCCATCATATATGGCTTGTCAACCACTTAAACTTGGACACTTCTCTCAATCCTTTCTATTATTGAGGCATTACATGCTGCTAAATAAGCTCAAATAGATTTAATTTGTTCATTTCGGATGGTAGCACTTTATATTATGTTTCTCCAGAAAATTAGAAACAACAGGATGTTGCATATGTGTATGCATATGTATGTGTATGTGTCTGTCATTGAGAGAGAGAGGTTTACTTTAAGGAATTGGTTCACATGGTTATGGGGGCTGGTTAAGTCTGAAATCTGCAGAGTGGGTTCACAGGCTAAAGACTCAGGGAAGAGTTGCTATTTCAGCTGGCTCAAGTCAATAGGCAGTCTAAAGTCGATATTTCCTCTGCCTCTGAAAACATGATTTCAGTGTTTGCTTTTTTCTTAAATCTTCAACTTATTAGATGAGGCCCACCCATGCTATGGAGGGTAACTGCTGATTAAGTCTACTGATTTAAATGTTGATCTCATTTAGAAAGCACCTCCACAGAAACATTTACAGTGGTATTTGAACAAATATCTGAGTGCTGTACCCTAGTCAAATTGACATATAAAATTAACCATCACACCCTTCTATATATTACCCTCACTAAAGATTTGAAATGTGCACTTAACCTTTTCTAAACTGAAGATCCATAGAGAAGTCCTTTATTTGTATGTAAGCTGATAAAAATTGAGCAGCTTTATCAAGTGTCCCATTCAAAAGAAACTTATATGCAATAACAATGAAAGAAAATCATTGAATAAACATTTATTAATATCTCTGGAAAAAGCAGCCAAGGAAAACTACATTCAAAACACACAGCAATGGTTTTAATACAGTCTCTCAATCTTTTTTTCATGATCTCACACAATATCACAGTTACCTACAGTGTTTGGTCTCCAGATTCTAGGCTCATGCGTTTGAAATCCTCAAAAACTCTTAAAACTCAGCCTTTACTGGCTCTTTTCATTCCGTTCTTCTTCTTTCCATTATTTCACTTTTCCAGAAGTAGTCTTTGCTCCCCCTATTAACTCTCCACCATTTATAATTTGTCCTTTTTGCCTTTGCTAGTTTCCTGCTTCACCCATTACTCAAGCCAGCATATGAAAGGTCTGGTAGTCTGCCTGGTATATATGTAGAAGGAATGCAGGGAAGTGACAGAAAGTTTTTATCATTCACATGTTAAGTTTTCTAAAAAATCTTTTTTACATCAGGATTTTTAAAATTCCTTTGGTATCATTGTTATGTTTAGGAGTGGACTGATTTTCCACAGGTACGTATCTTTCAAATTATACCGAAACCCACTCAACCCACTACTCCCTTATCTACCATCCACTTCTCTACACAGTTTATAAAACAGTAGAGATACAGAACTTCTCACAATTCCTAAACACACTATGTATTTCCTGATATCTATGCTTTGACATGCTGTTTCTTTGGTCTTACTAGTTTCTCCTCTTTCATCTTGTCTTGGTGACTACCCTCACATAATTTAACACCCAGCTCAAATATCATTCTCCAAAGTCTCCACCAGCACATTTAAGCCAAGTTTATTTCTCCTCTTTGGTTCCATTTTACTGTATATACACCACAAATAACACTTTTCTTATTACATTGTAACTATTGCTTTATAAGTCTGTCTAATCAGACAGGATTACTTAAGTGCAAGAACCTTATTTTGTACATCGCTGCACCTACAATTTTGTTAATCAATACTTTTAGCTGCAAGATATAGATATCAAATTCTAATTTAGCTAAAATGGGAAAATACTGGTTCACTAAATGATACATCTTAGATGACATAAACTCAGATTAGTAATGCCAAAGGAAAGCTAATCTATCTTCCCAAACATCCACAAATTAAACCTCCTATATAATCATAGGCTCATCTATGAATTTATCACTATTTCAGGTGCTATGATGAACTCAGCCTAAGTCAAATGCCTATCACCGTGGGTTCATGGAACATTGGCATCATTATCATTATCCCACCAGGACCAAAAGCAAGGAGAGAGTGTGCTGATACTAAGAGAAAGAGGGGAATGGAAACATGACAGGCAGCTAAAGACCAGAGCAGGTATGGTTTGCTACTCTGGAACTTAGCACAGTACTTGCTAGTTGATAGGTGCTAAATAAATATTGAATTAATACATAAATGCTAGTTGTTCCTGTATGTTCTAATTATACTCTTAGTAACTAACAACAGATTTACCAGCATATTATATTTCCAAAGACAATTACCAACAGTGATTCATCTCAAATTTTACAATATTAAATTCTGATATTTCATGAACCAACTGTTCCTCAAATATTTTCAACCTATTACTTGGAAATCCAATAGAAATATCATGTAAAAAATAATTTAGAAATTCTAAAAATAATCAAGAAATCTTCTCAAGGCTTAACTGCACACACACAAACTCACATTAATGTATATATTTATATTTATGCATACAAATATAAACACATTTGTATTTATGCACACTCATATACATGCACACATTAAAAGAGATCATTCTCATATCAGAGAACTAAATCTTAATATAAGTCTCCAAACTATAAACTTGATTAAATGTTTTCCAATCTACCCTACAAGCACATACTATAAATGTTCTCCTGTTTTATACACGTAACAAACAAGTGTTTTATCAGGCAAACCTTACATTTAAAGAACATGATTCCTAGTATTTGGGATAGTTTAGGCACTGTTTTATTTAAAGAGGAAGAAATAAGCAATATGAAAAGAAAAGAACAATTGAATAATAAATAAGAGAGTGAAGGTAAGCTTTTTTAGATCGTCTTTCATTATTGAAGGACATTATCTTTGGCAATCATATTACACAAACATCTTTAAAGGTGGAATTTTTATGTTTTAAAAATTATAATTAAAATGTCATTTACTTTGTTTTCATAAAAGAAGCCATTAACCTTAAAATATTTCTTCATTTTTAATAAAAAACCTAGGATTGACACATAATCATTACAAATAAAAGCACAATCCCTCACAATAACATTTTAGTCTTTCATTCTCCTTTCATTACCTCTTACCCTTGCAGTTATTCTCAGCATCATCAGAAATCCAAAAATTGTGTAGAGCAGATATTTTGTCCAAACTTGTCAAAAATAAGTAACAGACACAGTTATATACAAATAAAGCCATTACTGAATCTGCAGGAGTCAAATGAGCTATACAAGGTGTTAATTAATTTTGCATTTCTAACATTTCAGTCCATATTTTTTTGGAAGTGAACACCCACATGAAGAAAAGAAATGTAGCCACATGTAGCTATTAGGTACAAAAAATAGTCCTACTATACAAATACAAAACTTTTCTTGGATAACATTTATATTTTCCATTAGCATCTGGCTCCTTTTTCAATAAAGTTCAGCATTTGTGACAGCCTTTCTTTCAGAAATGTGAAGGCTTCCTTGCCGTGAGCATTTCAAATGTTCAGAAATACCAACTGTGATTCAAATGATTTATAAGGTCATCACCCAGGAAAAGCCATGTATACTGAATTTTCAAGCAGCCAAAGAGGAAATATAAGAACAAATGTGTGTGTGTGTGTGTGTGTGTGTGTTTGGAAAGGCAGCTTCTAGAAATTAGTAATAAATAACAGAAGTGAAATGTAGGCTATAAAAGACAGAACTTAACTCCTAGGTATTTCTTTAGCCTTCCACAGCAGCCAGCACACAGCATAGTAGGTGCTCAACAACAATTTGTTCAAGGTATAAGTAAAGCAAAATCAGGTCTGTCTATAAAGTAAAATACCCACAACTAAAGATCCCCTTTAGAAAAGGACAACCTGATCTACTTTGTTATTAATAATATTACCAACTGACATTTGCTTAGTGCTTACTATGAATCAGACAGTGGGATAGATGCCCTACATGGTTGACCTGAGTCAAACTTTAAAGCCATTCTATGAAGCAATTTAGGTTATTAAGTATGAAATGTCCGATTTCCTTAAGTATTGCTGACAGTTGATATCTCTGACATTTCAATTTGAAATGTCTTGTTTTATTTTTACCGTGAAAGTACATCCTCATGCTTTCAAGAGCACTGTTTGGCTTGTGATTATCTTTCAAAAAAATTTTTAGAGCAATTTTTGTGAAACCATGGATGAGTCAAAATTTCTGTTATTTTCAAATATGAGTTCTCTTGTGGAACCAGTGCAGCGCAGACAGATCAAAATATCAAAGAAGTGTTTGTGAACGATGTGGCTAATGAACACACAGTATGTTGGTGGTTTGAGAAGTTTCATTCTGATGATTTTAATCCTGAAAATGAGCCACGTGGGCAACCTGGGATCAAGGTGGATCATGATGAGCTAAAGCTGTAGTGGAAGCAAATTCATCTCAATATTCATGAATTTACAGCAAGGTTTGATGTTACTATTCCAACAATATTGGACCATTTGAAACAAATCAGCAAGGTAAAGAAGCTGGATAGATGGGTTTCGCATGAATTAAATGAGCATCAAAAGAGAAGTTGTCTTGAAGCCTGCCTTTCTTTGTTGTCATGACATAAAGGCAAACCATGTATACACCCTGTAGATGTGTAGTGAAAAAGGGATTCTTTTTGACAATTGCAAGCATTCAGCACAGTGGTTGGATAAAGAGGAAGTGCCGAAACACAGTTCGAAACCAAATATTCATCAAAAAAAGCTAATGGTGTCTGTTTGGTGGTCCAGGGCTGGTATTATCCACTACAGCTTCATAAAATCTGGTCAATCAATTACAGCAGATGTCTACTGCAACAAATTGGATGAAATGATGAGGATGCTTGCTATTAAGCAGCCGAGATTGGTCAACAGAGACAGGCCAATCATCTTGCAAGACAACGCTCAACCACATGTCTCACAAACAACGCTGCTCAAACTACAGAGGCTGGACTTGGAAACTCTGTCATCCACCACATTCACCAGACCTTGCACCAACTGACTACCACTTCTTCCAGGCTTTGGACCATGTCTTGCAAGGAAAAATATTCAATTCTTAACAAGCTGTGTAAAATGCCTTTCGTGATTTCGTCGCCACTCTCTCTCCAGGCTTCTTTGCAGCTGCCATAAACAAGCTATTATTAAGAAGGCAAAGCTGTGTTGATAGTTTAGGCACATGCTTTGATTAATTTTACTGTTTCTTGTTTGAGATATATTTTTTTTTGAAATTGGACATTTCATATTTAATGGCATAATACTATTACTGTGCTAATTTACAGATGAAGGAAGGTAATCACAAAGTTCTGAGGAGCAACTGAGAGTTGCTGTGCCTTCCTGCTGGAGTCCTCTTCCCCTAATTCTTCACATGGCTGACTCCTTCTCCTCTGCTGTATCCCACCTGAAACACCACGTGCTCTCAGAGGCCTGCACTGACTACCCTTGCCCCACCTGGTGCACTCCATCCATTTTCCTCACAGCACTTTCCCAACATGTTGTCATTGTTTTTATGTGTTTATTTTTAAATACTTTATTTATTCATGCTCTACCTTCCTCATCAGCATCGTCATTCCATGAGAGTGGGCATGACAAGAAGAAATGATGTCATATATCAAATATCACAGTGCTAGTAAGAAGTGGAGAGGGACTCCAACAGGTACTTACATGACTCCAGCCCTGAGCTGTTGAATCCCCAGCAACGCTGCTTATTAATTTTCTCACATTTCTTTTTTACTGAGTGCCTACTATATTCCAATCACTTTTCTATGCAGGAAAAAAAGCAACGATGAACAAGGGGAAAAAAAATACCTGAACTTACAGTGTGATGGGAATAAAAAAACAAATGAACAGTTACAGAGCAGTAAGTGCCACAACCAGGGGAGTGTATGAGAGGCAGGGGACTCAGAATGGGGACAGGGAGTGGTCAAGAGATGTTGCCCAGAGGAAACGATGTGTCAAAAATAAGGGAAAGGTAAGAGAAATCAACCACTTGAAGGCACAAGGGGAAGATGAATGGAAGAGACAATAATGGAAAGATTTTCCAAGTAGAGAGAATAACACAGGCTGGGTCTTGGAGGTTGCCAAGGAGAGAAATGGTAGGAAGCAAGGCCAGGAGGCAAGGGCCAGGTCACAAAGGTTACAACAAAAGATGTTGTAAATGAATTGGGAATTTAGGGTAAGAAAAAATGGGGCACTGTCAAAAGGAAGTAAAATCATCATATCATAATTCCTGTTAAAGTAAAGAGAGGGGGGCTGGAAGCAACAAGACCTATTGCAGTAGTCTTGTTTTAAAACAGTAGTCACCTGCAGATGGGTACTAGCAAGAGGGACAGAAAAAAGATAAGCACATTTGAGAGAAGTTGTAAAGATATTTGGGGGGGGGGGAATTGATAGGACTGATTGATTTTATCTAAAGGAAATGAGGAAGAAAGGAAAGAGTAAAAGATAATATCCAGGCTGGAGCAGCAAGATGCCAACACTGAGACAGGAAAAACAGGAGGGAAACTAAGTTCTCCCCGGGCAGTGAGTGGGTAGTGGGGAATGGTGCTGTACATGCCAATGAACACAGAAGGAACGTGGCGGGTTTGAGATTTCTGTTGGACTTCCAAATGGAGAGACCCAGTATCACGTTTTATAGGATGGGTTCTGAATAGGAGCTGTAGATTCTGTTTTTATCAGTACACAGGTACTCACTGAGCCACTTGAGGGATGAGATGGCCGAAGGAAGGCACATAGAAGGAAGCCTGAGGAAGAATACTCAAGGGAAGTATAGAGAACTGGAGCTTTAAAAAGAGACTAAGAAGAACCACCCAGAGGACAGGGAGAAAAGCAGGAGATGCCACAGATGCCAGGAAGAGAGGATTCTAGACGGCGAGGAGCCCCAAAAGTCCAAATGAGTTGTAAAGTACATGTGTAATCTACACTGACAGAATGAGGCAGAGGTCAAAGTCACTGACATTCTGGGACTGAATGGTCAGTGAGTTGGGGCCAGGATGATGACAAGACAGGCATGGACGTGACAATTGTGAATCTAGTGCTTAAGACTTTAATGAATGGCCTCTGGGTGTTCACGGATGACTAAGATGCAGGGACACAGAGAGCATGGCCAGAGGCATGAGCCTCGCAGGGCAGGAGCTTTTCACTCGGGTGGCAGCGTAAAGGAGTGCACGGCAATGTGCAGTAGAGATTAGTGTATCTGCCTCCAAGCCTAGAAACACTCAGTTGGCCTTGAAAAAGTGTTTCTGACACATAGGACTACACGAGGCCCTGTTTCATCCCAAGACATAATTTATTCAACTCAGTACAAAGGATAAAAATGAACTTATATAATGTTCTAAATTTTTATATCATTTTATATCAGAAAAATATATGTGTGCCTACTACTTGAAATATTTCACAGAAAATTCCCACACATCTCAATACCCCAAATAAGAATAGCCATGATTGGATATTCTCAGTGATTTCAAAATCACTAGATTTTGTAAAAATGTATCATATTAGCTCCAAACTTACAGAAGGATCTGGATGGAAAACAAATCTCTCTTTTAACTGATTTCTATCTCTTAGAACTCTGAATGTTTGTCTCGCTGCTTTCTAAAACACCTAATTCATTAACTACATCCTAGAAAATAAAAAGACATTTCCCCTGGTCTTGGTAGGTTTCTTTAAAAATATTCTGATACAGAGGATTGGATGCCTAGTCGGATATTTTAGTCGACTGAGTGGAATTTCATCTTGGAAATGATAAAGATCATAACTTCCTACCTTCCAAACAAGCTCCCTCCTCTTTTCCTGGACTGGCACCCGTTCATCTTACAATTAGAATCTTTAAAAGATGATTTTATGTTTAAACCTAGGTGCTCCATGTTATCAATTAAGTACTTTATGTTTAGGAGTTGTCTTTTCATACAACCATTTTTACCCTTGATCTCTATAAATATAACTTTTAACTATTAATAAATCAGCTTCTCTTATGTTTGTATAAGGTAAAGAATTCCAAGATCACAGATTCTTCTTGAAAATCACAGACAAAAACAGAAAAACTAACTCACATATATTAAAACAAAGTTTATAGTTACAATCGATAACATATAAGTGAGTTACTTTTCCCATCTTACTCCCATGACGAGAGAGAGAGGCATTTGAGTCGGGCAGTGCCAAAAACGAAAATAAATAAGTTCTCTCTAACACATCACATCAACTTTCTCCATAGTACCCAAGAAAAGGAGCCTCCCAGCACAACACAGGAGAGTTTATTTGGATCTAGAATTTGCTTTCCACATATCTCCAAAATCTTCATTATCAAATAATTTTAGGCACATGTGAAAATCAGTAATGACTCCATACTCTAGTCTGAGCTTAATTTAGGATCTTTTAAAATGAGCAGTGAGTGTAGACGTTCTAGCTTCCAAGAGGCCTAGGAATCAGTCAGATAGAGTGATTCTGCTGTCCTTCATGGTTGCCTACCTCTGTTCCACCCACCACCTCCACCCCATGGCTTGGCCCTTGCTAACCAGTCCTGTTTAATGGGGCCATGTGTCTAGCCCCAGGACAATGACCGCATGACTGCTCCCTGGTCTCCCAACTTCTCTTACATTTGAGGGTGCCAAAAAATCCAGCTTGGGCCAATGAGGCATAAATCAAAAGTTGGTGATTTTTTGCTTTTCTGGTGGGAGGTGCTGCATGTAATTGTATGTTCTTCCTTTTTCTTCTATGAAGATGGACATAATACCCGGCATATCTTTTGGACAAAGATGCAGCAAGTATAAAAATGGGGATTATCACAGTAAGAGAGCGGGACAGAAAAGGAGAATGCATACTAGTCTCTGAGGATAATTGGAACAACTGAACTGATACCATAAAAATCCCATCACTGGATGTTTTATTTTATGAGAAGAATAAATGCCTACTCATGTAGGACTTTTCGGTGATTTTCTGTTATGTGAAGCTAAATACATTCACAAGAGATGAATCTTTTATTATATTCTCACATTGGTCACATTGATTTTAGCACTCTGTGCGTTAGATTTTTTTCTCTTTCTTTTTTTCCAACTGCCTGAGCAGATACGGACCTTTCCCCATGCCAACGCCCTGTGAAGCGTAGCACTGAGGATGGGTCCCAGCAGCCTTAAGAGCTGTCCCAGCCCTTTCCCTCTCCCAGGACATAAATTCTTGTGTACAGTGAGGAGAGTCCTAATTCCCTACTTCATCTAAAGTGAGCTCACTGGTCAGGCCCCACATTAAACGGCCAGCCAGAACAATTTGGCGCCAGTCGATTTTTACAAAAATTTTGAAAATATATATTCCATTCTTTACAATAATGTAAAATTTATCTTCCAGGGAAAGGCACACAGAAATGTTAGTGTAGCTTATTAAAAAATAACAGTTAACAGAACCAGTATAAATTTATCTTTTTTCCAAGGGAGAAGAAAAAATATTACCTATAAGTTCACAGAGTTCAAAGGATCCACAGTCTTCTAAAGTGGAATTTAATCAGAGAAGTAAAATCAGCCTCTCCCTTGAGGAGGCCCAAAGGGAAAGCCATGTCACTGGGGGAATTGGCTTCATTAAGGCAAGAGGTAAAAAGCAATGTTCAGAAGTTCCAGGGATTCTGGAGACAGTTCAAAGTCAAGGGAGCAGTGCTGGGGGGAACTGCAATGGGAGACAAGCATCCCGGAGCAGGTTGTCTTCCAGGTAGGTTAGAGCTCAAGGCTGTTTCAGAGGCTTCCAGGAAGCCAGTTGAGAACTCAGGGCTTTGAGAGCCAGCCCTAGCGGGTATGCTTGAGGACATGAGAGGAAGTTTGGTGATAGATCCCTTCTCCTACTCTGTAGTGTTGATGAAATCCCTGTGGGAATAAATGGAATTTTATTTTTTCTCTTGTATCCCCCAGTGCCTAGTAAATGTGAAATAAGTGTGCTGATAAACATAAGTGCTATGTCCTACTTTTGTTCTCTTCTCCCACCAGGTAGGTGCCTACGTAGCATACCTACTATTGAGAATGGGAAATATCTCCATCCAGACAGGTGTCTTGAATAGCTTTTTAATGTAATTTAATTTATTTATTTATTCATTTTAGCTTTTACTAAATTTTAGCTATATAACTGCATATATAAAAAATAAAATAGAAAGGAGTATGATCTAGATCATGATAATCATAGAGAAAATTCAAACAGTAGACAACAGCACAAAATGAAGTTACAAACTTCCCTATCTCCCCACTCTCTCTCACCAATGGGAACCATTGTTATTAATAGCAGCTTATTGTGCTTGTATCCAGATTACTCCTCCCCCCCAAAAAAAAAACTTAAACAGCTTGCTATGTTCTTTAATTTTATCTAGAAAATTAAAGATTTGATGAGTCAGCTTGCTCAAATCTCTAAAGTATGTATACATACTCTCAACCAATAACTGCAAACACCAGCATCTCAATGGACAATATAACAATCTCAAGTTGTCTGGGTTCTTGGAAACTTGGTTAAATAAAATGATATTTATTTGGAGGAGGTAAAATTTATCACCTTTGCATAATCTTAGTTTTTATGCTTACATCAAGCAAGATAGGAGATAAGTACAAATTTGAATATATTCATTGCCTTAGCCATTTAGTAAATCATCTTCATTTGGTTTCTTTGCAGGTCTAGGATGCTACAGCCAGTGGTCACTAACATTACAAAAAGAGAGACAACAAAGCATTGGGTTACCTCCTGATGGAAATACACAACATTGCCTATGAAGTAGTCTTTCAAAAAATCAAGCCTGACTCTGCTCAAGTCTGTAGATCAAATTACTAATTTAGAGAACTTATGAATGCCAAAGAAATATATTAAATACACCACAGGAATGCAATCAACAAAATCCAGACTGTTGGAAACGTTATAAGACAAATTATAAGGTTTCTTCAACAAATAAATTGGTAGAAATAAAGGGTTGAGGGAGAAACTACATATTAAAAAGACACAAAATATAGAAACCAATCAGATTTATAAACCTCATATTGATTGAAGCAAACAAACTGTAAAAGAAGTGAGGCAATCAAAGAAATTGGAACATTGGCTATTACTTGACGGTCTTTAAGAAAATGTTTAGTTGTAGTCGTGATACTATATTTTTTCCCAAAGGAGTGTTTTTCCTTTAGAGACACATACTGAAATATTTATATAAAATGCTATGATGTCTGCAATTTGTTTCCAAACACTCCAGGAGGGAGGTGGAAGAAGGCATAAGTGTAGATAGAACAAGATTGTTCATGAGAGTTAAAATAGTTGAAACCAAATGATAGCTATGTGGGAGTTGCTAGTATACAAGTTTGAAATTTTCCACGATAAGAAGTTAAAAACAAAAATAACATGTATAAAATGGAAAAATCACAGATCAAATAAAAATTGAAAATTATACTCTTAAAAAAGTTATTATGCTATATTATGCTATGTAGTTATTTTTTACCCCAAAAGTTCCTGTTAGAACTTAGACCAACAAAACTGAGCAAGGTCCATTTTTAAAAATTAAATAAATATATAAATCTTTATAGCATTTATTCTAGCTTCCTACACATTCAGTTTTTTTTAACTTTCAGTTCACATTAGTGGGATATTAGAAAGAGACAATCAAAAGAATTTGGAGTGGCACTGTGATCTGAGCATACTGGTCCCTTGGTGAAAAGAATTAAATTAAGTAAAAGTAACATTAAAAAAATTATTTTCTTGCCAGGTCATTATTTTAAAAAAAGAGAGAAATGTGAAACTAATCACGGATGATGGCAAGAAACCAAGAACTTTGAAGAGTAGGTGTTAAAGGAGCTCTGAGATAAAGCTGAAATAACTTCAGTAATTTATGTAGATGATACAATGAAGCTAAGAATAGGGAATGTGTGTAATGGAGTCAGGTTAATTAGAAGGAGGGAAATGATTTTAGAAGAGCACACTGAGTTCAAAATTGAAAGCAATACTAAAGAAAGTAGAAATGTAGACATTTCAGGAGGAAAAAATTCTGAGAAAAAATCAAATGTTAAGGGTATTCGAAATGTTGAAAGATGAGGAGAAGAAAAATGCCAAGCTGCCTTGCAAATACGAAGGTTTGAAAGATGACTTATGGGCAGGCAGCACCTGCTTTAGAACTCTTCAGGCTGAGAGTAGGGGAAGGGCCAAATGCCATGGTCTGGAAGACTGACCTCTCTAGACACATTTCAGACACTCCTTGGTCCCTCTACAGCAGCATACACTCCACCAGCGGAGGATAATAATTCTACAAAACATAACTCAGTCATGTTCTGAACCTTCAAATTGCATGTTGCAGCTAATAGAAGTATTGATGCAATTGTCAGAGTCACTATTCATTTTTTCATTGCACAGAAGCCTAAGTGGCAAGAAGTCTAAAATGGAGCAAAAATGGATAATGCATATTTTATCTTGATGGTGTCATGAATACAGAAAAAAACTCATCCTGCTCCTCTCACACATGCCCACATAGACCCACAGCCCCTCAGACACTGAACACAGACTCAGCTGTACTCTCATCACATCAGTTCTAGATGTTGAGGCTACACAGTTCGAAGGGTATGGCCTTTGAACTCAGGCAGACCTCAAATCCTGTCCTAAGTCTGCCATCCACTAGCTGTATTATTGCAATCATAATCCTTAACTTCTCATCACCTACTCCATAGGATAGTTATAAGGATTAAATGAGATAACAATTTCAGAGTACGTTAGCCTAGATTCTGGCACACACTAATTAGCGGTGTTAGTTATTTTTCTTAAGAGGGAAGGATCCTCCCATCAGACTCAGAAACATGGTAAAGAGTTGCTAGGCGAACCTGAGAAACTATAGTTATTGAAGCCAATGGTCTATGTCTCAGCAATCTCCGATATCTCTATCTTGGTGCCACCAAGAACACTGCTTGGGGAGATCTTACTAGAGATGATATTAACCATATATTCAAAAGAGAGATTTACCTATTTGGTGTGATTTGGGGAACACTCAAACTATTCTTCTGTCAGTGTGCCATTTGCCTGAATTTATCTCATTGAGGACAAATGTCTTTGAGAAAAAGATCTGATTGAACTTTTCTAAAATATGAATCATAATACAGCATATATTTATTTTTAATCCTCAGTACCTAGCATAATGTCACATAAAGTATATGAGGTTAAAAAAATATTCTTAAAATTTTATTGGATAAATGTATACCATACATATACTATGCCTCAGACACTATGCAAGGCTTTGGGGAGACAACAGAAAACAAAACATATGAAGTTATTGCCTTTACAGAGATTCTTATCTAGGGAATAAATGAATTAATTCATTTATTAAATAATAATAGAGCTGTTTAGAAGTTTAGACCATATGACCTTCAATTTTTGCTAATGTTTTACAATATATAATTGATACACCTTCTGATATAGTTTGTCATAATTGTGTTAATTACTCTAAAATACATAGCAAATAAATATACTAAGTAAAAAGACCCAAAATTAATTTTTCTTGAAATACATTTAAAAATATCTAGCACTCCTCTCCTCCTATTCCAGTCTTACTCCATTCTGACAACTGCTTCACCAGATAAGCCAAATGTGATGATTTTCAGATGTCCTTCAGGCTTATTTTTCAATTCAGAGATATGTTCTTCTCCAGGACACATTTATGACTGAGTTGTCTAAACTGAATTTGGAGAAAAGGGAACAATGGGCTTACGAAGAGGTAATAAAAATCATTCTAAAATATAAGTAGGGTATTACCTCCCACAAAACCGTTAAAAGAAGTAAAGACAAAAGAAGAGGGCACTATGTCGAGGAAAATTGTGAAAGCCAATTAAATAGACCAAAAGATCACAGGATATCATCAATAGAAAACAATGCAATGTTACGTACCCAGTTAATACACACTCTGTGTTATCTAATTCTATGGAGTTTGTGCTTTTCATTGTCTTTAGCTATTTTATAATTCTGTACAGATAGACATTTACCTGCAGAAAACTTATAGTAATACAAATGATAATTCTTGGTCAGAGGCATGCAAATTAATTCTGTCTTGTGGAGGTTTGATGGACTTCTTTCTCCCACTTTGAAGAAGCCAGTTTTGCATCTAGTAAGCAAATTTAAATCAGCCTTTCTGATGAGCTTGTGTATTAGCTGGCTGTTTAGATTCTCCTTTGTATCAACCAATTTTAACAACTTTTCCAGTTGCTTCACTAATTAGTGGGTAAAATAAAAATTTGACGTATTTATTTTATATTTGTGTAATGTAAGAGTCATGATTATAGCTTCTTTTAACATTTATCCTTTACCAGTAAGTAGTGTGCAAACCAAGTGAGAAATCCCCACTGTGGTCTTTATAATTCCTTTCTCTTAAGAGAAGTGAAGACTGAGACAAGTTGATCCATAGAAAGTGTTATTTGATCTCATTAGATCAAATAGAAATGCATTTCCTATGGGCATGGATTTGATAAAGCAATCATTTTACCTTCCTGAAAGGAGTACGAATGGGCATTTCAGAAGTCCTGGAGGAATTATGCTTTGCCTGTGGTGGAAAAAATAATTATATTAGCCTCAAACCATCACCACAGTCTCATTTCAAATAACTATGAGGAACTAAAGGCATATAAGCCAGTAGGTACTTATCGTATAGATCTATTTAGAGATGTTCATCTAGAGAAATGAATCAAATTTTATTCGTTTACTGACAGGAGTTTCACATCAACAAAAGTTATGCCCACATCCAAGTGTACTTTTCTCACTTTTAGAAGTTACAGTGCCACATTCTCTTCAGTTCTTTTTTCATCATATGATAAAGTCATTCTAAAAGTGAAACAGCATTTTTTTAATATGCTCATAACATGTGATTTGCTAAACCTAAATATTTTATGTTGCTACTATATTCCCATTATCATGTCATTATTCATGGATTGGTTATTGGAAAAATAGGACTTGGCTAATGATTTGAGACTGGCCATGTGACAGGTCTGAGACAGTGACTTTACAGAGGAGACAACATGTAAAGAGGCCCAAAGACACATGCCCAAGTCCCCAAGATTAAATCAATATACTGAAGTTAGAAAAAAAGATTAGACTTTTAGAAATGCATTTTTGCAAATATAAAGCATATTAATTACCAGAAGATACTACTATTGTAGGTCTGAAGATTTGAAATGTTATAAATGAAGAAACTGAGATGAACGTACCCAGAGAGATGTGGAATATGTGATTATTTAACAATCACACTTTTCTCTTTATATTTAGTAGAAGCAAAGCCTCACCAAGGGCCTAGAAATCTGTTTCACTTCTGTCTACATCTAATTCTCTATGTAATGAATAATTTTGCTAAATAATTTCCAAAGCCCTTTGAGGTATTTAGAAAGTGTAGATTTTGAAGTACTTTGCAGTTTTTCATAAAAATTCAAGGCAATTAAAGTTTTAGACAGTAGATTTTGAATAAACAAAAGAAACCCTTGAATGCAAACATACCCAGGAAAATGAATTAAAATATTTTTCTTATCATTTAAATCATTTTTTAAAATCCAGCATAGTCAGGATAAATGATAGAAAGCCTAGTAAAACCCTCGGGACCCTGAGTACAAACAACTTTGTACAAACGTGTCAAAGGATATAGTGAGGAAGATGTGAGCTTAGTGTCAGATGGGCCAAGTCTAAGGTGGAAATTCCATCAGGTTTATGAAAATGTAGCCCTGGAGTTCAGGAGAGATGTCAGGACAGAAGACATAAAACTGAGCTCTGAAGCCATAAAAATTGTTACATTCAAAATTGATAGCATATTGGAAAGGAAAACACATGAAAGTGAACACTGAAGAAAACATAAAATAAAAGAGTGAACCCAGAAATGAAGCCATATACCTACAATCAACTGATCTTCAACAAAGCAGACAAAAGCATACACTGGGGAAAAAAACACACTATTCAATAAATGGTGCTGGGAATATTGGATAGCCATATGCAGAAGAATGAAACACGGACCCCTATCTCTCATTATACACCAAAATTACTTCAAGATGGATTAAAGATTTAAATGTAAAACCTGAAACCATAAAAATCCAAGAAGAAAACTTAGGAAAAACTCTTCTGCACATTGACCTAGGCAAAGAATTTATGACTAGGAGCCCAAAGCCAAATGCAACAAAAACAAAATAAACAAATGGGACTTAATTAAACTAAAAAGCTTCTACACAGCAAAATAATAATAATAATAATCAACAGTATAAATAGACAAGCTACAGAATGGGAGAAAATATTTCCAAACTGTGCTACTGAAAAAGTACTAATATCCAGAATCTATAAGCATCTCAAACAATTCAACAAGAAGAAAACATATCCATTAAAAAGTGGGCAAAGGACATGAACAGATATTTTGCAAAAGAAGACAGCATACAAATAGACAACAAACGTATGAAAAAGTGCTCAACATCACTAATCATCAGAGAAATGCAAATTAAAACCACAATATGATACCATCTTACACAAATTAGAATGGCGATTATTAAAAAGTTGAAAAAATAATAGATGTTGGTGAGCATGCAGAGAAAAGAGACTGCTTATATACTGATGGTGGGAATGTAAATTAGTACAATCTCTATGGAAAATAAGCTGGAGATTCCTCAAAGAACAAAAAATAGAACTACCATTCAATCTAGTAATTCCACTACTAGGTATCTACCCAAAGGAAGAGAAATCATTATATAAAAATGATACCTGTACTCACATGTTTATCACAACATTTGTCATAATAGCAAAGATACAGAACAAATCTATATGTCCATGAATTGATGATCAGATAAAGAAAATATAGTATATAGCATGGAATACTATTTAGCCATAAAAAGAATGATATCTATCTTTTGCAGCAACATGGATGGAACTGGAGACCGCTATCTTAAGTGAAATAACTCAGAAACAGATAGTCAAACACCACATGTTCTCACTTATAAGTGGGAGCTAAATAATGAGTCCACATGGACACAAAATGTGGAATAACAAATTTTGGAGACTTGAAAGGGCAGGAGGATGGAAGAGTGGGAAAGGAGTGTGGGTTATGTAAAAAGCCCAGACTTCCCCACATTGCAAGACATCATGTAACAAATCTGAACTTGTACCCAACAAATCAATAAAAGTTTTTTAAACAGTGAACAGAGGTAGACAAGCCATATAATAAAAT
>VBSM01000272.1:31628939-31657983 GCA_008086735.1 Cheirogaleus medius
TAGAGTATAGGCATAATCTTCAAGTTCTCAGATTCTTTCCTCTGCATGGTCCATTCTATTCTTTAGGCTTTCCACTGTATTATGGAGATCCTTGATTGTTTCTTTTATTGCCAGAATTTCTGTTTGGTTCATCTGGATAATCTCAATTTCCTTGGAGTATCTTTCATTCATTTCCTGTATAGATTTTGTGGTCTCTCTATGTTGTGATTCTATTTTCTCTTCAATTCCATTTAGTTTTGTAGCAATCCATATTCAGAAATCTTCCTCTGTCAGTTTACTCAAATCATGTAAGTTGGTGTCAGACGACAGAGAATGAATATTTTGTTTTGGAGGTTTCTTTTCTCTCTGATCCTTCATGTTTCCTGTGAACTTTCACTGGTTCTTTCTGATCTGTTTGCTTTATCGAGGATCAGAGTTGATGGGGCTGGATTATGAGGTAAAATCTAGAATTCAGGAGGGACGATCCTTGGCAGATCCAACGATATGTGCTCTGGACCTGTAATGTCAGCAGAGTTTGAGCGCCGGAAGCCACTGAGATGGTCTGCCGAGAAGTGAAATCTTTCCCTTTTCCGTGTGACACCAGCAGAACTTGGGCTGCTGCAGCCCCCTGGGGAGGATCCATGGAGGGTTGAGCTCGCTCTACCGCTCCTTAGCCCGCAAGGCTGAAGTGGCTGGTCATCCCTGACAGGTTCCGCTGAGGGGTGGAAAGTTTGTCCCTTCCGTGCGACCAGGCGGAGCTGGGTCCGCTGCAGTCCCCATGGGAGGATCTGTGGAGGGTCGTGCTCACTCTACTGCTCTTTAGCCTGTAAGGCTGAAGTGGCTGGGGACCCCTGACAGGTTCCGCTGAAGGGTGGAAAGTTTGTCCCTTCTACTCGACCAGGCGGAGCTGGGTCCACTGAAGCCCCCTGGGGAGGATCCGCAGAGGATTGTGCTCACTCCCTCTACCGCTCCCTCCCCAGCTGCACTTGGGTCGCCTAAGTCCACTGGACCACTCAGTCAAATGAGCGATCTGTCTCACTTTTCTGTCCCTTCACCAGCAAGGCATACACCGCTGTTGTGTACCTATCTCCCAGCCAAGGAGACCCTGCACCATGCCCTGGAGATTTCTAATTGCTCTCCGCTCATGCCTCCTCTCCAAACTGCCTGACCACCCGAGTTACCTCTTCATGCTGACTTCAGGCACTTCCCTGCTTGCGTGGGTGCGGAGGTCGGCGAAGGAGAAGTCATCCTGCTGTGGCACAGATCACACAGTCCCATTCGGCTGGCCACAGAGCATGGCCAGCTTGCACTCCAATCCCTGCTGTACCACTCGGATTCTCAGAACTTCACGGCAAATCCACTGCATCACTTTCCTCCTTTTCCCAGCACTGCTTCCCCTCAAAGCTTGCCTGTAATTCCATGAAGCTGATCTGTGGGAGAACAACCCCCTCGAGTGATTCAGGTCGCCTTCTTCACCTCCCAGTCTGAGAACAGAGAGCCAGGAGGTCATCCCTAATCCTCCATTTTTGACAATCTATCTGTATTTTATCAGCAAAAATTATAAATGTAATATAATGTGTAATATAATGTGAATTCTTCTCATTTGAGACAATGCAGACTTAAGAATAGGAAAATTTGTTATGGACAAAGAGAGCAGTGACTTAATGATAAAGAGGTTGATTCTCCAAGAATACACAAAGTTCTAAATGTGGATGTAGTATCTAACAATAGAGTATCGAAATATGTCAGGCAAAAACTGATAGAACTTCAAGGTATAATAGACAATCTCAATATTATAGTTGTAGACTTTAACACCTGTCTTTCAATAATTGATAGATCAAGCAGGTAAGGATATAGTTGACCTGAATAGCCATATGAATCAATTGTGTCTAATTGACATATATGGAATACCCCATGCAATAACAGAAGAATACACATTCTTCTTGGGCTCACACAAAACATTCAACAAGATAGACCACATTCTGGGCCATGAAACATGTTTTACCAAATTTAAAAGTATAGAAATCACACAAAGTATCTACTCAGATCGCAATGAAATTAAAACTAGAAATCAATAGCAGGAAAAAAGGTATCTGGAAAATCATGAAATACTTAAAAATTAGACAACACACTTTTAAATAACACATGGGTCAAGAGAAATTAAACAATATTTGAATTAAAAGAGAACAAAAATATAACTTATCAAACCTTGAGGGACTGAGCAAAAGCAGTGCTTAGAAGAAAACTTATGGCATTAAATGTACATATTAGAAAAGATGAAAGATCTAAAACTACTAACCTAAGATTCTATTTTTAAAAGCTAGAGAAAGAAGAGAGAGCCCAGAAATAGACCTACACAAATATAGTCAACTGATTTTTAACAACAGAGCAAAGAAAATTCAGTGGAGAAAGGATAGTCATTTTTTTGAAAAAAGTAGTGCTGGAACAACTGAACGTTTACATGCCAGAAAATGAATCCAGACACAGACTTATACCTTTCACAAAAATTAACTTAAAATGGATCCTAGAACTAAATGTAAAATTCAAAGCTTCAAAGTTTCTTAAAGAATACATAGCAGAAATGTCTACATGACCTTGGATTTGGTGATGAAATTTTAAATGCAATACAATTAGCATGATCCATGAAAGGAGAAATTTGTAAGTTATACTTTATTAAAATTTAAAGCTCCTCTATGATACTCAAGAGAATGAAAAAAGAAGCCACTGACTTGAAGAAATTATTCGCAAAACTTATATTTGCTATAGGACCTGTATTCAAAATATACAAAGAACTTTCAACAATAAGAAACCAACAACCCAATTAAGAAATGGGCATTAGAAACCTCACCAAAGAAGATATATATAGATAGCAAATTAGAATAATAAAATATAATTTATCATTAGTGAATTGTAAATTAAAACAAAAATAAAATACCACTCTACATCTATTAGAACAACTAAAATCTGAACAACTGACAATACCAATTGCTGGTGAGGATGCAGAGCAACAAGAACTCTCAATCATTGCTATTCAGAATGAAAAACAGTGCATCTGCTTTGGGTGACCATTTGGTAATTTGTTACAACACTAAATATAGCCTTACCATATGATCCAGCAACTGTACTCCTCAGCATTTACCCAACTGATTTGAAATCTTATGTTCACATAAAAACCTGCATGTGAATGATTATATAAATTTTATTCATAATCACCAAAAGTGGAAGCAATCAAGATGACCTTTAATAGGTGAATGGATAAACTGTAGTACATCCATAAAATGGAATATTATTCAGCAATAAAAAGAAATAAGCTATTAATTGACATAAAGACATGGGTGAATCTTAAATACATACTGCTAAGTAAAATATGTTAGTATTAAAAAGGTATATATTGTATTATTCAAATTTTAAAACATTTTGGAAATAGCAAAACTATGGAGACAATAAATGGATCACTGTTTTTCAGGGATTCAGTGGGAAGAAGGATTGAATAGGTGAAGAGATATTTTGAGGATATTTTTTAGGATGGTGAGACTATTCTGTTTCACACAACAATGGCAAATATAAGACAGTAAGCATTTGTCAAAACCCAGAGAACTATACAACACAAGGAGTAGACTTTAATGTATGAAAAATTTTGTAAACTCAAAGGGTTGGAAATCACAGGATGAAATGGATGGTGGAATAAAGTGCTGACCTAAGTGAGCACTGAAAAAATAAAGGCAAAAGGAACTGTAGTTAGCACTGTGCTCTAGTTGATAAAGTTGATTCCTACAGAGCTACAGGTTAACAATGCTGAAATCACAATACACTTATACTGGAACTGAACAGTTACATAAATGGATGATGGATGGTGGGAGCTAAGTGGATAATGGAGCAAGAGTTTAAAGATAAACAAGGGAAAGAGACCATATACTAATGAATTAAAGTTGGATACATTGGTATGAACCAATGTTTAGTTTAAAGATAGTTACATATGGAAATATTTATAGATATATATGCATTAGTATACATACATGGGTCTCCTTGCTCTGTAGAAAGTCTAGAAGCAATGAGATCCCAGTAACAAGGAACAAACGTAGTACCCAAATCTTGATTTCTAATACCATTCTTCAATAAAAGGAACCAGGGCTGTTTAGAAAAATGGTTGATTATATAACAGGGACAAAAAATATGCAAGATGAGCCTTGAGCATCTTATAGTGCTCAAGCAAACAAAGAAATATAAAAGACAATGATGGAATAATGTCAAAGGGATATAAGAACCAACTAAAAAGTTCCCAATGGCCAAAAGTAAGTAAATTACTATTGAATTATTACACAAAGTACAAAGTAATATTCATGAATTTATACTGATGTAACTCAATGATTTGAATAATAAACAATAAGAACTAAAAATCTGTGAGGAGGAATTCCAAACAATTTATATAGATACTCTACTTTCAAGAAGGTTGAACATAATTCCCTATCCCTTAAGTGTGGGTTGCACATAGTGACTTTCTTCCAAAGATCATAGTATGAAAATTGAGGAAAAAGAAGCATCATCATCCCTTGGTATCCACAGAAAATTGGTTACAGGACCCTGTGGATACCAAAATCCAAGGATGCCCAAGTCCCTTACATAAAATGGCATAGTGTTTACATATAACCTACACACATCCTCTCTTATAGTTTAAATCATCTCTAGATTACTTATAATACCTAATACAATGTAATTGCTATGTAAATAGTTGTTATAATTTGTGCTCTTTATTTGTAATATTTTTTTACTCTTGTATTGTTATTTTTATTGTTGCTGAGAGTGATTGTTTACTTTTTATTATTATTTTTATTTCAGCATATTATGGGGGTATGAAAGTTAGGGTTACATATATTGGCCTTGCCCCCCTCCCCCCTCAAGTCAGAGCTTCAAGCATGACCATCCCCCAGACGGTGCACATCTCACTCATTATGTATATATATACCATCCCAATTGGTTGAATCTGTGGACATGGAACCCATGGATACAGAGGGCTGACTATAAATTTAGAGAATAGATACCTGACAAACATTGTCACAAGCCAGGTGATCAAGCTTAACATCAATAGTGATAAGTCATCTTGATGTGATATGATGAGAATGGCTCTTTACATCTGTAGTTACCTCACAAAAGCATATTACCCAAGTCTAATCATTACAGAAACATAAGACAAATCCCAGTTATATAACCAAGCCACAAAAAACAATGGTGATCTAGCACCTCTTACATTATCCTGGACAGAGCTGGAGCCCATTCTACTAAGTGAAGTATCACAAGAATGGAAAAACAAGCACCACATGTACTCACCAACAAATTGGTATTAACTGATCAACACTTATGTGCACATTTAATAGTAACATTCATTGGGTGTCAGGCAGTTGGGAGGGGGAAGGAGGGGATGGGTATATTCACACCTAATGGATGTGGTGAGCACCATCTGGGGGATGGACACACTTGGAGCTCTGACGCGGGCAGGACAGAGGCAATATATGTAACCTAAACATTTGTACTCCTGTAATATGCTGAAACAAAAACTAAAAAGAAAAAAGAAATTCTATCTAAGATAACATCTATATGATGTATTCATGTGAATATACCCAAAAAAATCATGTAAAAGGATATTCATTACACTATTGTTCATAAAAGCAAAGATATAAATTAGTATCAAGGTCCATTAATATAAAGCTGCTTGAATAAGTTGAACCCATATTGCTATATTTCTATGCAATAACATGTAATGGTTTTGAAGATACAACATTAAGTGAAATACATGTATAGGAAGCTATTACAGTGTAAAATTTTTTTAAATGTGCATACGCACACATACTTTCATTGCACATCTACTCAAATGTACTTCGAAATAAAAAATTTTTCATTTTTATGTGTATTGTGTCTTAGAGCTGCAATTACTGCCAGCCTTGAAGTGAAGAAAGATCTGATAAGCCAATAACACTTTAGCATGAATGATTTATACTACCTAATGTGTCAGTCAAGATAGGTTGGATTATGCAGTAGTAAATAAACAGCCTTATAATTTTAGAAGCCTAAAACAACAAAGGTTTGTCTCTGGCTTATGCTACATGACATACAATGTGGCCGTTCACCTCTACTCACAATCCATGCGTCATTCCATCTTTTTCCTCCATTTATTTTCCAAACTTCTTAAAAATGTAATAACAGGCAAGTGCAAGGGCGTTGACAACACCACAAATCACGGTGGAGCCTGCCTCATTTTCTCAAACATTATATTCATTTGTAGACCTTAGCAAGTCAGCCTCGTGCTTTGCATCACACCATTCTTGCTCAGTGACTCAAACTAACCGTGACTCCATTAACTGAACCATCATGAGGCATCCTGGCTGTGAGTTGGGAACATGACAAATCATACACTGGTAGTGACACATATCACTTCCACTCACATTTTATTGGCTAGAGCCACTGCTGTGGCCATGCCTACCTCCAAAATGATGGAGAAGTGGATTTTACTGTTTCTCCAGAAAATAGGGGAAAGCCAGACTATTAATGGATAAGCTCTTAAATTTAAATGGCCTCTGTATCCTTAATCCCATCTACTACTACCTCCTTTAGGACCTTTTTATATAAGTCGTTAATCTGTCTAAAACTTCCATCTTTCCCTTCATACTGGTTCCAACCCCTCAATTTATAACACAATCAAATTCTCTCCCTTTCTAAGGTACAATTTAAAAATTTCCCTTCACCTTTGGTCCTAATCAATCTATCATTGAATTTCTTACCTCTATTTTTTGTCCAAACTTCTTAAAAATGTGACCAACACTCTGTCTTTACTTTCTCGACTTTCATCCACTTCTCAACTATTGCAATCTGGCGTCTACCACCTCTACTATATAAAAAATGCTGTCCCTAAAAACATCAATGTATTTCTAATTATAAATTTCAATGAATGCATTTCACAGATTTTCTTACTGAAATATTGGAAAGACATCAACTTCTAGAAGATACTTCTGGATCAGTGGGTCTAGGTCTAGAGCAGTTGTTTGGACCAGAGAATTTGTGTCATGATAAGTCATGGTAGATTCTAGTCTCTTCTTCTCAGACATTAGATTTAATTTGCATTCTTTCTTTCATTCAAAAAATTAAGATTATCTGTAATTGCCTCCATCTTAGAAAGTGCTTTCATCCAGATGACTTGGAGTGAGCTTTAGGAAGTCTTAGATTTTATGAAGAACTCAAAATTTTTCCTCCTTTACTCGATCTGACTTTCTTTGGATGCACATTTCTTCATCATCTGAATAAAGCACAGACCAATGAGACTGGGTGTTAGCCTCAAAGATAAAAAAAAATACTGCCTATTCTAAGTAAAAGAGTCTTTAAGGCCCTTCTAAATGTGGACAAATATACCTAAATTTCAGTCCTGAACTGCAGTTTGAGTCAAATACTCCACCTGGAAATAAAATGTATTGTTTGGGTGTGGTATGGTCTGGTCTTGTTTTCTGTACTTATTCTTCCTGAATTTTTTGAGGTTGTTGTGATTAAGCAGAAGACAACTTGCTCAGAATCCCTGATTCTGACAAAATGTGCCTTGAAAAATAATTAATAGGACTTTCTGAAGTACTTGATTACACTAAGAACTACCTCTGAAACTCCCCATTCCCTTGATGCCCAAGACTTTGATATTTAAAAAGTAACTAGTGCCTAAGTGTCCTTTTTCTGACTCTTTTGTGCCTACTCTCTGTTTCCTTTGTTTAGCTCTTCCTCTGTTTACTTTTTAAATATTGGTACGGTGATTCCTAACCTCTATCTCTGATCACCACAATCTCTCCAGCCCTTGGGAAATTTCGCTCACTAACATAGTTTCCTATTCCCAAATGTATATTTTCTGTACATATATCTCCCATGAAGTATAGGCTCAGTAAACAACTACTCTGCTAGACTATTCCCCTGGTTTTTCCTAAATGTGACTTGAATTCAGCATGTGCACACCTCAGTTCATATTATCTTTATACTGCCCTACACTACCCCTAAATATCTTCTATTTGACCTCATAAAAATGCACTGAAACCATCACAAATCCTTTATCCCAACTACCATTGCCCTGTGTCAGAATATGTCAGAATCTGTATTAGTGCATCAGCTTCTTAACCACAATCCAGCTTCCATTCTTATGTTGGTCTTGATCTCCACAATACTGCCAGAGTGCTATTCAGAAATGCAAAAGTGATCACATTCCTACCCTGCTTAAAAACCTTCAGCGAGTTTCCAAAATCTATAAGAAAAATCCTTATTTCATTAGCTCGAATTATTTAATATAAGGCTCTTATCTCACTTTCCCACCTCATCTTTCCCCACACTCTTGCTTTGCACTTTGCACTACAGAAGCACTGGACTGTTATTTCCCTTATGAACACTGCTATTTCTAAGGCATCTGCTCCTGCTCTTGCTATCCTCTTTGTCTGGAATGGCTCTCTAGCCCTACTGCTAACCTGCCCTCACTACATGCTTCCCAATTACCCAAGGCATCTCTCTGTCTCTGAATTAGCCATACTGCTTTGCAATTATTTATATTTTTGACTGTCCTCGAAGATAGTACTCAGTAGTGAAACAAAAATTTGTCTTCATTTATCTTCCTATTTCCACGCCCCAGCATAGTGAATGACACACAGTAAGCACTCAATGGATGTGTATAGAGGAAAGGAGAAAATAAAGGAAAAGGAAAGAAGAGCGGGAAGGAGGGAGAAAGAAAGGAAGAAAATTCTAAGGAGGCTTACCACCCAAAGAAAGAACCCATTAATAGTTGTAGACCTTAGACTGAGAAGGAAAGCTAGCTTGGAATATCAGAATTTCAAAGGGTCCTCTCAAACAGCACAACGTATATGACTGCATGCCTTCTTCACACTTACATCTGAAACAGTATTTGAAAGAATGTAGGCAAACTGTGGACCTAGCTGATGATCCCACCACTAAGATTATACTGTTATTGGTTGTCCCTTTTTTTCAGAGCTATTCTGAGAAAGACACTTGGGGAATTCTTGACTAACAACGGAGCTAAGTACCATTAACTCTCAATTTTTCAAAAACCGATTACCTAGTGTGTGGGTTTTCCAGACCTTTTGATTGTTCTGCTTCAGGCTATTTAATTGCTCATTAGAGAGTCCAAAGAAGAAAAAGATGAGTCGACCACATCTGTCACTTGTTAATGCCTACAGTAAAAATTTATTAGTAAAGAGGATGAAACCATACACTAAAACATGAATTTCACTTTTATATTACACCAAATCTTCATTCTCACAGGCCATGGGAAACAAGCTCTATTCAGCCCACATTTGTCTAGAAACTAACTTTGGAAACTCCCATTTTGCTGTCACTCAGGATTTCTGTGCATACAAGTGCATATATTTAATACACATCAGGCATCCTAATTGCCCCTAATAGAAGCAAATGCAAAAATTGTTGCATTATTGATCAATGACAGGACCCAGCCAAGGGTCATGGTGTTGAATCATCATAATAATTCCAACAATTTAACTTAAAGAAAGAATATTTTTCCAGAAATACTATCATAATACTATGTTTAACATAATATTTGGTGTAGTAGTCTGAATTCATAATTGAAGTTTTTGTTTCTCTTTCTTTTAGTATTATATAAAGCTAGGTATTTCTAACTCACATCCCTTGACAATATTTCTGGTGTGGTCTATGTAATGCTTGGAAACATTTATGGCTCTTGTCTATCAGGTCAGCTCTAAGAATGACTAAATTCTTTGTCTTAATTCTGAAACCCAAAGTGCACCAAATGTTTGAACAAACCATGTTGACTATCCAATTTAACAGAGGCAATTAACTCTGCTTGAATGACCTTTCAAAATTAAACTATGGAATATGACACATCTCAAAGGCCAACCTAAATTGCAAAGATTGTATCATCATTTTCACATTACCACCTTCATAATTGTCCCTGGTTTCTTTTTTTGTTTGTTTTCTTTTCAGAAGTTGCTGTTCAAACCTTCACATACTTAGAAGCCATCAAAGTTTGTGTCAGAACTTTGTATTCTAGACTGCTTCTAGTTGTTCTAGTAGTTTTCCACCTCATTTCACACCTGCCTGACAAATGGGCTTATGCAAGCTCTTTTCGCTTGGACTCTGATAAACAAGACATTAACAGATTTATTACCTTTTTTGATAACTAGTAAGTACAAATGTCATAAATTTCTCTACAGGTAGTTGTTTACAACTTCGTTTTCTTATGTGCAGGGGAAATAACATATATTTGCTCTATTTAGCTAGGAATGATTCCTTAGTTTTAAAAAAGAAAACCCTATAAATAACATACACATCCTCAAAAAAATACAAACCAATTTATAGTGTACACAATGCTCAATGGTTTTTCTTGTTAAACACCATCACTATTTGAGCCATTTTATTAACAGACTTTCTGAAGAAATGGTGTGTCAAAGAGATCAGAAATCATTTGACAGTGCAGTAAGATACATGTCCACCTCTTTTTTTATTTAATATTTTTTGAGGGAGAAAGAAAACTTTCCGACTACTCTCCAAGGGGTTTTTTGTATTCATATTTGTCAGCCAACATGATGGCAGTACCAAAACCCTAAAGGAGTAGGAAACCTTCCCTGTATTAACATAGCCAAATTCTACACATTTAATAAAGGAATGGTAGAATTCTAAAATTTTCATTAAAGAAAGCAAAAAATCCATTTGAGATGTCTATTGGTTGTTAAATTATGATTTTTACTTTTTATTCTGACTTCATTTCATTTTTAAGTTTTTAATGAGGTATAAGAAGCTTACAGAAAAGTACACAGCTCATAGTTCTATAATTCAAAACCTTTTCACAAATTGAATACACGTGGATAGCCACCACTCAGATTGAGAAATGGAACACTGGCAACCCTCTAAAAGCCCTCTCATGCCCCTTTTCCTATCATTAATCTCTCCCCACCCCCAAGAGTAACCATTCTCCTGACTTCTAAAACCATAGCCTTAGTTCTGTCGGTGTTTGAAATTTATATAAATGGAATCACACAGTGTGTACTCTTTCAGGTCTGGATTCTTTCATTCAACATTATTATTATTGTGTGTGTGAGATTCATCCATGTTGTGGCATATAGCTGAATTTCATTCATTTTAATTGCTATATAGGCATTTCGCTGCACTTATATACAAGAATCAGCCATTCTACTGTTGAGAATCTTTGGTTTATTTCCACTCTGGAGCAATCACAAATAGGTTGCTACAAACATTCTTGTGTATATATTTTGATGAATATATTCATTTCTATATGTCATATACCAAAGAGTGGCTTTTCTGGATCTGATGGCATGCATAAATTCAGCTTTAGATATACTGATAAACAGGTTTCCAAAATATTTTATAGTAATTTACCCTCCTAACAGTACATGAGTGTTTCAGTTGTTTCACATCTTCAACAACACTTGGCATTTTCTGTCTTTTTCATTTTAGCTCAATAAGTTAGTATGCTCTTATCTAAAACCTCATTAGAAATAATGAAATGAAATAAATAAATATTACTGCCACAGAAATATTTCACATCATAAGAAATGAAATGGAAGTAGAAATTGGCGTTCAATGACTTTTCAACAATAACAAAAACATACTTGCAAAGTATCTTTCCTGTTATCCTAAAAATGCATTCATAATTCATAATGAATTATCAAATTAATGATGCCTTTTAGAGCAACTATACACACATGTTCAACTATGTAACCATCATACATTCAACCATCATATTTTGCATGCATTTGTACAAAGTATAAAAATGAAATCAAAGAAACTAGAACACTGCAGACAGATTTCCTTCAAATGTCTTTCCAAATTACATATTTGAAAGAGTCCAAAAATTTTCATTCATTAATTTATTGATTTAACTTTGCTATTGCCAGGAATTGTGCTGGATGCTAGAGATACATAATCAAATAAGTTATGGTCCCTACTCTTAAGCCACTTAATACTAGTGGCAGTTATAAACAAGTAACAATAACAGTAAAAGAGTAGAGTCACATGTTGTGATAGACATACACACAGTCCTATTGGAGCCAGAGATGTTGCTGTGGGTGAGAGAGGAGTCATTCCAAGAACACTTCACACTGGGGATAAAATTCAAGCTGATTTGTGAAGGAAAAATAGGAATTAGCTTTAACATGAATTTGTAAGAGGTTCTTCCAAACATGAGAGTAGTGTTCAATGCCATCAACTTGATACTTGAACTCTCTTTACTACATTCCCCCAGGGGCTGGAAATGCCAAGACAGTCAAGTCCAAATTCATTTCTTACAATGAACCAATGATTCCCTGAATCTTTCATCCATCTGTTCTGCTTCTACACTTTGAGGTAATAGGAGACTAGACTAAAAACTTTTTTTCTGTAACTTCACATCCTATCTCCATAAAAAAAAAAAAAGAAAAAGCCCAATTTCCAAACATACGGAAAGAAATAAATACATAATAAAGATAAAAGAATATTGTCCTAAGATAATAATAAAAACCCATATGAAAAAGACATTCTAGACAATATATTTTGAGAAAATGGTATTAATGTGCTCTGTTTTCTCTTTTCAAGACATTTCTGGCACTTAGGAGAGGAAGAGACAACTGAGGGGGAAAATCACTATCTAACAAAAGCATAATGACCTCTCCAGGAAGAGGAAAATGGTTCCAAGTCATTAAAGACAAAATAGGCATTCCATAAAAGCACAAGAATTTGATTTAAAAAATTACTTCATTCACATGTGTTCCTGCAATTATTAATATAATGTGGTTTTTTTAAAAAAATGGCAAATTACCTTTGCAATAGTTTCTAAAATGTAAACTAAAGCTACAGTTCTAGCCAAAAGAGGTGTATTGAATTTTTCCATGTATATTAACTTTCCTATAGATGTGGCAAGGGCAGAGTTTTTATTCTGAAAGGAAGAATAGACACACAAGGGATTTTTGTCTTCCATTCTATTTACTGACATTGAAATTATTTGATGGGGAGATGTTTATTGGAAGACATACAGACATAGCACAATTCATGTTTAGGGAGATGGATTTCTTGCAATTGCAAAAGTCAATGGCATTTCACAAATGCTCTCAGCACTCTTTATTGACTTTCTGGATAGATATTTCTGCTAATGAAATGAGTCAGAGTTTCATGAAGCACTGATGACACAGATAAATGCCAACTTATTTCAAACATCCTCCAATGTCATAATACTTTCAGAATTGGTTTTTGTGGCACATTTTGGAATTATCTTACTGCGCATATTTATAACTTTTTCCTCAACAACGTACACTTACACAAGTTGAGCAACAGGTAAGAAATCACCTTCTTTGAAAGTTTTGGAAAATCAGTAAGATTTAATTATAAATTAAATAAATATAGATATAAGTTAATAAATGAAAAATTATAACTCTGAATCATGAGGAATTTAGAATGTAAAGAATTGCCCTTTTTCTCACACATAGTTATGGAAAAAAATTCTGTGTAATGAAGTAAGAATATCACATTTTCTATAACTTGGGAGGTAAAATACAAATTTTAATAAAGGAAAATGTATAGAAAGATAAGTTACCCCCTTGAGTTTTCTTCTTAGGAGACAGAACATTTAATAGAATGAGACATGGTCTTCACAATCAATACAGAATACAAAATACTCAATCCTCCTTTCTGTCATCATGATTTCTGAATATTTTTTAGAATTAAAATGGTTACTTAATGATTATCCTAACTTTTAGTGTTACCTATGTTGCAAACAAACTACATCAATCAAAATTTTAATAGACCCTAAAAATGTTTATTTTTATTTTAAAATTTGGTTTGCAGAAGGTCGTTTCACAACCATAGTTGTGAAACAATGCATCAAAAATGAAAAATCACAAAAAGAAATTGTCAAGTATACATTGAAATTGTATTCTATTGAAGAAAACTTCTTACGTGTACTAGAAAAATAAATGTACACCTTACAATATTTCTTTCTATATGTATTCTTGCTCACCCCTTTGTACCTTTTTAATTTTTATAAAGGATTAGGGGGTGTTTTGGAATAAAAGCACATTTAAAAAACCCTGAAACTATTAACTCATGATAAAAGATTTCAAAAGAACCATAGCAGGGGAGGTTAAAAGAAAAATTATATAAAGTCTTGACTGAGGAAAAATATAACAAGTGATTTCAAACCTTATCTCTAAGTTCCTAGCAATCTAGGTCAAAGGACAATACAATGAATTACGTATCTCTCATCACCAAGTAGACCATGAATTCATTGGGAGAGTTCTGAGCTCTTGGAAAAATTTGTCATGGGGATTTTTTTTTACAAGGGCTTTGAACAAAATAATGAATGAAGACCTCAACAGCAATTTTTTTAATGCAACAGAAAAGTTTCCTATTATATCAGACCATCTATGAAAGCTGATGATACAATATTTAAAGAACTCATGAATAAAAATTCGAAAGCAAACCAGAGGGATATAGGCAAGCTACATAACATTTAGGTCTTCAAGCTTATATTAAAATAGAGGATAAGATGAGAACTTTTTAAATTTCTAGTGTTTTGCAATTATTTCCACTGGAAATAATTTCATGCTACAAGCATGCAATAGTAATAATGTTTTACTCCACTATATTAAAGTAAGTGGGCCATTCAGGATGCATGTCATGTTCATCCTATGTTATAATGAAACATCTGGAGAAATAGAATATGTCCCAGATGAAGAAATATAGAACGAGAGACATAAGAAGCACAAGAGAAATGTACTCCAGACTAAGAAACATAGACTTAATGTTACTCTTGTTGAAAAGCCTCTCCCAGCTAGAGTTTTGATTACAGTTCCACAGAAAGGTGTTTACTAGAAAGATAAGATTGTCAAGTGTCTAGAGTCCAGTCTCTGGACTATGCCTGTGGCCAGACAGCCTGGGTTCAAGGCCTAAGCATACCACTTCCTGGCTGGAAACAGTAGACTCGTTATTTAATTTCTCCAGTAGCCTATGCCTCTTTAAAATAAGGTTGATGAATGATAATAATAATAGCATTTAAGTTACTAGGTAAGGTACCCATGGAAAGATCAACCATGTAAGTTGTTGAGCACAATACCAGATATCTGGTAGGTATTCTGTCAATGTTAGAGACACTCAGTGTTCTGTATTGATAGAAATTAATACTTTTTAGATATCAGGCATGTACATGAGAGAGTGCTTTATTTCAAAAGTTGAAAGGCCTGGCTTCTGTTTTTGTTTTAAACGCGAGTCCTCCAAATGCATTATTCTTTATTAGAAGACAGTTTCACAAAATATACCAAACCCAGGAAAAGAAGAGCAGTTTATATCTGGAATCCAATTTTTACTCACAGACTTTTTAGCTGGGCCATGAGTTTTACAGGATTAGATTTATTTGTGATCATTAGCTGAAGCATTCATTTCATAGTAAAAAAACAAAAAACCTAATTTACAAAGATTTGCATCATCTGAAATCTTATTAGACCCAAACGTTCAACTTCAGGATACTTTGGCAATGTTTCTCAGTGTTTTGTAAAGCTCTGTAAACTTACTATATAAAACATTACTCCAGTAGTCTCTTTGCTTTAACATGAAAACATATACATATTTACAATAAAAACAAACAAATTATTAATTTTTCTTTTGAGACTAACCTTGAGGTCTCACTTATTTTCCTGATCACAATGCAAAATTTATAATGGGTTACCATTCATAAGTTGAAGAGTTCAGAGTCCAGTATGCACTTCACTAGAAATTCTCTTCAATAGGAAAAAGTAGAATCCTACTTGACATGCTATAATAAATTTTTAAATATACTGACTTCCTTTTGCTTTGCTTCTTCTCTTTTGCATGATTTAATCACAAACCTTTGAAACATGGTTACTCTTTGTCTTGTACTTGATCCTAGAGAGAGAAGTTGAAGAAAATTTTCTGATATTGATGTCACTGAAAAAACTCAAATATTCATTTCAACAAATATTTATCGAACAGCTACTATATCAGTTTTGTCATCTCAAAATGAGAAAAGTGATGAGAGAAAAGCCCATTTATCAGAGAAAACAATTATAAAAGCCAACATTTATTGAATACTTCTCATGAGCCAAAGGACCCAAAAGATGGGTACTGTTATTTTTACTATTTTATAGATCAAAACTGATGTTCATATCAATCAAATAACTTTTACAAAGTCACCCGGCTGAGGCGAGCACAGCCAAATATCACCTCAGGGCTGTCCAAGCTCAATGCCTGCATTCTGAACAACTCCTCCTTTCATGCTATCAACGAATGTATAAAAAGAAAGAAAGCCAGAGCCTAAATACACAATAAAATGGAATATGACTAGGAGTTTCTAACAGTTGAAGCTAATATTCAGGTTCCAAAGGCATGTTTTAGGGAAAAAACAAGGCTAGAATATCTTCTAATCCTAAATAGGATCATTCTCATGCGATATGATACTATACCAAAATTTTAAAAACACATTTTAAAATTCTTTTCACATCCCCAGGTCATTATTGTTCTGAATCTCCCACTCTTACCAAAGAGCATAATTACTTCTTTGTCTAGATTAAATTTGCCAAGAAATTTTGATCCTGAGCAATAACAATGATGCCATAGTGAAAGGAAAATGGACCAGAATAAGATCATAATTCTGTTTCTTTGTGTGCCTTCCATCTCTGGTCATGGAAAAAAGAGCCATCTTTAGGTCCAAATGACAAAATATTAGGTTTCTAAAGCTGAGATTCTTTCCAGCTTACATTTGCCTACTGGAAGTTTGTAGTATGCCTTTACATACATTTGAATTTTTCACCTCAATTTAGAAACAAGTGATTTAACATATCAGCCTTATTGAGGGTTTATATTTTAATTAAAACTTTCTCAGCTGGCTCTCTCTTGGCTGCTTTTGAAATTGCATCCACTGATTGAGAACAGCGAAATGAGTTGCTTGAGAAAGCACTCTCCTCCTACCTAGATGCCTGACTAACCTCAGGGCTCAGGCCCAGAGAAAGCAAAAATGCTCTTGGACTGTGTGACAACATGGAGAAGCCCACAGTGGTTTATTCCTGGGCTCTTTGTCTTTCTCATTCTATGGTAGTTCACGGAATGACATAAGTAAAAAAAAATCTGTAGGCTTTAGCAATCATAATTCTTCTTCATTTTTCAGTAATATGAAAATAATTCCAAGACCTGAAGTAAAGCATTATTAAAAGAAAAATGAGACTACTTAAAAGGAAAAACACAATTAAACAAAACATTCTCTAAAACCATGCACAATTTTAAATGTAAATGCTGACACTTATAGATATTTATCTGTTCCATACGTACTCTCCATCTGAAATATATTTTCCAAATGGTATACCTTGAATTGGCATTAAAGTTCCCGTTTACTGGTTATTAAGCAATGTAGCATCTGGGAAGCCTAGACTCTCTTTAACATTTATCTGTTTATTTTTCAAGTGCAATATTGCCATCTACAGGATATGAAATGAAAAAATTCCACCACTCCTTTAAAGATTTGTTTGCAATCAAAACTAGAAATCACTGAGCTTGAAAATATATGTGTCCAAAATCAGTCCTATTTGATTATCCTGCCAGGCTATTTGAATATCCTGCCAGGCACTGTATTTTACAAATTATCTCATAATCTCACAGCTAACCAAAAAAAAAAAAAAAACAAGAATGCATTATGTCGACTGCCTGGTGCCACAGCTTCTTTGTCTTTGGAGACTGTATTAGGGGGTTACTCAAAGGCTATGCCATGATACATGCTAAGAAGCTGGAACAAAAGCTATTATCAGAATGAGGTGTTTAGGTTTTTATTTGGTTATACCTAATACCAAATTCTCTTAAAATTAGCTAAATGTGTGTTACCTAAACTTTCTTATAGAGTTCCAATAGCAAATAACAGCAAATAGTCTTTTTAAAAATAGATTTCAAAGACAAGTAGAGCAAATAGTCTTTGTTGTACTAAAAGCAACTGACATCTGAGGTTACTTAATGAATCAAATAATCTAATCAGACTTCCTACATTCAGATGACATGACAAAGGGGAGACTCTTAGTCTGTTTTGCAAATGAAGAAACAGAGGCACAGTTACGTGCTGACCTTGAATAGCTTAGCTCATTGTCAGACTGTCTTATTTTAGCAAAAGTGAGAGAGAGGAAGGGAGAGACAACATAACTCATTTTCTCCATTTTGACACACAGACTAAAATATGAGCTAGGAAAAAATATAGAATATACAAATGGTATTAAGAAGCTATTTTTGACTGCTCAGTGTGACCTCAGCTCAGTTGAAATTGGAATTACAATATTTATTAGAAAAAGCTTGAATGTTTCAGGAAAAGCTATTACAATTTCCTAGTACATTTCTAATCTCCTATCCTGGAGATATTTAATATTAGGATGTATAATTAGCTCGTTCTAATTCCTTAATTGTGGCTCGCCTGGAGAGTAAGTGATGGACGTGATGGCAGTGGTATGACCCTACCGTCTTGCGATTTTTTTTAAATAACTCCCACAGTAAAGACTGGAAATAATGTAAATTAAAGCCTTCTCAATTATGTAAAAGTGTATAAAATCAAGTTTCCTTTGTTACCACAGTGCTAACTAGAAAGCATCCTATGGTGCCTTGGTGCCAAAGAGAAAGCCTCATTAAAACAAGAATAGTTTGAAAAAACTCAGTACTAGGGTTTCATTTCCAATGTTTCCCTACAGCTTTTCATCATATATCCAGCATATCCTCTGTGTACATGCACCAAGTTTGAATCAAAAGATTAAAGACAAAACATTCTAGCCATATAGACAATTTCATTTTTTTTGTAGCCCAGCTAAAATGCAGTCACCAAACAAGGAACAACATGTTTATATGGATTAAATGAGTAGCTTTGATCCAAAGGCAATTATATGACATAAGGGGTCAATCTTTGGCTGAAGTGAAATGGTTACTTCCATTGAAAAGCAATATATGTTGTATCATCCATTGCTGGCAATAGGCAGAAGGCATCCCCTTTATGGAAACTGCTTTCCTCAAGGTCCCCAATGACCCCAACATTGCCAAATTCAATGGGCAGTTCTTTTTTTTTTTTCTTGAGACAAAATCTCAATTTGTTGCCCTGAATAGAGTGCTTTGGCATCAGCCTAGCTCACGGCAAGCTTAGAAACCTCAAACTCCTGGACTCAAGTGATCCCCCTACCTCAGACTCCCAAGTAGCTGGGACTACAAGTGCATTCACCACAATGCTGTCTAATATTTCTGTCTTTAGTAGAAACAGGGTTTTGCTATTGCTCAGGCTGGTCTCAACCTCCTGAGCTCAAGCAATCCTCCCACCTTGGCCTCCCAGAGTGCTAGGATTGCAGGTGTGAGCCACCATACCCGGCCTAATGGGCAGTTCTTAATCTTCATCTTACTTAACACCTGAGCACATAACATGATTTTTCCCTACTTTCTGAAATATTGTCTGCAAGTGGCTTCCAGAATATACTATACTCTTACTTTTTCCTTCCAAGACCTTGGCCACTTCTTTTTGCCTCTTTTGCTGCATCTTCTTCCTTTTCCTGATCTCTAAATGTGGATGTGCCCTCAGGTATCAGTGCTTGGGTCTCTTTTCTTCCCTATCTGAATCCTGCATATTTAAATGACTTTATCCTTCCTATGCTTTAAACATCATCTTTATGCTAATAACTCCTAAATGTATATGTCTGCGCCAAATTTTACCTCAACTCTAGAATCTTATATCCAACTAAATATCTTATATACAATTAAATATCTCCACTTTGATATCTAATGGAGCATCTAATTCTTGATATGTTTAAATAGAGGTATTTTTTATTCTCCCACATTCCCATACATGCTTCTTATTTAGGGCATCCCATCCCAGAAGATAACCTCTTTCAGTTATGCAACACATATTTGCTGAATTAATTTATAAATAATTAATTAACTAACACAAAGAGAGTAATAGTGAGGGACTAGAACTCTATGGTGAGGAAAATTAACCCAGTATAATGGAAAATTTAATCAGAATTTCTTAGGGAACAATAGGGCTCATACGTAGGATGTGATAAAAAAAAAAAAAAAAAAGACCCACCATCCACATGTATACTCATTTCACACAGCACACAGCACTTACATAGAATCCCACACTTAAGAGATGCTTAATTATTTTAAAGCCCATTGAGGGAATTCTTCATGCCACAGAGGCCCCTGTACTCCATATTCCAACCTCCTAAATGCTAACCCAGTAACAAAGGCTCCCCTGCTATTGCTAACAATGTCCAAGGTTGTGGGCGATGGATTTCTTTCCACTATCACTGCTACTATGAAATGAAGACAGCAACAAGTTGCTGGAAGTTAGATTGAGAACCTCACTGAGGCTTAGGGAAGTGGGTTGTCTGTCCATGGCTATCTGTGTGAAGTATGTATGAATGATCACATCTGATCTTTAAAAGAATTAAATGGAGACTAGATAAATACATATCAGTTCGTCTCTTCATTATTTTGCCAAAATGTTTTAAAAATCAATCCAAAAGCCATTCTGTCTCAATCTTCTTGTCTGTTTCTGTACCGATGCTAAAACATGTATAGAATGTAATTTCATAAAATTGCTCTGTGAAAAGGGGGGTTCTTTGATGTTAAAAAACTGAGGAAAACTGTGAAGTCTTGGACAAACAGCACAAAAATATGTTAAAGTTTCTGAGACTTTCTTAAGTAAGGAAGCCCACTTAATTCTGTATAGCCTAAAGTTTATTTGACCATGATATCTCTTTATGTAGCATCTACTAACACCCCTCAAAACTGCTATTACTCAGAATATACCAGGAGAAATTTCAAACTACAAAATATCACTTAGGAAGCCTTGGAATTATATGGTAAATCGGTGAAAACTACAGATTCTCTCCAGATTAAATTGCCAAATTTTTTAAAAACCTACTAAACAAAGTCATTGTTCCATATTCAGATATTTGAAAATGTGCATAAATAACCCTAGGGTTTCCTGCAGTCCTACAAATTGTTTCAGAAATCATAGAAATAAATGGTCATTCCATAAAGCCAAGAAAAAGCCTTAGAAAGATCACATCCAATTATGCCAAAGGAATTGCTATGATCAAGAATGCCAAGAAACTAGAATAACTTCCAACCTTTGAAAACAATGAGAATATAGATATGTTTAAATAATTTTGATATTTGCTGCCTTCTAAAGACATTCCTGTTTATCCCCAGCTTATCTATATTAAAAAGAAAAATGAAGCACTGAAAATTTCGACAAAGCCGTTTTGCACAATAGAATACATACATGTCTTCGAGCCTAGCTCAAGGATATCCTGAGCTACATTTTATTTAGGCATATGAATGTGGTGATAGAGGAGGAACTTCAGGGTGGTGAGGTGGTATGTTTATTCGCTTCTTCCTTTACTCAATAAAACTGTTTGGAGAGAGAGATATCAGCACATTGCTAAGTGCTTGCGGGTGAACTTTTGTCAGAGCCTGTCAAGAGAGACTGAGAACTCACTAAAACACCAGTCAGAAAGTGATGTATACAATTAACTGACAGGGAGGGGAGAGAAAGAGTACTGCTCCAAAAGCAATCAATGTAAGCAGAGATCGGATAGAGCTGATTTGTGATATCTCAAAACAACTCCTCTTCTCTCCTAATTTACTAATTCCCAGTTGGTTGAGGCTAGAGATAGGCAAAATGTGAACCTGGTAAGAATTTCTCTTTAACACATCATTATTTTTCCCTCATACAAGTTACACAAGTTGTTTTATACCCTTTATCAAGGCATTGAGTATTCTCAATATGTGCACCTGTTCAGGGCACCAGCAAAGCATGAGCCCAAAAGAAAGAAAGGTTAAGAATTTGATGTTTGATATATTATTTTTGAAAGCATCAAAGTAGTTAATATGGAAGGACAAAGGCAAAAAATTCTGGAGATATCTATGTATCAATCTGTCATTATATATATATATATATCTTTTTTATATGTATACACATACATAGAGAGAGAGAGAATGAGAGAGAGTGCAAGCATCCTAATTTAAATGCCTAAGGATACTAAAGGTTTAACTGGCCCTAAGCAGAATGCCAATTAGCACCCACTTCCCTTTGGTCCCCACATATCTCCCTTACTCTTCTCTTTCATTAAAGTAAAATTGCCTCAACTCTCATATGAAGTTGCTGCAACTACTCATTTCTATGATCATCCTAGAGAGTAATTTAGGAAATTAGAAACATAGACGCACACACAGGCACAACTTGTTTTATTGTGCTTTACTTTATTATGCTTTACAGATATTATTAATAACATTTTCTACAAACTGAAGGTTTGTGGCAACCCCGTGTCTAGCAAGTCTATTGGCATCATTTTTCCAACAGCATATGCTCGCTTCATGTCTCTGAGTCACATTTTGGTAATTCTCACAGTATTGCAAACTTTTTTGTTATGATTATATGTGTTAGGGTAATCTGTGATCAGTGATCCTCCATGTTACTGTTATAATTGTTTTGGAGCACCACAAACCTCATCCGTGTAAGATGGCTAACTTAACCAATAAATGCTGTGTGTGCTCTGACTGCTAACCCAACCATCTGCTCCCTCACCTCTCTCCCTTGCCTCGGGCCTCTCTATTTCCTGAGACATAACAATATTGAAATCAGTCTGATTAATAACCCTATAAAGGCCTGTAAATGTTCAAATGAAAGGAAGAGTGGCACATTTCTCACTTTAAATCAAATTCTAGAAATGATTACGCTTAGTGAGGAAGACATGTCAAAAGCTGAGACAAGCCAAAAGGTAGGTCTCTTGTACCAAACAGTTAGTCAAGTTGTGAATGCAAACGAAAACTCCTTTTGGAAACTAAAAGTACTACTCCAGTGAACACACAAATGGCAAGAAAGCAAAACAGCCTTATTGCTGACATGGAGAAAGTTTTAGTGGTCTGGTTAGGGGATCAAACCAGACACATTTCCTTAAGCCAAAGCCTAATCTAGAGCAAGGTTCTAACTCTCTTCAACACTACAAAGGGTGAGAGAGGAGAAGAAGCTGCAGAAGAAAAGTCTGAAGCTAACAGAGGTTTGTCCATGAAGTTTAAGGAAAGAAGCCATCTCCATAACATAAAAATGCTGATATAGAAGCTGCAGCAAGTTATCCAGAAGATGTAGCTAAAATCATTGATGAAGTTGGCTACACTAAACAAGACTTTCAATGTAAATGAAACAGCCTTCTATTGGAAGAAGATACCATCTAAGACTTTCATAACTAGAGATATGAAGTTAGTGCCTGCCTTTAAAGCTTCCCAGGACAGCTTGGCTCTCTTGTTAGGGGCTAAAGCAGCTGATGACTTTAAATTGAAGCCAATGCTCATTTATCATTCTGAAAATCTGAGGACCCTTAAGAATTATGTTAAATCTACTCTGCCTGTGTTCTATAAATGTAAGAACAAGAAGCCTGGATGACAGTGTATCTGTTTACAGCATGGTTTACTGAATATTTCAAGCCCACTGCTGAGAACTACTGCTCAAAAAAAAAAAAAGATTTTTTTCAAAACATTATTGCTCATTGACAATGCACCTATTTACCCAAGAGCTCTGATGGAGAATACAAGACTAATGCCTGTAACACAGCAACCATTCTGCAGCCTGGGGATCAGGGAGTAATGTCAACTTTCAAGTCTTATTATTTAAGAAATACATTTTATAAGGCTATAGCTGCCATAGACTGTGGTTCCTCTGATGGATCTAGGTAACACAAAGTAAATTGAAAACCTTCTAGAAAAGATTCACGCTTCTAGATGCCACTAAGAATATTCATGCTTCATGAGAGGAGGTCAAAATATCAACATTAGCAAGTGTTTATAAGAAGTTGATTCCAACCCTCATAGATGACTTTGAGGGGTTCAAGACTTCAGTAGAAGAAGTAACTGCAGATGTGGTGGAAATAGCAAGAGAAATAGAATTTGAAGTAGAGCCTGAAGATGTGACTGAATTGCTGCAATCTCACGATCAAACTTGAATGGATGAGGAATTGCTTCTTATGGCTGAGCAAAAAAGTGGTTTCTTGTGATGGCATCTACTCCTGGTGAAGATGCTGTGAACATTGTTGAAATGACAACAAAGTATTTAGAATATTCCATAAACTTAGCTGAGAAAGCAGGGACAGGGTTTGAGAGGATTGACTCCAATTTTGAAAGTTCTATTGTGAGTAAAATACTATCAAACAGCATTACATGCTACAGAGAAATCTTTCCTGAAACGAAGAGCCAACTGATGCATCAAACTTAATTGTCTTATTTTAGGAAATTACCACAGCCAGTACCATTGGCACAGTATGGGCCTCAGGTGTCTACAAAATTGTGAGAAGGGGTGGAGAAGTCAAGGGTACACCACTGGACCACTACCTTACCTCCCAAGTCACACCAACCTGGCCAGAAACCAGCGAGGAGAAAACTGCTGCTGCTTATAAATCTATTGCTATTTATAAGTCTATAAAACTGGTAACTACCCACTGGAGCATAGAGTTTAACTACAGTAGACACATCCATCTGACTTGCTGCAAGCCACCCCAGCAGCAAGAAGATGGCCTCTGCCTCCCTTCTGACTTCTAAATTTCATGTGATTATATTTTATTCATAGGCTCCAAATCATATCTGGAGCCCTGGCAGCAAGGTAGCTTGGGATAGGTAACATTTCACTTACCAATCCCTGCAATACAGGAAAGAACACACAGAATATAATGTGAATGGATGCTGAGTACTGATAGACAACTTCCAAAACTAAAGTCCTTAAAAATTACTTTTCCACAAATAAGTTTAAAAGACCCATTACTAATAATAAAAACATCCAAGTCTTATGCCAAAATCATGTTTAAAAATAGAATGCAAGAGTATTGTCCATTTGTAATCCCAGTTTTAGGAAACCCTATAAATCCACTGTTTTGACATTCTTAGTACACACATTCTTAGTACACACCTACCATATACTTACTTTTATTCAAATTAAAAGAGTAATCATGGAGGAAAGAATGTAGGAAAGAATAAATCTCCTTTGTGTTCAACTTTTACTTTTGATACTTCTCTTATAAGAATAAGGGAAAGTTGAGAGCTTATTATTCTACCAACTTAGGAACAAACTAAAACACTATAATGTGGCTCATTCATTTATTTGTTTATTCAACAAATAGTTATTGATAGCTTACTAGGTGCAAGGATTTTTCAAATATGTTTGACAATTGTGCTTCAACTAAATTGACTTCATTTTCTTACTACAAGGATATAGTCTCTTTTTACTGTAAGAATATAATCCATTCTTCCAGTTATGTGAAATGGGACAACAGTTATTTAAAATATTTTAAATATATGTTAATTTACATATTTTTTAGTCAAAGGCTTAGTAGAGACCCTTGAAGGTTACTCAGAGTAAAATAATTATCAAGACATTCCATAAATGATGTAATAAATGGAAATTTATGAGGGAGGAAAATCTTAGGAATCAGAAATATTAGAAGTAAAGTATGGCAAGAAATCACTTAAAAGTGCTTAAAACTTTTAAAGGTTGAGGTAATGTGCAGTTTATTCTAAGACCTCCTAAAAACACTATGGGGAGGTTGCTTTTTCATGAAGGGTGTTCTGGATGCTTTCATTCTTTATATATTAAGAGGCTTCAGTTATAAAGGAGGGGGTGAGAGAGGAGGAAAAAAGAAAGGGAGGAGGCAATTCACCTATGTATTGAGTGACTACTGAATCAATTTGCCTGGAACAGTTAGGTTTATAGTTCTAGTTGTTTTTTTTATTTTATTTTAAAAGGTTTCCCAGTTTGAGAGGTAAATTATATAATCATTCTAACTGGTGAGAGGAGTAAAGAACTGAGATTATAAATAACATTAAATTAATAGCATATGTAATGGAACATGCAGGGAGTGAAACATTTAAAGAGGAGAAGAATCTCTGCAATTGGGTCAGTTGCCAGAAGGAAAACATTATGTTCCTATCCAACAAAATGACAAAGTGCAAGCCAAGAGGCAAAGGTCAATTTACAGCCCTTCGCCAAATGACCTTACATTGTAGCTCCTCTCACGCTTGATTCTTTACCAAATTGGTTGCGATATGAGTATATCTGATTCATAATAAATCATTAGTCTGAAGGGATATCAATAAGTCACATTGTTTAACCTTTCAAATAGCTCTAGACTCAAATTTTCTAACACAGAGCTAACTGCAGAAGGTCGTTAGTGTTTACAGATTTAGCATCTTTGAAATCACTTCTCTTTTGGTTTCCCTAATACCAGACCTTCCTGCTTCACTCTCTATCCAGACCCTTACTTCTCCAGCTCCATTCATAGCTCCTGCTTATCCACCTGGCCTTTCAATGCTGGCAATCTTAAATGTATAAAAGATTTTGAACATTGAGTAAATTTGAGTACAAATGAGGTATTATGTTAGTGAATTATTGTCAATTTTCTTAGGTATGGTGATGACATTGTGCTTATGTAGAATAATATTTTTAGTCTTAGGACATGCCTGCTGAAATATTTAGGGGTAAAGTTTCATAATGTCTGTAGCCTGTTTTGAAATTGGAGAAATATGTGTACATAGACATATCTATAAATATAGATATAGATACAGAGATAGGTAGATAGATGAACAACATATGGCAAAATGTTAAAAATTGTGGAATCCAGTTGGTGAGTATATAGCTGTTCAATGTACTGTGTAAACTTGCTCAAGCTTATGTATGTTTTAAAATTTTGATAATAAAGAAGAAAGAAAATTGAAAAAAATGTTTTAAAAGTCTATCTTTAAGAGTTTCAGCTCCCTTCACTGCCCCCACTCCTTTAATATTTCTCTGTCATACCCTTTCTAAATGACCTCATTCATTCTTTAACTTTAAATGCCATCCAAATATAGTTAATTCTCCCAACTTATCTCTGGCTTAGATCTCACCTACAAACTCCAGTCTAGATAATATAGCCAATTAACAATTTGACATTCCATCTAGATATCTCACATGCATCTCAATTTTGACAGGTTTAAAACTGAAGTCTTGATTTCCACCCCACCCCCTCAACAAATCTGTTCATCTCTCATTGGTTTTCAACTAAGTATTTGACACTTTTTTACAGCCAAGTACTTAAGTCATAAATCTGGGTACCATCCCTCTTCCTCCATCCAATCCATGAATAAATTCTATCAATTTCACCTCCAAAATATAGCTCAAGACTATAAATTTCTCCAGATTGTCATCACTACTCTGTTCCAACAACATAATTATCCTTGCCTCGACTAGAGCAATAGCCTCTTAGTTGGTATCTGTACTTCCTTTCCTTCTCCTTTAAATTCTCCAGAGAATCTCCAAGTTAATCTAAAAAAAGAATCAAGTCTTTGGATCCTCTGTTTGAAATAAAATGGCCTTCCATTGCATTTAGAACAAAACCCTCGTTTCTCTCCTGGACCCTCAAGGTCGAACTTAGTCCAGCCTCTTCCACTTCATCTCAAGCTTCACTTAACCCTTACCAGGAGAGGCTGGTGGTGTAGCTCAAAGACCTAAGAGCTGAAGGGCTGATGGTACAGATTAGTCCAAATCGAAGGCCTGAGAACCAGAAATGCTGAAGGGAAGAGATCAATGTCCTAGCCCAAATAGACAGAAGGAGAGTGAATCCAAACTTCCTCTGCCTTTTTGTTCTATGCAGCCACACATGGGGAAGGAGGAAATCTGTTTTATTCAGCCCACCAACTCAAATGCTAATCTCTTCCTAGAATATCCTCATAGACACATCCAGAAATAAGGCTTATTAGATATCTAAGCATCTCATGGCCCAGTCAAGTTGACACACAAAGTTAACCATCACAGGGGGGTAATTAGGGTTTCATGATGGTATTCATGGCTTCATACGAAGGGGAAGAAAGAGAGATCTCTCTCTCTGCCAGGTGAGGACACAGGAAGAAGGCAACCATCTGCAAGCCAGGAGGAGAGCCCTCAGCAGGAGCCGAATTGGCCAGCACCTTGATCTTGAAATTCCCAACCTCTGAAACTATTAATATAAGGAATGTCTATTGTTAAAGCCACCCAGTTTATAGTATCTTATTATAGCACCCCTAGCAGACTAATGTAGATCATAATTAATAGAACCAGATTTTAAACCCAAGTTGATGCTTCCAAGTCTGTACTTTAAACTACTGTGCTATACCATGGCGTAGGACACTGTAGGGGTGAAACGGTGTAATACTGTTTCCCCACCAATTTCAAGGTCCACGGTTGATACCCCTATAACAAAAGACAAATTAACAAGAGAAAAGCATAACAAATTTATTTCATCAAACTTTTACATGACATGGGAGCCTTCATAAATGAAGAGTCAGTCAAAGACTTAAAGAAAACTGTGTATTTTTATGCCTAAGTTCACTGAAGAATGGACAGCTGTGTAGAAACATGGTTAGGCAAAAATGGTATGAGCTCATGGCAATAGACTAAGGGAGGAATTCATCAAGGCCTCTTTGTTCAGATTATTCTTGACCTCTCTATGCATCTCTTCCTCTGAGTATAAGGCAGGACACCTGTCACATGAGGGTCTTCAGGGGACAAGGGACAAGGTCAGAGAGTGACATTTTTGTGTTTTATGGGAACAGGCCTTCTAGTTCTTATGAACTGCTTTGGGGGGAGTGGAGGAAGCAGAATAAAGAAGGTCAGAGAGAACTTCTTGCTTCCGAGGCCCTTCTAATCTTCAGTTCAAAGTACTCAGCATTCCAAAGCACCATATTTGGGGTACCATGTTCTGAGCCTCAATACCACCTTAGATTCTATTCTTCTGCAGGCCCCTTGTATCTTCACTTAAATATTACTTCTTTAGACAAAATCTTCTCTGAGTACCCTATCTATTTCATCACAACATTTTAGTATTTCTTTCATTGTACTTTTCTCAAAGTATCATGTATATTGTTTCATTGTTGTTGTTTGTTTTCCTTTTTGCTTCCTGCTATGTAATAAGTACTGCTAAGTAATGGTATACAGTAATGGACAAAATGGGCCTTGTCCCTACTCATTCAGAGTTTATAGTCCAAATTAATCTTT
>VBSM01000272.1:31658083-31674169 GCA_008086735.1 Cheirogaleus medius
AAAGGAAAAAAAAAAAAGACCAGATGAAATTGACATAAACCAGGAGATGAGCATGAAGATGAGGAAAATGCCAGGATCTAGAATTGCTGGTAGGCTGGGTGATAGTAAGGCTAAAGAGACAGGAGTAGGGAAGACAAGAGAAGCTACTAGTGGAGAGTATTTGACAAGAACTTTCCTTCCTACCTTAGAATATGGCTTTCATTCATTCAGGATTTGTACATTTTGGGCAGTACCTGAGGCAGACCTCAAATAGGAGCAGCATAGTCTGATTCCTACCCTCAAATAGGAACAGCATGGTCTGATTCCTACAAAAGCTGTATGACCACAGAAAGCAGAATGAATCATGGTTGAACTTGAAATCTTCCCTCTATCCTTCAAAGACATGACATCAGTATTCTGCAATACATTTGGCCACTCCCTTGAATTAAGCATCCCAGATAGATGGAATTCATCTAACACTGGAGGTTTGGTAAGGGAGTCAGGGACCAAATATAACCAATTCCGGATGAGGGTCTGTCATTTCTAAGAGGGCAAGATCTTAGTTAAGTGCAGCTCTCATATACAGCCTCAAGTTTGGATCCCTGAGTACCCGGATGTGTAAGCCTCTCAGTACATATAAAAGAGGAGATAGCATTTATGAGACTCTTGCAGCTTTCTGATTCAGAAATGGCTCACTCAGTCTCAGGGACCTCAAACTCTTGTGAATACCTTCTACGTGCCAAACACTGTTATATGCACTAAACATGCAGAGGTAAACAAAATAGAACATGGTTCTGTTGTTATAGATCTTACATTCTAATGAGAAATTTAGTAAATAAGTAAAATAAATCAATTATCTCATTGATAAAAAATTATTTGTGATAAGGATGAGTGCTGTGAAGAAAATAAAACAGGGCCATGTAGTAGAGTGACTAAGTGTCAACTAAGTATTGTGTGGACTGCCAGTTGTCCAAAGGAATCCATCTTCCCCTCCTAGGTGTGTGCTGCATTGGACACATAGCTGCTTAGCTAATTACATTTCCCAGACTCTATGCAGCAAATGTGGCCAAGTAACTTTGTCCTTGCCAATAAAACAGGGAAGGAAATGATGTGTGCCACTTTTGTTTCTGTGCTTTAATATATGGAGCATGCTTCATCTATGCTCTCATTCCCATTCCCATAGAAACCATATGCAATGACAATCCAGAGTTAATTATTCAGATGATGACAATACTCTAGGGTATGACAGAGCAACAAGATGAGAGGATGCTGGATCCATGAATGACCTCGTGGAGTAAGATGTTCTCATAACCTGGACTAATTACATCAATACTGTGGCAGTTTAGCCTTCCCCCAACTAGGCAATGGGGGCTTGAGGCAGAAATACTAAGTAGGATGGTCATAGGAGATGGTATTTAGGTGATGAGGCCTAAATGATGAGAAGGAGTTAGCCATGTGAGTATGTGGGAGTGGGGCAGAAAGAGCATTAATATGTCAGAGAGAGCCTGGCAAGTTCCTATTCAGGACCTTGGTAAGACTCAGCTGCTACATGAACACCAGAACCACATGTACTGGTAAAAAATTTTGGCAGAGTACTAGGAGCCAGATAATGAAGATCTGAGATAGGTTAAAGGTGAAGAAGATAAAGTAAGTCCAAGCACGGGCCAGATTTAAGGCAAGAACCAGAATCTGGTGATCACAGTATCCTCTTTGGAGAGTGTCTAGCTTGCAAAAATCAAAAGGTCAAAAGAAAGTGGACAGCTGATATTTGGACAAACGGAAGTAGTAGGAGACATGGCAAGTGGCTTATTAGACAAACCCAGAAATGTTTAGTAATTTAATCACTTAACATAAATTTGGTTTTGCTTTTATTTTTGTTTTTGTTTAATTAAGATATCAAATTTGTATATGTGTGATGGTTATCTGCCACAGCGATGAACCTGGCCCTCTGTTCTGCAGAGTGATAATGTATTGCTGCATTTTTGCCCCAGCAAGTGTTGAGATCTATTTTTTGGTTTTGTCATTCGAGTCACATCCATTGACCTACACATTGTGGTCTATCTGTGCCTGATACTTCAAGAAGATTCAGGAAAACGTGCAGAAAAATAGAAGGAAAAGAGCATTTTATTACCAAGAGAGAATGTTGGCTTCTATTGATTTTTAGGCTCCCTTAAGATACACATGAAAATAATTTTTTGAAAGATCCTAAAACTCTGAAAGAATGATGGGCAAAGGCAGGAATGCAAAGGCCTAGGAGAATAATTAAGAGCCAAACAATCCAGAGGAGTAGATGAAGCAGAATAAAGCAAATAGGAAACAGCATTAAGTATTCATCAGATGAGAAAGTTTGTACCAGCATCTGATTTTATGTTTCTCATTGGGACATATGCCTGAGTTGACTGATACAGAACCTGAGGCAGAAATAAGTAGAAACACCAGGCAGGAGTGTAGAACAAAGAGAGATCTTGCCAAATAAGCTTATTTCTTTTTATTCCACCTTCAGTGAAGGTGGAGAACATATTTGTCAATCACAGCACCCATTTTTAAGTAGAGGCCAATGTGCCTAATACTCCCCATTCTGTCATTCAGGGCTGTAAATGTTCTTGCACATTGCTGCTTCTCAACTTCTATCAGAGTGAAAAAATGATGTTCTCTAGGGAGCCGGAGAGTTTTGTACAATGCTGAGAGATCTAATTTGAGGTAGTGTTGTGATTGTTGTTGCTCTGCCTGGGGCATCAGTTTCCAGGTTCAGCCTGCCCGACGTCCCACCTGCCATGAGAATGCAGCTGAAGAGGAGGTCGAGGAAAAATGCTCTGTGTCTCTGTTCTCTCCCAGAGTAAAAAGGGAAAGGTGGTTTGGGGCTGCTGCGAGGCACCATTACTTTCGACTGAGTTACCTGTCATCTCCTCCAATAAAACCCTCCAAAGCTTCCCCATTCCCCTTGGGATTTAATACCAACTCCAGGATGTGGTTTAGAAGACCCTTTATCCCTACCCTTCTCTCTCAGCCCCATCTTTCCATGTTCTCACCTCACATTGTTGAGTTCCAGCCATAAGTAACTACCCAGAAATTCTCAGAAAGCAACATGTACTCTCTCTCTCTTCCTTGCACCTTGATTGTCTTTCTCTTGTCCCAGCAAACTCTCCTGCTCATTTTTCAGCTCTCAATGTAAATCTGACCTCCCCAGCACTCCCCAGTCTGAGGGGATGTCCCCATGTGCACGCGTGACATTTCATATTACCCTGTTGGAACACAAACACGTCTGTACTAAAGCGCCCTCTACCTGTCTGCTTCCTCTCCATCACCATGATGGCAGAGTCTGTGTGTCACTGACATTGTACCATCAGTACGTAGCTCAATGTTTCATGTAGATCAGGCAGAGAATTTGTTCAGAGAATATGTTTAACTTGGGAAAAAATCAATAAAGATCATTTTTAGGTAGCAAGAAATAAACTAAAGAATCTCAAATCAAATTTCTAAGTGCTATGTCTCAGCATTTCCAACCATTATGGGTTCTCATAGCTCACTTCTTTTTCTTGCTTGTTTTTATGCTAGTTTTTAAAAGGCATCCCTTTAGCCTCTGAAAACCTAAAGTTTGAATGTGCTGTTTATATACCTTTAGGTAAATACTTCACTTGACATAAGTTTAAATAATGATTATTAAGGCAAAAACTGTATAAGACAGTTTCTGGGAAGATCATAAGAACTTTACAAAAACACCTTTATATAACTCTTTTAAAAAGAAAAAATAGGAATTTTTTAAAACGCCTTTGACTCATAAAGCATTGGCTCTGCTTTCAATTTAATACCAGTGATTTGGCTGACACAGAGCTATAAGGTTAAGTACTAAGATACCAAAGGATATGTGTCTAGCATATTTCCTTCTAGGTAAACTTGGCCCAATTCATTTATAAATAAATTTTCTATCACATCCTTGGAGAGGCTGATCAAAGGGGCCTCAAGCTGAGTCAAGATAGACAAGGAGCCACCATGACAATTCCCATCATACACGCTTCCTCAGGAGATTTCTGTGGCTTATTCAGGTGTTTTCACATATAGCAGAAAGTGATTCATTTTTAAAAGGAAGAAACAGGCATAAAATGAGAAAGCTGATTATAAGTTTCACCAAACTCAAGATGTGCTATTTTAGAATAATGTTTCTTTACATAGAAGGCTAGTTGTCCTCATTCCTCCCGTCATTCATTCAGCAAGCACTCATGAAGCACCTTCTGCTCAAGGCAATGAGGATTCCAAACAATAAGACATGTCCTTGTCATCAAAATGTTCAGAATGTCACACATATTTTTGGAAATAATAATCAAAATAGATGGTGAATTCTAGAAGATGATTATAATTGTATTATTATCTACATATTCATATTTTGGCTTTGAATAATCTACTGCTGTGTTTTGTCAACATTAATTCATATATATATATATGTGCGTGTGTGTGTATAGTTTACATTCCCACTGAGATCTAAGTATCTTGACAGCAAGAAAGTTACTATAAATGCTGGTCTTATATCATGCATAGCATTGTTTTTTGAATTTGTCATAACTCACAGTAATAATTACATTTTGCATGGCAACTCAATACACACGTATACACCAATATCAAAATTTTCACAAAAATACGCCCACCATTACTATATCAATTCATTCTGGTGTTTTCTACTTTATAATACACTATTCTAGTACATTTCATTAAAAAATGCTGATCATGACCCACAAATAAGCCATAACTCATGGCTTCTTGAAAAAAAATATTCCAAAGACCTGCAAAATACTAGCAAAAATTATAAATGATACTTGGTGAATAGTCACATGGCCAATACAGCACAGGGGCTGGATTTTGGGGTCTGGAACAACTCTGAACTTAAATCTAGGCTCTACCAATTATTGGCTATGTAACCTTGAACAAGCTATTTAACCTCTTTAAGCCTCAATATCTTCATACTAAAAATATTAAAAAATAATAATAGCACCTACATGTTGAGAGAGTAGAAGAGATCATGCATGTTAAACTATTTACTACAATGCAAAGCATATGATAAAGAATTTAAATTTAAGAAAATATATCCAAATAAATAAAAACAAGATTTGAGAGGAAAATTGGAAGTAATTTGGCTTTGGTCAACTTTAATAAGATATGAAGGGAGGGGATTTCAAGTGGAAAGAGTGGAGATTTCAGGCTACCTAGGTAAACATGTATTTCATGAGCTTGGGAGATACTAGTAAGGGTTGACAAAATACACCCTTTTCTGCTCAGTTATAGAAGAGAATACCATTCCACTGTTTAATATAGCTTAGAGATGGTCCAAAAATATGAGAAAGAAATGGAATAGATAATAGTTTTGAGGTTTCAACCAGTCATACTATCCTACAGATGAAGTCTGACAAGTGAATCAAGAATGGATACTCAGGACAAAATGCCTCCCAATACTGTACCTAGAAAGCTGAAGCAAGTCCTGACACCTGTAGACTAACCATGGGGCTAATTTGAATAGCACAGGCATCACGGTGGTATTTCACTCTGGATTATGCCCACTGCTACTCTGTCTTCTCTGACACCTTGGCTGCATGGACTCACCCAAAACACAATCTAGAGCAGCCTTTCTGCCACAGCCCCTTAGTTCAGGTTCTGCCACACAAAGGATTCTAAGGTTCTTCACTGAGACAGTTTTAAAGGGTTCACTCTCAAACTTTCTCAGGCCATTGATTTTATTTCATCTTTTTCCTCACCCAAAAGACCTCTCCTAACCCCAGAGCCAGCTAGAGGAGAGAAGACATCCACAGGGTGCCCAAAGGACTAAGAGACTTGACTTCTGCAGGCCGTTTTTCACACGATCTCCAGGAAGCTATGGTAAGTTAACTTAATAATTATGCATCCTCAATGCTAAGAGGACACAGTTGTAATTTGCATCCCCTGAATCTTAAGGCAGCTAAAAAGTGAGGGAAAAAATTCAGTTTAAATATATGTAGCAACTTGATACCAGAGCTGGTTACAGAGAGAAGCAATGACAAGGATGATTCTAATGAAGTGTGACCTACTTACCCACAAGACTCTGATGCAGGTATTGGCCTTATGGACCTGCCAACAAAGTTGGAGAACAGAAAAAAAATGAATGGAAAGAATGATAGTTCTACTACATGCACTGAATTAAACAGGCAAATGGCAAGGATTCAGCACAGAGCTATATGATGCATAAGTAATCAGAGACAGAGACTATATGCCCATTCAGCTGGAAACAGATTCTGGCTGCTACTTAAAATATCAGCAGGAGTTTCGATCTACCATGTCACCAACATTTTTTTCAAAATGCTCAGGCAGCCAGATAAATCACTCTGTGGCTTCTCCCTGCTACCTGTGGCTTGACAATATTTATAAACAGCTGTGTTAACATCCTCAGACTCTTAAGGAAATGTTCTTACTGCACTGAAGTGCTTTTAAAGTTCATACATCTAGCAAAAGATGGGCAAGTCTTTTTGTTCAGGTGGCTGTGTTTCTAGCATCTGGATTACAGCAAGAGCCAATAATTCCTTTTATTGAGCCAATGGTAGCAAGTGGCAGCACTCTAACCCTGCCAAAATAGAAAGGATCTCCAAACAGGTTTTAGCTTCTCCCATTTGGGTATTTACAATGTTAGAATAAAGAGTACACATTTTATTGTGTCTCAAAGACTGTTTACAATCTGAGCTCTGACTCATTTTCTGCCAAATGACGTCCTAGCCCATTGCTCCACTCCACGAGCACACTGAACACATCACTGTGCCCTGAGTGGAATGTGTCCTGCAGTATCATTGAGCCTGTGCAAGACCTATTGAGCACTTTGCTAGAATGTCATATGTTGTTCTCTTATGCACCTGGAGAGCAGTCACTTATTTTCATCCCTTAACTCAAACATTATCTAGTCTCCAAACTCTTACCCTAATCCCCTAAGCAGAATTCATAGGCTGGTTTATGCCCATTCTAGACTGCAAAACCCCTTGAGGACAGATCACACCTCCCAGAGATTTGTATTTCCATTGTATCCAGCACAGTGTCTGGCATATGGTAGGTTCACAATGAAGGACCATCAGATGAAGAAATTTTAGGTGAATGCTATTATCTCTCCTTATCAAAAGCAGGGGTACTGAAGAGCTTACAAGAAGGAAAGTAGAGGTAGAGGAATATCCATCTGACTGAACGCTAACGGAAATGTCAGGGAAGGTTTTTTCTTTCTTTTGTTGCAATTGGGCTATATATGAAAGCAGCTACCACCAGGCAACAAAACACTTTTTTCTAATGTAGGGGTCCTTAATTATGACCCAAGATTGGGCTTTTATGGATTTCTTTCTGTCCCCATCCTGAACTTGTATGCAAATATACAATTTTCATCATATTTTCAGAAATACTCAAAGCTCAAAAAAGATTACGGGCCACTGTCAAATGTTATTTTTTTTTAATTTGGACATGCCAAGAAAGCATTATGTATTCAATAGTCATGTTTATGATATTTAAGAGAATCAAAGTGACGGGGAAAAATGTACAAATCATTTTGATATAATACTTTATTCAATGTAAAGTTATACTACTTGTGCACTTGTTCACATTTTTCACTATAATAACAAAAACCTATAAGTCAATAAGTTCCCATTAAACGGTTGCTATGTGTCCAACGATGTCATTCACGCTCTTGGGGTGTTTGTGCTCTGATAAGTCAACACAGAAAATTATTTTAAAAAAACAGGAAATAAGCAAATTCACAATACTTGTCAAATTTGATGGTTCATATAACGAATACTATAGGAGCCAGTCATGGAGCTTACTGAGAACAGGGAAGTTTTCTCAGAAGACTTTGGGAAAGGTATCTTCTCCCCACAAAGGTCCTATGAGAGAGTAGTGTTTAAGTAGGAGGCAATGTGATCAATGGATATTGAGCTTAAGTCCAAAAGACTAACTTTTAGGCCCAGTGTACTCTTACTAGCCATGTAACCTCAGGCCACTCACATCTCTGTGCCTCAGTTTCCCCACCAGCCCCCTGAAGATAATATCTTTCTTTAGACTCTCTCCATGACATGTTTGCAAGGCTCAAACAAGACAGAGCATGTGAAAGCATTTTCCAAATTATAAACCTCTATACTATTTATTGGATGTGAAAATGCTATTGGAAATGGTCAAGTCAGGTACACATAATAGTCTGTGACAAAGAATACATTATTTTCTTCAGTCTGTTTTGTTTTGTTGTCTTGGCTCTCGGAAATGCAATGTAAGGTACTTCATGTTCATTTAATAACATTTCTTGTCAAATTTCTCATACATAAAGTTTTATATACAACCAGCACAAGAACTGCAGTCTGGCTGCTAGGATTATTTTCAGAAAGGGGCAAGTGGAAGAACGGTAACTTCATTCTAGCCAAAAGCAAGCAGGCTTTCTTGTTAAGGACTCTCCCAGAGGTGGAACATTTCAGCATTCACATCATTTTTTCCTTTCAAAGCCTCTCCCCTGAGCCCTCTGCAACTTGTCTGTGGTACACAATTCAGAATCACCCGGCCACTTAGGACACTGGGATCTGGAGGCAGTAGCAAATGTATTTCACATTCAAGAGGAGAAACATTAGCAAGCACAACATTTAATATGCTGTGTGCTGCAAGGATCAGGGGCTTAGACTTTCCATTTCGGCTTCACTAGTTAGACTGCAATCTGAACAAGAGTGTGCACTGATGCAGTATGTTTGGCCCTCATCGGTGCCAAGCAGCAGTTTTATCATCAGTAAGAAAACATTAAGTGAACCCCAGGGATAGCATATGTATTGTATTTAGAGGAAGGGGTGAAAATCCATCAATGCTGTGTAATTTAAAAGGTTTTCATGCTGTTCATGGGAAGCTATAAGCTTAGATTCCTTTGTCCCAGTTAAAGAGAAAATGGTTCTAGTAAAGAAAGATGGATTTAAAATAGTAGTTAGCCATGGAGTGAACCTAAGTGATAAAGGAAGACAGATAGGATAATGGACATCATCCAGCACATTAGAGGAGCCACACATTATTTTATATTTGCAGAAGAGCACACTTTGGGAATTCTGAGCTAGACACCCATTCAAATGAATCTTTTTATTGCTTTTGATCACACAATCTTTTAGTCCCTCCTTGTCAGTTCCCAGTTGTCTCCTATTAGAGGAGAATTATAATCAGTCTTTATGCCAGGAAAGCATAAACTTGAGAGGAGAGAAAGGACAAACAGAATGGGGTGGTTGATAAGAAGAGGGAGATATATGAGTCAAGATTTCATTATGCAAGTTAGATTTGCCTCCTATGCCAGGAATAAATAAACATAAACAAAGATTGCAGACTGTCCTCATATACAAATGATTATAACTTCATTCATCCTACAGTTTTCTGATTTACCCTGAATTTGTTCATCTCCCTGCCACCAGGCTTTTGTCTCAGCTGTTCCTACTACCTATAATATCCTCCTGTCACGATAGCACCTACTGCAGTCTTATCCTTCCTTCTCGACTCATTTCAAGTGCTACCTTTTCAAAGAGCTTTCTCATATTCTGCTACTTGGAATTAATCTCCCCAGAATATTGCTTTTAACTGTAGTTTAGCACTTAACATAATATATGTGGTTTAGCATGGCTACTTATGGAAGTGTAAAGTTGCCCACTTATCACCACACCACCAAATTATGGGCTGTGAGGTGGGGTACCAGCCCCTAATCATCTGAGGTCTCCAGCGGTGCCTGGCACACTATCGTGCACAGTGTGCCTGTGTTAGGCTGATGCAAACACAGGCAGTGCACAACTTGGACAACTTGGAGCCCTGCAATTTTGGCCAACCCACATATGAGACTAACTCGTGGGTCTCCACTCCTCTTCTGCCTTTCCCAAGAAGGGTTGCTACTTTCTCTGTCCCCACTCAATTCCCACCCCCACACTAACCTCTTCTAGCTCTAAAATGCTTGAACTCAATCTTGTGAGCTTTGTCAATAACTTCTTTTAGAGGACTACCTAACCTAAAATCTACTCAAATATTACAAATATAAGTGACACTTATTTTGGCCTTTAATTTGTGATTGTGGGAAAATCTACTACTTTTAAAATTTGACAAAAGCTTTTGCTTATTTAAATATTTGCAAATAAAGTATGGTGCATGGTTTGTTTTAAGAAATTTATGTATGCTAACATATTTAATCCTTATAACTACCTTATGTGGTAATATTACTGTTCCCAACTTTAAAGATAATGCAAACCGAGTCACAGAGAGTTTAAGTAATTTGCCTTCCCTGCTCATAAGTAGCAAAGCCAGGCTTTGAACCTTGAAATTCTGGCTTCAGAGTTCTGTGCTTTTAACCAATCCACAGAATGCACAGATGGAGGAATCATGTTCTCTGAATCTCTAACACCAATACAGGAAAAGCTGTAGTTTATTTGAAATTGTGTATGAGGTCAAAGCTAAGGTCAGGACCTGGGAGTTGAAGACTAGAGATAGGAGAGTAAGTCCTTTTTTGTTTTAAGAATTACTTTCCATTTTACCTTAAACAATATGGAATGGACATGTCATCCCCTATCTGGGACCTGATTTGCACAAGTTCCTTGTGTTGTTTCTTCTATGAGGGGTGCCCCTCACCCACCCATACCACCCATCTTCCCAGACCTTTTCCCCACTAAATCCTCTTTGTCCTTCCTAACTTATGTCAAGCACCTTCTCCTTGACCATTAGTGCACCTGAGATGGAACTCCTTAGAGCTTCTGTAGCACCTGATTTACACCTTGGTCACAGCAATCAGCATGTTCAACCAGAACAACCCATTCATTTACAGCCTTCCTCTTAGATTGTGAGCTCATGGGAGCAGGTACAACCTGCTTGTTCATCTGTGTCTTATTCAGCATATAGGGCCTGACACATAATAGGCATTTGTTCCTTCATCCAACACATCTGTGTTGAATGTCTTGTGTGTCCTGAGCCATATGCTAGACTAGGTATATCACGGTAAACAAAAACATGCATGATCCCTGCCCTCATGGAGCTTATAAACTATTAGGAGAAATACTTATCAACCAAATAATTGAGCTATATTGAACCAATATCAAAATACAACAGGGTGACTGTTATGATGAGGAGTATTTACAGAATATAGTAAAGAAAAATGAAATAGAGTAAAGAGAAAATGTTTTAGGGGAAAAGGTCAGATTAGGTTCCCTGAGAAAGTGGCCATTGAGCTGAGTTCTGGAGGGAGAGTAGGAAGAATGTGCCAGGAGAAGAGCCCCAAGTAAAACTCATTTGTGTGGGAGAGAGGATGGTGTAAGTGTTCTGAGAAGGCTAGAAAAAACAGAGAGAGTGAGCAAGGGGAAGAACATTAGAACAGAGATCAGAGAGATGGCAGAGACCAGACCCTGCAGGAGGCCCTATAGGACCAAGAATTTTGTTCTTTACCCTAAGACCACTGGGAAACACATAATCAAGTAATCAAATTTATCTTTTGAAAGATGATTTCTCTATCACAGTATGGACAGAAAAGGAATGGATGTGTGAGGAGGTGGTACACTTGGATGTGATACTTGTCCTGAAAACTGCTTTTGTCCAACAAGTTCAAAGGCTCTGAGACTGTTTAAGTTGAAAGAAGGTCCGTATAGAAAGGAGTAAATGAGTAAGCGAGTGGGCAGAATGTTACTAGAGTATGTTGTACAAAGCATAGACCATATTATGGAGTTTGAGTTTTAGCTGAATTGCAAAAGAGTGTTAACACGAACTCCAATATACCTATAGTCTCCTAGATTATATCTAGAGGCCAGTGGGGGGAAGTAAGAAATTTTGCAAGAAAATACTGCTTAAGAACAACAAATTTTTCCTCATCTCACTCAACACACCTATTCTTAGCCTTAGAAAAAAACAAGAAGACCTCACTGTTTTACTGGTGCATCCTCTATCAACATCTTGCCAGCACCTATTTAAAACAAGTTCATCTATGGATTCTCTAAAAAATCTTTTCTATACTCACTGTTTCAGATGATGTCCCAAAGCCACCTAAATTCCTGGAATTTTTACTAACATCTGCAATAATTTTTAGATAGCATGCCTCCTGCTAACAAAACTTCTCTCCAAACTTGGCCCCAGAAACAAACTACATCATTAGTAAGGCAACATTTCCAGAATGCCCACTGTGTACACAGCACAATATTTGTCTCTTGGAGTCAGGTAAATAAGCTATGTTGCTCACAAATTGCTACAACTCAAAGCCATACATACAAGGAGAGTAACAATAGAATTTTCCTGCCTTTTCCCATAACTGTCTTGAGGGAAAACAAGACTGATTTGCCATAGAGGGTCTATTTTCCATTCAGAGGAGCACCCTATGGATCACAGAAATTATCTCCTCACAAAATCAAGTCCTCAAGATCATTCAGGGTTTCTGATTGCTATAGTTCTCCCTAATGTGTGGCAGCAATTCCATGAGTTTTCCCTTAGGAAGACTCTTGACAGCAGCCACTGGCTCTCCTACTGAATCAAAGGGAATCTTGTTGTTGATTTTTATAGCCACAAAAACTTGATATAACCTTCCTACTTCCACTCTGCTCCAACATGTTGACAGATTCATTCATTAGCTGAACATGCCAAATTATCAAAATTTAGGAAGCATAAAATATATATGCCTAAATGAAGGCAAAGCAGACCAAAAATAGCCTTCTAATCAGCTTTTAGAGGGGGTGCCGGTCAAAAGATCAGCAAACCTGCTAATGATTCATGTTTCAACATCTTGCCAACAAGACACTTTAATTGACCAATTTCCAGCTGTTCTGCCTAGCAAACACTGCAATGCAGTTCTAAAGAGCAGACTGGAAACTCAGCTACAGTCCTGCATACACAGAATTGGGAGACAGCTCTGCATGCTCCTCCTCTTGGTGCAAAAAAAAATAAATTTAGACCCCCTACAGAATTCTATATGGAAAGAAAATTTGGAAATAAAAATGTATTCACAGCCTGACAAGGGGATAGCAAAATATTGATTTTAGCTTCTTAAAACAAGTAAAATATGTGGACTTGGGAAAGAACTATGTGTGGGAGAGAATCATATCTCATAAAATGAAAGGTGATAAAAGAAAAGCAGGTTGGGGGAAAAAGCCAGCAGCTTCCTCACTGCAAGCTCTGATGCTGCCAGGTGTAGTGGTTTAGTAGAGCTGGTGGGGAGTTTCTGAGGAACACCAGCTAGTAATCTCACTGTGCTGAGATGGTGCCATCCCTGGGCGCATATTGGAGATAAATATAATATGTGGCCGGGAAGAGCATTCCCAGTGCCTGAGATTTCCAGGAGCTCTGTGTTCTATTAATAATATTGGTCTTTGTATTGTTTGTGTCTCAATCTTATAGGCAAAAACCTGTCTATCTTGTGAGAAAGCTTCTGAAAGGAAATCGGTTCCTAATGTAAAGTCTATGCTCTCTGTAAAAGGCACAGCAGCCTTGAGGTAGGAGGAGGACTTGGAGGACTTGGACTTGGAGGCAGAGACCATGGGATGCCAGTCAATTATTTAGCTTCTCTGAGCCTAGGAGACCTCACTCCTAACTTTGGGGAAAGGACGCCTGCTCTGCCGCCGGCTCTGGGATACTGTGAAAAACAAAAGGTATAAAAATGCTTCATAAATGTCATGTGCCATAAAGGGAAGACATGATTAACATGAGCCTGGCACTGCATACTTGCTGGTGCTCTGAGAAGGAAAATCAACAAAGCAACAAGAGACCAGTCTTTGCACACAGTCACCAAGACTGGAGATAGATGTTTAATTTAACAGCCCTTCTATATGGCCTCTGGATACTTGGAGAACAAACTATTCCCACAGTCCAAGGATACTACTGTAAAAGATCTCAGCATAGGTGAATCTCTAAGAGAGATCTTTTGTTTGATTGATTGGTTGGTTGGTGTTTGTTTTTAATTTGTTACAAAAACACAGTCTAAATCACCAACTTTTCATAGAAGCAGCTTTTTAAAATTCAATAGGCACATGAATTACCTGAGGAACTTGTTAAAATATAGCTTCTGATTCTGTCTGTATGGGAGGAGGCCTGAAATTCTACATTTCTGACAAACTCCAGGGAGATGTCCATTCTGCTGGTCTACAGACTACACTTGAGCTCAGCTGTAAGAGGATATTTGAGAGAAGCCTAGAAGGACTTAAGATATCATGTAGTTTTAGAATAGAAAGAGCCTTAATTTACAACCCCAAAGCTGCATATGAGGACAGTGAGCCCTAGACTTAGCTGGCTTGTCCAGCATCACCAGATCTTTCACTGCCCCTAAAATCAACCTCTGCCAGTTTGTCTGTCATGCATTTGGCCCTTTTGCCCTCAGGTTTCTTTTCCTGTCTCTCTTTCTGCTCCTTTTGTAAGTAAGGGAGGGAGGGAAGAAATCACATGACTGTGGTACATGAACTATATCCTAGCTATGAATCATGAAATCTCCGACCTAATAGAGATAAGGGAAGCAATAAGGATGAGCTTCCCAAGTGAAAAAAGCTAACCACATCCCAGAACTTAATGTCCCACAATGGCACTCAACTTAAAGTGATGAGTGCTTTGTTCCTAAGGGTGGTCCCTGGTGCCCGTGCATGCACCAGTAGACAAGGCTAAGCCCCATTGCAATCTGCATTACATCTACGGGGGCATACTTACTGAAGCACCAAATACCTAACTCCTCTCATTATAACCCTCAGAAGAAAAATGTCTACATCCAAGGAAGGGAAAGATTTTAAGTAAAAAATTTAAAACTTAAGATAATCCCCAACAGACATTCTGTTCTTGGACTATCTTCCAAAAAGGTACAATTTGCATTGAATGAACTTCAGCTCTGTTCTCAATCACACAAATGTATGAAAACCATGCTTTAAAAGCTACATTAAAGTTTCAGTTTCTTTTGATGCCAATTATCCAACCAGAAGCATTAAATTGGGAATCATTTCTTTATTCCATCTTTTCTGTCTTACAGAGTTTCACCTAAGGATATGAACTAAACAGGGGGAAGGGGACTGGAAAAGTGAAGAGAATTGCTCTTGAAACACTATTGAAACTCAGCAGATACTCCTAAATAAACACCCAATTTGCCCTTTTGGAGAATTGCTGCATTTCTACCTGCAAATTTGATCACATATGGAGTATTTGAAGAAGAGTTTGCTCCAAATGAGGCTTCACACATACAAGGGAATATTTGTTTCATAGTGCTTCTATTATGGCAGTAAATATTGAATAGCAATGGGTACACTTCACACCATGAGAATTTTCCACTGCAGTCAGCACTGCATTCGGGGCCTTTCCCCGTTTCAGCATTAAAGTTTCACAAGGAAATTTGCCTACAATGACTGTGCTGCTAAACTCCATAAGAATTTCCTAGGTTATTTGGATTTTATTATTAACATGTATTTTTAACACCTTTGTTAATATTAGAGCCCCAGCAAAATTAGGATTAAAATACTCTAGCCTTATGTGTGCATAGCTCACTTTCATCAGAGACTTCTTATACATGATAAATAATGACATAGAATTAAGGATTCAGAAAGCTTTTCTTGGATATAAATAGCTTCTTTCTGTTTGCCATTAATTAAATAACCTCCTATAGATATCTATGTGATACTTAAGAGCCCACAGCATTAATGTAACCTTAAGGATTTACCCTCCTTCTCAAAAGCCAGGTTTCTTATTTATTAGATCTTATAATAAATAAGAAATTTCACTGATCACAACATTTAGTTAACAGATTAAGAAACAATATTATTATATCATTTACATAAAGTGAAACCAATAGAAATGTGCTTTCATATTGCAAAAAAGATATGTGGTCATTAAGTCTTATTCCTCCATGGCTTACCAGGAACCCTAAGAGCCTGAAGAGAAGTGAGGTGAGGAGAAGGAAGTATGGTAAGTGTGAGCCCCAAAGATAAAAGACACTCAGGCTGTGCTCTCTATTGAACTTTCCTGGGAGCAGTCACTGGCTTAAAGCCCATCACTCAAACAATTTTTGCTACCTCATACCGACACGTCCAACCCTTCTCAATACACCCTTCTCTGCTCCCCTGTACTCCCCAACCCCTCCTCTAGGTGGACCTGACACAGCATATTTAAAAACTCCAATAATCTAGAGAA
>VBSM01000272.1:31674269-31695930 GCA_008086735.1 Cheirogaleus medius
TGGATACCTTGGGCAAACCTCTAACCCTTCTTAGGGAGAGGCAAAGCTATCACAGGGTATTTTGAAGCTATAAAGAACTCTAACAAACAGAAAGGCAAGAATGACAGGAATTTTCCAAGAACTACTAGCTGCTGTGTGCCAAAATACAAATGGGGCAACACTTCTTTCCAAATTGGGAAACTAGGACAAGAAAAGAACCAAAGTGGCAAAAAATTTCTTCCAGGATTGAATGACTGCCACGAAAAGGAAGCTTATTCAGCCAAGCATTATCCTGGGTGACAAACAGAAAAGTTAACAGAACTGTGAAAATATAGGACAGGTCAATCGACACGTAGACCGTATCCAAGAATGCTGTAGTTCAAGAAAGAAAAATAAAATACCTTAAAGCTATCAGTTTTTCCCAAATTGATCTGTAGACTCAGCACAATTCCAGTCAAAACACCAACAGGGCTCTTCATGGAATATTACAGACTATTCTAAAATATATAGAGAAGTATAATGATCCAAGAATAGCTATGAATCTCATAAAGAATAAGAATGAAATGGAGGAATTATTTCAGATATGAAAGCTCATTATAAAGCTATAGTAATAAAAACAAGGTGGTACTGCTACTATAGAGATAACAAATAGACCAGTGAAATAGAATAAAGGCTTCATAAACACCTAGCACATATGGAAGCAACATCCAATAATGATAGCCAATATTAAAGTAGAATTCATGGCCAGCTGTGGTCACTCACACCTGTAATCTCAGCACTTTGGGAGGGCCAAGGTAGAGGATTTCTTGAGGCTAAGAGTTCAAGACCAGCCTGGGCAACATTGTGAGACACCGTCTCTTAAAAAAAAAAAAATTACAATTCACTCACTAGCATAATGGTTAAGCACATAAATTCAAATGTGATGATAATAATTTATATCTCATAGATATAAATACCTCTTGGTATTCATACCCTTGCGAAGCACCCTCCCCCATGGAATCACGCTAACCCTGGGTGAGCAACAGAATACTGTGTGGCTTTCAAGGCTTGGCACAATGAGGACTGTAGCTCCTGTCATGACTTCCTGGATCAATCTCCCTGGGGGTAGCCAGCTACCACATTGTAAAGACACACATGTAGCTCCATGAAGAGGCCTGTTAGAGAGGAACATAGGTCCCTATCCAACACCCAGCAATGTGATGAACCACCTTGAAAGAGGAACCTCCATCTTCAATCCTGGCTTCAGATGATTACAGCAATAATGTCGACAAAGGTCTAACAGAGGTGTTGGTACTTTGTATACAGACACTAGATAATTTAGAGACTCCACTAATATTGCCATTGTACAATATCAGAGATTCAGCCAAAGGTCATGGTACAAGCAGCCCTATTCTGTGCCCACAAAGACGGTGTCTGTATTATCTTTGCATTCCCAGAGCCCAGTAAGGGTTCAATAAAATATGTGTTTATCAAGTACCAATTATGTACCAAGCACTGTTCTAGGCAGTGAATGAACAAATAAATACCTAAAAACCTCTCCAGCTGTTCCATTACAGCAGTGCATAACACAGTGAATAAAATCCTTGCATAGATAAAAGGGAAAAATCAGGAACTTAAGCAAAGGATCTCTTAGACCAGTCCAAGTTTTCCCTCCTTTAGAAAGCCTAGCTCACCTGGTCTGGCTGAGCACTTTGTCCTTTATATTTCTACTACTGAAATACTCAGTGGGAACAAACATCATATAGGAAAAAGGTTAGATTAGCATAAAACCTAAATAATCAAATCTTAACATAGTCCTTGTATAATTTCATCCCACTTTTAAGCTTTTATCTCTACAGGTTGATTTAAGTTGCATTGAATGTTTAAAAACAGTTTACGATATCTCTTTATATATATATTTATAATCATATTGGTTTTCTTAATTTAATCAGTCCATCTAAAGGCAAAAGAAAGAAAGTTATTTCTTTAAATAACTTAGAATATATTTATAGACACTATTTTGATGGTGGATGACTTTGAACATATGCAAATATGTTTTATCCTGACATGCAAATGAACTTTTTCTAGTCACAGGTAGTCCTCATAATGCACATTTCTAATATGCAGGAAAGTTATTCACTATGGTTTAGTTAAATAACACTAATCGCCCAATAACACGGTTCAAATTTCACAGTATATACCTGTAAGAGCAATAATTGCATAAAATATAAACATCATTACTAACTCTTCAGTCCACAGATCACTATACAAAAACCACTACACATCATGATCAATGACTGACATCACTTCTTTCACCATCTGTCAGTTATTAGTCAAACCCCATCTGTTATTCAGTTCACACACGGACAGGAAAGTGTGTAGTTGTGTTTCCTCCTAGTCTACAAGTGATAAACTCACATGACATTTTACAAAAAAGAAATAATTGAAAGAAAGACTTGACTGACAAATATTAAAGTGCAGCAAAGAAACAAGAAGCAAAATAAAAGTGATTAGAGTTCTGACTCAAGGGGGGAGGCGGGGCATGGGCAATATGCATAACCTTAACATTTGTACCCCCATAATATGCTGAAATTAAAAAAAAGTGATTAGAAGATTTGAAAATGTTGGTAAAGATAGGATGAGACTTAGGCCTACAAAGGTATAATATGACCCATATTGAAAAAGTTCAATGAATATGAAAACAAAGACGAATCCCTTCAATATTTTTTAGTTTAAATTACATAAACAATAGAAAGTCACTTATGGCAGAAATGGAGCATTTACTTCTATTTTACAATAAAAAACAAATCCCAAACATTTTGGCTAACATTCAGGCCAAAGCAATGAAGTTAGTTGTCACATGAAAGAAAACTATAATTACAAGGAGACTGAAGCAGGACCTTTTACTGCCAGTAAAGTCTGCTTTCATTGTTTCATAAGTCAGCATGAATTGATTAATGTTAAGCTCTCTGGTGAGGCTGTAGCTCAGATAAGATGCTGCTGTGAAATTCACACTCAGATTCAAGAAATATAAAAGAAATAGCTGACCATGGGAATGTTGACACGGCCACCATTCAAGAGACTCTAACGCAGCTGGAGAAACTTAGTGAGGACAAATTCATCAACATAAATGAGGTAAGCAGTTGAGATGAAAAGGCCCAGAGGAAGTGATGCCAGCAAAAAAACTTCATATTAAAAGAACAATAAGAGATATTTTACAGCACTGAAATTGCAAAGGATAAAATGTCGGAAGCTCATCCAAACTTAGAAAGGAGTATGACAATTTTCCAAGGCATAGAAAAGACGCTCACTCTACATCATAAGTTATATGATCAGTAGAAGGCAAGCACCATTCAAACGATGCTTGATAAGTTATTTACAAAGAAATAAAACACTTTAGTTCTCAATGCTTCTAATGTTCTAAATTACAATGTACTAAATGAATATTGGTCTTATTTTTTTCATTTCCTATGCATTTATAAACAATAAGACAATCTTCAATATTTTGACCAAAAAAACCCAAACTTTCACAGAAAGACCAATCTCATATGTTCTCACTAATATATAGGAGCTAAGTATTAAAAACAATAGATTTCATGTAGACAGAAAATAGAATGACGGTTACCAGAACCTAGGAAGCGTGGCGGAGGTGGGAGGGAGGATGAAGTGGGGATGGAGCAAAAATATAGTTAGACAAATAAAATGAACAATATTTGATAGCACAACAAAGTGACTACAATCAACGAGTTAGGGTATATTTTTAAATAGCTAAAAGAGTAGAATTAGAATGTTCCTAACACAAAGAAATAACAAATGTCTGAATTGATGGATATCCCAATTACCTTGATTTGATTAATTTACATTGTATACCTGTATCAAAAAATCACACGTACCTTATAAATATATACTATTATATACCCATAAAAATTAAAAATTTTTTAAAAATTAAAGTCATATAACTTTCCCCATTGATTAAGATCTTTTTACAATGATCATTTTTACTGTCTTGAACTACCATGCAAAGTTAGGGCCACCTGGGTTTGGTGAAGCAGTGATGATGAAAGAGAAAAGAATAAATGTAGAAGACACGACTGATGTGTTGTACTTCAGTGGTTAAGTATGTAGTTAAAACAAATTTTAATCACCTTGACTAGCTATATTTTAAACCGAGTATTTTAAGATAAAACAGAAAAACTACTTCTGCCTTTTCCCAAGTAGGAGAGCACATTTTCTTTTTGATTTGTATACCCAAGAGTAGCAAAAGCACTAGAATAAGATTTAAGGAGTCCAGGTTCAAAACTGGGCTCCACCACAACTTCAAACAAATCCCTCTATTCATTCTACAAACATTTATTGGCAGACACCTGTTATGTGTTAAGCATACAAAACTGAACATGATGTGGATTCTGGCCTCAAAGAACTCGTAGCCTATTAGGAGAGAAAAACCAGAAACAGTCACATTACAGTCCTCATATATATAAATCAGATTTAATAATGCCTACCTCCCACAGTTACTGGGAGGATAAAATGAAACTGTATGGAAAACATTTTGTTATCAAGCATTATACTAACACCGGCTAGTACTAGTGTAACTGCAGCATCTGACAAAAATTAGACTGGCTTACTCTTATCCAGGGGCTCTCACAATGTGGTCTCCAAACCAGCAGCATCAGCAACACCAGGAAACATATTCAAAATGCATATTCTTGGGCCCCACCCTGGACCTAGTGAATCAGAAACTGCGGAGGTCGGGCTCAGCAATCTGTGTCTAACTTAAGCCCCTGAGTTTGAAAGCCACTGCTGTGTCTAATCTATATAAGATCAAAACACAGGTAACACGAACCCTACTGGGTACAAGACACTCATTTTCCAGTGATCAATGAGGAAATTAAAGCAGACTACAACTGAATCTTCTAATTGGCCAGGAAAATCAGCAAAAGTTATAATGAGTCAAAAGTCATAAAAAGTCCTCATGCCTGTATTTAGTCTATGGCCATCTTGCTTTCCAAGTCCTTCCATTAAGATGAAAATCAAAATAGAGACCCTACCCATAAGAAGTTCACTGATGGTGTGGGCTTTGTTTTGAGTATGTGTTTTAAGTAAACAATACAAAGTATAGAAACCCAAATAAACCTTTTGCTGAGAATAGCAAGTAGAAGACTATATTATTCCAATGAGGGGGACATGACTAACTCAATTTGAAAATTCATCTTGGAGAACTCTATGGATTCTATCACAGCACATTCAGGGGAATGTCCTCAATGTCAATAAAGGATTATTCATTGAGGAAGAAAGTGTTTACATTTTCTACCCGTTCAAGGGTCATTTGAGATAATCCAACATGAAAATATTGACCATATTTTGAAAAATTTCACCAATTCCACGGGTTTCATAAATAGTAGATTCCTAGACTAAATATTAAAAATTAAAGAGCTATTTCATTTACACATGCATCCATTGATTATCACCTACGGAATAAAGTAGAATAGCACAGATATTTATGACAAAGCCACCCAGAACCTACACAGGGCCTAGAATATGGTAAGCATTCAAAAGTATTTTTGAGTGAATGGATCTCCAGTGTTGGAAAACATGAATAGTAATGGATACCATTTTTTTGGTACTTACCATATATCATAACCAGTCCTCACAAGAGCTCTGTGAAATAAGCACTAATATTTCCATCACACAGATGAGGAAGCTAAGGCTGAGAAAAGTTTAAAGAAGAGTCAGTAGAATTCATTTAGTATATGGCAAATTAAAAATTTGGATAGAAGGCTCTCTGACTCATAAGTCTTGTCAATTAGGCTACACTGAAAGATAGGCCACTGTCATCTCTTTTTAATCTATGAAAGACAGTACATTATACATACCAGCGTAAAGTCTTCAACAAGCCAAAACAGAGAAATCCAAAGTGGTCTTAGAGAATGCCTGCTGCTGGTTTAAAACGTTAAATAACCATATTGGAATCTGGCAGCTTCCTTTGCTTTCTGGGCTATTTATCTTTGCAATTTCAGTTGAGATATTCACTTGACTGTTAATAGAATTTACCCTTGTTATTGATTCGTTTATTTAGCATAGCAGGATTCCTGGAGCACATGAAGGCTTTTTTGCCACTGAAAATTACCTGGCCCAGGACCATGTATTAGATCCTTTATTTTATTTTTAATAGAAGCACAGGTGCTAATTAGGTGCTCTTTCAAGCTGCCAGAGTAAGATTCTGAGGTCCCCAACTGCTGTCAGTCTCATCATCATTAGCCCTGAAGTGCTCCTCTATGAGGAACTTTCCACACTTGACATGTCCCTGCTCTTTGCAAATTATTTTAAATGACTTCTTAATTAGAAGTACTATGTTGCCCATTGCTAATGAAGCAGGCAGGAGCTGCAGAGCAGTCAGGAAATAGTGATGGTTCTGATTTCCCTTTTTTCTCTCTGAGGACCCCTGTTTTTAACTGAACTAATTGTGTCTACTCTTCAGACAGGGCTGCGTGTTTTCAAAAAAAATGTGAATTCTTTATCTCTGGGTTGCAGATTTTTGCAGACATCGTAAAATCCAGATCTGGTTAACCTTATTTTAATGTTTTCCCTCCCTGAGCATCAATGACTTCTGAAAGACATGGAGAGATTATTTCTTTCAGGAAAAATTATCTATAGAGTCTGTGTCTCTAACCCAGATAGTGATTCTGTATGTTTTGCAAAGGTATCGAGCAGTCTACCACAGGAAGTGTTCTCTCATTAGGAAGACCTGTCAGTGAGACCTGAGTAAGGAGCAAAAAAAAAGAAATCCTCACCAAATGCAAAGAAATCCTTTTTCCCCACACCACATAGAAAAACATATGATACTACCTTCTTTTGTTAAGAATTTGTTTTGCTTTTTTATTCTCACAGATTATTCAAAATTTTGGCTAACAATTCATAAGTAAATAAAAAGAGAAGACTCATTTCTCAATTTTATTTTATTTTAAAAATATGCTGCAGATTATCCAACCACTTGACAGGGAAAATCATAACAGATTGTGATACATATTACAAGTTGGAAATTTATAGGTGAACTACTGAAAGCTCCCCCTGCTTAAAACACTGGACAAAAGTATTTTCAGACTTGAGAGGACTGATCAGCCTTAGTTTGTAATTAAGGATAGACACTTCCAGAATTAAGCCATGACGAATTCCTTCTCCCTCTCATGCCCTTATCTTAGTTGATGTCTGCTATCGCCTTCCTTTGAGGTCAAAGAAAACCTTATTCATCTTCTTATTCACCTTCTCTTTTCACATAACTCACCCCCAACACATCACAGTGCTTTGTTCTCGGCAAACAAATAGTTAATACATGCTTGAAGAATCAATTAAAATTTTAAGGGCAAATTGTACTTAAAAATTGATGGCTAGGTCTAATGTGTCTCACCTGTTGTTTTCAACAATACTAACACTGATTCAGCATTGCTACATTCCAGGCACTCTGCTAACTGCTTTGTATGCATTATCATATGTATTAATTATGATGAAACTACGAAAAAATGTGTTCTACCACTCCCATTTTAGAGAGAAGAAACAGAGGCTTCCAAGGGAAGATAGCTTGCCTCACATCACACACTAAGGAGTGACAGAGCCAGGCTTCTCCTAACAGGAATCACCAGAACACTCATTCTTAACCCAAACTATGTGATGCAACATAACCCTTCAGTCTGTACCCTCTGCCTGGAGCTAACCTTTTTCCAAAGCATGTCTATCAGAAATCCAACCAGTTATTAACTAAGCTTAAAATCTGCTGAGCTTCAGCAAACTTGTGGGAAAACATAACTCTTATCAACTGGTAGCTTGTGAGTGCTTTTCCTATACCACCCACAGCTGCACAGCCTTTAACACAATGGTTCCTAAAGAGTGGTCCCGGGATCATCTGTATCAGACCCATCTGGGCACTTGCTGAATATACAGATTACTAAACCTCACACCAGACTTCATGAATCAAAATCCTGTAGTGGGTCCCAGGAGTACGTAATTTTTAATAAGTTCCCCAGGGAATAGATTCTTTGGCACATTAAATTTTCAGAACTATTGTTCTAGGGCCTTAAAGCTGAGGTTTCTCTTGTACACAAAGTCATTCTGTCCCTTTCTTTTGAGTGCAGGTGTTAAGACATGAGTCACATCTCCAATGCTGTTTTTCCCATCCATACTTTGAGGAAAAGAATTAGGCTTATGACATTTATAGGCAAGCCCATATTTTATAGATGAGGAAACAAAAGTTGAAATAAATTAAGTGATTTCCCAAAAATGAGATTTAAAGGCAAGTTTCCTGATTCTCAATCCTGGCTTTTTCTCAAGCTTGATTAAAATCATTAGAAGTAAAGAGTTCACTACTGTTAGATCGCACTTAGTAAAGTGTCTGGAGAAATGTTTAATAGACTAGCTGATCAGATAGGACAGGTCCTGAAGAATAAAGGAAAGAAATCATTGAACTAAATTTAAAGTGACGTGCAATCATTCTATGAGATTTTCCACTCTTGCCCATAAATTTACTAAAACAATAAAAGGTAGAATTATGTCACCTTTTATTACAAAGCCCTATATTTATGATTTTATGGTACAATATGGAGACAGCACAAGTTATTTCAGGGTTTCTCCTATTTTAATAACAGCACATAAAAATTCTTGCTGATATTTTGTTTTTGTTTTTATTTTTAAGGAAAAGCCCACTTTAAGTAACCCTCAATGTATCCTACTTCTCAGATCATATTTCTTACTTCATCTTTGGTTTTTTCTTTTTAAATTTCTAAAACACTTTTTACTCACAATATGAAAAAATCTTAAAATAGCCAACTATAAAGTAAGAGACTGCCAATCATAATATCTCTCTCATTTCACAAATTATCAGCAAATTACATTCACTGAAGCAAGAGTTACCCTTTTTCTGGCAAGTTCAAAACAAAGCCAACAAATTAACTCTTCAGAAAAAAATAAATGTTTAAAAATATCCAGATACAGTTACTTAGATGTACAAAAATAACCAATTTAACTCTAGAATTACTCTCATTCTTAGTCTATTTCTTGAGTCTGTGGACAGCCTTACGTATGGGGTAGTTTGAAAGGAGATGGCAAAAGTTTCCAGCTACCCCAAGATCTTTCTTCTTTGTATATACAATGATATTTGAAATTTCCATTATGAAAGTCTTACCAGAAGTGCCCATTCCAAAACTCAGCTGTTGCCTAGGAAGCCTCTTTATCTGTCATTCAAGATCAGATCTTCAAGCAGAGAGCAGAAGACAAATTGCTATCTCAAAGTTGGATGAAGTCAGTCACCGGCAAATCTATGGGTAGTCTCAGGGCACCAGGAACCTTGACTAGGGAAACAGGGAGACGACCAGGGAATTAGTTCCTTTGAGTTTGAAGAGATTAAGAGCCCTCCCTGAAGGCTTAATTCTAGCCAACTGACAACCCTACAGCTAGAGTAAGACCTATTATATTCTGTACCATAGAAGTTATTGGCCTACAGAGACGAAAAAATTGGTTTTCTCCTCTAATCCTTGTTTGAAAAGATGTGAGTATGGAGAAAAATGTGGATAGAGAGCATGGAAGGCTAGTAATTTTGTCCAAGGCTACAACCAAAAATTAAATAGTTCTTACTTCTTGGGCATTTTTGTCTGGTTTCAAATTAAGCTTAGAGAATCTTGAAATACCATGCCAAAGAAGACCAAAAAGATCTGAAGCAAAGCCAAAGTTCATGTAATTCTTTAACTTGAAAAAATGTTGGAAACAGAAGTTAGTGTCAGTACCAGTCACTGAAAGCCAAAGTATTAGCAAACTAATCCTCAGAATGTTTGAAGTAGAATTTGGTTAGTTCCATGGATCTGGCAAAGTTTGACTTCTTGAGAGGCTGAAACAATTGGACTCAATAGAAAAGAACAGATTTCCTTTCCTTTGCCATATGGCAAGGGGGAAATCTTGTATTGACTGTGTGACCACACAGACTACGGCCTTCCAGTGAAAAGGGGTAGTCAGCCAAGCACCCAATTGTGCATGTCTTTGTCTGTGTCTATGCCTATATCTGTCTCTATCTATAGCTACATCTATATCGCCTTATCATGGGGATGTCTTCTAAGAGGAGACAAGATGAAAAAGTAGGATTCTTAAGCCAAGAAGAAAATGGTGTAATGATGAATGCAGAAACAAGGTACCACAACAAAAACCAGCAGGACAGCAGGGGCACTAGGCATGGTAAGAGATGCTGACAGAAAGAACAAGTAAAACGTAAACCAGCCTGGATACTCTGGCCTCCAAGATTAAAACTCTAAAAAATTTCCATATTAAAAGAAAAATGGACCTCACATAGAAAACCAAAAGTCTAACTATGTAAAGCTTTCAGCTGCTAGACTGGATATTGTTTCCAGTTTTTATAGACATAGCGATGGGATGACTCCAACTTTGCTACTTGCCCTTCTATCTTTTCTAAATTTTTTTTATTTCAGCATATTATGGGGGTACAAATGTGTAGGTTATGTATATTGCCCTTGCCCCACCTGAGTCAGAGCTTCAAGCATGTCCATCCCCTAGACAGTGCACACCGCACCCATCAGGTGTGTATATATCCATCCCTTCCTCCCCCCTCCCATCTGCCCGACACTGGATGAATGTTATTACTATATATGCACTTAAGTGTTGATAGGTTAATACCAGATTTGATGGTGAGTACATGTAGTGCTTGTTTTTCCATTCTTGGAATACTTCACTTAGTAGGATGGGTTCCAGCTCTATCCAGGATAATATAAGAGGTGCTATATCACCATTCTATCTTAGGAAGACACATTTGTATATGCAAAACACCCTTTCCCCAAAAGGCAAACACTAAACTCACAAACATGACTCTTCTTTTTGCTCCTTTTAATATAATAAACATATCTCAAAATAACTTGCCTTATGACTGATTTCCTTATCTGCATAGATAGAAATTATTGCTCCTCCCTCCTATCTCACTGGATTGTTTTTCAGATGAAATTACATCTCATATAGGAAAGCACTTCATAAAGCATAAAGCAATGTATCCATAGAAACTATTGTCACTGGTATTGAAGAACATTTATGCAAGACATCCAGGCAAGACTAAACAATGAAAGCATGTGATAGTGGAGAGCTGATAATAGTAGTTGGAACAGTTAGTCCTCTCTCCCGCTCTGGTTTCGGTTTTTGCTTACTATGCCTGCACAACTATTGTCTATTCAATCACTCCTTTTGGGGGGCAGCTTTGCACTAAGTTGATGATATGCCACAATTAATCCAATTTTTTTCTTAATCAGTTTGCTCACATAGCATTTTACTTTCAAGAATCAGAAGTAAATTGTGAATTGGCTTGTGGGCTGAGAACATAAACATTTTCATTACCCAAGAATGATTTCAATTTTCTATTGCTTTCCAAAAATTGCTTGACAGTGTGAGGCTATAGATTATTAGGCTATCAGGCACCATATTTTTAATTAAAATTAAATTCCAATGATCTGTCAGGCAATCCAAATGAAATGTACAATGTAATAAATTCCAGAACTTAGTCTCTCTCTCTCTCTGTCCATTACAAAATTGCATTAAATTCCCCCATGCTACACTTCCACAGCTATAGAGAAATGTTTTTAGAAATCTATTTTCAAAAAATTATCATTCTAAGAAGTACAAATATATATAAATATTTATGTATTTTTTGAATTAACTCAGAGGAAGAGCACAAGACATACTTCAGATTCACTGAGAATGTTTTATGTGTTAATGAACATAATTCAGGGACACCTGTCCAATTTGTTCAGTATTTTTTTTTTCACCAGCAGCAGTAAAGTTATGCAGCCAATGTGATACGGTAGATAAAATAAAGGTCTAGAGGTCAGGAGAACTATTTTCTAGAATTTACTATGCCACCAAATTGTGTGTAACTGCATTTAATATGCATCATCTCTCTGGGACTTAGAATCCTCTCTAAAATGAGGCAGGTAGACTCCAACACATGAAAAGTACCTGTGACAGTCCCTAATTTACTTCCAATAACTGTGCTCTACCTTTTCCATAATAATAGAACCTCCTAGTTTTATCTAGTTTTGTGGCTATTCAGAATAAAAACCTGATTTCCCATCTTCCTTTACAACGAGGCATGACCATATGGGTAAGTTCAAGCCAAAGGCATATGAGTAAAAGTGACTGTCCCATATAAAGCAGTAGTATGCCCACCATTCCTATGTTTCCGTGCCTGCTTTCCACGGGCTGGAAGGCAGACCTGGGATGAGCCCTCTTGAACCACATGGATGAAGACAACATACCCTAGTGATGGCAGAGCAACAAGACAGAAAGATCCTGAATTCTCCATACCATGGAGCTACCATACAGATCCTAACATTTAAATCTGACCTACAAGAAAGAGAAATAAACTTTAAGTTGCTATTGTTTGGGGGCTTTTGGAATAGCTAAACTTAAGTGATATGCTCCCTCTCGGTTTGGAGGGCAATATGATACAGTGAAACATTATAAGATTTTGAAAAAAATATAGACCTGGATTCAAGTCTGACTCTACTCTATGACTTTGTGAAAATTCCTAAAAATTTCTTTTAATCTGTATTTTCTCATTTCTAGATCATGTAAAGAAATTGAGCCTCTTAGATTGCTCAGTAGTTGGTAAGTAAGCCATAAGGGGTTATTGTGTTTCTATTAAATGGTATTAATAATAATTTTTCTGAGAAGAACCTGGTGCCATTCAGTTTTGCATTGTTTTAGAATAATTTGTAGCTCACAAAACACTAAACTATTACTACATAATAAACTGGGTATTTAATCAACCGATAAGACTCTAAGACCCCTGAGCATGTTTTAAATATAAACTCCTTTGTCCATATTCAGACCTTAATCTTACAATCAAAGAGAATTGCTGTGATCCAGTGTAGAATGGAAGATCAGGATCTCTGAGCTTTAATCCCGTCTGCTCATAACTTTTGAATAGCCATTGAGTTTGCACATCACCTGGCATTATGAAACAAAGCTAGATATTTTTACAAAACTAGATACTTAAAATTTAGAATAACATAATTTGATGACAATATCAGGACTGCTGAATACATATTTCCTTTGTGGAGAATTTTTTTTAAAATATGCTATCCTGACATCATGCTAGACTTGACAATGAACAGTTGAAACCATCTTGCTCCTCTGCACACCATTCTCTATTGTGACAAACTCAGCCAAGTCAGGCAGTAAGAAAAGTAATCTAAAGCTTCCCTCAGGGGAATGTGCTTTTCATCCCCCCACAGGCAAATTTTAAAACTAATTTACTGAACACCATGAAGATTTTTTTCACCTTCTCCGTGAAATTCCAGACATTGGCTTAGAATAGAATTAAGTTGCAGAACTGGTTGCTTTTACCTGGGAAAGAAATTTTTTTACATTTATTCTGAAATACTTTCCTTCCTTAGTAACAATAGAGGTTACTTATCACTACAAGCCTTCACCAAGAGAAGTCAGCACAAAAACGTTTCCCCAGAAAGTCTCTGACTATACAACTCTTCTATATTATGACTTGTATGGTTGAAAATCTATAATCCTTTTTCATCTTAAAATAAATACCCTCCTTAACCTTCAGGAGATTGATATAGAGTTTTGAATTATACTTCAAACAAAAAAAATTAATGGATACATGTTGAAATCATTAAACAGTTTTTACCCAAGAAATAAAATTACTCATCCCAGGCCATTGTTGTGTGATATATCGGGGATTCTTTGGTAGTTTTTTTCTTCAACTAGCATGCATAAGTCTTTTCTGTCTTCCTGCTTGTCATCTTTCTGTCAAAAGATTTCTCACATCATATTCTTTTTACCTCTCAAAACACTTCACTTTAAAATTTTATCACAGGATTTTCTAAGGTTTTTTTTGGGATATGTCACATAGCACAAAATGTAAAAAGCTCCTATTTTTAAAAAGTCAGCGTTAATAAAAAGAAAAAAGATTAAACCGACTATCCAGAATATCTTTCTGAATTGACTCTATAATCATTCTCCTTAAAATTTCTCCTACAATTCTAAAGCTTGGTAGACATTTGGCCTCATTAAAGTTCATGTGACATAACTATAAAAACAGAGAGAAAAAATGGAAGATGAGGATTTCTTCTTCAGTCCTAAATCCTTTCCCTGAGGCTCTCTTGCTTTGTACCTAGAGAATTTCTGCTGGAAGAGTCAGTTTATCTGGAGTTCATTCACCTTGACATTATGAGGCCACTGTAGAAAAGAATCACGCCTTCATAGTAAGTCCCACCTTTGTCTTTGAATGCTCTTTCCCGACCTCTTACTGGTTTTCTTGCAATTTAAATGATGAAATACAACCAGCAATCCTCTACAAACAGACTTTTGCTATCTTCATTCAGGACTTACTGTCACAGCCCCTCTCTCAGGTCTAATGGCACTCCATAATCAGAGGAGAGAGCAAGATGATCAGGTTACCAGCTGGGGAGCAGGTGGTGAGGGTCAACACAGAAATGGCTCCCAGACCCCAGACCAATATTTTGGTGGAGAGAGACAGGAAGAGGAAGAATATCTTTTAGTCTTGTGATCTGCAATAGCTAGAAAATAGACCTGCATCTCATCCTACAAAATTTTAAAGGAAAAGAATCCATTTCTCCTCCATTTGGGAGGATTTCCCCCCATATATTTCACTATGGGCATATTTTCTCCTTCAAATCACACAGATTTTACCACATCCCTGAATGCTTTCTCTGGAGCTCAATGTTCAGCAAAAATGGAATGGGTAATAAAGTTTACATTTAAAAGTACTTATCTAGGATTTAATTTAGAATGGTTTTTCCAAATGTAAATAACTAAAAAGAGAGAGAGAGTGTATGTGTGTGTGTGTGTGTGTGTGTGTGCATGTGCACATTTTAGCAAATTTCTTTGAGAGAGTTGGGTTAAAATCACTTTGTTATATTTCTGCACTTTGTAGTTTCATGGGTTCAAAGTAGAGCAGATTATATATCCAGCCAGTTGTAATCATCAAGCATTTGAAAACTCTTTAAAAAAAAAAAAGTCATTAACCTCCTGAGCCTAAAGGAGCAAAAATAGTGATATGGAGGGCTTGACTGGGGAGACTGTTAATGAGTTAGTAGCTCTGGGTTTCATCCTCACCAACTGACTTTAATCCAATCCTAGCAATTTAGTAGTCAAAGCCTACATCTGTGATTACGGGATATAAATGGTTCGGCTCAGTGCAGAGTTATGCCACCAGATCAGTACTAATTCTGGCTCTGGGCTTTCATTTCTTCATTCATAACCAGTGATGTTTCCTTGGTTTGCATTAGTTTATATGAGCTAAATGTGAGAAAACCAAAAGAAGTAGGGAATAAGGGAAGAACTCCATCTAATGTGTTTTAAATGCCTGCTACATATACCTTGCTTGTGCTAATCCACAATATTTATATTAACTGGATTTCACAATAAGTAAACCGAGGCTCAACTTATCTATGCAACCAGCCAAGATTGCATCATTAGTAAACAAACGAGCTAAGAATGGAACAGAGATCTCTCTTAACCTAAAATCCATGCTCCTTTCATGATACCAAGTTTCTCCCCAGAAGGCTGCTTTTGTACTAGATTAAGACATAAAATCAGTTTTAACTGGCTCTCAGTACAATAGGTGATGACAATTTTCAATGTCTTCCACCAAAACTTTGAAATAAAGTTAGCTTTTCCATGAGAATCACAGAATTAACTTTATGGGTCTGACAAATGAGTTAAGGCATAGGGCACAGTCCCACCATAAAATGACCTTGGAGTAAGAAAAAGACAAACAAAAATGCCAACCAACACTATGATGTACTCACTACTAGACAGTAAGTAATCATTTACAAAGACCTAGATGAAGACCTTAGTGGACCAGTGCTTCCCCTTCCTATTAACATTTAAAATAATAACTATAGTGAAAAGTTCATGCTTGTCAGATCAGAACATTTCAAGCCAGCATGACAGCATTTTGAAGGTAACAAACTATTTTTAGGCAAATTTCCTAATTCATATTTCTTAATATCTTATCAAAAATGGATTTTCTTTTCCCTACCTCCAAAAATCTCCGGAAGTGTTTTAATTTTATAATATGTATTCAGTGTCCAAATGAAAATGGAAAGAAATTTGCATTAAGAGATGGCTCTTTCTTGATATGTCCCCCAAACCTGTAATATCTATGCTTTGATAGCATGTTCAGAATGTTCATATCATTCGAGTGCAGTATATGAGCGCTCAGGAAAGGCTGTGACCCAGGGTCAGCCCCACATTGTGAGGAATTACAAACTCCTGGTTTACTGTCTTCACCCGTTCTTCAAAACTGACTCCTACCCATAGTGCCCTCTCAACTTTTTAATTAACACCTATTTATGTTTTAGCTTCTATCAAAAAACTGATAAATTATCTCTAAAACCCAACTTTCAGCAATTTGAACAACCTCATCACTTGGAAACCAGAAGACAAACATTAAACCACTTGAGACTGAGAGGCTGGAGCAAGATGGCCAAATAGAAACCTCCAGCAATTGTCCCTCTGCACGAACACCAAATTCAACAACTATCTGCACAAGAAAGCATTTTCAGACAACCAAAAATCAGGTGAGCGATCATACTACCTGGTTTTAACATTATATCAAGGGAAGAGGCACTGAAGAGAACAGAAAAGACAATTTTGCATTGCCTATGCCACCCCTGCCCCCTCCCCCAGTAGTTCTGCACCAGCACGCCCAGTAGAGAGAGAATTTGTGTGCCCAGGGGGAGGGAGAATGAAGTAATTATAGGAATTTGCATTGAAACCCAAGGCCACCCTGGCACAGGAGAACATAGCACAGAGCAGAATTCTGCCCAGTGCTCATGGAGGGAGCATTTAGATCAGCCCAGCCAGAGGGAAATCCTCCACCCCAAAGCCCAAGCTCCCCTTAACCCCACCACCAGCTGACAAAAAGTAGTGTGGGGCCTGGACAAAATTTGTAAGGCAGTCCGTCCACAAAGGCTACAGTCATTGGGCAATTCCTGTGGCTATGCCGGCTCAGAGTCAATGGACCTGGAGTGCACGTTACCCAGTGAGATTCCAGTGTCAGTGGCCAAGTCAATGACTGTATCACCCCTCCCCCAGCTCTAGGCAATGCAGCAAGGGAGAATCTTCCTCTGCTTGGGGAAAGGAAAGGGAAGAGTTCAGAGGACTTTGTTTTGCAACTTGGGTACCAGCTCAGCCACAGTTAAATAAAGTACCAAACAGATTCCTGAAGTCTCTGAGTCCAGGCTTTAGTTCCTGGAGGGCATTTCTGGGCCTAGGCTGGGTCATAAGGAAACATGCTATCCTGAAGGCAAGTACCCAGTCCTGGCAAGATTCACCGGCTAACTAAAGAACCCTTGGGCTTTAACTAGACATCAGAGGTAGCCAGGCAACAGTCACCACTGGCTTTAGGTGAGACTGGGTTTGCTTCAGGTGTGACCTGGCACTGGTGGCCATGAGGAAATGCTCATGTCTCTCCTCTCCCAATTCCAGCAGCCTAGCACAGAGAGTGAGGGAAAAGTGAGAGACTCTGTCTGGTAATCCAGGGGATTCTATATCTTACCCAAGTCCACCAAGGTGGTACCACCAGGAGTCTGAAATAGTCACAGCATTACTGAACTTGGGGCACCAATGCAGATACAGCTACAGTGACAGAGACTAAGATTACAACACTCGATTTTCTTTGAATATCTGGAAAGCCTTCTCAAGACGGACAGGTTCAAACAAGCCTAGACAGCAAAGATTAAAATAAGTACATAACTCTTCAATGTCCAGAGATCAACAACCATCCACAAGCATCAAGAACATCTAGGCAAACATGATCTCACAAAATGAACTAAATCAGGTACCAATGACCAATGCTAGAGTGATGAAGATAGGTGACCTTTCAAAGAATTCAAAATAGCTGTCCTCTTTAACAAAGAGATTGAAATAATTTTAAAAAGCAGAAATTCTGGAGCTGAAAATTCAATTGGCAAACTGGAAAATGCATCGGAGGTTCTCAACAGCAGAATGCACCAAGCAGAAGAAAGAATTAGTGAACTTGAAGACAGGCTATTTGAAAATACACAGTCAGAAAAGAAAAAAAAAAAGAATGAAGCACACCTACAGGATCTAGAAAATAACTCAAAAGGGAAAATCTAATAATCAAGCTCCCAAAGGTCACAGTTAAAGAAAAGGTCCTAAGGGCAAAAAGAAAAAAATGATAATATATAAAGGAACTCCAATACATCTGGCAACAGACTTCTCAGTGGAAATCTTGCAGGCGAGGAGAGAGTGGCACAACATATTCAAAGTGCTGAAGGAAATAAACCTTAACCCTAGAATATTATATCCTGAAAAAAATATCCTTCTAACATGAAGGAGAAATAAAGACTTTCCCAGACAAACAAAAGATGAGGGATTTCACCAACACCAGATCTGTCCTATAAGAAATGCTAAAAGGATTTCTTCAATCTGAAAGAAAAGCATGTTAATGAACAATAAGAAATCTGAAGGTATGTAATTCACTGGAACAGTTAGGACACAAATAAAGAATACTCTATTGCTGTAATTGTGGCATATAAACCACTTAAAATTTGAGTAGGAAGGCTAAAAGACAAACCTATCAAAAATAACTACCGTGTTTCCCCAAAAATAAGACCTACCCATAAAATAAGCCCTAGCAGGATTTCTAAGCATTTGTGCAATATAAGCCCTACCCCGAAAATAAGACGTAGTGATGGGCTTGGCTGCACAGCATATCTGCACAACCCATGCATTTCGTCGCGGAGCCATAAAGAAGATGAGCAGCCCTTTTCATCTGACACATCGTGACAGCTACTATCCCAGAGGTGACCGGAAAGGTGTGGGCAGCCCCACCAAAAAGGTCGGCTCCCCCTGTCAGGTCCCAGCCATCCTGTGCGTGCTGCAAGCTGAGGCTTTGAGGGGAAAATAACACATCCCCTGAAAATAAGCCCTAGGGTGTCTTCTTGAGGGAAAATAAATATAAGACTCTGTCTTATTTTGGGGGAAATATGGTATAACAACTTTATGAGAGATAGATAATATTATATAAAATGATATAGATGGAAACCACAAAAAGGTAACAAGCAGGAAGGGATGAACTTAAAGTGTAGAATTTCTCTTAGATTTCTCTTTACTGATTTTCTTGTTTGTTTGTTTGTAAGCAGAGTTGTCATATGTTTAAAATAATTAGTTATAAATTTTTTTTCAGGCCTCATAGCAATCTCAAATTTAAAAAAAAATCTACAACAGATACATAAAAATAAAAAGCAAGAAATTAAAATACACTACCAGAGAAAATCACTTTAAACAAAGGAAGACAGGGAGGAAAGAACAAAGACAGGACCACAAATCTATCAGAAATCAATAGCAATATGGCAGTAGTAAGTCTTTACCTACCAATAATAGCATAACATTGAATGTGAATGGACTAAATTCTCCAATCAAAAGACATAGAATGGCTGAATGGATAAAAAGAACAAGAACCAACTATACATTGTCTGCAGAAAAACCCCACTTCACCTATAAAGACACACACAGACTGAAAATAAAGGGATGGAAAATGTTACTCCATGCAAATAGAAACCAAAAAAAGGGTAGGAGTAGCTATACTTCTATCAGATAAAATACACTTCAAGATTAAAAGCTGTAAAAAGAGACAAAGAAGGTCATTATATAATGATAAAAGGGTCAATTCAACAAGAAGACATAATTCTAAATATACATACACCCAATGTTGGAGCATCCAAATATGTAAAACAAATATCAGAGCTAAAGAGAGAGCTAGACTCCAATACAATAATTTCTGGATACTTAGAACCCCACTTTCAGCATTAGACATATCATCTAGACAGAAAACAGACAAAGAAATAGTGGACTTAATCTGTACAACAGACCCAATGGACCTAATAGATACTTACAGAATGTTTCATTCAACAGTTGCAGAATACATATTCTTTCCCTGAGCTTATAGATAATTCTCAAGGATAGAGCACATGTTAGGCCACAAAGTAAGTCTTAAAAATCCAAAAAAAAAAAATTGAAATCATACTAAGTATTTCCTCTGACCACAATGGAATGAAACTAGAGATCGATAACAAGAGGAACATTGGAACACACACAAACACGTGAAAATTAAGCAAATTATGTTCCTGAATGATTAGTGGGCCAATGAAGAGATTAAGAAGGAAATTATAAAATTTCTTAAAACAAATGAAAATGAAAATACAACATATCAAAACCTATAGGATACAGCAAAGCAATAATAAGAGGAAAGTTTATAACAATAAGGGCCTATATCAAAAAAGTAGAAAAGCTTCAAATAAACAACCTAACAATGTATCTCAAACAGCTAGAAAAACAAAAGCAAATGAAACCCAAAATTAGTAAAAGAAAAGAAATAATAAAAATCAGAGGAGAAATACATGGAATGCAAAACAAGAAAAACACAAAAGATCAATAAAAAGAATAGTGATTTTTTGAAAAGATAAACAAAATTGACACATCTTTGGCTAGATTAAAAAAAAAAAGAAGGAAGGAAGTCCAAATTAATAAAATCAAAAATAAAAAATGAGATATTACAACTGATACTGTAGAAATCCAAAGGATCATGAGAGACTATTAGCAATTATATTCCAATAAATTGGAAAACCAAAGAGAAATCGATACATTGAAATTATACTAAGTATTTCTTCTGACATAATGAAATAAAACTAGAAATCAATAATAAGAGGAACATTGGAAAATACACAATCACATGGAAAATAAACAATATGCTCCTGAATGACCAGTGGACCATACAACATAACAAGATAGAACTAGGAAGAAATTCAAAACCTGAATAAACCAATAACAAGTAATGTGATAGCGGCAGTAATAAAAAGTCTCCCATCAAAAAAAAGCCCAGGACCCAATATCTTCATTGCTGAATTCTACCAAGCATTCAAAAGAAATTAATTCCAACCCTACTTAAACTATTCCAAAAAATTAAGGAGGAGAGAACACTTCCAAACTCATTTTATGAGGCCTGTATCACTTTGATACCAAAACCAGACAAATACACAACAAAAAAAGAAAACTATAGGACATTATCTCTGATAAACCTAGATGCAAAAATCCTCAATAAAATACTGGCAAACCAAATTTAATAACACGTTAAAAAAATTATTCATCATGATCAAATGGATTCATCTCAGGTATGCAAGGGTGGCTTGACATATGCAAATCAGTGGATGTGATACATCACATCAACAAAACAAAAGACAAAAACCATATGATCATTTCAAATGATGTGGAAAATGCCTGTGATAAAATTTAACATCCCTTCATGATAAAAACTCTCAAAAAACTGGGTATACAATGAAATTAACTCAACACAATTATAGCCTTATATATTCTAGTTATTAATTGTTTGTCAGATGGATAGTTTGCAGATATTTTCTCCCATTCTGTAGGTTGTTGCATCACTTTGTTAATTGTTTCCTTTGCAGTGTAGAAGCTTTTTAGTTTGAATTAATCCCATTTGTCTCTTTTGGTTTTAGCCTGTGCTTTTGAAGGCTTACCCAAAAAAACTTTGCCCCAACCAATGTCCTGTAGTGTTTCCCCAATGTTTTCTTCTACTAGTTTCATAGTTTCAGGTCTTACATTTAAGTCTTTAATTCATTTTTTTTAAATTTTTTTT
>VBSM01000272.1:31696030-31814608 GCA_008086735.1 Cheirogaleus medius
TGTGAACTGTGCTGCTATAAACATTCGAGTGTAGGTGTCTTTTTCATAGAGTTAATTTTTTTATATAGTGAAAGATGAGGAACTAGTTTCATTCTTCTGTATATGGAGATCCAGTTTCACCGGTACCATCTATTGAAGAGATTGTTCTTTCCCCACTGTACGTTCTTGGTGCCTTTGTCAAAAATGAGTGGGCTATAAGCATGTGGATTTGTTTCTGGCTTCTCTATTCTGTTCCATTGGTCTATGTGTCTGTTTTTATTCCATGTACTATGCTGTTTGAGTTACTATAGCTTTGTGGTATAATTTGAAATCAGATAATGTGATGCTTTCACCTTTGCTCTTTTTGCTCTGAATTGCTTTAGCTATTTGTAGTCTTTAGTGGCTCCATATGAATTTTAGAATTTTCTATTTCTGTGAAGAATGTATTTTGATAGGGATTGTATTGAATCTGTAGATTGCTTTGAGTAGTATCAAAGCCTAATTTAAACAACTTTGGGGTGGTGTCTAATCTGAGAGTACAATATTTATTTATTTGTCTAGGATATTTTTCATTTAGCAAACAAACAAATATACCTTCTCTATGCTAGAAATTGGAGAAGAAAAAGGACAACTCTTACATAATCCATGCTCTCAGAAAACTCACAGTCTAATAATGGAAACAAAAAAGGTATCAGTTATTTATTTCCACAAAATATCTACCTGACATCTAACCACAAAAACTCGTGCCATAAAGCAATAAGCATACACTTATTAAAGCAATAAGTCTGTGGCTCAGTGATACAGTCTGGACTGTATATAAGGCAGTCATTCTGTACTTGCTCCAGTTTGCTCAAATATCTGGCGGTCAGCTTGCTGTTGGCCTATCTCAGCTAGCTTTGGTTGGTGTTATTAGGAAAAAATATTGGCTGTCCTCCAAGCATCACTCATCCCCCAAAAAGGCTCACTCAGGCATATGCTCGAGGCAATGGAAGAAGCACAAGTACACAAGTAGAAATACTCAAGGACCTTTTCCAGACTCTGTGTCATGACTACTCACATTCCACTGGCCAAACAAGTCACACAACCAAACTCATAATCAAAGAGCAGAGAAATAGACTGTGTCCCTTGATGGGGACATGGGCCCCTTGAAGCCACATGGTAAAAGGCACAGATATAGACAGGTAAAGAATGTAAGCCATAGTTACAATCTACCACTGAAGAACGAGATATCCTCTTGTCCTAAAACAAGGGGATAGTGCTACAGTGGAGGTAGAAAAGTTCCATGGGATTTCAGTGGAAAGCCTGAATATATCTTTCCAGAAAAGCAACAAAATTTTAACCAAAAGAATTCATAAAAGCTGCCTGTCTGAGAAGGTAGTAAAGGATTCATGTCTGGAAGAAAATATACACATAATGACACGGGAATATGATTAAGCACAGCATGTTGGAAACAATAAAGACTTAGAGTGGCTGCAGTTGAAGCTACAGAATTAAAATAAAAATGGTTGAACCAGACAGAGAGGGATTGTATTCCAATCTATTATTCCATTTTATCCAGTTTACATGATTTTCTCTTAGGAAAAGTGGCTACATATTCAGTAATCTTTGTATTACCCATAGTGCTCATAGTACTCAATAAATGTTAGCTATATTGACTTCCACTCCAGTCATGGAAAAAAAAATCACAGGTTGATCACATCATGGAGATTAAGTAGGGGGTGTACAAAGACATCTCTACAAGCAAGTGCAAGTCTAAAAGTCATCTCTTTCCATATCAAGTTTTAAAACTTTCAAATCTTATTTGCTAATGTCCTTAAGCAGGTTTTTGGACTTCAGTGAATTTGAACTTTATTAAAAGGCTGAGGAAATTTGATTTTTTTACTTTTATTTCTTTTGAGGAACTTAGTAGTGAGAATGGGGTTATATCCAAATTGCGGACATCTCCATGATGTTAACTTTTGTTATTTAGGTTTATTTTACAATCTCTGATGTTGAACTATGTGATAGAATGAAATTTAAGAAGGGATATAAAATAGGAAATAGATTTTAGCTAAAGGTCCTATTTCAACCCTTTTCAAAGGCCATCTAAGAACCAAAACTAAACTCTTCAGCAATGGTCCTAGGAAGATACCCAAAATGAAATACTGGTTATTATTGGGGCAGTGCCATCACAAGGGCTAGGGCAGGGCTCCCCTGATATACTGATGACTTCTTCTGCTGAAAGGGAAAAAGGTACTATCATTTTAACATAAACTTATTGATTAAACTCATGCATTAGGAGAAAAAAAAGCTGGATAATATTAGGTATAGATTTCTATTCCTTGACCTCAAAATTCCATGAGACTACTTCCACTGATGTAAGACTCTGTCTGGGTCTTGCTCATCACTGATTCTTACTCATTTTTCCCAGTGAAAGCAGCCATAAGCTACTCAATTAGTAGGTGATATGAATCTGATGAAGTGGAGCTAATCAATTATAAAAGCTATTAGTTTGGGTTCAAAAGGCAAGACTGGTTGGCCAACAATATTTCCAAGTGTATCTGCTCTGCCAACCCAAACTCTTCTTAGAGTGGGCTGTCCAAAGGCCTAGACCTAGAAAGGGTATTATTAGCAAGTCCATTTGTCCATGTTCTCCCGTCAGCTTTATTACTAACAAAGCTACTGTTTTGATTGCAAGATGATTTGTGTTTTAGTTTCAATTTGTTCCAAAGATAAAAAGAGAATAAAAAGGTGCTATTTTTTGTTCTTCTTGCTACAGAAGTAGATACTCTGTCTTATCCATCTTAATGTTCCCCATGGTGCGAAAATGGTGTCAGACACATAGTGGATGCTCAAAAAAATTGTTCAGTGAATGAGAACAGGAATCATTTAACTTCAAAATCTAGTCTACTCTTTGATGTAAGATCTCTTGGTTTCCTTTAGAGAAAAGTAGAGTTCCTCTTAGTGTCACTAGTCAACATTTTTCTTCTCTACACATTTGTTCAATCTCTCAAGTGCTAATGGTCCATGCAACTCTTTCATCTCCCCTTTGGATACTCTGTAGCATAGTGACCACAAAGACTTTGTCAAGTGCTTTATCATCCTTTGTAATGACAAGGTCTATATGGATTTAAAATACCACATCTGTGCTCAGTTTGGGGATTTCAGAGATAACCAGAGCCCATTTCAATGAAATACTAAACCTTCATCACTCTAACTGTTGTCTCTCATGGCTCAATGGAAGCTTCCTGAATGTTACTCTTTTCTCAAAAATAAAAAGATATAGCATGCTTATGATGTGTCCAAGTCTCCCTAGAATTTCAGGTTATCCTCAATCAAGGGAATGATAACCTCAGAACAATCAAATAATTCTCAAGTCTTTACCAGTGTTTTCCTACTGTATCTACAATGTAGTGTGTTGAAAAGGGCCTTTTGCAATAAAGATTGAGGCTGGTTTGAAATAAAATAAAGAGCTGGAAAAGCCAGGTGATGTTTAGATTTGACACAGTTCTAAAGAGGAAGCTATTGAGGGATTTGTAGCCAGGAGAAAGAGGATAAGTGGAAGGGAAGGTAGTCATATAAGCACGATACCCAGGTCTTCCTTACCAAAGTATAGATTCAGATTGGCCCTGGCTGATAAATTCCAAATGAAGAGATTGTGTGTTCTATATGGACCATTCATTGCTACTAACTCATTGTAATGATTAGTCAGTCTAAAACATGGACCTTTGAGTTAACAGAAGTATAAACATTTAGGGAAATGTCAAAAACTGTTTCTTCTATATTAGTCCAAGTAAGCCTATAACACTAATAAATATACATGTTTAAAAATTGCAAAAATCAATCAGTTAATACATATTGAGCAACTGCTGAATGTTAAAAAATTCTATTATTGTGTGTCAGGAAGATGAATCAGATGCAGATATCTGCCCTCAAGTTGCACGGTCTGGTGAGGAGATAAACACATGTTGTCAAGCAGGTTCATGACCACATGCAACCTTATCTAAAATATCTGGATAATAGATTGAAAGTATCCTTTTCTTGCTTTATCTGCAAAGGATTCTTATTTCTCAATATAACATTGTCAGAGCCATTGAAAAGTGTTTCCTTCAAAGTATCTCAAGTAGTAACCACCAAAATTCTTGTGATTACTGGGCTAAAAGTAATCAGTTAGAAGCATATAGAATGTTTGAGCTGAAAGAACTTCAGAAAAATTCTCATCCAAATTCTTCATCTTTTCCAGTTAAGAAACAAAGATTGGTCATAAAAGTATTGCAAAAGGAAGGAAGGAAGGAAGGAAGGAAGGAAGGAAGGAAGGAAGGAAGGAAGGAAGGAAGGAAAAAGAAAAGAAACAAAGAACCCTAAGAAAAGAGGTGACTTTCCCAAGGTCACACACCAATGCATGGAATTAAAACTGTGGTCTTCTGTTCACAGGACTAAGGGAACTTGCAGCTTGCTATAAATCAAATGATAGACTAATGAGTTTATTTTCTTTTTAAATTCGTAATATACCCTTTTAGAAAGACATTATAATCTCTATTTTATAGATGAGAAAACAGGTTCAGAAAGGTTAGTTCACTTTTCCACGGTCACACAGCTGGTGAGTGGCATAGTCAGGATAGGAACCCACGTCTTGCCAATTTTCACACCACCAGGCAGCCCCACTCTTCATAATGAAGTAAGTTAACTCAGAGGTATGTAGTTTTACCTCCAGGCAAGACTCCAATATAAATCTATCCCTTTTCCCTGAAGTCTGAAAGGGCAAACAAGTCTCAAAATTTAAAGCAAAACATAAAAGCTTCTTTTCATACCCACGGGACTAAGAAGCCAGATTTCTTTTCAGGTGTCTCATTTGATCTTCTTAAAAGGTTCTTTCCTTCAGGCCATTAAAATAAGTGCTGTCTGCAGGACTGGAGCACTCAAAGGCTCCAGCACCAGCAGCCTGATCAAGTGGAGTGTCTTTGTAAACACTGCACTTCGATTTATTTCACAGGGACTATAAAAAGGGAGCTTTTATCACCATGCTTCTGTGATAAAACAATGGGAAAGCATGCGTGTTATCTGCATTGGCCAATGGAAATGGCCAGAGTGTGGACCCGGCTGGGCCATCGTGTCAGCCATTTACTCATGCGCTGCTGTTCCTGTGGAGAACTGACACGACAGGCCCACCAACTGCAAAGGGGACCCCTAAATTCTGAAAGGAGGACAGTGTATCGCTCAAGCACACAGATATAGGGCAGATATAGGGAAAAGTAACTTGGATTCAAATATGAACTCTTTTTCTTACCAGGTAGCTTTGTGACCAGTTACATAACTTGATCCTCAAATTCTACATCTGTAAAATTGAAATAAGAACATCTACTTTATAAGGCTGTTGTAAGAATTATATGCAATATATATAAAGCATCTTAGAACAGACCCTTGAACATGGAAGGGAAGCTCAGTAGTAGGAGGTTCTTGCTGACCTAGCTTATTTTCCATTCACCTTCACAAATAATACCATGGAATTTCTGAATAATTGCCTATTAGAACTAGAGTTCGCAAAGTCTTTTCCTATGCATTATAATATACCATGTAGGATATACTCCTTAAGATAACCTTGTAAGGTGCCAGGAAAGCTATGGCATCATCCCCATTTGTAAGACAAGAAGGGAGGCCCCCAAAATGGTAAACAACTCGCCCAAAGTCACAGAGTAAGTGACACAACCAGGATTTTACCCCAGATATTTTCTTTCCTAGTTTAGTGCTCATTTCTATGAAGTGTGCCAATGTTACATGTATTCAAATGGAGCACAAATCAATATGATATTTTAATGTAAGTAAATTAAATCAAGAATTGGCCGGTTTAGACTGCCAAGCTAAAGCGGCCACACTTCCTCTTCAGGCTATCTTAATGTCACAGTCACTATTAGCAAAGCAGGTATTAGCAAAGCACTATTAGCAAAGTAGCTATGTAGCTGTCTCATTTATAAATAATTATAGACCTCTATAATAAAATATCTTCGTGTAAAAGTTTTCTTACTGAAGAGAAAAGCTTTCTCACAGACCCATCTGACAGTATTTTTGTTTGTTGTTATTGCTGATATTGTTAAATAACACACTTGATTTTGTAGTGTGTCTTGTGCTACCTTGTCAATGGTAGGAGACTTCAAGGTGACTTGGAGAGGATCTTGAATTAGGAGAAAAGATGTTTTGGTTCCAGCACTGGTTTTGTTTCTAACCAGATTTCTGGCCTTGGATTCTCAACCATCCTTTGTAGACCTTATGAAATGTCCCCTTAAGGGTGATGACTATATATGGTTAAGCTCTGATAGAGTTCAGTAATACCAACACTAAAACTATTTCCTCCCTGCATTTAAAAGCGTTGTATTTTATTTTCATTTTCAAACCCATGTGGTGGACAAAAACCTGAATTTAGAGTCAGACTTTCTGAATCCCAGAATTGGTTTGCACTTCCTGTATGATCCTGGAGAAGTCACTTGATTTCTCTGAGTTTCTCTTTGCTCAACCTAAAATGAGGATAGTGTCTGCCCTCCTAGCTGTTTGTGAGGCATTGTTGTGATTATTAAATGTGTGAATATTCTAAGTACATTGCCTAGTGCTGTATGTATTTGTAGTGCATATGAATTCCACAAATCTGGATGTAATATATATTCAACTTTTTCAGGTTCCTAAATCACATTTAATCTCTAATCTCCAATCTGCAAGGTCGAGAGGAAATTTGATGATTCCAGTAATTACTGGAGCTCTCTCACTTCCATACACTTCCATACTCTTTCCAGAACCCTGCAAAGATATCAAGGGTCACAAAAAGTTCCAAATATTCACAGAAGCACTATCTGGATACCATCAGTCACTTCTGAAATGACCGTCACCCAAGACTGCATGGGCTCCAGGGGGCAGGAGCTCCTTGGCTCTTTGCCAGTTCAGGTACAAGGTGCTTTTGTGGCATTCCCCACCATCCCACTGCTTTTATTTGAGGCAAACACCCATCACATGTGTTTTCACATAGAGAGTGCATTTTGTCCACAGAAATTCAACTAAGAACACCCCTGAGAATGTACCTGCTCTCAACATGACCTCCCTGTTCCAGCCTCCTTCTTACTTCAACCCCTTATCCCTGAAGGTTACCCAGCATGACACCCTCTTGACAAGCCTGCATGTCATCAGCAACAGCCATGAGGGTGATGGCAAAAAGCGCTACTCCACACAAAGGTCCTTGGTGCTGAGAAAGACAATTGGTGATGTATGTCTTCTCTAGATGGGGAGAAGAAAATATCCCGTGCACTAGAGCAAACCACAGATTTATTTTACATATAAAAAAGAATATACTATCCCAACACGTATTTTCTTCTTTATTTATTTTTTGTTGTACATATATAGCATTTTGGAGGTTTAAATTGTAGAGAGCCACTCTCAGCATAGATGATTTTGCAAATGCGAGGAAACTTCTTGAAAGGTTTGAGCCATACTATTAAAGATTTACATACCTCAAATGCCTGATATTTTGCTTTTAAGTTGGAGTAATTCCATTCCAGGCATTGTAAACTAAGTCGTTTTTTCCCTGACAATAATCTGATAGTGCTTCTGGGTCATGGTTAGAGCCCCACTTTAAAATCTTCACAGAGCCCTGCTGGTTGGCCTGCCCCTCTCATGGCCACATTAAGGACCATAACGAGGAACCAGATGTTTGCAATTACAGTCACAGCTCAATTATTAGGGCAAATTTTTTTTAACCCCCTGCCTCCCAGTAGGCCCTGGGCACCTCCTTCAGCTTTTCTTTTCTTTTTTTTTTTTTTTTTCAGCTTTTCTTTAGTGTGTGTTTACAGGATGTGCACACTCTGTGTGTCTACTGGAGCCAACCCTCATTAGAGGGCAATGGTTTCTCTAATGTGTGCACAGAGACTTGTAATGCTTCCAGCCCACAAAAGTACCCACTTTATTTGGGTAAACAGGCATTGTGTGACCAGGATGACATATATATGTAGCCATCTTATCAAAGAAAAATCTGAGAACTGAACTGTCCATCAGCTGTGCTGCCTAAAAGTGAATCAACACAGGGGGCAGAGAATGGAATTTTTTTAAAAAAATCTTAAAAAATACATGCCCAAGGCATATTCTGATGATGTTCACTTCTTGAGCTAAGCCTCCAAGGTGGGCTTAAAGGGTTCTATGTTGCCTTCTCAGCCCCAGGCACAGACTTAACAGTTCTACAGAGTTACTGTTAGTCTTTGGATAATGCAGAGATTAAGCCTCATAAAATTGAGATATGGAAACATGCAGATCTAACCTAACTGCACTGGATCATGGACGGACATTCTGGTATTCACGCTACTGAACTACCATTCTCCTCTGCCCCTCTCCCCGCCCCCAATGCAGGATCTCTCCTTGGCAGATCATATTTGAAGTGAGAAATAGGCCACCTCTGCCAAAGGTAAGGGTCATCCCCAGAAGGGAACATGAGGCAGGGGCAGGAGTGCATGGTAAAGACTCCAGACATTCAGACAACAAGGGAGCCATTAGGTCACAGTTTCAATGACCTTCAAGAAGGAGATGCCACAAAGGTTGCAGAGAAAGATGAAATTTGTAGAATATTTCAAGGATTATAGTCTCTCACCCTCAAAGCTACAACCAGATGAAAGTCCCCAAATTTGAGATTACCAGTGTATCACATACTCTCCCACACAACAAAGAGCAGAGTGGTCACAGAGCCACATTGCAATGCCAGGTGCATCCCTGGACTGACTTACAGGACAATTTACTCCACTATCTCTACTTGATGGCCCAACAATTCAAAATTATCTTATCAAATTTTCAAATTAATACAACCCGTCATATTCAGGCTGTCCTGTAAGTAGTCAAAAGTGCAATCATGAAATACACATTGCAAAGAGGATCTGTAATATGTAAAATCACAACCGACACATAGTAAGTAAGACATTGAATTTGGATTGTCTTTAAAATGCTTTCTAAAACCTTGCATATTTGTAGAAGAAGAAAGCAATCGATTCAAAACCTGTGCATGAAATATATGCTGTTTAAAAGGTACTGTGGAACTTCAGAAACGTCTTGGATTTTCACATATGTGATGTTTTATACACTTCACTCACCTACTTACAAAACTTCAATGGCTCCCCATTGTCTGAGGAACAAAGTAGAATTATTCAAGTCCTTTCATGATTTGGCACCAATGACTCTTCTAGCTTTATCTCTAAAAATTCCTGCTACACTGCAAATAAGCAGCACCACCATCGATTAACAAAGTGTCTTTCTCCCTCCTCTCACTCTGTCATTCAGTCTCACACACACCTTGAGTTCTGCTAACCCCCTCTTCACTCCCCAAATGAGCCATATCACTTCATACTTGGACGAGCAATTTATAACCTTTATCAAGCTGAGAAACATGTTTAAGAAACAAATGCTGGGTTTTATTCAGAGAGATTATAGTTCAGTAGATCTGGGGTAGGGCAAAGAATCTATATTTAGAAGCATACCAGTTGATTCTGACAGAGGTGGCCCAAAAATCACATTTTGAGAAACACTGACTTAGACAATGTGCACATGATCTTTTCTCTCTCTGAAATGCCATTCTTTCTCCTGTTGCCCACAAAATCCCTATTTATTCCCCAAGGCAGTTCACATGCAATCTTCTCCTCTTCTAGTCAGAATAAATTGCTTCCACCCCTGTGCTCCCAGTGTACTCAGCACATAACATTCTTACCAAATTCATCATATTCCATTTTATTTATTAGGGAAGAGTCTATCTTCTCTGATAGATTACAAATTACTTGTGGATTGCACCTACGTACCATGGGTGCTCAATAAATGTTTGATTAATAAGTGAACAAATGATCTTTGATGATAAAGTCTGCTCTGCCTTGAATTGCCTTCACTTTCATTTCTAACTGTCTAAACCCTAAAGATTCTCAATTTCCAGGTCAATATTACCTCTTTCATAAATCCTTCTCAGAGAAGCACAGGAATATATATCCTCTCTTCTGTGTGACAACAGGACTTGTTTTGTCCTCTCAGGGCATTTATCATGTTGTCTTGCATTATGGTTATCCATGCACTTTCTTTATTTCCCCTGTCTTGTTCATCTTTGTAGTCCCCAGAGAACATAACAAAGCTCCTTGCACTTAAAAGGTTACCAAAAAGTATTTGAAAATTGGATCGGGCATGGTCAACTTGCCTGATAAAAGCATAACCCCCCAAGAACAATTGAAAGATGCAATTTCCTTCTCCTAATAAGAGTAGAACAAAATCAAAATATGAAAATCATGAAGACACCAAGAACAATGCTTTGCTCTTTGGATATATCCTAAGTAAGAACTGTGACGTTTGTAGCAGATGGGCAAGTAACAGCTTCAACTTTCTAAATGTAGGAGTTTGCAGCTCTGAAAAATAAAATGTTCACTTGTGCAGGTCTCTGGCTTATAAGAATGTTTCTACCATTTATTATTGCTGTTGTTATTACTACTATTATTATTATTATTTCTTATTCCATGGATAGATAAACTCAGATGAGGATATATGAGTTGCTTCCATCCTGTTTAGAAATTCTGACCTGCTTATCCTAAAGTAGTATATGAACATTTCCTCTTAATATTCAAAATGCCAATCATCAGAAAGAACAAGAGGAATGAGTTATTCATTCATTCATCCCATAAAAAAATGATGTATGCTTAAATGCCTGGGCCATGTCTTCATCTTCTTTGTAGCCTGAGACAGCAGTTTCTGCCTAGTGCATTTCCACTTAGAACTTGGTGATTGATAAATGAATGAATGAACAGATGAATGAATGAACAAATGACTAAACAATGAGAAGGAAAGTTTTAAACCTTTCCCTAACAAAAGGGATATGCTGGCAGAGTCCTCCCAGGCTGTTAGAATAAATTAAAATTGAGTGAGTTATTATCAATTACGTGAACAAGGTAAGCCATTTTCTTTATACTCCTAAATAATTCTTTATTCCTGTACCTTCAATTTGTAAGGAGAAGGAATAGAGTTTTGTTGGCCAAGGAGCCCCTCTTCTATACAAATGATACTGTTAATGTGACTTTACCTCCATGAATGATCTTAAATTGGAAAAACCATTCATACGTTTTATATACCTTCAACAACTGTGAGATTTTCAAATGAAGTGACAGTAGGTAAATAGATTTCCAAAACTGTATCTGAAATAAGCAATAATCAGCATGCAGTCAGTTGGCAATGAAGGGTAGTCAGACTTTTAGTAGAAAGAAGGCATAAATACTAAAACAATAACCTAGAAGTCACTTACTGTCAAAATAGTGTTGGGGGTGCTATACTGAATGTACGATAGGCAGATGTCCATCAGCATGGCAGCTACTGGAAACAGCAGCAAAAGCAGTCACACCATTGTGCAGCATTCAGTGATGACTGCAAATTGCTTGGGGTAAAAGCTTCACGCAGCTCTCTAAACATCTGAGCTCCAAAGAGTGAAACTGTGTTAACTATAGGTAGCATGGCCACTGCAGCTAACCAGAGGGCTGTATCACCACAGGAAGCCTAGGTACTATTTGAAAAGACTTACTGTTCCACCATGGTCTGTTAGCTAGTCTCACCTGCAGAAAGAGAAACTGCCCCAGGTACAGGTCTATAGTCATGTCCTGTGACAAAGCACACTCCAGAAACCAGCTAAACCAGGACTGATGAGCTATTTTCTTTTGGGCTTTTATTCTAATGCCGTGACTGCAGAAAATTAAGCATGCAGGTGAACATTTACAAGAACTGTCCAGAGCCCTTTTAAATTCTATGAAAAGAGTCTGCATTATCATCCTATTCTTGAAAGCCCAGGAAAATAGATAACAACTAAATCAGGAATTGTCAAACTCAAGCAATTGTCAGGAATTAAATGATGATGCCAAATACAAGTTATAAATGAAATGCACAAAACTCTCTAAAGTAATGTGGAAAACTTCATGACATTGCAGAGTTTTCCTGAGTCCCCTATATGGCAGCAGGATTGAAGAGATTGCACTAGTAAAAATGTCAACTGTAAAGTTTGTCTTGTACCTCATTACCTGGAAAAACCATTGGAGTTTTTACACTCTTCTGAATAACTATTTACAGCCATGCACCCTGACCTTGAACATTACTGTTGTATTAATACAACCTATTCAGGGAAACAGGAATAACAAAATATGAGGTTATAATAAGCATGAAATGCTTTGGGGACCCAAAGAAGAAAGATATGTGGAAAACTGCTGGTATGTTTAAAACTGAAGATGAGCTATTTATTCACATTAAATTAGAAAACCTACTCCCAGAGACAGCAATAATGGTTTTGCTTATCAGAGCATCATTCCAATATCAACTAATCTTTCCTAATATCTCTAGGATCTTAAGAAGATATCCCATACCTTATCGAGTCCTAGAAAGCAAGGTTCATTTTTAAAATACTTAAAGAGATGCACAAAAATTCTAAAAATGCAAAGTCACTGCTGAATAAATATTGGAATTAAATAGAAAGCAAAACTCAGCAGAGCTAACTAATGAAGAAATATAAGGTACATGGACCAAGAAAGGAGTATGAACAAAAAGCAAGGTCAAATGACTAAGTTTAGTATGTTCTTTAAACATCTGAGACTAGCTGACTGACAAGAAAGTCTTCTGGAGCTAAACCCTGATGGAAGAAATATAAGTTCAGATGTGTTTCAGTTTAAATTCCACCTTCAGTACTCTGAACTTAGCAAGTTTTTAGTCTATTTATGCCTCACTTTCCTCATCTGTATGAGGGGGACCTATAGCGAAAATATTTTTGTTTCTGCAGAGTTAGGGATTTTTGAGAAAATTTTTTAAAACTGAAACCTCAATTAAAAGCAAGTTTTGGAAGGTAATTTATGATAGGGAGAACTCTAGAGAGATTTACCTCTCAGAGATTATGTGCATATATTTCAAAGGATGCTGAGACCTGGAACCAGAAAGCTATCCCTGGTTGTAAACATGGAAAAATTGTTGTATTTTACTAAGAGAAATTTATATTGGTTGCCAAGATGGTGGAGTAGAAGCAGCCTGTACACACCAATCTCATGAAGAGGATTGAAAGTGATGAATGGATCTCTACTTTCAGATTAATCATCTAAGAGAGAACACTGTGAATCAAAAGAGAGGCAACAGGAGGCCCTTAAAGTGAGGAGAGGGAAGACAGGTGACCTGCTCTGCAGGATTGAGATACATAGGGATAATGGCTTGATCACCATGAAACCAAAGCCAGGAAAGGACATAACACAGAAAGAGAAAACTACAGACCAATATTCCTTATGAACTAATGCGAAAATCCTCAACTAAATACTAACAAACTGAATTCAACAGCACATCAAAATATAATTCACCATAATCAGCTGGGCTTCATTCCAGGAATGCAAGGATGGTTCACCATATGCAAATCAATAAAAGTGATTGACCACATAGACAGAAGCAAAAACAAAAAACATATGATCATCTCAATAGATGCAGAAAAAGCATTCAATAAAATTCAGCACCCTTTCATGATAAAAACCCTCAACAAACTAGGCACAGAGGGAACATACCTAAAAATTATAAAAGCCATATATGACAAACCCATAGCCAACATCATACTGAATGGAAAAAGTTGAAAACATTCCCCCTAAGAACTGGAACAAGAAAAGGGTGCCCATTGTCACCACTTCTATTCAATATAGTACTGAAAGTCCTAGCCAGATCAATCAGACAAGAGAAAGAAACAAAGAACAACCAAATAGTAAAAGAAAAGGCCAAACTATTTCTGTTTGCTGATGATATAATCTTGTATCTAGAAAACTCTAAAGACTCCATCAAAAGACTACTATAATTGATAGATAAATTCAAAAAAATTATTTTCTTTTTTCTTTTTAATTATTATAGATACATAATGGTTATATATCTTTATAGGGTACATGTGATGTTTTGATACAGGCATACAATGTGAATTAACCAGGTCAGAGTAATTGAGGTATACATCACCTCAGGCATTTATCATTTCTTTGTGTTAGGAACATTTCAATTCTACTCCTTATATTATTTTAAAGTATACCCTAACTCACTGTTGATAATAGCCACTTTATTGTGTTATCAAATATTATTCATCCTATCTATCTAACTATATTTTTGTAACCATTAACCATCCACACTTTATCCCCCTCCCTGCTACCCTACCCAGCCTCTGGTAATCATCATTCTACTTTCTGTCTCCAAGAGATCAATTGTTTTTAATACTTAGCTCCCACATATGAGTGAAAACATGAGAGATTTGTCTTCTTGTGCTTGGCTTATTTCACATAACATAATGTTCTCCAGTTCCATCGTGTTGTTGCAAATGGCAAGATTTCATTGTTTTTTGTGGCTACATAATATTCCATTGTGTATATTTACCACAATTTCTTTACGTATTCATCTGTTGATGGACATTTTGGTTGATTCCAAATCTTGGCTATTGTGAATAGCACTGCAATAAACACGGGAGTGCAGATATCTTTTTGATATACTGAATTCGCCTTCTTTGGATATATATCCAGAAGTGGGATTGCTGGGTCATATGGTAGTTCTATTGTTAATTTTTTGAGGAAGTTCCATAGTAGTTGCACTAATTTAAATTCCCACCAACAATCTATGAGAGGCCAGCATTCCTCCACATCCTTGCCAGCATTCATTATTGCCTGTCTTTTTGATAAAAGCCATTTTTATTAGAGTGAGATGATATCTCATTGTTTTGATTTGCATTTCTCTGGTGACTAATGATGTTGAACATTTTTTTTTCATATACCTATTGGCCATTTGTATGTCTTCTTTTGAAAAATGTCTATTCAAATTGGTTGTCCATTTTAAAATCAAATTTTTTTTTCTATTGAGTTGTTGGAGCTCTTTATAAATTCTAGTTTTTTGTCCCTTGTGAGATGGGTTGTTTGCAAATATTTTCTCCCATTCTTTGGGTTGTCTTTTCCCTTTGTTGGTTGTTTCCTTTGCTGTGCAAAAGTTTTTAGCTTGATGTGGTTGCATTTGTCCAATTTTGCTTTGGTTGTCTGTGCTTTGGGGGTATTACTCAAGGAATTCTTGCCCAGACCAATGTCCTGAAGCATTTCCTCAATGTTTTCTTTAGTAGTTTCATAGTTTCAGGTCTTAGACTTAATCCATTTATGATTTGATTTTTGTATGTGGCAAGAGATAAGGGTCTAGTTTCATTCTTCTGTATATGGATGTCCAGTTTTCCCAGCACCATTTATGTTCTTGGCAACTTTGTCAAAGATAAGTTCACTACAGATGTATAGATTTATTTCTGGTTCTCTATTCTATTCCCTTGGTCTATGTATCTGCTTTTATGCCAGTACCATGCTGTTTTGGCTATTACTGCTCTGTAGTATAATTTGTCAGGTAATGCGAGTCCTCCAGTTTTGTTCTTTTTGCTCAGGATGGCTTTGGCTGTTCTGGGGATTTTTTTTTCTATTTCTGTGAAGAATGCCATTGGTATTTTTATAGGGATTGCATTGAATCTGTATATTGCTTTTGGGTAGTATATTAGTATATATAGTATATATATATATTACTATATGTACTATAATATAGTATATATAGCATATGCTATATACTAGTATATATATACAATATACTATGTATGTATAGTATATATATTAGTGTGTGTATATATATATATATATATATATATTCTGTGCTTATTCCCCCTGCAGCTGTGGCCACATCTGGGATCAAACTGTAGAAGTGCAGAAAGGGGAAAAAATATGGAAGTTCATCCTACTCTGATTATCACAGCTCCTCTGATTAGAAAGTAAGGTTTCTTACCCTTAGTATTTTGGTTCCTGTGGTTCCTATTGGCTTTGCTGTTGCCACTCTCATAGGGTTGCTTGAGGGCTGGGAAGCAAGGAATACAGAAAAGAAAACTATATAAGCAAGTTAAAAGGGGGGTCTTTATGCACTCTTTATTAGCTTTAGAGAAAATTCTACTAGTCCTTAAGCCAGAACTAGAGGACTTCTCCTGGAGCTCTCTCTGCCCACGCTGATGCCCACTTCCAAGTTTCTGGCTGCATTGAGCTCAAATCAGAAGTTACTGAAAGAAACTATATGACAAACTCACCATCCGTTTGTCAGTATTTGAATTCAAGTATTCTTCCCAATCTTTATCTTTCTCAATGCTATTTACTTTTTATAGCCCTCGAGTAGCTGCTACATAAATCCTACTCATGTTTTTTAGCTGAATCCAGTGAGAGAGACAGAGTGCAGTGTGTTTGCTGCATCTTGCCTAGAACCCCACAAAAATTATTTTTAATTTAGAGGCTTATGCATTCTTCAAACTTGAGAAATGCACTTGTTCTATATGCCTAAATAAACTTGGACCTCTGAAAGTCTAGTGTTAATTTCCACAAAGTTGAGCCCCTTGAGAACTGCTTTTATGACACATTAAAGTTATTAATATTCCCTTGGCTTCTACCAAAGGTTACTGCTAGAAGCAAACATATGATATTTGTAACTGCAATAATTATTTTAAAAATTAGGCCATCACACATTATGTTAGCCAGTGACCCTTTACAAAGTTCCATATTTAAGGGTTTTTTTTAAAACTAATACAGTGCTAGTAAAAATTTTGTTCCTTTTGTTCCCTTTAAGAAACAAAAAATGCTTACATTCTAATAATGTGAAATTAATCAACAATTATATACTTCATCTTTTCTTGTCTACCAGGAAGCACAGAGACAAATAAGAAGCCTTATCATAGGTGGCATAAATAAATATTATTCTATTTTCTTTCCCTGCTGCTAATTTTCTTTCTCTTTCTTTCTTTCTTTCTTTCTTTCTTTCTTTCTTTCTACTTTTTGCTATTTCATTGCATGAGCATTTGTTGTGAATGTCTACAAATTCTTCGCAGAATTAGACAGAGAATGAATAAACAAACAAATATTAAATAAACATAATGCATAACTAAAGCCTTAACTGGTATTTTTCTAGGATTTTATTCCTATCCAATAGAAACTAACTTTTTCTTCTGAAATTTTTTTACAAGCAGCAAGATATCCAGGGTCTTGCCTGATTATTTCATGTCCTAAAGCATTTTCTTCCTTCATTCACATTGACATCTGCAAATGCTAATGGAGGTTCTCTCTGGGATGGGGATCATTAAGTCAAAGAACTGAAGCAAAATGGGCAATGAAAGATAGAATTTGTTCATGGCCATAACAATAGGCAGTGATGTTAATGAGCATGGCAATTTTTATTGAATTTATGCAGCACATTGCAGCATCTGGAAACTCTTTGCTTGATTTTGGGATGTAATCAGTTCAAAGCCTTAAATACACTCCTCAGGGTTTATTCTACTATTGATTAGAATTAAAAACAGTTGCCCACATGAAAGCCTGGGGCACTGATAGGAAGTTAGGGACCCCAAAGTATTTTATTCAGTGATGAAAATAAAAAGCAATTACAGTGAAACTCACTTCCCAGGAGAAGGTAAGAGTAAAGCCTCCCACTTGCCCACTTGCAGCACGATTTCATGAAATTGGAAGATGTGACTTTTCTAAGAAATTGGGTTAATGTCAGCACCAGATTAAAATTGATAGAATTCTATTTATTGCCTCTACTCTGACCCACACTCCAGATAGTGTCCCACTCTCCAGGGATGGAGTCTTGATTCAGTGTCTCTGCAACCATATACGCACTCTGTGCCTCTTTGCGGTATCTGAGTAAATAAGCCTTTCTGTCTTGCCTGCGTTGCTGTCCTGCCTCCAAATCAGTCTTGCTCCTATGCTCTGACCAATGCACTCTGCCCTCCATTTTCTGCTCCAGACAGTCAACAGAAAGAAAATTGCCCTAAAATTCATTTATGTTCTCCCTTGTCCTCCCATCTCTATTTCCTCTTCAAAACACATTCTTCTTCTTATTAGCAGCCATTGTTCTCCTCATTCTGAAGTCTGTATACACAAACTGTACCCAGCAAAGTCCTGACAAACTCCCTGCATCCATATCTCCTTTAGAGGATTTGTACTCTCTCAATATGGTCAAATTGGACAGCTACCCTCATCATTATATGTCACACTGGGGGTCACTGCCAGAATAAAGCAAAAATCCACACAGGTCAATAAGTCTATTGATAATGAAAGAGTCCCGGGGCAAAGAATTATGAGTTAGCATGAAATTGATTCTCACAGCAGGCAACCCAAACACCAAGGTACTATGTCCTTTTTTCTGTGATTAGAAATGATCATCAATTGCCAGTTCCTTATACTCAATTTAGGACTCATCTCCTATCTAACCTGTCTGGCTTCCTTCCAGTGCCCAAATAATAGAGCAGGAGAAGAAATGGGTCTAGAATCTGCAGTGATGAACTGGAAGGGACTCTAAACCTCTTCTAGTCCCCACGCTTATTTTTTCTATCAATTATATTATAGAACCTGAGACCCCACAAGGTGACGTGATGAGGTCAAAGCTGGAATTCAGACCCAGAATGCCCATTTCACATCTACCATTTTCCATGGGTTCATTTTGCTCCTTTTCTACACCAAGAAAACTTTTCTTCCCCTAAACGTTCTTACTACTGACTTCTCTATTGCCATGAATATCTCCAGTCCCCCATGACATTTTTAATCATTGTCTTTTTTCTTGTTTCTCTTTTAAAATAATTTTTAATTCTATCCATAAAGTATCTTGTATTTCTAGCTTCCTTAATAATACATCCATTGCTTTTTCTGCCCTACTTCAGGCCATGTTTATTATCTGACATGACTCTATTGAGTCTCCAAAATGCTGGCTCACTAATATCTCTAAATTACACTGCTGTTATTGTCACTTCCCTTTGCAAAATCCCTTTGTAACTCCTTGTTCTATTAGAAACTAGGTGCAAGCTGAATGACCTCCCCAACATGACACTCAGGTCTCTCTCAATGGTCATATATCCTACCACTTCCCCTGATATCATCAGGCAGGAAGTTATTTTCTTGCATAACAAAAGTAACAAACCACACATCAAAGATTTAATAGTTAATTTGCCATGAGTCAAAGAACTCAGTGTCTTTGATTAGAGTTCTTAGGCAGAAATGGTCATAGGTGAAATTCATGTTTTTCTCCTAATGCAACATTGAATACTTAAAATATTGCCAGATTCTCTATCAAATACTGAGAATAAAAAGTGATTAAGACATTGTTGTGGCCTCAAGGAGCCTATCACCCTATAAAGGATATGGAGACATAACAGCTAGGCCCAACTCAGTGAGGCGCATGCCACATTAGAGTTAATAATAAAGTGTTATGGGAGCTCTTGGACATAGGCTCTCCTACTTGCCCTTTTGAGTTTCCATTTCTCTGTCATTCTTCATCTTCTTGACAGTATCCCTTTCTCTCTCTTACTGCATCTCTCTCAAGAAATTCCCTCATAGATCCCCACCCAGATCTGCCACATGCTAGATCTTTTCCTAACAGGCCTTCCCCCACCACTATTCTTGACGCCCTCTCAAAACACATTTCCTCCATGTCAAATTTCCTCAGTCGTCAACAAGAGGGCTGCCTAGTTAATTTGGCAATGATTCTAGCTCTAGTGTTGAAACTCAATAATATTAATAGTTTCATGGGACACTCTTTATAGACAACGTTGCATTTTAAAGGGGGCACATAGCAATGAGGAAATTTTAGTCAGGAAGATATTTCAGGAAATATTCTGATTATCTATCACTGAGACTGACTGGGGCTAAGCTAGGATCCAGGAGGCATGAAGGACTGGGCCAACTGTATTTCCAAAGTGCCTGGCTGACAGATGTAGTTAAGGGATGAGTATAGAATATGCACTGAAGAGCAGTGCTAATCAGAATGATTCCAATAGCATTAGGAGTGATGAGTTCACCCTACTGCATTCAGAAACATAGAGACAAAGCCACAGGTAAAGAGCCAAGGCTAGCAAACACCACACAAAGCAAAAGGAGGATTCAAGTTGCAGACTGTGACCACCTGTGGCCTGACAATCTCCAGCATGTACTAAGGCACTAGTTATTCAATAAAGGGTGAATAGACTTTGGCTTTATGTGTGGGGTCAGGATGAGCAAGGCAAGGGAGCCATCATCATTATTAATCATAAGAATGCCTTATATTTGTTTAGAATTGAAAGTTTACACATTATTTTACATATATGAAGTCTTCATAGTCCTATTAAGATAAGCTGAGAAGAAACATGGTTTATAAATGGCATACATGAGAGATGCCCTAAAAACATCTGTTGGGTAGTTACTTTGTTGATTGAATAATTGATTGTTTCGCTGGTGGATCAAGATTGATGATCCATTAGAAAAGCAAAAGTACTTCCTTCCCAATAAGGCAGGGGAGAAGGGAGAAGGTAGACTTAACCATTTTATCAATGAGGTACTAGAGCTTAAAGAGGTGAGATGGCTAGTTCCATACCGCCTACCTCATAAGTACACCCAGAGTTTTTCTTAGACACAAATTGAGAATTAATTTCATTATATTGTACTGTGTTTATTTACAGACCAGCCTTTCTGGTATATCTCAGGATACCATGGGAACAATTTCCTGAACAGCAAGCTAGCTCTTGGACTAAGATAGGCAGCTTCCCAAAAACCTGTGTTGGATGCTGGGCAACACCAAGATCAAGAGCAAGAAGGACATATGTCTTTCTGCTTCTCATTCCTTTCTGAACTTCCATAGTCTGGCTGTATTTTTTAAAAACACAAATATGTACATATATACACATATATTTATGAAACATAAAGAATGATAGGGTCATACCATAAGAATTAGGTTAGAAAAAATCCTTTAAACTCCTCTCCAGGAATGTGAGGCAGAAATTCTAAATTTGTCTTCCTTCCCTAGTAGTTTATTCTGGAGTAGTTTACTCATTTTCTTTTAATATCAAGCGTTCATGATCTAGATGCATGTTAATAGTAATTGTATTTCCTCATTTATGGTTTTTTCTTGTCAGTGAATAGGGTAGCTGATTAAAAAAAAATTCTGAAAACAGATTTAAAAAATTGGAGTCTTTTTATCCACACTAGACTTTAAAAATTAGATAAGCACTTTAAATGACATGAGCATTGAATAGGATCCAAAAAAAAGGAAAGGGGGAGAAATCTCTCATTTGTAGATGGGTGTCAGAATTTGATAAGCAATGGAATATCAGTGAAAACAGGCAATAGTTGCTAAATAATCTGCTTGACAAATACAAAAAAAAAGTTGAGTAGAAAAATATTTTTTTAATGACAATGGGGCTAAGTCTGTGGGTGGTCCTAAAGCTCAGAATGAGGAAGTTGAATCTGATGCAATAAAAGAAAGAAAAGGAAACAATGAAGTTTAAATGAATCACATTTAAACACCTACTCTATGAAAAGAGACTTAGAAACAATTTTAAAGTCAGTTAATGGCACCCATTTGAAACAATAACCCAAGATATTCCAAATCAATACAGTTGTTGAAATATAGAATAAAACACCATCTATCATCACTTTCCAAAACTGTTTGTGGAAACTTCACACATGCACCAGGACCAATATCTAGAAAGTTATCTGACATTTCCTTCAAGCTTATAACTTTTTAAAAGCATTATTTATACAGAAAAATCATTTTTTAAATAACAAGAAAATCTATGATGTATATGTCTGACTATATGAAATGTTATATATGTGTATATATTAATAATTACTGAGATGGCAGAGATATGAAGCAAGTTTTCAATTGGTACTCCAGTGGTAAAGAAAGTGTTGTGTTGTCAACCTGCTCAGCTAGTCTCTTACCACACATTTGCAAGAAGGCTACAAAATACATTTTGTAAGAATGCTGAGTTTTCCCATTTGGTAAACTATTTGGCCTAAATCAACCTTGCACTGTGGAAAAAAAAATAAAATGGAAGGAAGGGAGGGAGGGAAGGTGGGAGGGAGGGAGAGAGGGACATATTATATAATAGAGAGGTAGATAGGCAAGAAATAAAGAACGGGAAAGCAATAAGAGAGGTATGACAGGGCAACAAATATTGTCTGCTAGGAACTTTCACATCACAAACTTATTTAATCAACACAGCAACCCTGCTCTGTGACTACTGTTAACTTCAGTTTCTAGATGAGAAAATTAAGGCTCAAGAGGTATAGGTATTTGTTCATAACTAACAAATGATGGATCCAGATTTTCAGCCTAAAACAGTGGCCCCACGCCAAGCTGCCTCCCTAACCTGGGCCCTCCCAGAAGCTTCTGTCGTAATGCTGTGAGGGCCATGAAGGTGCTCGCTCTCCCGTCCTGGAGAACCTGCTGCGGGGCGCGTGGCTGACTGACACCTCCATGTGCCACACCTTTGGATCCACAGCAGCTTTCACACCATACCTCTCAGGCACTCCCAACCCATCACTGAGCACAGCAGGATATGGACCAGTCAATTCCTGCCAAGACGGGATTATAATGGGCACCTTTGGCATAGGAACTCCCTATTGGCCTGGCTGAAACTTTCTCAGGGGTCTGTGGCTCCTACCTCATCCCTCATTCTCTCTTTTCACAGCAGTCTAATGACTTGCTCTGTCTTCTTCTGCTCCCACACCTTTTCTTTCACAGGTGTTTTACTTAATAACCCGTGTGCAAGTCTAATCCCATCTTGGTGTTTACTCCTCATAGGGACTGAACTGACACAAATGCACATTCACATGCACAGCAATGCCCTGGGTAGATCCAGACTTTTACAGTCAGGCTGCAGCCTAGATAATACAAGCTATAGATTTATTTACAGTTCTCAGCATGCTCACTGTCACATTCAGGAAAGCCATGGTAGACCACAGAACTCTTCACCGACATCAGAAGATGACACACTCCCTGCTTGGAAACCATAATTTCAAGTGGAATTGAAAGCACACAGGACTTCCCTTGGGTGAGTTAGGACCAGGAAGAGATAGAAACAATGCAGTTCATTCAAGGCAGTCCAGTTCAGGGATTTAGAATCAGAATAAGCTGCTTAAGAGGCTGTTCCAAAAAGCTACCCCCTTTAGAGTATCACTGTCACTCCAAAAGTTCTTTAAAAGATCCTGGGATTCTTTCCATACTTCTGAGAAGGAAGAGGCATTGTCATAGACATATAAACAAACACCATCCCACTTCAGAGCACAAACTCACTCTTACACTTTCCCTTCAGCGGCTGCAGATTTTTTCTGTTAGCATCAATATCTAATTCACAAATTCTCACATCTTAAAGAATCAAATGTATCACACATTGGGGAAAGGAAAGGAAAGTGAGTCACAGTACTCTAATGATAATTACCAGAGAGTTCACGGTTTTTACAACACTTGCCATGACTTATATAAGATCAATATAAATAATATTTCAGGTGTGAGAATAAAATAAATGCATTGCAATGGAATGTTCATACTTCTATATCATAATGTTAATGAATCAATATTATATACAGTAAACACAGAGAAGCCACTGATTAGAATTTAGAAACTTTTTTCCTTTTTCTATTTTTAGACAAATCAAATATACTGACCACATCTTTATGAGAGTTTGGTCAGATTATTGTATAACTCAGTGGTTACCACCGCCTAACGTAGGGTCTCCACCTCCATGGAAAAATTTCCTCTACTTTTCTCCCAAAATGTAGCCCTTCCATGAAAGGCTGTCATTTGGTGTCAGGTGATAATGTGTAACAAAAAAGTGATACAGAGTGTGACAAGGGCAGGGGTCATCCTTCTTTGAAACCAAGTTAGCACTTTGAAGGCTGGAGATAAGGACATACTGTACTTGGGGCCACAGAAAAGGAATTATGGAAACAACAAAATCTGTATATATACAAAATCTCTTTGTGAAATAGGCTGAGGATAAGCACCTCACTTAAGAAATTAGAAAATTTATGTAATGTCTACTAGATGCCCTGTTCCAAATCACACAGTAACTAAAAAGAATTTGAAGAAATAATCAGGCTCTTAATTCTGAATTCCACTGTTTTTATTTGATAACAATAGCTTTAAATCCTACATGTCAAAGATAATACGGTTAAGTTACTAACTCAAATCTGGAATATAAACAATTTCTTGGAATTTAGTGATCATTTTATGCTATAAATAAAACTTGATGGTAAATATTATAGTATAGCAAAATAATTCCATCATATAAAAGATGAAAATATGGCATTATAAAATATGGAGTGGAGCTATTGTCCTCTTAACATTTTAACAAACTGAATTTAGGCCAAAACATTAAATGTCAACAATCATCTTTTTGCAATAGTAACAATGGATTATCTTTTTTAAATAATAAGTTTTTAAAAGTAAAAATACAGAAATGAATTTTGTATAACTGAAATTACTTCACTCTGTTGAAGCTCTTGAAATGAATTCCCAAGGACTGATGTAGAAGTAATTCTTACATTCACCTTGGCATTTTCCATTTATTGCTTTGAGCTTTAAATGGCAAAGCATTATTTGTATTATAATAATAGCACTGAGCTACAGAAACATTAATGTATGGATATTGGTTACAATAGCTGTTGCTTACTATAAGAAAACTTAATATATAAAAACGTTATTTATAAAGAATTGAGACTGTTTATTAATATTGCCAAGAATTCTTTGCCTTCAGAAATGATTTACTACAGAGTATTTTAAATTGTATCATGTAACCTAATAGTAAGCATTAAATGAGTGAATGATGATCTCTGAGCTACTGTCACCTAGAGAATTAAACAATAGTGTCACTTAAGAAGTATCACAGCACAATACAAATGGAGCATTCCTTTTTAGCAAGGTCTCCAGGTAGAAAAGCCTTTATCTACCAAATGGCCATAGAAATCTTCTCATAAACATAGCACACAGAGCTAGTAGATTCACAGGAAGGAGAGAATTATATACTACTATACAGCCATTAAAAAATCAGATTGTAGAAGAATATTAAGTGACACAAAATCTTTTACTATCAGTGAGTCAAAAAACAGATCACAAAAGAATAGTTAGATCATAATCTCTATTTTGTCAAGTTATACAAACAAGCACATACATAAAATTATAAAATGCTGGAGGATATTCTGGCATGATATCTATTCCTGCCATGACCCAAAGGTACCCTCATCTCCCGTATGTGGTCATATGATCATTCTTAGTTAATCCTTTTGTTATTTATTCATTCATCAAATATTCATCCTGCACCTGACTATAGGCTAGGCAACATTATAGATCTTGGAACAGAGCTATAAACAAAACAGATGTACTGCTTTGTTTGTGAAGCTTACATTCTAATGTGGCTGAGGGGGTGGCCAACAAACAGATAAGTAGGGCACATCCTGACGGCAGCAAGTGTATACTTTTATGCAGGGCAAGGCCACCGTGAGGGATGGGGGAGCTGCTTGAGAGAGTGGTTACGTAAGACCTGTATGATGAAGTGACACTGAAGCAGAGCCCTGAAGGAATTTAGAGAAGAAGCCATGCAGCTGTCTCAGAAAAGAGCTTTCCAGACTGAGAAAAGCAACTGCAAAGGCCCAGAGGCTGAAGCAGAATGTATGTGTTCAAAGAGCAGCAAGGGGCTGGGGATGCTGGAGCAGAGTGAGCAGGGACAGCGTTGTGAGAAATGGGATCTGGGAGGGGGTCAGGAAGAGATGGGGGTGCCTTTGGGTCATGGCAGGAAAGGCTTTGAATTTCATTCTTTGTCTAAAGGAAGCGGTTGGCAAGCTTTGAGCAGAGACGTGACATGAGCTTACTTCCATTTTAAATGGATTACTCTGGTGACTGTGTAGAGAATAGACACTCCAGGGCAGAAGTGCTGACCTGGTAGGAACTACTGCAGTAGTCTCGCTAAGATGGCTTGAAGTACAGCAAGAATGGTAGAGGTGATGGAGAGATCAAGGATATTGTAAGTACACCTAGCAGTATTTGCTAATGGATTGGATTTGGTGTGTGTGAGAGAAGAGTCAAGGAATATTCTGATATGAGTTTATGAAGCATAGAGTCTAAGAACCCTCTTCTGTGCATTATTGTATAAGAACACCTAGAATGGATGAATCCTACATAACAACTATCCTACCTCATCAGAATTATATTTTAACAAATCTGTCTGGTTGGGCTACATGTTACAATTTCAAAATGAGTTCTAATTTAATTTTTTTTAAAAAAAACCTGATGTGCCTACAGCTTTTCATATCTACTAAATTTAAGTAATACGTGCCTATTAAGTAGTTATTACATAGAGTCTGAAAATAATGTCTTCTGTCGCATCTGTGGATTTAAGGGGGAGCACTGGGGGAGCAGTGTAAATAAAACAAGAGCAGAATTGAGTCTGTCATAGCAGCAGAGCCCTCTTTCAAAAGAAGCCTTGATTGTTGTGGTTTCCTCCCAACATTTTATTTAATATAAAGAACAGAATCAACTATTTTCTCAGCAACTCATTATATCCTGAACAGAATTCTCCCATGGTATAATTTGAGCTAACACTGGTTTGACTAAAGACTGAGGGGAAATATTAAAATAAATATTAAAATTAAAAATGTTAAATGTCTTAGCAAAAAAGTAAAAAGTGAGCAGCTTTAAATTTTATAAAACAGATGTGAACATGAATCTTGGGAAGACTAAATATCAAAGCAAAATATATAAGAGTTATGGAAAGTTTTGACAGCAAAAAAGACCTAGAGAAAAAACAATTATAACGATGGAACTATGAAAGAGAATACAGAGACTACATTAAGTTGATAAATCATCACCAAAAAACTCCAGGGAGAAGGGAGGGTATTGTTCGGAGTTGCTACACATAGAGTCATTGAGACAGAAATGGCAGCTGGACATAAGGTTATAGATTTTCCCCACCTTCTTTTCTGCATCACTTCTCTCAGCTTAGGAATCTTCTCTCAGTCCTCCTTTACCAATTTTCCACTTGTCAAAATTAAAATCTTACCCCCTATATGAAGTCTTTCTAAACTTTTAAGGAAGGTATTGTCAAATCAACAAAAAAAATTAAAACTTCCTCAATACTCTGAAAGAAACACTTTTAAACAAAAGTTGGAATGAATATTTTATATAAGGCAGGACCAATTCCCATATTTAAAAAGAAAAAAAAATATCCCCATGCCAAAGTCCTACTAAAAACATTTCCAAAACAACCAAAGAACGATTTGTATAAATCCTGTATCACTCTTTAATTTCTCTGGCATAATTGTGTGATCCTCTGGGGCTGGAGCCAAATATGCTTTGTTCCTTCTATATAAAAAATATGTCTATAGAAAGTCAAGAAAAAAGCACTATTTCTTTTATATAATGACTAAATTGAGTGGGAAAGAAAGCAAATAATGGCTAATAAACTCAACATGGCATCTTTACGTTAGTCATTTGTATATTTAAAGATAAGTATTTACTCATTAATTAATAGACAATGGCCTCCATTCTCTCATTCACCTTATTAGGTAGAATGAGTATCTAGATGACTAGTTCTCACATCTGCTTGGGGTAGGAGGAGGGGGAAAGGAACTGATTATCAGAATCTTCAGGGGGTGTAATTTGAGCCCCCTTCCCCCACAGGTAAACCAAATGCCAAGACTCCATCTCTTTATCCCTTCACCCCCTCCTTGAGAACCACTAATTTACACATTATTTTTTCTAATAAAAAATAGATTCCATCCTTTTCTTTTAGGCATCCTACACTGGAGAAGGAAAATATCATTATTTTTAGGCAAGTACAACTATGTAAGAGCTAACTTAATGTGTACCATCAATAAGGCTAGGCTGGATCGGGATGAAATATTTACCTAGTATTACATATTGGCTCTCCCCAAAAGGCCACAAGAAAACCTGTTAATTAAAGGACATTAAGTTTATTAGACCAACTTTAGTCAGTCCACCTTGACAAAGTCTTAATAGTGTTTCAGGAAGAGGTGGTCTGAGAAGGATATTTATAGATCTTAGGGTCTGGGTTTAATTAAAGGCAAGTCAAGTTTTCAAGGCACAAAATAGACAGGGATTAGAGAAAATTTGTGACATAATAGTTTCAGATTGGTAGACACATGAAGCGAGCGTCTTGAAGAGAGTCTTGACAAGTAAGCTGTTGCTTGATAAGCAAGCTGCTTGCTCAGTGTGCAGTCTACAGCCCAGATAGGAGAGCTGTTTGCCCAGATGAGCAAATTATTTCCCTGAACAAATTAGTTTTCAGAAATTTCCTGAAGTAAACAGTGAGGTTTACTGTCTTATCTTCCTAGGCAAGAATTTCCTGTAACAGTCAGGTCTTGCTGACACAGGTGGCCTCAGTTATCATTCTGAGAATTGTTATGTGGATACAGGTGGTCTCATTCTCACTGAAAAGGTCAGCAGCTGATTATAAGTTCAAGTCATAATAAATAAGGATAGTAAAAGTTCAATAGGGTTAAAAGCAAACAAAAAGAATAGTTATAGCTGTGAGCAAAAAAAAAAAAATGAGTCACGATATCAGTCTTTGGGAAGACAGGAATAGATAAGAAAGGAAAATGAGAAGTCATATTGAAGTAAGTCATCAGATATCAGGAAAATTGAGAAGTCTACAAATTCTGCTTGTGCATGGTGCTAACTCAACGCAACAGGTATGGGCCTGACTACTAAAGAGGGCCAGACAGACTACAGAGGTCAACTATACCCTGCACTTCAATTCATTCACTAGCCATGGTAGGACCAAGACCAAAAGGTAGAACCTCTAGGAAGGTGGTTAAAAATATTATAAATCTCATTCTTAGGGAGGGCAGGTAGTAGGAGACAAGCAAGGAAAGGCTGAAAAGGAAGGTGAGTTTTTGCTTGGTTAACTGTTTCAGGCCTATATGTGCTCAAGAATGTGCCTCTCCAAATCAACAGAAATTACTGAAAAGTGTTATCACCCATGGCAAGAGCTCCATGGCATGAAGAAAAATAGGATAAGAGATTCAAATTGTAATCCTTTCTCTGACCCGGTAAGGCTCAACCATGACTATTCCACATGTGGAGAGTTATTTTAGTTCAAAGAACTCTACTAAAGAATCTTGTCAGTTTTCTGCTTATGCTTATGGTATTCCTCTTCCACCTCTTCGACCCAATCCCCTGCTCAATACACACACATAAACACACATGGTTTTTATTGAGGATATACTTAATAAAAAATCATTTATAAACTTTCAGGTAGGTGAGGATAATATGGCAGTATAGCTCCCTATTTCTAAAAATGTCCTCACCAAACCATAAAATAAACCAAGAGAAAAAGGTAAACTATACACAAAAACTACTCATAAAAACTCAGCTTAACTTCGAAATAGAAAATGCCAAAACTGCAAAATATCTGTGAGTAAAAGGAAAAATTATCACCAAATCCCAGCATAAAATCTCCCAATTAACTTCCCTGTCCCTGCTTCACCATAAGCCTTTGTGTTTAGCAAAGGCAAACAAAGAAAGCAGTGGGCGTGATGGTCAATGTCATATGTCATCTTGACTGGGCTAATGGATGCCCAGATGGCTGATAAGACATTTCTGGCTGTCTGTGAGTGTGTTTCCAGAAGAGCTTAGCATTTGGATCAGTAGAGAGAATAAAGAAGAGCTGCCTTTACCAATGTGGGTGGGCATCATCCAATCAGTTGTGAGCCTAGATAGAATGAAAAGGTGGAGGAAGGGTGAATTCGCTCTCTTTTCTTGTGCTGAGACATCCATCTTCTCTTGGAAGCTCCATCTTCTTCTGCCCTCAGATTCTGTAGGCTTTCAAACTCAGAGCCATACGCCAGGGTCCCACCCCAGTTCTCAGGCCTTTGTATTTGCCTGGGAGTTACACCCTCAACTCCCCTGGTCCTCAGGCCTGTGGGCATGGACTGAATTACATCCTTGGCTTTCCTGGTTCTCCAACTTACAGACTATAGATGATGGGACTTCTCAGCCTTCATAATCATGTGAGCCAATTCTATACTAAATCTGTGTGTGTGTGTGTGTGTGTGTGTGTATACACTCCTGTTTCTCTGGAGTACCCTCTACCCTTATGAATATAATAGGGAAGAGATAGAAGAGGGAAGTTAACAAAGGGACTAAAGATTTGGAACAACCATTAAAAATTTAAAATCTGTGCAATATTTCTGTAAATACTGACAAAATGTTTGGGAAGATCAGAGCATGAACTACAGAAAAGCAATTTCAAAATATGCATGATTTAAAGGCGTAGGTGCCATTTAAAGGAGCAGGCATGGTTTAAAGAACAGACAGTTAAAGTGATTTCAGGAGTTACTCTTCCAAATACATAACTTAGGGGATAGGAAAGAACAACAACAACAACAACAAGCAAGAAACACCCTATGGTAATTGGGTAATATGATGGTTAATTTTATATGTCAATTTGGCTGGGCCACAATGCCTAGATATTTGGTCAGACACTATTCTAGATGTTTCTGTGAAAATGTCTTTTGAATGAGATTAACATCTAAATCAGTGGACTTTGAGGAAAGCAGATCACCCTCCATAATGAGAGTGGACCTCATCCAGTCAGCTGAAGGCCAAGACATTAACAGAATAACATACATTGGACAAGAAGGAATTCTGCCAACAGGCTGCCTCTGAGCTTGAACCGCGTTTCTTCCCTGAGCCCCCAGCCTGTCCATCAGATTTGGGGCTCACCAAGCCTCCACAATTGCATGAGCCAAGTCCTTAAAATAAATATGTCATCTATCTAGCTACATACTGTTGGTCTGTTTCTCTGGAGAACCCTGACTAATACAGATTCTGAAGATAAAACAGAAAAGGGGGAAAAGTTTAGGGTCTTGCAACCAAAAAATAATAAAAAAAACCATAATATGTGAAGACTCACACGCCTTTGTCCACCATTTAAATAAGCAAAACAAATGCACAGAAAACCTCATTAAAGTATCTAGACCGTGCTATCCTGACAGAAAAGGGTGCCATTAAACTAAAAATCCTGTTTAAAAACAAACCCAATATCATAAAAATGAGCAATAAGAAAATAAAATCCATATAGAGGTATTGCAGAAGATAATTCTTTTTTAATTCACACATATCAACAGAAGAAAATTTGCTCCCCAAAACAACCATGAAGGAAAAAATAAAAACTCTAAGCCAATAATCTAAAAAGAATTAAACATGATCAAACAAACATTTGAGGACATGAAAAACCACCTTAAATCAGAAATTCAAAACTACTAAAGAAATGAACCAAAAAGAAAACTAAAAACAAGGCAAAACAAAAGGAGAATGGATGGAACTCGGGAAAGAACTAAGAAAAAGTCAAAAATATTTCCTAATAATGAATAAATTACAATGTGTCCATGGTAGAATAAACTGAAATAATATTTTTTATATGAGACATCAAAGAAAGTCAGGAAATTACTAAAACTTTGATAGCCATACCACCTTGAATGTGTCTAATCTTATCTGATCTCAGAAGCTAAGCTGAGTCGAGCCTGGTTAGTAGTAGGATAAGAGGAAATAATCAAAAGATTAAAAATAACATAAAGGAAGAAGTAAAAAAAGGCAGAGAGAAAGTAGTAGGAATGGAGAATAGGCAAAGAAGAAATAATATTCATATTATTAGAGTCTCTGAAGAGGAAAAATAAAACAATGGAAGAAAGATAATATTTAAAACTATAATCCAAAAAAAACTTTCCAATAGACCCAAATCTCCAAACCTTCAAATGTCAGATAGTTCCAATGTCCCATAATATTCCGGAGCATTGCCAAGGAGGGAAAGCTCTGCAACTCCTTTTATGAAGCAAGTCTAACACCGATACCGAAAACCAAAGAAAGTATTAAAAATAGAAAAACTAAAAACCAATATCATGAATGAATATGAATGCAAAAATACTAAACAAAACACTAACAAAACAATTTTAAAACCATATTAAAAATACACCATGACCAAGTAGGATTTATTCCAGGAATATTAAATTAGTCCATTAAGGAATATATTAATATAATATTCCTTAAGGATATCCATTAATATTGTATAACATATTAATAAATCTGGGGAGAAAATGATGTGATTATCTCCATAGATGCTGAAAAAGTCTTAGACAAAATTCAGGACTTACTCACGACAAAAATACTCAGGAAAATAGGAATTAAGAGATACTTTCTTATTATAAGAAAGGAGGTATATATGCTTTAGGGTAGTGCCACCCCAGTAGCAATGAGTACAGCTGACACCCAGATTTTGATTCTTAAATACCATTCTTCTAGTGGGCAAAAATTTGAGGCAGGACATTAGCACAGTCACAAAGAATCTCTCTCAAGATATTTATAATTATAGGGGTTAAAATAGTAACTTTGTAGTAGAGAGACCCCAGTAATCAAGGTTAACATTTCTCATAATAAGATATTTGAACATCACATACCTCCTGACATTCACTGAGAATGAAAAAAAGATCATTTCTGTGATATTCTATGCCAATATCTTGAAATATTAGGATAATCTCAAGCTAACCAGGAGAAAATAGTTAATTTTATGAGTCAATTTGACTAGGCCAAGGAGGGCCCAGATATTTGGTTAAGCATTATTCTGGCTATTTCTGTGAAGGTGCTCTGGATGTGATTAACATTTTATTAGTAGGCTGAGATTGCCCTCCCCAGTTTGGGTGGCCGTCATCCAATCAGTTGAAGGTCTGAATACAACAGAAGGCCGACTCTCCCTGAGTAAGGGATAGTTCTCATGCCTGGTAGCCTTCATACTGTATCATCCGCTCTTCTGGTTCTACAGCAGCTTCCAGCCTTCAGATTCAAACTGAGAAATCGGTTCTGCAGATTGTAGACCTGCCGGCTTCCATAACTGAGTAAGTCCATTCCTTATAATAAATCCCTTTGTCTGTGTGCCTGTGTGTGTGTGCACTTGTGTTCTATTTCTCTGGAGAACCCTGACTAATACACAGGCAAACTCAAGACACATTTGTACAAAATAATTTACCAGTACTCTTCAGAAGTATCAGGATCATGAAAGACAAGAAAAAAAGGGACTTCCACAGATTGAATGAGATTAAGAAAACATACAACTAAGCGTAATATATTAATAGTATCCTAGATTGGATCGTGGAACAAAAAGCAGATATTAGGGGAAAAACTGATGGAATTCAAATGTCTATAGTTAAGTTAATAATATTATACCAAGGTTAGTTCCTGATTTTATTAAGTGGTTATCAAAACACACGTGATTATAGAAAAATTAGGGAAAGCTCAGTGAAGGATATACAAGAAGCACAATTCACAATTGCAAAGATGTGGAAACAACCCAAGTGCCCATCAGTACATGAGTGGATTAATAAAATGTGGTATATGTGTACTGTGGAGTTCTACTAAGCCACAAAAGACAATGATGATCTAGCACCTCTTGTATTATCCTGGATAGAGCTGAAACCCATTCTACTGAGTGAAGTATCACAAAAATGGAAAAACAAGCACCGTATGTACTCACCATCAAATTGGTATTAACTGATCAACACTTAAGTGCACATACAGTAATAACATTCATCAGGTGTCGGGCAGATGGGAGAGGGGAGGAGGGGATGGGTATATACACACCTAATGGATGTGGTACGCACCATCTGGGAGATGGACACGCTTGAAACTCTGACTCGGGTTGGGCAAGGGCAATATACATAACCTAAACATTTGTACCCCTGTAATATGCTGAAATTAAAAAAAAGAATTTATTTTGAAACTTTTCCATAAGTCTAGAAATATTTCAAAATAAAAGGCTTAAAAGGGTTTAAAATTTACTTATATATTTTATACTTATCATTTGGTAATGGATAAGAGTCTTAATGGCAGCAATTTGTTCTCTAGATACATTTAACTAATCTAGCCTCTTTAGATACATTTTAATTAATTAAGAAGGTCTGATTTGGGAGGAAAGTTCCCTCTGTTTTGGTTGTCTTGATTTTGGAGAGCCATATGGCAAACCAACATTACTCTATAGGAGAATACAAGTTCTATATCAAAGTAGGCACAATGTACCTAATAAAGCATATATGAAAGGCCGTGGAGCAACAGAGGAAGGAGGACGGGCAGGGAAAACTTCCCAAAAGAAGAAAAAGAGGCTGGGCACAATGGGACATGCCTGTAATCCCAGCACTTTCAGAGGCAGAGGCAGGAGGATTGTTGAGGCCAGGAGTTCAAGACCAGCCTGGGTAACATGTCAAGACTACGTTTCCACAGAGAAAAAAAAAATTAGCTGGGTGTGGTGGTGGTGTGTGTCTGCAGTCCCAGCTGAGGTGAGAGGATGGCTTGAGCCCAGGAGTTTAGGGCTGCAGTGAGCTATGATCACGCCACCACACTCCAGCCTGGGCAACAGAGTGAGACCCTGTCTCAAAAACAAAAAAAAAGAAAGAGGAAAAAGAGGTTGAGTATTAAAAGCCTAGGGCTTAGAATGCAGAGAATGGTTGCCCTGGACAGTTCTAGCAGAGCACCATAAATTCAAATCCTGCAGGTGCCAGGCCAGAAATCTAAATGTAGTCCCAGTGAACGACAACGGGATATGAGGGTATTTGAGCAGTACATCATACATGCCTATTTAAAGGTACTCAAATATTTACTTTTTAACTGAGAAGGCCCCTGGATTTAGTCCATAACTCACTAGATTTCAATCTATGGTAGGCTCAGAGTTTAAAGGAGAAGGTAAAAAGCATTTTGAGGTATCTGTCTAGCCCAGCATCAGATGAAAAAGTACATCAGAATTTAAGGCAGAAACCCAGTTGAAAACTAAAGAACAGATACTTGATGTGATTTGGAAATAAGATCTAGAATATTTTGAAATATGACTTTTTCCATTGAATTACAAGTCTAAGAGAAGGAAGGGATGCAGACAGTAACTATGAGACTTACAGCAAATGTCTCACCTCAAAACTTAACACATAATTTTTTGTGCTATATTTTATGCATAAGCACATCCCAAGATTCCCTCTGCCCCCAAAAAATATCCTGGAATTGTTTTGGGACCCATAGGGGAGAGAGATTCTTATACTTAAAAGTAAACAATTTTCAAAAAGCTGGAATATTCATTTCAGGAGTGATTTGAATACCCAGGTTGAAAGTAAAGTAACAGAGAAAAAGAGGAGGAGTAACAGAAAATGAGGTCAAATATTTTTTAAGACATTCAAATATGCACATTGAAAATAAGGTAATTGCTATAAACAAGGTAAAATATACATCGAAGAAGAGATTTAGATAAATATTTGTAAGGAAGAGGAGTCACTGCATTCTATCAGTAAAACAAATAAAATTTGATATTGAGTATCTACAGAAGATTCAAAGTTTGTTCCAAAGAATAAAGTATTAAAGCTTCTTTTGTTAGTTGGGATTTACTAAATATGTGATTTGGGGACTGCCTTCTCTTCAGTCAGGCTCTGTAATCTCTCTCTCAGGAATGATTTCTGTAGCAATGGCCAAAAGAAGCAGCCCAAAACACTCGTAATTTTTCATAATAAAAGTATTTTGCAGAGAGAAACAAAATTATTCTTTTATATTAAAATACCACAAAAGGTTTTATAAACTCAAATATCAAAGGGCATAAGAACTCAGAAATAGAAACATTATGTCAATGTAAAATTTAACAGCTTATTTCAACTGTTGAAGTCTAATAACACTCCAAAAAAAGGAAATAAAGGAAAAAAGGTAAGTTTCCATGTATTATAAATCATTGAATATAATGGCACATTTTTTGCAAAAGTCTTCCATTCTGCCCTTCTCATAAGGATTTGTATATTATACTCTCATAATCTTTAAAGTCAGATCATGAAAACAATAGTCTCTATCTGTGAAACACCATTTCCTGACCACCTCATTCTATTCTGTTGTTTGTTTTCCATGACATATCATTTGAGAAAAATTAAACATCTTCACAGAGGAGAAAGTCAGGCTGCACAGCCTATTTATTATGAGTGATGCTGGTGTGTTACAAGAACTAGCATAATGACATCCTACTTCATAATGACTATTCCCAGGTATCGAAATTACAGGCATCTTTTAAAACCAGGCAGAATTCTGACCATCTCGGCTGTGTCTATTTTCCATCTTTCAAGCTTGATAGTTATTCCTTTTATAAGGATAATGAGTGCCACGCTGGATTATACAACCCAGCTACATCTGTTCTCCCTTGTTTTCTAGATATTACATTCATTGTATTTCACAGCATGAGCCCCCAATCAAGATCCTGAATATTGCTTCATGACAAATGTCACAGACAAAAAATGGTCCAGTGCCAAAGTCATTATCACAGCTCCAGCCCATCTTCTTGAACAATGCCTTTCATTGCTTGCATTTTTCCTTAGACAAAGGTACCATAGAAACCGCCTTTTCAAACTAAGAAACTTTGCCCAATATTTGCATGAATATGTCAATTGTGAATTGGCTGATATGCCTTTCCTGTACACTTCACTATTTGGATTCATTCTGTTATTCTACTTGTCATCCCTCAATGCTCACCATCTCATAGTATTTCGCCCTTCGTAATAGGAAAGCATGTGATAGAGGATATGTAACACGGGACTGCATGGCCCTGGCCCAGCACTCTCTGATGAAGCCAAGTCTAGGAGGTTCACAGCACCAGCCAGAAAAGAGATATTTGAGGCAGCCTAAAACCTCAACTAACCAAAACGCCCAGAATATGATGCATTCTAAAATCACAGACTTAGAAATCATCCAGGGACCTTAGAGTTCATCTGATCAAACCCCTAATATTATACATAAGTATATCGAGGCCCCAACATGTTAAATGAATTATACATGCCCACAGAGCCACTTGTTGACAGAGCAGACTTGAAACCAGAACTCCCAGCTTTCTGACAGGCCACTCTATAATGCCACTCGTGCTTTGTTACTTACACTAACTGTAAGTTTATAGTATATCTAATAACCACACTTTTTGCTGTTATTTTAGACTTTCAAAAACCTTATTTCTAAAAACATTTCTAAAAATGTGAATTCAATTTTTATCCTTGTACATTATATGTATTAAAAATGACTGAACTTTTCACTAATGATTGATCTCCCTAAAAGTTGGCATTTTGCAGCTGAGTGATCATTTAGAACGAAGTAAATGGCTGACCAGGCATGGTGGCTCAAGACTGTAATCCTAACACTCTGGCAGGCCAAGACAGGAAGATCACTTGAGGTCAAGTGTATGAGATCAGTCTGAGCAAGAGCAAGACCCGTCTCCAAAAGAATAGAAAAACTAGCTGGGCATGGTGGCATGCACCTATAATCCCAGCTACTTGGAAGGCTGAGGCAGGAAGATCACTTGAGCCCAAGAGTTTGAGGTTACAGTGAGCTAGACTAACACCACGGCACTCTAGCCTGGGCAACAGAGTGAGACACTGTCTTAGATAGATAGATAGATAGATAGATGGAAATGTAAAAATTGTAGGTGACTAGATGAAATCAATATTGACCTGAATCAAATTATCACTTTAAATATATACTGATTATTCTCTGTGGTTTTTCTTCTTTCTCCCAATGTTAAGGACAAAAATAATTTGAATTAGCTAATGGTTTCACATAATTGAGGCTTTTCTGCACAAGTTATTTTGGGGACTTAAAAAATAGGACACATCATGATATAATACAAACATTAGCCCAATTTTCCAACTCCAAACAATTTTTTCATATATTTCAACGAAATCCATATTCAATTTAATTTAGCAAGTATTTTTCAGTTCTTGTGATACATGTTTTGATAGAGGGAAAAGAGAAAGACCAAAGTAATCCAAGATACAAGTGTTCTTTTCTGTATGCTTTCCTTTCCTTTTTTCTCTACTAACACAAAGCCTCTAAATTATACTATTGTTTTTTAGTTATTACCTTTAAATTGTAAAGTAGTTTCCTCTTCTTGATGAAGACCTTAATATGTTTCTCAACTCTGATCCTTTCCCCTCTTTTTAAAAATATCAACCTCTTTCATTTTACCTAATTTCTTCTTATTGAAATACCATCTTAAGTAGTTCTTTCAATAATGGCTCTTGACAGCAAATGCACTTCTTAGTGTTTATAGGTCTGTAAGTGTCTTTATTTCTCCCTCTCTTGAATGATAGTGTAGTTAGATATTGAATCCTAGACTGACATTTATGCTCCCCTCCAATCCATGAAGATTTTACTCCATTGTCCTCTGGCATCTTTTATTGTCATAGCTGATTAGTCTAGTTTTCATTTTTTGAGGTAATCTGTTTTTCTCACTGACAGCTGTTAAGATTTTGAATTTATCCACGCCTGCAGTTTCATTATGATGCCCATAGATTTAGCTTAATTTTTGTTTATTTTGCTCGGATCTTGAAATGCACTTTTATCTGAGGATATAGACTTCTTTTAGTACTAAATTATCTGCCCTTTTCTTTTCACATTTTTTCTACTATTCCCTCTGGTTTCTTATTCTAGAAAGTCTATGAAGCATGTATTGAAGCCTCTCAATCATGCTTCCATATCCTTTATATGCTCTTTCATATTTTTTAAGTCTTTTTATATCACTGTGCTATGTTCTGGGAACATTCCTCAATACCATCTTCGAATTAGCCAATTCTTTTCAACAGTATCCAGTCTTGAGTTTAGACTAAATGTTGGGTTTCTTTTTAATTTCAATGACTAATTCTTTCATTTCTGAAATTTCAAAGTGAATCTTTTTCATATCTATGTGGTCTTCATTCATTTCTGCCCAATTATGTTCACTATTTCTCTTCTTTATTTTTAGATGTTATGTTTTCTTTTATATCAATAGAGCTCCTAAATAAACTGAATTTTTTCAGACAATAGCATCATTTTTTAATAAGTAGAGTGAATTTATCTTCTAATTAATGATTTTCTTGGCTATCTTAACATTCGTTTTCTGTGAGTGAGTTAAAATTTTGGTTGGGAGACTCATCTTGAATGTGAGTATTTTTCAGCTCACTGTATGTTTACATACCTCTGACTAGATGTTTTGTTATTACTTCTACCGGTTCTAACCCTCCAAAGGACTCAACCTATGAAAATAAGAGGGTTAACACTGACAGAGTCACTGAGCAGGTAGGTGGCTTATCTCAAATCCTGGCCACTAGGCTGTGTTGGGGATATTTTGTTCCCCTAAGCACATGAGTTTGTAACCTACAGCGGACATTTTTACTCCAACAGAATTGAACACCTAACTAATTTTCCCTGCCTCTGGCCCTGGAGTCCAGAGCTATTCTCTTGTTCATCATTCTTCATTTCTGGCCAAAGTAGTGTTGATGTTAACATGGCTATTATAGTAATAATAATTTCCACCTACCAAATATTTTCGCTTTTCCTTCCAGGCACTTGGTAGGTTTTTACTTCTCGACCTTAGACATGGCCTTGTGATCTGCTTTGGTGAATGAAACATGAGCAGATGTGGCATGTGTCTCCTCTGGGTGGAAGCTATAAAGAGATCTAGTGCATGATTCATCATGCCCTCTTTCCCTCTGCCATAGCAACTAGCAGTGCCCCAAGTGGTACAATGCCCCAAGTGACATCCACCTGGATGTCAAAGTGATGCTATCACGGAGCAAAGCCCCAAGTCAATGCACAATGAGAACATAGCGTGAATGAGAAATAAACTTTTCTATTTTAAACCACTGATATTTTGGTGTTGTTTCCTACTGTAGTTTAACCTATACCACAAAGACAGATAGATGTATTTGTGTCTTTTTAATTTTTTTCTTTTTAAATTTTTATGTGTTATTGCCATGTGTTTGTAGGAGAGAGATGCTTCAAAGCATGAATTTACAGTGCAATCTTGCTCTAAATCCAATCTATGTCTCCAAAGAACCTTAAATATTGTGATATAAGCAAAATAAATATGCATGAAACACTAAGCAAATAATACAAGGATTGTTTATGTGTCAAAGTATGTGATTTCAGTAATAAGTACTATAAACTGGTAAATTGAATATACTCAAGTTCTCCCTCATTTGTTTCAATTCTCAATATATTTCTTATACATCAATTCCTTTTCTTCTTTGTAAAACCCCACTATTAATAAATTTATCACTTTTGTTATTACTTAAGAAATTCCACTGTATGTTTTTAAAAAGAATCTGGTCAGGAACTTTGCAAATAGGCTAATTTCCCTCTTTTCCTTTCTTTGTTCCTTTTTTCCTTTGTTTCCTTGTTTCTTTGTTCTTTACTGTCTCTGTTTGCACACCCTTTCTTCTGCCTTCAAAATCTCTTTGCTTTCTACTTGTTCAGTTCTCACCCACTGAAAACACTTTCTCTCAGGTCAGAATCTCCTGTCAGTCATGTGTGTTGTAATCTCAACAAGTGTGTGTCAACTGTTCCATATATACGGGTTAATTTATTTTAATCATTCATTTATTCATTCAACAAATATTATTGAACATCTATTATAGCAAGCATTATTACATTAGAGACAAAATGTGAAAATAATATGGTTTTCTGATTGTGAAGAGTGAAAAATCTGGAAAGGTTAAGGATAAGTAATGAGATAAATAATAATACAAATAGTAAAATCCTTCCCTGTGAGTACAGGGGAAATGAAGTTACTCATCTGGGCTTTCATCGTAGAATGAAAGGCTTTGTCCCCTGTTTGAGCACTGCCACACCATAGAAGCAAGCAAGAGAGAAATTTTGGAACCAGACAACCTTTCTAGTGACAAAAATTATGGTTCGCAGACAGTGACATATTTTATTTCTTTGTAACTTGAGTCCTGCCTATAATTCTTCACCTCAAATCTATAATTGGACAAAACTGTTCCTCTACCCCTGGCAGTAAAAACTGGGTTGAAATTTTCAATATTTAACAGCCTATTAAATGTTTTCCGAGATCAGTTACTCTGGAAAGTAGTTTCAATTCCAAAATGAGCAAACCAAAAATTGCTTTAATCTTATTGGTGATCTCTCAAGGAAACCTTTTTTAGTAGGTACTAATCACATGACCAGTGACAGCCATCTAAGAGATCTAAGAAGCTGTTTCTTTCCACCTTGACTCTGAATTAATAAAAATGCCTAACAATTATGTAATGCATTACAGTTTTCAGAGTCCTGCACATATTATCTAATTTTTTTCCTCACATCAACCTTGCGAGGGACTCAGATCAGATCTGAATCTAGAGTCTGTGCTATTTCATCTGCACTCTGGGATGCACAAAAGAGGTCTATTCTACTTCAAGTTTTGATTTCTTCAATAGCAGCATCTTAGCTATCAGAATTTCTTTCACATTTGTTGTTTTGATCTTTAGGAACTTTATACAGCCTGAAGGAATGCATCCTTAAAATATTGTTCAGAAATCAACTGATTATAATGGAAAAGCCCTATTTCCTTTTCTTTTAGTGTGGCACATATCAAATAATTTCTATATCCACAGGTGTGGAATAGAAAAGGATTATGAGGTTGCAGTTGAAGGCAGAGTAGAGGGAAATGGAAACTTCTCATTTGGCCCCTGAAGATAATCCTTCTCTTCTTTTCTTCATCACAAATTTCTTAATTTCCAGTGGTGCAGAACAATAGATTTTACTGTTTTTTATCGCTGTGTTTTATAAACAACATTAGAGTAATAGCCAGAAGCCAGGGGCATAATCACCATACTAGTTGTACTGTAATTCTGCTTACAACTAAATTGACAAGAGGGACAAATTATGAGAGAATTATGCCAAAATCACTCAGAAATTTTGAACTATAAGGCCCCCGTTTCCTACTTCCATCTATAAATTTAGTATTCCTTTCTTTACCAACTCTCCCTACCCCTTTTCCTAATTCAACATTCATCTAAATCCTTTTAGACCATGCGCAAAAGTGCATTCTGTATATGAGCATAGTTACGTAACTCCACACATAGACCTGAGACAAAGGCACATTGTCAATTTTAAAAGCACGCCCTAAATAATACTTTACCTTTTTGTCTTAGTGTCATATTAAGTTTCTTAAATTTTTATGTTCCCTAGAGAAAAGTACAATTTTATTGTATTTAATCTCTCACTCTTACATTTCCATGAGTCTCCATGTTCTCTTTGGTTCCTCTAGAGAACAAGATAGGATGTCATGTTTCACCCTTGACTAGGAATATCCCATTTTCCATGGGAATGATTCAGAAATATTTCTAAGGCAGAATGGCTTTTCTGAATGTACAACAGAAAAGCCTTACCTTAACATAATTATGGACTTTTAGAGCAGAAAAAGACACTAAAAATCATCTAGCCCAAAATTTCCCAAAGTGTGGTATGCATTGTGCTAGTGATACAAATTGCAAACTAAATAAATAATGGTAATACAATCATGAAAACATAATTCCTGGTATGATTTTCACTGGTAGTCCTCAAGTGTATCTCCTTTAATTAGATATTTATTTACTCATTTCAGGGATTACATTTATTACAAGTGGTACTGCTTTTGTGTTTGTTATTTTAAGCTTCCTTTTGAAATATATATATTTTTATGGGTTAGTTAAGACAATGAAATACAGTAGATAAAAAAAGTGGACGTGTTTCTAGCACCTCTTGTATTATCCTTGATAGAGCTGGAGCCCATTCTACTAAGTAAAGTATCAAAACAATGGAAAAGCAAGCACCACATGTACTCACCATCAAATTGGTATTAACTGATCAACACTTACATGCACATATAGTAGTAACATTCATCTTTTGTCGGGCAGGGGGAGGAGGGGGGAGGGAATGATTATATTCACACCTAATGGGTGCAGTGCGCACCATCTGGGAGTTGGACATGCTTGAAGCTCTGACTCGGGAGGGCAAAGGCAATACATGTAACCTAAACATTTGTATCCCTGTAATATGCTGAAATTAAAAAAATAAATAAAAATGGTCTGTTGGTATATAACGGTGTGAAAACCTTGAAAGGGGTACACAAGTGACCAAAGTTTGTGAACAATGATTCTAGGCTGACCTTCTCATTGGATATATGAGAACCAGGGAGATGAGGGGATTTGCCCAAAATCACTTCATCTAAGAACTGCATCCAGACCACCTGTTCCTAGTCCTATTTTTGTTCTTATCTACCCCATGGTCTCTTTAATGCTCCCATTCAACAAGTATATTCATTCTCATGTTTAGAGTAGGACGAAGTCAAATCTTGTGAATGAGAAACGTGACAAAATTAAGTGAACATATTAAAAGTTTCTTCTTCTTCCAAAGTAGCTGTCATTCTCATCAGAGGTAAGAAAATTAAGTTGCTGTCCTTTATTCGCCCAAAAATGATTATTATGCCATTTCTTGTGGGTGCACTGAGCCAGAACTGCAGAGATAATAGGTTATTATAGGAAAATTTGGCTTTGACATTTGTATGATAAATTTGAAGTCAATTAGATGAAAAATACTCCATTAGATAAAGTAAGTGTACCAATTACTGTGAAGATGGCCTACTGCTAATAATATAATTGAAATTTGGAGAGAGGAAGGCTCGACCCTCCAGAAACTGACTACATCAGGGACAGTAAAACAATTGTGTAAACCTGTGTACTTTTAGCCATTTTTAGTTTTTCTCAATTTGCCTAATTGAATGTCATTTTCATGTTTATATTGAAATACCACCCCACAGTTAGCTCCAAGATGTTGCAGTTATTTGCCATAAAATGTAAACTGTAAAAAAACAACTACACATCTCTCCATGGTAATGCAAGACGTGTAGCATTGGTAGCCCAAACATGATATTTTTTTAGATAAAAAATCAAGCCTGTAGCTAGGTAAGTAATGATTGCTTTTTAGCTCATCCTAGAAGGGAGGTATTTTAGACTCACCAACAGGGGAAAAAGAAACTCATCCTCATGGTGTGCTCACTGCAGCTGTGAAGTAGCTGTCAGTGGCCAGCTGCCAAGGTGCTTCAATCTCAATTGAACAAAATGGGAACAAGTGCATTCTAAGAAACAATCCTGCAAAGGGATGATGGTCTAGTATTGAATTCTTTTTCATCTTCAATGATTTTGTGGCCCATATGAATTTAAAATGTAAAATGAAATATTTATCAACAATCAAAAACAGACATGTCCGACTGCTTTATCTGAATTCAATGCTTCTTTCATCTCAGAGAATACAAGGCTGCTTCAGAAGTACATTCACCCTGCCCAGGAAAGCCTCCTTTCAGGGGATGCGCTATGAAATTTTAACCCTGTCAGTTCAAAGGGGCTTCTTCTCTAGGGAACGTAACATTAAATTCAAGTGAGAATTCAAGGTACCCACCATCTTATTCCAGGACTTTAAATTCTTGTTAATTAGTACTATTAAATATAATAATAATACCTATTGGTTTAAGCCCTATTGTGTGCCATAGACAGTAATAAATGGTTTGCGTCCTTTTACTTATTTCATCTTTACAAAAGCCTTGCAAAGTAGCTGTTAATATTTGCTGTTTCATAAATGGGGGAAATGAAGTTTAAATATGATGAATAAATTATCAGCTACTATGGGGTAGAACCTGCACTTGGACTGAGATCTTTTTGTCTCCTAAATACTAATGTCCTTTCACTACCATGAGGTCCCCTTCTATTCCTTCCCCAAATTTCTTCTTTCCTTACTCCCTGCCTGTATACCTAGAAAGGCCTCTCCTTATCCCTCTGCACTATTAATAGGGTTCTATTTACATCCTATTGGTCCTGGCATCTTTTAATGGTAAAAAGGTGAATTTTTGGTCCAAATATCCCAATACTCTTTTTCTCCTGTCTTTTTCCCACCCAATGCTGCCCTTTGCCATTTCCAGATTCTGATGCTTCGTATGGCACTCTAAAATCAACTGCCACCAGGATCTCTTGGTCATGTCTGAATCATTTCTGCAAAGCCCAGGAGGACTCCCATGGACACCTGGCCCCCAGTAGAGTTTCCAGAGACACCTAATCACTTACTCCTTAACAATGTCTGGATGTATATACTTGACTAATCTAGCTAGTTCTCTCCCCTCAGCCCTGCATTAAATTGTCTAGTAACTTCAGTCAAACTAATAAAATCAATTTGACCTAAACTCTAAGAGTGAGCTAAAAATTACAGATATCAAGGCCATCCAGCAAATACTTAGGTGTTCTTTGGGATTGTCAGAGTCTGTCTTATTCCATTTCTTTCAAACGCTTCCCTAAAATCTAAAGAAACAGGGTATAGAAAAAATAGAGAAATATGCTGATTTCCCAACATCCTCAGGTTGATGAGGTCTCCAAACTTTCAAATTCGTCATCCTCCATTCCCCTCCAGTAGAATCCTGCTCTGTGGAGTGGGAGGTGCACACACACAGACACACAGACAAGCAGACACGCAGACACAGACACGCAGACACAGACACACAGACACGCAGACACGCAGACACGCAGGCACACAGACACACAGACACAGACACAGGGTCTGGGTTGGGGAGAGGCAGGGTAGAAAATACACAGGCTGCCATGGCTAGAGTTTTAAAGTTGTCTTCCTCCCTGCAAGGCACAGGTAATGAAAAAAATCTGTTTTCACTCTTTTCCACCACTGTCCTTCATGGGTCATTTGTGTATGGGTGCATTGGTCACACAACTTATAGCCATTAAAACAAAAGGATTTGTGTTAAGCTATGAGTTGTTTTTTTAACAGCTGCACTCCATATTCAAGCAAGTATCCTCTTTAATAGACCCTCAATAAGAGTTAAGAAATGTGCCCTGTCTTTGCCAGAAATATATTCTCTGTTGGGCATATTTTCTGGTTTAGTCCTTATGACCCCATAGAAAGACTTGTATTGTCCCTATTGTAAAGCAAGAAAACCAGAACAGAGAATGTCACAATTCAGGTCTATCTGCAAAGCCCATACTCTACTTCACCTCAACCTCCTGCTTCCCAATCCATTTATTCCTTTTGTGACATTACTGACTCACTAATATATTGTTTTGCTTAGGTGGTGGTGAGGAAATTTTCTTTTTATTTAGTCACATCATTAATGGGCTAGGATAACTTGCCTTACATGTGTCACAGGCAGTTGCCATATAGAATTTCAATTTTTCCAACCAGATGGTGCTATGTGTTTTTAAAATCCAAAGCAAATGTCATAGTGTGCACTGCCAGTGGGCTCCTCTTTGTTAGCAACATAAAAAGAAGTCCATTTCCCTCTAAGGATAGCAGCCTCTTCCCCTTTCTTCAGTGGCACACACAAGATAGCAAAGACTCTGCAGCACTATTTATGGAAATCATTTATGATTGCACTTGGACCTTCAAGCAGTCAGTTCTGTCCTGGCCCCGTTCACCACCTCCAGGAATCCTGCCAGCCTGATGCACTCACATCAGATGCATTAAGACTTCATTTTTTTATTGTCCTATTGGTATCCTATCGCTATTGCTGTAATAAAAAGTTTTATTTTCGAACCAAACAATTATTTGCTAGGATATGTTGAAGCTAGAAAATTGACTTGTACCTCAAGGAGCAGTGAGAATGCAGGAAAATCTGCTCTCTTGCTGCTCCATTGATTTCTGGTGGTAGGAAGGAATGGATGCGTTAAAACGCCCTCTATCCAGAGAATTGTTAAAATGGGTTTTGATTAAGCATGGAATCTTTTCAGAGGGTTGCTAAAATAATAGGCCTAGTTTTAAGTTAAGGAAGCAGTCAGATAAATTGACACTTAAGACCAAATATTCAAATGCAGAGGCCTGTATTTGTATCTGCTATGAATTCAGAAGGAAAAGGAAGAACAATTCCCTTTGCCACCACATTTCCTACTTGAATTCTATCATATCATTCAATAAGTAATTTATTACATGCCTTCTATGCACCATATACTCTGTGTGGTACTAGTGAGTTCCCAGTCCTCTGAAGGAGAAAGGCAAGCAAACAAGTCATTGTAACACAGGGTGATGAATATTCTGGTAGAGGTTTAATTAGGACTTTATTGGATCCCACAGGAGACACATCTAGCCCTAGCTAGGAAGTAGGGGCATACAAAGTTTTCTCACAGCTCCTTAATTAAGTCTTGAAAGACATGCAGAAATTAGTTAGCATAGAGTTCAGACAGAAGCACAGGCAATGGCACAGAGAAAAGAGTGTGGTGTTTGGGAAACTACAGATATTTCAGGATAACCAACAAAGCTGCATAGCGCCACCCAGCTGTCCTGCCATCACATTGTTCACATATTTAAAATTTAATATATTGCCCCTCTTGAAACCCAAACCTTCCATTCTTCTTGAATTTATACCCAGGTTCAAAACCTTGGATTCCCTTTTATTAATAATTTTTCTTTTTGCCTCACCCTTTCATTCAATCACCAAATTCTCTCTCTTCCAAATCTGTACCATATTGGTCTTAATCTCCTCCTGTCTAATCCCATTTGCCAATAGACTATTCCAAGCCCTTTATTTCTTATTACTAGACTTTGGCAACAGCTTTCTTCTCTATCTGTTCCCACAACACATTTTGCTCGTTGCCATTAGGTTGAATTTCTTAAACTTGATCATGTTGCTCTCTCCTCAAAACTCTTTAATGCATCTACAGGGGAAAAGCCCATCCTCTTGGCCAAACAGGCAAGTGATCCTTAATCTGGCCCCATACTGCTTTTCTAATCAAAGCCCTCATTATGCATCTATATAACCTCTCCCTTCGGTCAAATGGGTCTGCTCACTGATTATATTCCCCTACCCAAGTCTTTTTTTTCTACCATAGCCCGTGTTTTAAATTCCCCAACTGAATCATTAATATTCTTAAACAACCTCACTCATCTTGTCACATATCCTTATCAGGCCAAGCCATGGTTATTTCCTCATACTAAGAACCAGTAGGATTTGATGTTTTAAGAACAATTTTAGTAAAGAAAGGAAAATAAATGTTTATTGAGAACCTACTAAATACCAAATTATTTAAAACCTTATGAGTTGTGTTATGTTACAAATAAGGAAACTGAGATTAAAAGAGACCAAGTAACTTGGCCAAGATTACACAGCTAATATATTTGAACCTAGGTCAATTTAACTTCAAACTTTTGATCTTTTACCTCTGCTATATAGCCATTTCTAAATTAATCATAATTGCCGTCATTATCATCATTACCAACAAACTAACACTTACTGACTGTGTGCCAAACTATGTATTAATATATTAAGATGATCCAAGAAATGTCTACTATGAGTTCCAGAAGAAGAGACTAGAGAGAATTGGGAAACAGTAATATTCGAAGGGATACATGTCACAATCCTATCAAGAAATGGTTCTTTGTTGTTGCCTACAATAAGAGAAGACAACACTTCAAAATGATAATTTTTTTTATTTTTGGTTGGCTCATGAGGCACTCACTTACCGAGCTTCTTCACTTTTCCAATTTGCTTCAAATGCCAAACAACGTAGAATGACTGACGTTGAGTTCTTTGGCAACCTTTTCATGTAGTTGTAAGAGGATCAGCTTCGATGATTGCTCTCAATTGGTCATTGTCAACTTCTGATGGCCAGCCACTGCACTCCTCATCTTCAAGGTTCTCATCTCCTCTGCAAAACTTCCGGAGCCACTGCAGGTTCGCTAGCAGTTCCTGGGCCAGACGCATTATTGATGTTGTAAGTTGTCTCTGCTGCTTTACGACTCATTTTGAACTCGCATAAGAAAATTGCTCAGATTTGCTTTTCGTCTAACATTCTTTCCATAGTCTAAAATAAGTACAAAATAAACAGCAAGTAATAAGTTATTAGCAAAAAAAATGTAAAATGAGAAATGCACATTAAAATTATGTATAACATAACCACATTTATTTAAGAACGTATTCCAATATCAAACAGCAAATTTCAACAATGCTAAAACTGCAATTACTTTTGCACCAGCCTAATAACCCAGAATATCCTAGAACTATTGAAAGATATAGGAAGCACCACAAGTCTAAGCCACTAAATAAAAATGAATTCACCCCTGGAAAAATGGTAATAAAAACACAAGACAAAAAGCTTAATTTCTCTGTTGTGTACCTTAGCCTCCAAGTAGTCTCTTTTCAAGTGCATGTATTTCTGAGAGTGACTGCATTCAGTCATTTATGGATAGCTGGGAATTAACCAATTGCTTTGTTTCTGCCTAGGCCACCTGGATGAGCATGTTGTGGGGGTTTACTGGAAGGAGGATTGTTTTGAAAAATGAACATTTTCTCACCGAGTTTTGAGTGACTTTTTTGCACTAAGAGCCTTTGGACATAAAAGAACAGACCCAATGAGAGCACTTGATGTTGAGAAAGGAGAAGGGAAACCCAGAGGGCAGAGGAAAACACGGCAAGGAGTATGATACATTATTCTACCTCAAATTTGGCTCCAGGTTAATCCTACCTGGCAGCAAACAGGAAATTTCAGAAAATTATCGTAAGCCACACTTACCTCTGAAGGCCTCAACAATGAATTGGGTGAATCTTACAACAAACTACCTGGCAAAATCATAAGCAATAATATTACATGACAGAGAACACACCTAAGAGCTGAGTCTCAGCCTTGGTTCCAAAGTATGCTGACGGTGTAATCTTGGCAATTGTGCTCCGTCATCAGCAACTATAAGCAGGTGTAATACTACCTGCTCTACTTATCTCATTTATGAGAATGAACTAAATCAACAAATGTAAACATATTATTAGTCTATAACATGTGAAAATGCATAAAATATTTTGGTTATTATGTCAAATGAACCATGATATAGCAATGAAGCATCCAATTACATTCTCTATAACCAAAGACCATCACGAGCCTCCTAAGAAAAGCCTTGGTCTTACGTGATGTCTCCTGAAAAGCATTTAGACAGGCATTTCCCATCCTCTAGAAGTGAATAATTTTCAAGCTCATAATATAGAACACAAAGCAGATACAAAGGTCACCCAGTCACCCAGGAGGTGTGTGATGGTAACAGCATTTTTAGTTCATTCTGAATGATCAGACCCAAGATGCATTATTATCTATAGGTGGCCCACACTTGTGTTTTTTTATCTCTCTGCAACCTTCTTTTTGAAAAGCATTGGAGCATATAATTACTTGATTTTCACACAAATGGCCAATTGTCTCAAATAACAGGGAGATGAGGCAAATTTAATTCTGAGAGCACAATTTCCATGCCTGTCATTATAAATGTATCCATTTGACTTATTTTGTTTGATTCAAATGAACACATTTTAAAAAGTTAAAAGAGTCTGATTTGCTTATTTAAGAAATTCTCTTTACTGACAAGACTATATTTGTTAGATTTGTCCTGAACTACTGTGTTGGGATAGAATCAGGCCAGATACAATGAGAATGTGCAAATTTAAAGGATGGTCCTATATATGTTTCTTTAGGATTGAAATATGCCATTGCTAATCCTAAGGACCAAATGAAGTAGATAAGGGCAATATTTAGGAAATACTTTCACTATAATCATGTTGAAGTTCTCTAGGCTGTGGATGTCTAATAAATCCTCTGAGCTGACATGTACATAAGGTAAAATGCTGAAAGATGAATCAGCTTCTCTGTAGTTCAGATCCTCTAGCTACAGAAATATACTAATGCCAACACTTAAGCTATTAGAAATAGTGAAATAAATTCTTACTCTAAAACGAATCTTGGTGACACTATGTAAAATTTGTTGACACCGAATGGTATTAGGCCTTCCCTGGGCATTTATTTTTCATTATTCTATGTCTCACATTACCCTGGTAGAAAATAATACAAACTGAAAAACATCACTGGTCCCTGACCTTGAAAAATTCCAGTTATATGACTTCATCTTTAAAGATAGGGATTAGCAATATTAATTCTGGAGACAGGCATCCCTGGGTTCAAATCATGACTGCCTCTCCTTTATTAGCTATATAACATGGTACAAGTTCCTTGACTTCACTAATTCTGATAGCCGATGAATAAAATGGGGATAATTGTATCTACCTCATAGAGACATTGGGAGTATAGTGCTGTGGTTAAAGGCATGGTCTTTGAAGCCAGTCCATCTGGATTTCAGTCCTGGCTCACAACTTACTAACTGTAGAACCCTGGACAAGTTGCACAACTTTTCTATGCCTCAATGCTGCCATTTGTAAAATGAGCCTCTTAGGACTGATGCTTTATTAAGACAATGCATATAATTAAGGTTGCCAAATTTAGCAAATAAAATTACAGGATGCCCAATTAAATGTGAATTCCAGGAAAGAAAAAAAAACAAATAATTTTTGTCCCATATTTATACTAAAACTTATTTTTTTATTCAGAAATTCAAATTTAACTAGGCATCCTATATTTTACCTAGCTATATTATACATAGCACACTTAGGAAAATATTAGCACACACTAAGTAATCAATATATGAGTTAGTATTTAAATTCCTGAGTACAGGGCTTAGCACACACTAATTACTCAATAAATAAGAAGCATTACTAGAATTTCACCATTCTCTGTGCCTCTTTATTAGTTTTGGCTGCCAATAGACCCAGAGCTTGATTCAAATATAAATTTCAAAATAAAATTTGTCTCAACACTGTTGCTTCATTCACACTGGAATTACCAGGCCTCATTCATCCAATTATTTATTCAATAAATGCTTATGATTCATTAGATTGTTACTATGTGTTAGCCACAGCAACAGGTTCTGGAGGCATGAAAAGGCTGATAAAGAGAAAGGGAGCAAGTGTTCCCATAAGAAGCAGGAGGTTCCATATCTAAAATCCTTGTTAGGATTAAATAAGAAATTATAGGTAAATGACTTTGCATTTTGCCAGGTACCTGCTACATGTTCAGAAAATTAAATCATCATTCTTATCATTATTTATATTGTTTTTGTCAATCTTAGCAGATAAAATTAAACCAGCTAGTATGTTTTACATATACCTATTCTCTGTTTACCTGTTTTCTTTAAGAAAACCAATTCTTCCATGCAACTTTATATCTTACTGAGCAAGGACTATCTTCTTCGTGACATGGTAAATTTTGTAACTAAATATTTATGTTAGTTAAGTAAATATTATGCTGTAATATACATTATAGTGAGGTAATCTAGTATGCTTTTCAGACAATAATCAAAATTCTTTCTATAATACTCAAAATGATTCTGGCTTCTAAAGATACACTTGTATTTACAGCATCTCACACAGAATTTCATCAGTAGATGCCATCAGAACACTTTTAACTTCATTGGGAAGCCAGAAATTAATTACCTGTTTACCGGATGAAGTTTTCTACACGTTTCCCAAGTTTCTTTTACCATAAAATTGCTTAAGATGGCAGAACACAGGGACCTTATTGCACATATCTGTGGTCTTCATCTGTGCAGAAATTTGCAAATGAATGGAACAAAGGAAATCTTGCATGATGATGTAGTCATAAAGTATAAATATTGGAAAATTCTTAAGAAAACTTAAGATGTAAAGACTTTAGCTTGGGCAACATAGTGAAACCCCTCCCTGTGTCTATGAAATAAATTTTAAAAATTGGCTGGGCACAGTGGCACACGCTTGTAGTCCTAACTACATGGGAGGCTGAGGCAGGAGAATCACGTGAGCCCAGGAGTTCAAGGCTATAGTGAGCTATGATCACACTACTGCACTCCAGCCTGTATGATGAAGTGAGACCCTGTCTCAAAAAAAAAAAAAAAAGGATTTAAGGACTTGTTCATAGTCACCGAGCTGTCACAGCGTAGTCACACAGGTAACAGTCGGTGAGCTGTTCATAGTCACACAGCTAATAAGTGGCAGAATCAGGCTTCTGAACTCCAACAGCAGGTGCCTTTGAGGTACATGTCTTTAGCATCTGTTGCAATGGAGTGTGACAGAGATAGGAATTGTCTGTATGTAGCATTCTAAGTCCTAGTAACCATCACCACTCAACCACCCTCCTGGAGAACAGAACTATTAACATTATAGTTAGAATAAACTGGCTTTAAAAATGCAACTCTTTCTTCCAATGCTAGGAAATAGCACCTGGATCTCAACATTCTTGGAGTTGGAGTTTTCAGAGTGAGAAAAAAGAAGTTTTTTGTATTCTAGGGTGGATGCTGAAATATACATTGTTCTGGAAAGCTGGACATTGATGAGCCTTTCTGGTCAACCAAGAAAAGGCAACAACCTACATGCAGGTTGAGTGAATACTTGAGCTAGTGGATTTATTCCAAACATAGGAGTTTCATAATGAGATGTCAAATATTCTGTTTAATACAGAAAATGTTTGGCTTTACTGTGGGCAAAGTACATTGCCCAAGATATTATTATGACATTAATGGAGAGTTTCTCCTTCTGAATGTGTTAGAAGGAAGAAACAAGTCTAGATGCAAGGGAGTGGGAACATGGAAAGTGAGGAAATAGTGTGGTGTCAGGACCCTGTCCAGGAGTCAGGGAGTCAACTGGGGGGCCTCCTATGACAGAGACCAGTTAAGGAACTAAGAAAAATGATACCTAACATTGTGGCATGCTGCAATCTTCTTGTGTTGTCCATAGGCCTCCAGTTAAGCTTTATTAAGCACAGAGTGCCCCTCTTAGAGTACAAACAGATGGAGAGAGCTATAGCAACAGAGAATGGGCCAGAAGTGATCAGTGGAGAAGCTGAGAGCAGGTACCAGGAGAGAGAAAAAACAACATGCAAGACAGATTTGTGGAACATGTCAGCACTACCTAGTGATTTTCAGAAATATTCAAAGCAAGACCAGGCCTCCTGTAATCATGCAGGACAAAGGCTTAGGCTGCATTAGTTGCCGCTTAAGGAAAAAGCAATCTGGTTCTCCACCCCATCCTACCCTTGCTCCACAAAGGCAGGAGACCTTGGGAATGTCTGAGTTATCTCTGATTTACCTCCCAAAATCATTTCACCAAGAAAACATTGACATTGAAGTAAGCTCTGTGTACTCTCCTTATGAATTCCACCTTTTCTTTATTCTGCTCACAAACTCAATCATTCCTGCTGTTCCCAAATTACCACTTTTATTCAGTTACATGTTTAGACACGACTTCACTCTGCTATGCCTTCATTTATTCTGATCTGATTGTTGGAATTGTTTCTAATCAATGTGCCCCATGTTTTATTTTGGCCTTTTTTCTTCCCCCAGTAGGGAGGGCAGTGGAAATGGCAGGAAGGACCAGGTGCTTGGGGAAAAGTCCTAAATGTATTCAAACTTAAACTAAAATGAAGCAAAATATGCACACCCAGCTTTCTGCATTTTTAATACTTCCATTCAAGAGAAGAACAATTCTTTTGTTACACCATTTGCTTGGGCTCCTTTCACTATTTGTCTTGCATAGCGAGTTGTCTCAATTCTTTCTTCTTCCACAGAAGTGCTACAGTCTCTGTTTAGCGGTCCTCCAGGATCCTGTGTAATATACAATGTTGCCTTCAGCCAGCCTCTGTGTAATCATTGCTAGATGAATTGCCCAGGCTACAGATGTTTCACTAATTATCTTTTCATCATAACGATATACAATCCCATTTTTATCCCTCCACAACCTCACACATTATAATAACAATGTCCTGTTCCCTTGCTACAGTATTTCCACTCTGTAGGACCCCAGAGTGCTCAAGAAAAACAGAAATTATTCCCTACCTCCTCTGAAATTAGTTAAACATTCCTAATTCTAAGTAATCCATTGCAAAGTTAAACAACTGAAGAGCCAGAAGTGAGAAGAATTTATTTGATCAAAGCCTTGGGAGACCACTATGTCAGAAAGAGTAACTCCTGGGAGATGCGCTTTACTAAACCCAAGCATAAGTGACACTGATTGTAACAGTATCTTAGATTTTATTTCAAGGGCTTTAATGGCACAAGTCCCTTCATGTAAAACCTATTCTGTAAGCATAACTTCTAAGTAAATGTCAAACCTTGAAGACGAATTGTACATCATTTATTTTGTACTGTGATAGGTAAACTGATGTGGTTGGCCTGTTCATAGAGAGAAGAATGAACTGAGTGAGGGGGGTCATTGGGACTTTAAAAGGATAGCTTTCTAGTTTCTTCTTCATTTCTCCCATTTATAAAATGGTTACTTTACTTGCTCTTTCTACATCAAAGGGATATTATGAGGTTTCTGGGCTAGAGTTCAACTTTCACTAAATTTCTTGCTGTCTTTTCACATCCTTGTCTGTCTGACTTATTGCACCTATAAGCCCACTTATCCTTCCTGGCTCATTATAAATAGCAACAATCTGTTAATTAGCATCCTTTGTGAAGGGTTCCAGAAATACAAAACCTAAAATAATTTCTTCCATCGAGGAGCTTGTAATACAGTTAGAACTTAAAGTTCTTTACATGTCTTCTTTCCCTAACTGTATTACAAGCTCCTTGATGAAAGAAATTATTTTAGGTTTTGTATTTCCGGAACCCTTCACAAAGGATGCTAATTAATGTGTAACCTGAATACAGCTGGAGCATCACAGTGTCCATTCTCTGTGTCACATTATTTCAAAAGAAGTCTAGGCTAACAGAACCAGACACGTGAAAGCTATTCCAATGTTTATGTGATCCCTTGAGAAATTATCTAATCCCAAAGAGCTGCGGGATGAGTACCTCCTTGAATGATACCTTCCAACATACTTTGTTACTTACTTATATTTATTGCTTACTGTTTATCTCCCCCCACAAGCATGTGAATTCTGTGAAGTCAGGGATTTTTGTTCTGTTCACTGGAGTATCTCAGGAATGGTAATGATGCCTAGCTCACAATAGTCACTAGGTAGGTATTAATTGAATAAATAAATTACCTTACCTTTTATGCGTAATATATTCTGACCAGATGAAATTGCTCCTCAGAATCACCACAAAAAAAATTTCCCCAAGACCAGCCTTCAAATGCCCGTCCTTGGTGAATCACAGCTATAATAAATCTCGTTTATCTTCTCCTGCTAGGCAGTATAGCTTGCTAAAAGGGAGGCAGAAAAGACTTCTGCAACTGTTCCAAAGTTGTTGCTTCAAAATACTTGATTTATACTTGTGGAATAAATCATATTATATCATTATAATTATGAATATGTTTATTTCTGAGTCATCTTCCCCACCAGAATGTAAGAGCTCCAAGATGTTTTGTTCAATTTTCTAACACCCAGCACATAACTTTGTTTGGAAAAACAGGAGGTGCTCAATAAGTATGTGCTGGAAAATTTTAATGAATCACTAAACTATATTCATGTGGCAACAAATTTTTAAGCCCTGGATTCTCTCACTCCCGGAGAATTGACCCAGAGTCAAATATCAGAGTAATTGACTCTAAGCTTAAACATGTGGAAGCCTTTGAATAACTGGGGAAATGGGCATAATACACTTAAAATAGGAATTATTATATTATTTCTAGTATTACTTACACCTGATTTCCTTGAATGTCAGGCATTTATCTGGATGGAGATAAAGAGAAAGTTGATGGTACTACTGTTAGGAAATGTTTGGTTTGTTGAAGAAATTTTTAAAATATAAAAACTCAATCTACATACAACTCAGCACATAAGGATCCCTATCATTTATGTATATTATACAATAAGATATGCATGAATGTATGCATGTATATACTTTAAAATATGTGTCAATTATAAGTGAATAAAAGACACAAGACACCTCATAATCTGTGGAGTCTTGGGGATTTATTTGTTTTAATAAGCAAAACAAAAACTTGTTGGATATTAAAAGGCAATGTCCATAACATCAGAATTCCTTCTCAGTCTTTCAGGCTACAAATCAAACCAGAAAATAAACCAGAATTTCTACTTAGCCTGACTGACTATTTCATAGGTTTAGTGCCAATAGCATTTTCCTTAGGCAAACAGAAAAAGGAGAGGACAGGAAGTTTGGGGTTTAAAAAAATATATAAATTTCTATAACAAAAAGAAATGCAGAGCAGGTAGCAATAGAGGGCAAAAAAAAAAGAGGACTACCAAAGCAGCACAAAACAAGTGAAGCTGTAGATGACCAGGGTGGAATTTTAGAAACACATCCATCAGTTACCAGAAAGCACCTAATTATTATGACTTGATATTTGAGGCAATAAATCAGGACTCAATGATGTAAGGTAGAAATTAGTAGGGTATATCATACAGGGAAAATATGAAAACTGAGTCTTGATTTTGATTAAAGCACTTTTTTAAAGCCTTTGCTTTGCACTTAATCTGAGGAATTCTTCTCTGGGGAGGGTTGCATCATATTCCCAAAATTCTTCACCCCTCTTTCTATGCTCACTTTTTAACAGTATGATTTTGCAGGTCCTCCCACTAGAGACAGTCCATTTCCTTGGCCCACTGATGTTGGGCTTGGCCAAATGACTTGCTTTGTACAAGAAAGCATGGGTAGAACTGACAGTGCCCCTGTTCTGAAATGAGGCCTAAAGAGATTCCATGATTCTACTTGCCCTTCTTCCACTTCTGCCATCAACCTGAGAATGACCTGCCTTGACCCACCTGTTGGGCCAAAAAGGATGAGAAATACATGCAGCTGATTTTCCCTACTCAGTAATTTGGAGCCAAGCCCAGCTGATCCCATCCTTGATCAACCAAAGCCAGGTCAATCTGCAGATGTGAGATACAAAACAAAATGATGTGAACTATGAATTTTATCCTTGATCTTGACTCCAAAAATCATCAGTAAGCTTCCAAAAATTACATTTGGTTTTGTATAACCAGATTCCTTGTCAAAGATGGTGAAAAAGCTAGGACTGGGCATAGGCTAGAGTAGGGTTGAAAGAGGTGCAACCCAGATGGATGAATGAACAACCAGACTCTGTGTGACAAATGAGAGCATGACTCTATGATTTTTTATAAATATACTTTAAGGTAAAGTATAATTTTGTGACTCAATTTAACGTCTCAATAAATTCTGGCTATAACTTATAATTTGACATGGCTGAATAATTATTGAGATTTCTTAGTTCTTTCTGAAAAAATACATTCACTGATTTTTATCATTGTACTGCTGGGAAAAAATATTGACAAGTAGATTTGGTGAAAATAGGGCAGAATTACTATATAGTAATTGTCTTAGTCCATTCAGGCTGCTATAACAAAATACCATAAACTGGGTAGCTTCTAGACAACAGAAATCTATTTCTCACAGTTTTGGAGGCTGGGAAATCCAAGATCAAGCTACCCACAGATTTGATGTCTGGTGCAGGCCCACTGTCTGGTTCATAGATGGTCTCTTCAAGCTGTATCCTCACACAGTGGAAGGGGGGACTCTAGTCTCTTCAGCTCCTTATGACAGCACTAATTCCATTGATAAGGGCTCCACCTTCATGATCTAACCACCTCGCAAAGGCTCCACCTTCTAGTCCCATCATATCAGGGACTAAGTTGCAACATATGCACTTTGTGAGGGACACAAACATTCAGACCATAGCAAATGCTAAAACTGTAACTGCTATGGGAACATTGCCAATCAGAGTGACCAAGGTACTTGGATTTTTATAACCATGCAAACCACAGAAGACAAAGTCAATTTATCATCAATATACGACATAAGCTTCTGCATCATGTCTCTATCTTCTCAGGGGAGGATGAGTCGGGGGAACTGAGTTGACCAAGAAACCCAGAAGTGACTGATTTTAACCTAAGTTACATACAATTAAGTTTCTACCATGAGGCTGAATGGTCCTTAACATAGAAATTAACTTCAGCTATATGAAAATTAAGGAAAAAGGTATTTTGATACATCTGAGCAAGTGGCTTATTAAATCCATATCCTTTATATGTATATTGGCTACCTGCTATACACAAAGCACTGTGCTGAGTGCTTACAGGATGCTATGCTAAGTCAGACACCATCCTTAAATCAGTCTAGTTTAGACAAATACGTGATTATATAAAGTGATTCTGTCACCCTGAGATAATTTATGAAGAGTAGCCCAGAACTCTGAAAGTTTTTAAGAAAGGGAAGAAATTATTTTGCCATGGTGTGTTTAGGGAAATTTCATGGAAGAAGATTGGATTTTGAGGAGAGATTCTCCTTTGAGAATGTAGTAAAACAATTTACAGGAATCAGATTTGAGTAAACATGTGGCAGACCAGTAATCTGTTAACTTAATTTTGCTTTTTCTCAAGCACCATCACCTACACGTTGGCTTGAATCTGTTGTGAAAGCACTGTTTTTGGTGTTTACATAATGAAGCATGGACATCAGAAATGGCATTTAGAGTCAGAGGACTTGACTGAAAGTGGTAGCACCAAAACACAAGTGAACATAAAAACATATAAACCTTAATGCCTTCATCTCAGCTTTTCTTATTTGCTTTCTCTCAACTCTACCAGAAGTAACTAAGAAATTGTCACATTCCCACAAGCATGGCAGTTCCTAGCATATGAAACAGGCCTGGCAGGCAGGCAGGGTTGCTGTGCAAAGGCCATAGTGCAGGTCAGAGGCGAGTTAGGGCTAAATCAGGAAAATGCCAACTCACAGGCTCACAATGGCATTAGCCATACGAACAGAAACCAGGAAGAAAACACACCAGGCAAACCAGTTGAAAATCTCTGAAAGTTATGTGATGCTTATTTGATTCTCTGGGCCATTTGACTGCCAACATAAACGAGAAAAGGGGAGAAAAGATGAAACTTCTCAGCTGTATTCTGAGTCAAGATAAACACAGGATCATGAACAAGTGGCTCTGCTTTTCTGAGTCTCTGTTTCCTCGTTGTTCTGAGGAAAATTAACTGAATGCTTTCCAAGGTTCCTCCCAGCTATATAAACTCAATAGAATACCAATACAAATAAAAATAGTCAAAAAAAAAAAAGTAGGAGAGAAGGAGGAAGAAGAAGATAAAGAAAAGATGGAAAGAGTGAAAAAGGGGAGGGATAGAAAATTTTCTTTGAAATTTTTTAGACTGGACATGTGTTACCTATATAAAATTTTAGTTATAACATGCAGCTGCTATGCTTTCTTAATCCCATGATGTATTCCTGATCTCACTGTCTAAGACTCAAACCCAGTGCCTTGTAATCCCACTCACATTGACAGTATGTGGTTGATGGAGTGGAGGAAAACCCAGGCATTTCTTGGAGAAGTGGACATCTTAGCTCCAAAGAACACTGGAGTCAGAAGGTTGTTATGCAATGCAGTATTCCTTAGACATTGTGCAGCGATTTTTATCAAACCTTCCTTATTTCCTTTTAGTTTTGCTTTGTCTGGGCCATTAATCCCAACTACACTTGGCCCTAAGCACATAAAAGTTACCCTCTGTTACCTGCAGGTCTCATTTTATTCACCAAAGTGGTACATCACTACACACTGATGTCTTCTCTATGAGAAAATTCCCAATTGCTCAGAAAAGCAATAAAATGCATCTTTGTTTAAAAGTTCTATAATGTTTGTGCTATCTGTGAACACAATGTTATTGAACCATGTACAGACTATATGGGCATTCTTTTATTCCTCAAATGAGCAAGCACTAATATAGATATTAAAGAGCCTTGGAGTCTAACTACATTCTGTTAGCCTCAGGATGGAGTGCCAACTTGCCATGAAATCCCACTGGATAAGTTTGAAATAGACCTATCACATTCTCCTCTAACAGGAGCTCATAGTCAATGGCAAATTTGTCATACAGATGACAAATCTCCAAATACATGTGCTCAATTGACCATGTACAATTTAAAATATATATTATACATAGGCATATTACATATATAATATATATAAATTTACATATGTATGATACATATATTTTATAAATGTATTCTACTTATTATGCCAGAAGCAATAAAGGATACTGAGTAAAATAAGACATGATTCCCACGGTCAAGAAACTCACAAACTGGTTAAAGAGAAAAGATTATAGGATCACTTTTCTATAGGAAGTTTTAATAAAAATAATAGTTAACAGTATTGACTATTCACTAGGTACCAGCCACTGTTGCACAAACTTTACATGTATTGAGTTATTTAATTGACACAATAACCCTACAAGGTAGATGCTATTATTAAACCTATTTTATAAATAAGGTAAATGAGTTACAGAGAGGTTAGGTAAGTCACATAGGGTCAGAGTCAGGATTCTAAGCCAGCATATATTAAGTATTATACCATACTGCCTAAAAACAAAACAAGGGCACAAAGCAGCCAATGATTAATTGGCAATTGAGCATTGCAAACAATACATACTCGAGGAGAATCTAACATTTCATGAGCCCCTGCTACCTGCCAGGCTTTGTGCAATCCAGAACCAAGAAGCTGAATATCTCATGCTTTATGCTGTGGGTTTTGCACCAATGGTTTAATGTTTGATCACCACCTACTTTATACAGAGCCTCTATGCGTTACTTAGTAAAATAAATCCCACATGCGTCAATTACCAGGGACCTAAAATTTAGGTCATTGCTCATTAATACATTGGAGATTTTATCAAAAACATTCTCTTAAAGGCTTCCCTTTCCTCAAAAGGGAAAAAAGAACTCATTCAAAGAACAATTACTCTGCATAGATCACCTTGAATTACCTATATAACAGTTCATCCTACCACAGTAATTACAGAGGAGTCTATGCTACAATACCCATTGAAATCTACAATCAAAACAGCAAATCTTTTATGTTATTTTCTCCTGTCATTTTCAATGCAAATCTACCATTTATTCAAAGCCAAGTATTTGGTCTGACTAAGGTCTTACTAAATTGAATCTTTACATTGTCCTTAGGAGCAAAGCAAGGACTGAAAACATATCATGAGCTTTAGTGCCAAAGAACCCCAAGATGATAAAATTGAAATCATTTAAATACCTTCATTTCTCTGATTTGAAATAGGGTATACAGGGAAATGGAAAAATATAATTCACTGTGTAGAGCCAAATGAGCTTTGCAGATAAGAACTAAAGGTCTGTGTGGGTTTTCACCAGCCTGCCCTAATCTCCCAGGCTATTCAGACAGATCATTAAATAAATCAATCAGCAGTTAGCTTTGCTGGCCCCACAAAAGTGACCAGTGGCCCTCCCCTGGCTAAACCAATAAGTAACTGTGAGATTGACACAATTCCTAAGAGCCACTACCTCCTCACAACATTTCCAGCAACCTCTACAGCACTTTTCTATAATACCTAAGCCTACTTCCTACTTTATAAACCAGTTCAAGCTCCACCTTGTACACGAAGGAATCCATAACAGCCCCATGTCAGAGGACTTACTCCACTCTGGATCTCTGGGATATTTGTTTTCTGCATATCTCTCTCTCTCTCTCTCTCTTTCTTTTTTCTTTTTTTTTTTTTTGTCTTTATTCAAGGTGTTTATTACATCTCAGAGGGTGTACATGCACTGGGTTTTTAAACTGAAATACAAAGAAAAGCCATTGGTTCTGAGCATGGGGGCCCTGTCTTCTTGTGCTGGCTATATTTTTATGTGCACATGCTTTATTTCCTAACTAGACATGGAGAATAGCCTGGAGCAGTGAAAGCATATGATAGTGTGAAGAGCATGGGCTTGGAAGACACGCAGAGCAAAACTCAAATCTCAACCTCCTTTCCCAAACTAGATGTGCACCAGTTTTCTCTCCTATAAACAGGCCACAAAGAACTGTTGTAAGGAAAAAATAAGAAATAAATGTAAAATTCCATGTGTAGTGTCTCCCCATAGCACAAGCTGGTGTGCACACATGCACACACATCATTAGCAAAAGAGAATACCCTTCCTGAACACAAAACGTGTTTGCTTTAAGTTCTTTTGCATCCTTTACCTCACCAAGGTGAGGTTTGCACATAGTACTTAACAACATTATAACATTCCTTAATAAGCAGAATTTGTTAAGGGTCTGGTTTATTAGACTCTTAGCAGTATACTTAAGGTACTTTGTTATACAATATGGTACCATGTTTCCCAAGGAGGTATGATTTTAAGGCCTCAATGTGCTTCAGAGACTTGAGGGCTAAACTGGCAAACATAGCATTATTTTCATCCATAATAGGTTTGCAAGCTCCTAGTCAACACCATAAAAACATTTTTATTTTAAAATTTTACAGACCTACCACCCCTTCTCTAAAGGTATTTTTACCTCCTCTATACCTCTGTTTTGTTTATTTCCTTAGCTGTTTCTCTATAACAGAGAAATTAAATGAAGTTTTAAAAATTCAGACCAAGAAATAACAGAAAGATCCAGATGATATTTTTTTCTAAGGAATAAGAAAGGCAGAAACAGTATTTGGGACTGGGGAGAGTCTTAAAATCACAGTCAGGTAAGCATTAGGATGACTTTGATTTTAAGTGACAAAAAAAAAAAACAACTTGAACCAAATGAAGGGGCTGGTGGGAGGAACTTTTTATAATAAGAATTGTTAGTTTTCTCATGAAGTCCAAGGTCTGTGGAGCAGTACAAATCAGTTATTTAAATGCCAGCCATTCTCTATCCTTTTCTCATAGCTCATCGCTGCTACCTTCTGTGTATCTGTTTCACGTCTCTCTCTTCCCTGCTTGTTCCCTGTCTCACCTTCACTCTCCCTCAAGGCCTTCTTGCTTCTCTTGTCCATTTGGCGGATGACTTAGCCACCAACAGCTCTGAAGCAGTACATCTTAGGACTTTAGTTATCAGATATTCATTGAAGATATTTCTCAGTTGTAGTCCAAAGCCTTAGGATAAGATGTTCACTGGCACAGTTTTGGCGAGTTGCCCAAATCTAGATCTATCAGTTGTGGCCAGGGGATAAGCTTACATTGTCCAAATTAGCTATCCCAGAATAACCACAGAAATGAGGGGAAATCATAAAAAGAGGATAGGGGATTGAAGTAGAAGAACAAAGTGTTCCATGCAGGAGATATGGCCTTTGGTAGTTCTCATACCTTCAACAGGACGCCCTTCTGGCATTTCCTGATCTGTTACAACGTGCAATGAAACAGAAGGCCAAAATGTCTTCACCCACGACTAAGGGTGATTCGGTAACCCTAACTGAATATGGCAATTGTAGGTTCATGCAGATATATTCGATGATAAGGCACAGTGAAGGAGTCCTGACTCTCTAGAAAAACAGAGATGAAATAATGGATTAAAGCCTAGTGATAGGTATAACTTTGTGGTACTTTGCAGTACTTTGCACCCATCAAAACCATGCTTTTAAAGAAGTTAGAATGATACAGAGCAATTCTCCCAAAAAACTGTTCAGTAAAAGGGAAGGGCATAGAATTTATATAGCATAATTCCAAATGTGCAAAATATATTGAAACTATAATGATACAATAATAATTATATCTGGATGTCAGGATTATGATGAGTTTTATTTTATTCTCTATAACCTTTCTAGATTTTCTAGATTTTTTTTTACCAAAAATATTTTATGGCCATAAAATTAAAGGATTAAAAGGTTTAGTAAAATGTTCATTAAAGGGTAGACACAGGTCACTCACAGGTGGGTTGTATCACATGTACCACACAAAGTACCAGGGAGCTATGGTTCAGGAATTCTGCTATTCTTTTTCAGAGTTCACCTGGTTATCATTAGTGACAATTAGCCTGTGGTTAACCCAGAGAAGATTTGCCTAAAAAGGTACTAAGTTGCTGGGAGTAAAGAGAAGACTGAGGGAAGGAGGGAAGTCTGAAAGCAAGTTAGCCACGCATCCCAAATTCCATACACAAGTTTTCTCACTTCACAGGCACACTGTGAACCCAGGCCTGCCACGTACACTTCCTTATCTCAACAGCTCTTTTGTGGATCAATCAATCCCATATGTACTTTCTATGAGCACTCTTTCCCTATTAAAACAAAAAAATATATTATTTGAAAATTCATTTACTCTCCTTTTTAGTAGGAGCCATTCCAGCCCTGCTCAGCCTAAGCCCCTGGTTATAGGACTAGTTGAAGAGAATAGATTTCAAACTGCAGCAGTGAAGACAAAGGGCACAGCCAGACTCCAGCCAGGCTTATTGGACATTTATAATTGAACTTAGAATTCTCTAACCTTAAGTACTGAGGGTCAAACACTTCTCTGTAGTTTAATCTAACACTTAGATTGGCAGCATCAGCTTAACTTTTAACAAGGAAAACCATCAAAGTTAAGGGCTTACAAATTCTGTGAGTCTGTAAAGTTCAAGAGAACACTAGAAATTTATAATCCAAGTCAGTTTTGATAATCACAGAGCTGCACATCCTGACAGAGGAGTGAACATGTAAATGGTGCAGACTCTTTCTTCATGTTTACCAAGACAGACATTTCCATGACCTTTGTCTTCCCCAATCTTTCAAACGTGAGAGTATTTGAGTGCCGGGTCAATTACACTCTTCCCCAGCCGCTAAGGCAGCTTTAAAAAATATTGTTGTCACTGTGTCAGATCAAGTGGAGAGGAGCAGAAATATGACTTGGGAGTCTCAAAAGGTATTAGGCAGCAGGTTAGGTAGAAATTAAATTCCTTTTGCTGGGATTCCATATAACACCCTGAGAGAGCGAAAATGTTCAATTCTCTTTATTAGTGCTGGATTTATAGTTCAAAATGGAGATTAAATTAAGAAAAAAATATCAAAATTGATGTCCTAAATAGCTCTTTAAATTCAAGCTCCTCAATAATGTGCTTCAGCACCTGATCTGACAACCTGAGCTCCAGGGTCTCTCTTGAGATAATCTGTTGCGCTCATTGCTATTGAACCAATTTTTATAAAACTACTTTCATCATGCTAGCCCTGTGCTCAGAAAACTATAACAGCTTTGACTATCCATGAAACAAGTCTGGATTCCTCTGTCCAGCTCTCAGGAGCCTCCAAAATCCAGGCTAAACCTGCCTGGTTCACCTTCTCACCAGCTGCTCCAACTAACCGTTCTCCTACCTGGGATGGCTCATTGCCCTACAGCCTTCAGCCACACTCAACTGTACCCCAGCCTCTGGCCTTTCTTTGTGCTAGTGCCCTCTGCTCCAAGCATCAAAACCCACCCTCAATGCCTGATCAAGTCCTATCTCATCATTACACCTTCCTTGACTTCTCCAGTCCAGAGGAGTCTTGCCCTTTTCTGAATTGTTGCAGCACTGGTGGGTCTGATGGTAACTGATATTCACTAAGAATCCACTACAGGCTGAGAGCTCTGTGTGTGTTGTTTTGCAGATACTCTTTTATTTCATCTTCGGAACTCTGTAAGATAATCACAATTACCTTATTTCATCATCAACGAGAAAAGTTAGGTGTTAATGCAATTTAGTTCCTCTGAAAACATGAGCTGTATGGAACCAGGAGCATGTCATTTTCCACCTTTATTCCCTACTGATGGGTGCCCAACGAATATTTCGTTGCACTTCCACAACTGTATAGAGTTCATAAGTGGAAGAGCTAAAGTTCAAACCTATAGCCTTTCTCCAAACACTATAGCCTTAAGTGCACATACAGACACAGGCAGGTAGTGATATATCATGATAGATCATGCCAGTTGATCATTGGCTATGACAGGGGGTGAAGCACTCCAAGACTATACCTTCACTGAATAGTTCTGTAGCAAGGTGAGTGGCATGAGGGGCTTTGTCCCCCAGTCCTGTCCAGCACACAGTGTAAGAGCATTGTGTCTCCACCAACACACAGCATAAGTAGGAGCAATGTGCTCGGAGTGCAAATGCAGCTTCAGGGTGGGTCTCTCAGCCACTGTCACCCACTTCCAACCACACTGCCCCCATCAAACCCCTCCTGCACAGAAATGCTGTTGTTGCCATTATGCAATGAAAATAATTACCAAATTTACTAATGAAACCTCATACGTACTAATATACTTACTCTCCAACACTTCCAAATGGATCACAAATACGCAATGCATATAATCCTCCCAGCTCCAAAATCAACATCAAGTCACAGATGTGACAGAACAAAAGCTGTAGAGGACTCATATTAGGTGATACCTACCTCTTTTAATTGGCACTGACCAGTAGTGACAAACTATGTATTGCAATAGCTCTCTGATATTTTAGGGTTCTGGGTCCTCACGTGTCCTGATGAAAGGCATGGATACTCATGTGGCTTTTGAACCATGACATCTTAATGGTTGAAATTAAATTTAGAAAAATTAATGTCTTGTATAATTTCTCTAATCAAAAGGTAAACCAAATTGTATATCTTCTTTTTTCCACTCAACACACAGAAGTATTGACTAAGGTGAGAGTTCTATGTTTGAAATTAACATGTTCATGACACAGATGGGATCAAGAACATTTTCTCTGGCTCGTTGGTTCATGGAACTCACCATAATAAATAAAGATTTTCTCATTAAAGATAATGACTCTTGTTCAAAGGAAGATTACTAGATTAGTATTCATAAATTTGTTAATTATGCATCCTTGATTTAATGATATAGAAGCACTGAATTAGATACAATGAAAGAAGGAACAATGTGTTACACTTAGTTGCTGCTTCTCACAGTTTGGGATTTAGGAGGGCTGTGACCATAATTCATTAATTAATAGGACTTTAAGAGAACCAAAAACCAGGAGAGGTGTTCAAATGAGGTATTCAAATACATCCTTCCCACTTAATGCACAGAAACAAGAGAGTTTCTCTGAGCTTGAGCTTAAATTATGTACACATTAACTTCAATTATTTTAAATACTGAAAGGTTTCCCTCATTCTACTATTTATTTTACTTTATCTGAACTCCTATATTTATCTCTCTCCCCAACTAAACTATGCACCAAGAGCTGACTTGAAGTTTTATTTACATTTGTCTCTTCTAATTCCCAGCACTGTTCTAGCACCATGTCACGTGCCTCTAGTAAACAACTGGGAAACTGAGTTCCTGGAAATTAAAAATATGAAAATAATTTTATTTGGTTAAGTAATTAGGGCCTTTATTAGGGCCTAATATGTACTGAGCACTCTATGACCTACTTTATGTGTATATTAGCTTTAATCTTCATGACAACCTCACAAATTAGGATTTTTACATGTAAGGAAAAGGCTTAAAGTTGAAAAGCTAAACAAAAGCACACAGCTGTGAGTGGTAAAACTAAGACTCGGATCCAGGGATGTCTGTCTACTCCAGGCTGCCTCCTTGAAGATACAAAGCAAGGGCCAGTAGCCCCTTGTGCTGAGGGATGGGCATCCACACAGGGCCTTCTCCACGTCCCCCAGTGGCGCCTGTGATCTGCAGTGCCATCTACAGCCTTTGTTTGTAGAGCCGGTTCTGCTGCCTGCTGTGTATGAGCAATCCTCTTACCACAGGGTAGCAGTTAGAGGTCAGATGCTGCAACTTCAGCTGCCAACGTTTTTAAAAAGCAAATGAAATTAGAGTGGAAATTTGGGAAATCCCATGCCACGTGGCCTCTGCGATGCTCCATCTGTCAAGAGTTGGTTATGCAGACTTTAGAAACTGTCATTCATTTGACAACTTTGCATTATTTCTTCTGGGAAAACCCATTGCCAGGCTCAAAGCATTATCAATTTCATTTTCTTTTCGCCTGAACTTCCCAGCAAAAAGCCTTACTGTCAAATTTTCTGTGAAAGCATAATTAAAAATTCTATTCCTAAACCATCTTTATTTACCAACCTACATACTATAATATCAAATGGAAAAGCGTTTCCTTCTTTATCTTGTTTTTTTTTTAAATTTGAGTTATGCCATCTTATAACAGTCCCAAAAAGATATTGAGATCTGTAAAGGAAACTGCTTTTTTCAAGTTTTCGCAGAGACATCAAAGAGGCTTTAAGTCAGGGTCAACATAATACTAATAATCACATAGTTCCATTCTCTGAGCCCAAGCAGAAATCTCATGAGCTTTTCAACTTAATAATAAAAACCATCAAAATCTCTTAGAAATCCATACGCTTCCAGTGGAACAATTTAATTGTTACCAAGGCTACAAGGTTACCCAGTAGTATAGGTTAAAATAATAAAAAAATATGGGGAGAAGGTGTTACTTCAAATCATCTCTCTCAACTTTTGCTGGGTCCTAGTGATTGTCTACGTCTATGTTTCATCCAAATAAAGAATGGTTCAGGGAACATATGTCTTAGAATTACACTTTGTTTTTTAAGTACTTTTCTCTCCTCTTCTTGAACACAAAGAGCTCATAGAGTACAGTCTCTCTGTAATTATAATATGAAATAAAAGGTATCATAAGTGTTTTGATATCATTTATATATTCTGGATTCATTTTGCAAGGTTGTAACCACATTTACTAATTGAATCTCTCTAAGAATTTCCTAGAGATTTCCATTTCCTTTCCCAGATACACAATCTTCAAAGCACAGATTTTTGTTCTAACCGACCAGGGTTTGAGTTCATAAATCCACACCTTTCCCAGCTGCATTAAACTCTAAAGTTACAAAACTTCCTGGAATATCAGTTTCTTTATCCATATACTGAGGACAATTAGACTTACCTCCAAGTGATGCTGTGAAGATAAAATAAGTAAAATACTTCATACAGTATCTGGTATATTCGATTCTAAATAAATAGAATTTTCCCTACCTAAAACTATAGTTCCTTCTGGGTATAAGTGGCTCGTGCCTGTAGCCCAGCTACTCAGGACACTGAGGCAGGAGGACTGCTTGAGCCCAGGAGTTCAAGGCTGCAGTGAGCTATGATAACACCACTGCACTGCAGCCTGGGCAACAGAGCAAGACCCCCTCTCTAAAAAAAATAAAATTAAAAAACTACAGTTCCTACATTCATGCTTCATTTGAGCATGGCAGGATTTTTAAATAAATCAACACAAAGCAAAGGCATATTGATTCTCTTCGTCTGTTTTTCTCTTTGAAATCTTCATTTTATAAAAAAGATCCTGTGATGCCTGCCTATCATGTTCCCTTTCATGTAATAACTAGATTGGTGATTTATCAACAATAATAATGTCAAAATATGAATGAATAACTTCTATGATTCTGCTTGTGAATAACAATGAGGATAAGCTTTCAAATAACACATAGGAAAATAAAAACAAAATTACTTACCTTTAATTCTTTCCTTCTTCTAACAAGAGAAAGGTATTTATCAAAATATAAAACAAAAAAAGAACTTTATAAGTCAATTTTTGAGTAGCTATAGTTTCATAAGAGCATAGTTATACTCTGAAGAGAATCTTGTTTTCAGCTTTAGGCAAACTGGAAAGAAATTGGGATTTGGTCCTGCTTCTGCCATTAAGTCACATTATTATTTGGGAGAAATCATTAATCTTGTTGAATCTCAAGCTAGAGCTTCTGTCAAGCTAGCCCAGGTGTTGGCCCACTAGGCCCCTGGGCCAAACTCTGCCTGCTTCCTATTTTTGTAAATAAAAGTTTATTGAAACACAACCACATCCACTCATTACATATTGTCTGTGGCTTCTATTGCACTACATCAGCAGAATTGAGTAGCTGCAACAGAGACCAAAAGGCTCACGAAACTTAAAATATTTGCCATCTAGCTCTTACATAAATTTTCAGTTTTGATGAATTTCAATTTGACAATTTTTTAATGGTTTGTGCTTCCTATATTCTACTTAAGAAATAACCTATGCTAAGGTCATAAATATTTCTTCTATTTTTTTCCTATAAGTTTTAGAGATTTAGGTTTTACATTTAGTTTTTTAATTCAATTCAAGTTAATTTTGTATATAATATAAAACAATAATTGAGTTTTCATTTTTTGTAATGTAGATATCCAGTTGCTCCAACAATATTTCCTAACATACTTTCCTTTCTCATTAGATTGCTTTGGCACATTTGTTGGACATTAATTGACTATGTATTTGTGGTCTAGTTCTCAACTCTATTCTGTTCCACAAATTTCTATGTCTCGCCTATGCCAATACTATATGGCAGTGATTATAGTGGAATTATAGAAATACTTGAAACCAGATTGGGTAAGTTCTACAACTTTGTTCTTTTTCAGATATTTTGGCTATTATGAATCTTCTGAATTGCTGTATAAATTTTAGAATAAGCTTGTCCAGGTGTGATGAAAGATGGTAAACAAGAAACACCTCTAGCCAGAGTGTCTCTGGAAGAAGGAAAGACTTTAGATGACAATATTTTATGGTCTATGGTATATAAGCTTTTATATATTTTTAAAGATATAATAGTATCAATTTAACAGTGGGTATATGTGGTGTTTGTATTTCCATTCTTGTGATACTTCACTTAGAAAATGGACTCCAGCTCCATCCAGGTTACTACAAGAGGTATTAGTTCACCATCATTTTTATGGCTGAATAGTACTCCATGGTATACATATACCACATTTTATTAATCCACTCTTGTATTGATGGCATTTTGGTTTGTTTTCACACCTTTGCAATTGTGAATTATGCTGCAATAAACATTCAAGTACAGATGTCTTTTTTTTTTCAGATGTCTTTTTTATAGAATGTCTTTTTTTCATTTGGGTTAATACCCACTAGTGGGATTGTAGGATCAAATTGTAGTTCTTCTTTTAGTTCTTTTCAGTATCTCCATACTGCTTTCAGTAGAAGTTGTACTGGTTTGCAGTCCCACCAGCAGTGTATGAATGTTCCTATCTCTCTTCATCCACGCCAGAATTTGTTGTTTTGGGACTTTTTGATAAAAGCCATTCTCACTGGAGTTAAGTGATATCTTGTTGTGGTATTGATTTGCATTTCCCTGATGATTAGGGATGTTGAGCATTTTTTCATATGTTTGTTGGCCAAAGCATTTCTTTTGTTTACTTTAAAAAGTAGTTTTTATATCCAAGAAGACTGGGAAACGTTATCCTAGGCCAATCTGTAGTAAAATTTTTACTAACTGCCAATTAGGAAAGTAAATTTGTTCAAGTTGTACATCTAGTTAGTGAAGGTACAGGGACTTGGACCCAGGTCTCTTAACTCCTAATCTGGCTGATGGTTTCACTACTGCAGAACAAAAGAAAGTCTTAACTTTTCTGTTTAATTGACAATAATTACTCTTTACAATCTCTCCTCAACTACTGTTTTCAGTTTTAGCATCCCTTAATTTTATACTTGATCCCTGGCTTTTGGCTCAGCTAATCTCTCTTTTATTTGTGAATGCAACTTGTATTTTTTCCCTGGGTATCACTATTTAAATTCCACTTGCCCTTTAGGAGCCAGTTTTGACCCTCTTCCTGATATTACCTGCCTGAAACCCCCAATCCAGTGTAATTTCTCCTACCTCTTAACTCTCATAGACATTTCTAAGTCATTCTAAAGGTAATTAATTGTTCCTGTAACATTATGCATGATGTACTACTTGATTTTCATTAATTTGTAAGTTATTTATGGAGTTTTTACTATGTTTTAAGGACCAAAGATTTAGCTGGGCTGGCAGTGGCTCACACCTGTAATCCTAGGACTTTGGGAGGATTTATTGAGGGCAGGAGTTAGAGACCAGCCTGAGCAAGTGTAAGATCCCATCTTTACAAAAAATAGAAAAATTAGCCGGGCATGGTGGCACACACCTGTAGTCCCAGCTACTCGGGAGGCTGAGGCAGGAGGATGGCTTAAGCCCAGGAGTCTGAGGTTGCTGTAAGCTATAATCACACTACTGCCATCATGCCTGGGCAACAAAACTAGACCCTGTCTCAAAAACAAGCAAACAAAAAACGAAAACAAAACAAAACAAAAATCCTGAGGATTCACTGATACACAGGAAACACATAATCTCCTGTTTTGGATTTGACAACTTAATAAACTTTTTTTTTCCTGCAGTTACTCTGTTTCTTCTAAGTGTTTGCAAATGGACAGTGACTTTATCTCTACCCTAAAATAGTGTCTAATGTTGAGTAGGTTCAAAAAATACATGTCAAATTATCTTCTCAAGAAAAGAAGTGGTTCTTTTTCTTTTACACAGCACCTGCTCTATTTTTCTGCGAAGGTTTCCTGACTTTGTGAGATTAATATGGCTTTCCTTGAATGAAAACTTTTGGGTGGTTCAGCTGAAAATGTAGCACTGATTTAGTACCTTGAAGTTATTTTGAATTACCCAACAATCCTAACCTTTGTTATTGCAAAGGAAGGGATGGGAGAAAACAAAAAGTTGAGCTGTGAATGGTACTTTATATCAAAGAAATGCAAAGTCTCATAGTAGGAAGAGGGAAGTGGCATTTCCTTGCCATGCAACTATTAGGAGCAGAGTAATTTTAACAGGAAGGTTTTATTGGAATGGTTCTTTGCATAATAGGCAATCATTTTAATGAGCACTTGAATAATATGTTCAGTGGTATAGACAATTGTGTTAGTGATGAAAATATTCAGTAGCTTTAGTTTTAAAAGGTGTAGTAATATGGAGAAAAATTTTCTTTTGATTTCTTTATATTCTGAGATTCTTATATTTTTCATGGTGCAAATAGAAGTTATTCCAGAGAGTGGCATATGTGAGGCATTTGTGCCTCAAAATGTACTGAAGCTTGCTTATTGGTGATGGTTTCTGGTCCCCAATACTTGAATTATTTCTAAATTAAGTAATGTGGCACAAAAGAATTTCTTTCTTTGTTTTATGTTATAGTCACTGAAGGGAAAGTCACTGGCTTTGCATGTAGTACAGAGGAGGAGGCCTAGGCCAAGAAGACCTCTCCAATAGTGTTCACTTGCTAAAAAAAATTAACCCAGTAAATATTAAGCTTTCCAATGCTCATGAATATTTATTGCTGCAGCCAAGAGAAATTTTTAGATCAAAAAGAGAGGTTTTAATTAGAAATTCCTTGGTGATATCTTTTCCTTACATATTTCATGTCTGAAGTTTTGTGAGTTGAAGTTTAGAAAATACTAATTTCCTTGATATCATCTTTGAATGTCAAATCAATTTCCTAATATTCTTCCTGTAAAATTAAAAAGGATTTTTTTGAAGTTTTTATTGGTCTGTTTGCTTTCCATTATGTCATCATCATTCACCCACTGAATATTATAGTCTATTGGGAAATATATTGGAAAGAGCAATGAACTTCAGAAGTTCCTGAACTATACTTCCTTTAGGACAATATTGATCATAACTTATTTTCTTAGTAAGTGTTCAATAAATAAAACTTATTCATGTCCAGGTTCTGCTTGCAATCTTTTTGGAAAAGTCCCACATGCTAAATAAATTTGTGTGAGTGTCTCTTTTCATTGCAGTTGTGAAATGAAACCAGCATGGTAACACACTGAACTCTTTTGCATCTTATCTTCCCTTGCCTTCCTTCCCTTTTTCCTTTCCATTTTGGGCTTATGCCTTCCAAATAAAGCGTTAGCATCTAAATTCTTGCCTCAGAGGTCCCAGAATTTCTAGAGGACCCAGGCCAAGACAATACCTAGTACCTTTCTTGTGATTTAAGAGAAGTTATTACCTTAGATTCTATTTTCTGACTTTAAGTTATACTTTCTTTATGAATACCTTTCTGATATGTAAGAATCCGGTGGTGGATTTTTATGCCATATATTACTGACCAGGACATAATCTAAATTATCTAGATATGCTTAATCAGATTCTATACCATCTTCTATCAAACAAAAAAAAAGAAAAAAAAGAAAAGAAAATAATAACAATAATAATAGCCAAAAAACAGATAGCCTAAATTAATAGAGGTTTGAATTTTAATAGAGAATGGGCTTATGAGCTAAGAAGACGTATGTCCAAAAATGGATCTAGGATTATCTGTGAAAATAGGATAATCTCTTTTATATTCCATCCAAAGAAAAAATGTTTGGGAGCCTTTATTTTCATTTGTGTGGAACTACATGTTTCTTTACATTTATTTTGTAAAATACCTTGAGACATTTCAGAGTATTACAATACCTAGGCACATTTATAAGTAGAATAAAATTTTTATTTTAAAGATGCAGAGGTTAAACCAAGTCTAGAAGTCTTACAATATTTGCAGAAAAGAGCTCTGGTCTCAGAATTTGGAGATCTGAATTATACTTCTGGCTCTACTGCTATCTGGCCGTGTAACCTTGGTTAGATCACAGAATTCTTTCTGATCCCTAGTTTTCCTGTCTACTAAATGAGGAAGTTGTTCCATCTTTAATAGTACTTACTCACCTTGGGCCCTAATGACTTCAGAGTTTATGTAAGCCTGAATAAGCAACAACCTTAACATTTATAGTTAAGGTAGAATGTTCCATCTTTATAATTTTTGAAGGTAACCTTGTCATAGCCAGAAGAAAAAGATAACAATGGAATGGCAATGACTAATCTATTATCCAAACCCCACATATTAATGATTCATGTATTATAGAAACATGAACTGTGTGGAAAACAATGAATTTTTATAACATTAATACTTTGTCAACTAAGACCTGAATGAGTAAATTTTATATGAATCCTTCCATTGTGAGAACCATGACTATTTTTCTGTTCTGATAGTGATATGCAAGGCTCTGTATGTTCCGTTAAAGACTTATTGCCTAAGTTGCTAGTGTGCATGCCAAAGAAGCGTAATGTTTTGAATTGTTGATTCCAAAACACTAAATTATTTTCTGGAGTAGTCAAACATTCTGCTCAGAGATTCTATTTTCCTTCAGCATAGCCAGTCTTGTGTGCTTGAAACTTTTGTATATTGTATTGGGTGTCAATTTATTCCTACAGGAAATCATTGACATTGATTTTATGGGGTGGTGAAGGCTAAAGTTTGAGGACAGACTTCTGCTTTGCTTGCTACTGAGTTTGCTTTAAATGACTTATATAAACCTGTGAAGAACGTGATATATATCATTATGTATGAGAAACTTTGTTGGTGATAATCATTGAATGTTTATTTATTATGCACTGCTCACTTTTACAGTGACTGCTGTATCACTTTATCTTTATATATTTTTGCCATTTTGGGTTTCTTGATGTATTTTGATTAGCTTTGTAAAATACTTCTTCTTCTTCCCCATTTACTTTTCTGCTTTATTAATGTTTGTGTCCCCACTCATAGCACTGGAAAATACTTCTGTAAAGTTTATTTAATCAGAACATAGTCAAGAAAACAAATAGTTAAGAGGAAAGTAATATAATTGTTAATGTAGAATTATTAATAGAGTAAAAATTTGAACATTTGATGTATAAGGCTCATTCTGACACTAATCTATTGCATGACTTTGGAAAATTTCATTTAACTCTTTGGACAATAATTTCCTTATCTAAATATAGGCATCGTAGTACCTAATCTATTTTCTTCACAGATTAGCATGAAGATCAGTGGGATAATGAATGTAGATGCTCTTTGAAATGTAAAAAGTATTGGTCACAGATAAGATATTATAGAACTAGAGAAGCACAGAATATTGGAGATGAAAGAAACCTCAGAAACCACGCAGTTCAGTTGTTCTCAATCCTAGTGTGGAATTACACTGCTACCTTGCAATCATGTGGGGTGGGTCAAAAGACTGTATTTCTGACAATGACCAATAATTTCCATTTCTACCCATGAAAGAGTAGCTGTTTCTCTCTCATGAAAACAACTAGAAAATTGGAAAAAGTATAGTAGTTTGGTATAGGTATAAATGTCTATGACAGTGCATGGCATATTGGTAGTAAAGTAAAGAGTATGTTTGGCAGTAGACAGTGACTTGTTAATTTCAGGATAGCAGTAGTTATGGAAGACAAAACTGGAAGTGTAGTTGATGTTAGATCATGGAATATTGCAAATCCAAGACTAACCAATAAAAAACTTTAAATAAAAACTGCAGCTCCTAGCCAATTGAGGAGATAAAATAACATCCTAAAATTAATTAATCCAAAAGAAGTCATGAAAAAAGGAAACCAAATCAAAGAACAGATGGAAAAATAAAAAACAAACATTAATAGCAAGACAGTAAGTTTAAATTCAACCATATCAGTAATTACATTAAATGTAAGTGGTCTAAACACTCCAATTAAAAAGCTGAGATTGATAGGCTGCATAGAAAAGCAAAATATAACTTTATGCATTCTATAAGAACTCAAACTGAAATACAAATACACAGAGCAATTAAAAGTAAAGGACTGGAAAAAACACCATGTAAATTCTAAGAAAGCTGAGATAATAATATTAATATCAAAGTAAAATTCTAAACATGGAATATTATTAGAGATAAAGAGGGATAGTTTGTAATGATAAACTTCAATTCTTGAAGAAGACATAGAAATCCTAAATGTGTATTCACTTAATAAAAGAGCTGCAAAATATATGAAACTAAAACTTATAGAACTCAAAAAAAAGATAGAAATTCACAATTAGAGTTAGCAATTTCAACACACTTCTTTAAGTATCAATAAAATAAGAAGACTTAAGTAGTAAAGACATAATAAGATTTGGACAATACTGTCAGCCAATTTGATCTATTTGATGTTTATAGAATACTCTACCCCACAACAGAACAATACACATTTTTTAAGTGTATGTGGACATTCAGATAGATTTTATGCTAAGTCATTAAAACATGGCTCAGTAAATTTGAAAAGATTGGAGTCATTCAACATATACTCTCTGATCTCAATGAAATTATATCAGAAATGAATAAGAGTAATAATACACATGTAAAATTCTCAAACATTTGGAGATTAAACAATATACTGCTAACTAATCCATGGTCAAAGTGAAAAATAATAGGGAAATTTTGGACATATTTTGAACTGAATAAAAATAAAACATAATACAACAAAATTTGTAAGATGTAGCTAAAGCAGTGCTTAAAGTAGTATTTATCTCAGGAAAGTGACTAGTATACATTCAAAAATAAATTAATGTAATTGACTATATTAACATATTAAAGAAGAAAATCCATATGATCAACTCTATAGATGCATAAAACAGACATCTGAAAAAATTAAACAACTATTCATGATAAATATTCATAGTAAATTAAGAATTGAAAAGAATTTTCTCAACCTAATACGGCTGACATCATATTTAATGATGAAAGACTGAATGCTTTCTTTCTATGATCAAGAACAAGGCAAGAATGTTTGTTCTGATCACTTTTACTCAGTATTGTACCAGAGGTCTTAGTCAGTATAATAAGATAAGACAAAGATATAAAGCCCAGTCAGATTGAAAAGGAGGAAGTAAATCTGCCTTTATTAAAGCATAACATTGTATACACAGAAAATTCTAAATGATTTACAAAAAAGCAAGGTCACAAAATACAAAGTCAATATAACAAAACAATTGTATTTCTATATACACTTCATTTAAATATGAACAACAAAACCAACCCATTTGCAGTGGCATTCAGAAACAAGAAATTATTCGAGAATAATTTTTAAAACTTATGCACACATATGTAGGTAACATTCATTGGGTGTCACGCAGGTGAGAGGAGGGAGGAGGGGATGGGTAAACTCACACCTAACTGGTGAGGTGCACACTGTCCGGTGGATGGGCACACTTGTAGCTCTGACTTGGACAGCGCATAGGCAATTTATGCAGCCAAAGCATTTGTACCCCTGTAATATTCTGAAATTTAAAAAAAAATTTTTTTTACATTACTTGAATAATTATAATTGTACTTTTCTTTACAACATGTCAGGACATTCAAAGGAGTCATTGATTTAGAAATACTGAATTAAAAAGCTATTGTGAATTTAACAATGTTTTAAATATATTTTTCTTTATTGTAAACAATAGCTGTATATTCATTTGAAAAATTCCCATAGGTATAAAGCTTATCATATTATGGCTTTAATTTGCATTTCTCTGATTATTGATAAGATTGTACATCATTTTGTTTACTTTTAGGTCATTTTGAATCTTCTCTTTTATGAAATGCCTATTTGTGTCCTTTGCCCATCTCTCTCTATTGTTATCTTTTTATAATTGATTTAAAGGATATTTTGTGTATTCTATGTACAAAATATTTTTCAGTTTTGCCTTTGAAAATGTTTTTTCCTAGTTTGTGAATAGTCCTTTCCTTTATGGTCACTTATAATAAAAACCCATACTGCATTTTAATGAAGTTAAATTTATTAATAATTTCATTTATGGTTTGTACTTTTTGTTTCCGTAAGTAATTCTTTCCTACCCCAAAGTCATAAAAACTTTCTTCTATGTTTTCTACTAAAAATTTTAAAGTTTACTTTTCATTTGTAATATATATTTTATATATTTCTATGTATAAACAAATATATGCTCATTTTTAAGAATTTAGAAAACAACACAGAGGCAACAACTGTTTACATTTTAGTATATTATTTTCAGTTTGTTTCTATGTTCATGTTTTTAATAAAATTGAAATCAGCTTCTTAATCTGTTTTAACATCATTTTGTAAATATTTCCAATGTAATTAAACAGTCATTAAATATGATTTTTTCTTTTTTCAGCTTTATTAAGGTTTAATTGACAGATTAAAACTTGTACATATTTATGGTGTGTAATGTGACATTTTTATATATGTATTCATTGGGAAATGGTTAGATCAAGTTAATTAACATATCTACCACCTCTTATCTTTTTTTGTGATGAGAACATAAAAGATTTACTTTCTTATCAATTTTCAAGTATACAATACATTATTATTAATTATAGTCACTATGCTGTACAGTAGATCTCCAGAACTTATTCTTCACAACTAATTGAAACTTTGTACCCTTTGACCAATATGTCCCTATTCCCCCATCCTCCTAGACCCTGATAATCATCATTCTACTCTAAGCTTCTATGAATCCAACATTTTGATTCCACATGAGTAAAATTATGCAACATTTGTGTTCCTGGCTTATTTCACTTAGCATAATGTTCTCCAGATTCATTTATGTTGTCATATATGACAGGATTTCTTTTTTTTAAGGCTGAATTGTATTTCATTTTATCTATCCACATACACACACATGCACACATATATATGTCACATTTTCCTTTTCCATTCATCCATTGATAGACACTTAGGTTGATTTCATATCTTGGCTTAAAAACTATAGTAATAAAAACAACATGGTACTTGTATAAAAATAGACATATAGACCAATGAAATAGGATAGCCCAGAAATAAATCCACACATTTATTAACTGATTAACTGATCTTCAGCAAAGATACTGAGAAGACACAATGAGAAAAGAATATGTAAACAATATGTTCAATAAATGGTGTTGGGAAAACCAGATATCTACATGCATGAGAAAGAAATTGGACCCTTACCTCACACCATATACAAAAATCACCTCAAAATGGATTAAAAACTTAAGCATAAGACTAGAAACTCTAAAACTACCAGAATAAAACATAAGAGAAAGCTTCTTGACATTGGTCTTGGCAAAGATTTTTTTGGATGCAACTCCAAAAGCACAGTCAACAAAACAAAACTGGACAAATTGGATTACATCAAACTAAGAACCTTCTACATGACAAAGGAAACAATCAACAGAGTAAAAAGAAAACCCGAAGAATGAGAAAAAACTTTGCAAATCGTACATCTGACCAAGGGTTAATATTAAAAATATATAAGAACTCAAACAAGTAGGTAGCAAAAAAACAAATAACTCAATTAAAAAATGGGCAAAGGATCTAGTCATTTCTCAAAAGAAGACATACAAATGGCTAACAAGTATATGAAAAAATGCTCATTATTACTAATCATTAGGAAAATGCAGATTAAAGCCACAATAAATATCACCTCACACCTGTTAAAACAGTCATTGTCAAAAAGACAGAAGATAACAAGTGTTGGTGAGGATACAGAGAAAAAAGGATCCTTGTACACTGTTGGTAGGAAAGTAAATTAGTACAGCCGTTATGAAAACCAGTACGGAGTTTCCTCAAAGAAATTAAAAATAGAACTACTGTATGATCCAGGAATCCCACTCCTGTGTATATATTCAAAGAAAATAAAATTAGTATGTCAAAGAAATACCTATACTATCATATTCATTGTAGCATTAGTCACCATAGTAAAGTTTATTTTTCATATTTAAGTCCATCTGATATGGTTGTTGTAGTGTGAGTTGGGTATCCAAGTTGATTTTTCCAAATGGATAATTACCCTGAATAATTTTTGAATATTATATTTTTCCCCCACTGATAAGCAAAGCCATGTGTGATGATAAATTTTATATGTCAATTTGACTGGGTTAAGGGATGCCCAGAAAGCTGGTAAAACATTATTTCTGGGTATGTCTGTGAGGATGTTTCTGGAAGAGTTTGGCATTTGAACCAGTAGATTGAGTAAAGAAGATTCACTCTCACCAACATGTTCAGGCACTATCCAATCCATTGAGAGCCTCAATAGAACAAAAAGGTGAAAGGGCAAATTCTCTCTCTCTCTCTCTCCCTCTCCCTCTCCCTCTCTATTTCTGCTTGAGCTGGGCCATCCATCTTCTCTTGCCCTTGAACATTGGAGCTCCTGGTTCTTGGGCTTCAGATTCCTGGACTTACACCCCTGGCCTTCTGGTTTCTCAAACTCTTGGCCTTGTACTGGAAGTTACACCATCGGCTCCCCTGGCTCTCAAGCGTTCAGACTTGGACTGAATTATACCACCAGCTTTCCTGGTTCTCCAGCTTACAGACAGCATATTGTAGGACTTCTCGGCCTCCATAATCGTGTGAGCCATTTCCCATAATAAATCTCCTCATATGTCTATCTATATATATCCCATTGGTTCTGTTTCTCTGGAAAACTCTGACTAAAACACCGTATCTGCTTTACATATTCCCTATTTGCATGGATGCATTTCAGCATTCTTTATTCTCTTCCACTGGTCTCGTTATTCAAATTTCTGTCAATGTCACACTGTTTTAATCACTATAGCTTTGTAATAAGTCTTGATATCCACTCAGGCAAATCCCTCAACATGATCAAGCTCCATTAAATATTCAAACACTCCATTGTTCAAAATGTACAATGTTTGGATACCCATTAACATTCACCTACTAAGAAACATGATATAGCACCTTCTCTCTTAGCTTAAACGATTTGTTAGGACACAGGGATATAGGGGACCAAATTACTTAATTTAAATATACAATCACTTACGGACAACTGGAAATAAATTTGCATCATATTCAGGGCTCATATTGTGAGAATAATTCTGCTACCCACATAATAGAAAGAGAAAAGTAAATGCTAAATTACCCAAGTACATCTCAGCCACTTACATGAGAGACCATACAAATAATAACTCTAAATCAGAAGAAAGTATACCGCCTTTGGAGACAAGTACAGTTTTTATTTACCTTCTTATAGAAGTGATGAGTTCAATAGGTGGTGAGAAATTTTTGAAAAATAACTGACTTCTCAAAAATAATCTAATTTTTAAAAAAACTGCCTAAGTATACCCCCAGACCCAATTACTAAACATACAAACACATGTGAGCTTTCTTTGAACATGTCATTTACATGGAAATATATGTGGGGTATTATTTTAAAAGAAAACCTTGAACAAGGTTTACTGTAATACACATGTCACACTTAGTCCTTCTGGCGTGAAATTTTTTTCAAATGATATGCCTCTCCATTCATATGCCACTTTTTTTCTAAACATGACACAATGAAAGGAATTATAGTTGAACACATAATTCTACTTGAATAATCAAGCTCTTTTGGGAAGTCAGTTCTAATGTCTGCAGCTGGGCTGAAAAGGCATTACTGGGCTTGCAGCTACGAGAGCATAAATGTCAGCGGGGGAACACTTGGAAAACAGTAACATCTTCCCTTCACAGCAGCGCTCTTGGTTAAATGGAATGTTGTGCTCTAAACTAAATTACTTCAAGTCTATTTGTGAAGCTCAGTTGGATACATGTTTCTTATATAAACAACGGCTGGAGATAAATCTGCCAAAACTGGCATGCTGATTTGTATTTTTAGTTATGTAAAACTTTTAAACCCAGAAATGGAATCCAAGAAAAGCATGTTATTTTAGCCCCCAAAATTTCCTGGATATTTTGTTGAATACATTAAAATGCTTAATGCATATATTTCCTGATGGTCGCATGGTCATGCAGAAATTATACTCATTTCTATGAACTGTCCCCCAGCGACCAACTTACTTACAGGGCATTTCAGCTGCTACAGAGTAGAAATCGGTAACTAGGGAATTTAAATGTGCTGCCAAAACTCTTCAATATTAAAGACAACAAATAAGGCAGAGTAAGGCCTTTCCCCAAGGAATCAAGACTTAACCACATTTGGAAACAGAAGAAATTCCTTTCTAATGTCTTCATACATTTAAGAGAAGGGCACAATTCAGGAGTTTGTGAGCTATAAATTAGCCAGAGCACCAGCATGGCTTCACCTATGGGGAGGTAGAAATATACGAGTAAAAAACCGAGTAATATATTCTTTTCCATTTAAGAGTGAAGTATGCAAAATTGTGGCAGGGAGAATTGAAGACTTCAGAATTCCAAGGGCCTGTGGTACAGAATAAATTATTCTATGCTCTTCTGATAATTTTTTAAATCTCACTTTATAGCCTCTAGTATATTTTTCTCAGCATCTTCATCATGTATGCCCCCACCTCCACCTCTAAAGCAACTGCATCAGTGATGACCCCAGAAATCTCTAACTATTGTTCAGAGAGAACATAAATTCCTACACCAGTATAACTGGAATTGAAAGTACAATAGGAGCTGTATACATTTTAGGAAACTATTCTCTGTTCAGGTCCCAACAGATAGGAAAGAAAGAGAGCATTTGCTGTTAGGTGTAAAATGCTCTGCTGGGCATACGTGATCCTTTCAACATAGCATCTGATTTGATACATGAGAAACTTTTAACAGAGAAATAAGTGCATTAGCCACTGTTCACTCCCTCCTTCCTATGACAGGTGGCAGTTTAGCTGGGTCAGCGCCTGTTCCAACTCCCTTGTAGCATGCCAAGGCAGGTCAGCTGTGTAATCATACTTCCCAAATTCTATGATAGCTAGCTTTCTACATGTTATTTCACTTCCACCAATCAGGGATGCTTGTGTAAGACCTCGATTCAGAACTGAGTCACGTGGGGAGAAAAGCATGCACTTCAGACTTTGTCCTGGGATGAATTTACATAAGACAAGCAGGGCAAGATGCAGGACACCTACTTTCCTGGTACTGAGCCCAGCAGAGTTGGTGGATGCTGGTGTCAGTAACCGTGGTGGCGATTTCTGGAATAGCAGCTTTATCCTCCTGGCAGAGGCAGCAGCTCCAATAATCGCCTGGTCCTGCACTCTGGTTCTGGCAGTAGTTCAGCCTACTAGAGCGCGTCTCTTCAGGCCTCTCAATGAACCTTTGAGCTATTTCTCTCAATAAATACTTTTCTGGTTAAACAAGCCATAGCAGATTCTGTCGTGTGTATGTAAGAACTCTGAGTACTAATATACCTTCCAAATCTATGAAATATTCTAGAGTTAAGCAGAAAATCACTGAATAAAATAATGACCACTCTAAAAATTAAGTGGATTAAGAACTAAGATTTGTTTTTAACAAATGGTTTGCATAGATATGTAAAAATATCTATAAATCAAACAAAAGAGAAGGACTTTAGACACCAAGAAAATGCAGGCGATCTTAAAATTACAAGCAAACCATACTCCTAAAGTTAATTTGCAGTTGAGTGCTTGTGACCTTGATTGTATTTGTATAAAACATCAGTGTTCTAAACGGTGACTGAGTTCCTAAGTCGCCTCAAAAACATTACATGGGCTTTACTGGAGCAGAAATACCACAAAAGTGCCACACAAATAAAGAAATAAAAGACTATCATATTATGAAACTAGTGATTATACAAAACAGAAAAAATTAAATAAGGAAGAATTTAATTTACTGTGAATGCTGGCTCTTGAGGGGACAAATGAGTTTAATTAGATGAAGAAAACTTAGAAATCATTGTTGAGCTTCTCAACAGAATATTAGAAGTCACGATATTGATTCATTTTATGTCTATTTTTTCAGATAATTATGACATCCCTTTTCCAAGGAATGCATGTACTGCTAATATTATACATATTTTTCAGTTCTAATTAGTGACATTTTGAGGATTCATAAATACAATAGAGAAACAAGAGCCAAAAAAATAAGAAAAGAAATTTTCTGTGGTAACTATTCATTTTTTTAAATGAAGATATCTGTGTAAATGTGCAGTCAAGAGTTAACTCAGCAGGATAGTGGTATTCAAACCCCTGCACATTCCAAAGAAAGGACTGGCCCTTACCTGGTTCCCAGGAGATACCCTTGGAATGTCCTGCCTGATTAGAGTGTCTTTGGATATGAAAGGACTTGGACCACACCAGATACCTTATACTAACAATGATATTTATGGCGAATACCCGTTTTTGTTCTACTTGAACCCTGGACAAGTCTGTATTATTTAATAGTTTGACCTCTGGGGCAGGAGGGGTAGGCTAGACACTGATTAGACACTCCATGTCTACATCATTGACCCCCATTAAAAACCCTGAACACCAAGGCTCAAGTGAGCTTCCCTGGTAGACAATACATCATACATGCTGTCTCACATTTTCACTGGGAAAATTAAGAGCTGTTCGCTGACTCCACTGGGAGAGAACAGCTGAAAGCTTGAGCCTGGTTTCTGCTGGACTCCATCTTATGCACCTTTTCCATTTGCCAATTTTGATCTAAATCCTTTCCCTGTGATGATGAGCATAAAAATTTTTCTAAGTTCCAGAAGTCCTAGTGAATTATCAAAACTGAGAGTTAGGGCACAATCTGGGGCAATTTGATGTTTACAATCTATTTTCAATTATACGAAAATAGGAAAAATGTATGTGAATGATATTACCAATAAAAGACAGAAGATTTGATGGGAGCAGTTTGAGCTTGATTTTTCCACAAGGAGAGAAAAGTATGTGTATATCCACAAGACCTCAAAGTTTGGAAAGAGAAAGATTGAGAAAAGCTTTAGAGGGAGAGAAAGAAAAAGTGGATGTAGCAATATACTAACAAGTAAGGGGTTTACTTTTATGGTTCTTTCAACTTTCCTGTGGCTTTAAAATTGTTCATATACATATTTTAAAAATAGACTTATTAAAAAAAGAATAAATTAGAGAAGGAAGTTATGGTCATGCTGCTCTCTCAAATCCATGAATCAGATGATGAACCAGTAGTTTGCATGACTCAGGTTGCTGCTTTGTTGCGAAGTTGGTATATAGAATTGGGACACATGTGCACATACGAACCATATTCACACACATACACACACCTGTCATTTACGTGTATAGAACATTTGCAATTCAATTATTCATAACATGAAGATTGAATTTAGTATAAAAAGGTAATAATTTTGGATAGATGATTGCATATACAGTATAATTGAGTTTCTCAAATGGAATAACAATGTAACATCAAAATTTTCTTTTCCATTATATAGACACATAGAATTATAAAGTCTCAGAGCTAAGTGAAAATTTGGAGAGTTGTATCACTGGAAAAGTAACATCCAAAGAACTCTCTATTTGTGTAGAATATCATGCTAGTAAATATTATAAGGATAGAAATGAAGTAGATTCAAAGAAAGAAAACAGCACAACCCCTATTCCTGAAAGACTTGAATTCCTGTTGGAAAGATGCAACACATTGTGTTTGTAAATCTTGTCACTTCACACACGCTTGAAACTCTCCTTCTGGAAGATTACCGGGATCCTAGAAGAACCCAAATAAAAAAGCTACATGAAATCTCCCTTAAAATATTAAATTATTGACATCTCAGTCCCACTGCCAAAGTGTCTGATAAAATGTCATAGACAAACACCATGAGCGATTGAAATGCTATTACCCTTGCAGAGTCCCCACACTAGAAATGAGGCAGCTCATAAGAGAGGAAAGAATTTGGGGCTAGGAGTCTTCAGACCTTGGCCAGATCCCAGCTCTGCAATGTGCTGGATGTATAACATGGGGAAAATCATCTAGCATCTCCGAGCCTCAGTTTTCATTATAAAATGAGGACCACAATAATAATTCTGAGGGCTGTGGTAAAAATAAAATGGTTTAAATATGTGGAAGCCTTTGTAATCAATTCTGCAATCTGAATATAATAGATAAGGGGAGTTGAAGGAGATTTTAAGGGTTGATTTCCAGCCACCCATCCCTCAACATTTACCTCTTTCTCACCAGTTTCTCCTTTTACTCAAAGTAGAAGAGCTTGTGCTAATATTAAAATAAGCATCCCTTCATTGAGGGAAGTTCTAGAGGCTGTAATAAAAGAGAGATAACTGACTCTTCCACCTCAAACATCACTTGTTAAGAACAAAGTGCAAACATATACTAAATTAACCTGCTTGAACTAGGAAATACTTTGTTCTGACAAGTTGTAAGGATCATCTGATGCTAGGTGCTTTCAAAAAAATCAAGAAAGTATTGGTTGTGAAGCATTTCTTAAATTGATGAGGCATGTTTCTATTACTTCCTCGGAAAAAAACACACTCTTTCAAGTTGACATTATTTTATAAGAGTGCTTGAATATTAAGAAGAAATATAGCTCTCTATTTAAATAAATGCTCTTAAATCTAAGAATAACTGGATACAAACTATTTTTTAAAAAAGCTTTCAAAGTAGCTGAAAAGCAAAGCCACTGGCCTGAGATAAGAAAATTTTAGAAGGGAACTTCCATTCTTATGGGGGAATCAGGACTGTGATGCCTGAAGAGAGTATTGGACTAGGAGACAGTTAACTTGGGTTCAGCCAAGGCTTGGCCATTGACTCACTTGACTTTAGACAAATCACTTGATGTTTTTGGAACCCAAATTTCTCCAGCTAAATTAGATGCATGTAAAGTTTTTTTCAGCTGTAACATTCCATGTACATCATTATTTTAAACTCCTAATCTAAATTTCATTTACAATTCTGCATTTTCTAAAACTGGAAAATTGTGAGTTGGTCCTACAATATAATTATTGGCAATCTACTTGACCAAAATGGATTTTATCTTCAGAATGAAATGCTTTTAATGCCTAACCCTTGACATGGAGTGCAGTAAAATTCCTCATCAGACTGCCAATGAGCCAATCACATATAGAGTTTACCCCCAAAAAATGCATTTATCACTTAATACGAATTTCATCAATCAAAAGAAAATAACATGAATTGAAATTATAAGTAAATGCATTTTTTTCAAACTGCGGGGTAACTTCTGAAATGACTCCTTTACTGACTTGCCCTGACATTTTCTCTGGCTGTGACATCATCGTGTTATGGAGGGTGAATTTACTTGAATTTATGGAGGGTGAAATACTCCCACCCAGGAGGGAGTGGATACTAATTCTTGCTAGGGAATTCCAAGGAAATTTCACAGGAAAGGTAACCTTTGAAGATTGAAGAAGTTACCCAGGCAAAGAAGGAAGAGAAGGGGACAGAGGAGTCAACAAAAGCAAAACCACAGAGGCTAGCAAGTGGAGAACAGGACAGAACAGCATGATCAGAGTGAATGGCCGATGGACAAGGTAACAAGAGATGATCTGGATGTGGAATGACATGCCAAAGATCTTAAATTCCATCCAGAAGAAAATATATACTGAACAAAGTTTATAACCAAAGTTCCATAATCAAATTTCTGTTCATTTTGAAATGCTAACTCTGCAGACCCCACTTCAGATGTACTATATATGGATAAACTGGAGATGAGGTTTGAAGCAAGGAGACTAAGGTGCTCTCTTGGGGAAAGATGGAGATACAGAAGACAGATTTTAGAGACATTTCAGAGGTGGACGCCCATAAAACCTGACCAGATATGTGTAAAAGTGAAAGCAGAGGAATTAGAAAGAAGGAAAAGTCAGAACTGACACCAAAATATCTTGGGGAAAGGGGGTGAAGGAGCAGTGCTAACCGGAGAAGAAATGTTGAGATTAACATTAGACATATAGACTGGGTGGTGTCTTCAACATATCAAAGTGAAAAGTTCACTTATTTGTTGGGAAAAATGACAATGGAGTCCAAGTGAGAGGTGGATGCTAAAGAGAGATGACTTAAATCTGAGGCTCACTGGTGCCTAAGTAGCAGTAGAGGTTATGAAGGTGGTTGTGCTATCCTTGGGGAAGTTTAGATAAGAGGAAAATAATAGGAATAAAGGGACAGAGAAGGAAGAGGATAATGCAAAGGAGAGTGCAGAAAAGCACTTGAAGATGCTGGAGTCATTGCGTGAGAGGGAAGAGAGCAGAGCAGACCACAACCACACATGAGAGAAGTGAGGGGCTGTTCCCAGAAGCAGTGAGGAAAACACTTATTGATGGTTGATTGTTCCATTTTAGCAGGTGTTTTACAAAAGCGCATACCAAAGGGAGAAGCATATCCGGAGCCACCCAGCAGGTGGCAGGGCCTGCACTCAGTCCTGGGAAGCAGGGCTGTCAGCGAGGACAAAGTAAGTGTAACCGAGGGCCTCCAGCTTGGTCAGAGGGAGGGTGGGCAAAGAGCCTCCGAGGAAGTGATGGTGGAGCTGAGCTCTGATAAAGCAGTGAAAGTTAACTGGGTGAGAAGGAAATGAAACACTCAGGGAGGGACATGGATCACATTTTGCATTTTGATAGGATCTAGTTGAATGGTTTAGTAGATGAATGTAGGCGGCTCTATGAGCATGTGCAATATGATCTTCAAAGGTTACTAATCACTAACAGTGATTCATCCTAAGATGTAGTTTTGAGGCTAAATGTGCTCAGGATTCATTCTTGCTCAATGAAAGACAGTATGAAGGATTATTCTCTGCCCTTCTATTCATCCCTGGGACAAAGATCCATACCTAATTGAAATGTAGAGGTCGATCATTTGTGTTAGAACTACAAGAGTTCCAGAGGACCAGGAAATTATGCCCTTGCTTCCTTTGGAATAAATACAAACTCGTGAGCAAAGTCAACTAAAACTGGAAAAGGCCCTTTGTAATCTGGCTCTGCCTACTTCAACCTCACCTCGTCCTCCTTCCCCTCCTCACCTTGCACTGCAGCCTTACTCAGCCCTGCAGTTCCCCATTCACATCGGTCTTTCTCACTTGTGGATCACTGCCCAGCCTTTTGTCTCTAGCTGGGTGATGCTGATACATCCATCCTTCAGGGCGCAGTTTAGAAAACGCTTCTTCCAGGAATTCTGGGTCTCCAACACTGAGATAAACGAATACACTCTACTTCTCATGCCCATGTACACATTACTCATTTCCAACTTGTAGGCATGCCAAGTCCCCCTCCAGATGTCATTCAGCGGTAGCTGTGGAGAAGGCAGGGAAGTCAGAGAGGCTTGGGGCAAGTGGAAGTCCATGTAAGAGAAGAGAAAATGCTCATCAGGAGCCAAGGAGATCTGGAACAAGGCAGGGAGTGGAAGCCGTTACTCTGCTGCTCAGAGAAATGGCAAGGGATTACTCTGTGAACATAACCCTCATCTATTTCTTTAAGTACCTAAAGGTAAGAGTAACACAGTGGGAGACCATCACCAAACCTTTTCCAATATTCAACAAGAGGATTCTCTAGAAATCTTTCCCATTCCTTGCAAAAAGCTGATTTGCGAAATAGAAGTCCAGTTAGTTACGGAACTGAATCGTTAGGAGACTGCATGGAGGGTAAACTCATTTTCAAATAGAAGAAAGGAGTTTTTGTTTTTAGAAGTTTCGGTGAGGATTGCCTGAAGTTAACAATGACTGGACAGAATGAAATATTGCCTCCCTTCTCACAGATAGAGTGAAATTTTGGGAATAGCACTGCGGTTTATTCCAAGTTTTTGATGTTGATCTGGGCTGTGACTTTTTTCCATCACTCATCACTGAACTGTTACTGTTTTTGCTTTATTTGCATGCTACACCACACAACCACACAAACTGGGAACCAACGCTAACGCTAACAATATAATCATTTTCAGCAAATCCTTATAGTTATTTAAAGAAGTTACAACAGATGGTGGGGGCAGACTTTATGGCAATTCACAGCAATGTTACCAAGCAATTTATAGACAGACTGCAAGCTATATTGAAAAATCAGTCCCAGGACTTGGAAAATTTTACTAAACTTACAGAGAAGTTCAAACTGCCAAACTTCCCAAGGACTGAAATGTGAAGATCAGCGGTTGGCCCAAATGGTATCATTTTCGCCCTGCTCCGGAAATTAAGCAGCTTTGAGCTGATAAAGCCCATAATTTAACATGTAGGGCAAATTGCTAAAGCACTTAACCAGTGAGGTACTAATCTTCCTTTCCTATGTGAACTCGAATTGACTCCTGACAGCAAAATCAATTGAAGAGATTTACCCTAGGGATAGCTTCTAAAAAGCAGTGTAATCAGGAGATAAGGGAATTGGATGGGGAGTGCGTTATCACAGCCCTCCACCAAAGCGCCACCAGCTGCCAAAGGTTTCCCACAACCCTGAGCCTGGAGTTGTGTTCCTTTCAAGCAGATCCCACTGAACTCAAGGTATGTGGAGGTCAAGAAACCTTTTTCCATATTGATCTAATCTTGTCACCTGAAACCTTTAAGGTCAGGCAAATCAGCCACATTGGTTCCCAAGGGCAGCTATGGAATCACAGAATAATAAGCTTTGCTTTTGCAGGTGTTACAGAACGCTTTGAGCTACCTGTTCGATGTATTTGATGGCTGACAAATTTGCATGTGCCTTATGGCTTCTTGAAATAAATTATCTGCTTTGAACTCATAGAGGTTTTAGAAATTCAGTCTTTTAATCTTGTGGATTTTCCATTAAAAGCAAATGCCTATTCGTTGTTCTAAACAATGAAAACATAGTTATGGCCTCATTGTCTCACTGCCATGTGTTATATCTTCTGACCCCCTCCTCCCACCCGACACACACACACACAAACTGCTACAACAGAGTATGCAGTATGGTGTGGTATTAGAAAGGACAACATAACTGTGGGCAAGTATTCAATCTCCTAAATTGTTTCCTTACCTGCATCTTATACTACCTGCCTCTAAGGGTTGTTATGGGGATTGAATGAGATAACATAAAGAACCCAGCACAGACAATGGCACAAAAAGTATATAAACCCTATTTCCCTATATTCTTTCCTTAGTACTAATGTTTGGTCTGAGTATTGCATAAATTTAAGTCTCCTGTCTAGCATCAGGGCACATTTGGAGTAATATCAGGAAAGGCCACCCATCTTACAGCCAAAATTCCCATTATTCTCTCCATACACATTCTTTAAACAATCCATCTCCATTACACAAATTCTCCTAAGCCTTTGTCTCTAGCTTTGCCTTCTCACATTCCTGCTCACCTCTTCTTATGTTTGCTACCATTACCTCAAACCATCCTGTAAGCCAAATGAGTTTCAGAATAATTTATTTATGAAAAGACTCTAAAGTAATTGTGCAGGTTATGATATCTAGAGTTAAATTAAGGCTATACTTTAAGATCCTAACTTTATAAAGAATGAGTTTTCATAGAATGGTCTAGAGCTGGTCAGATGTCATAACCAAGAAGAAGAATTAGAATGTTCACTGGGAATTATTGAGGGTCTGTCACCAAACTCCGGCCAACCAAATGGCAAAGAGCTTATCTGTCAGATCAGAACTAGAATTTAGAAAGCTACAAGGGATCTGGACACTTGTGCCATAAAACGGGCTTGAGTTTGAAAGACAAAGGAATTTTCCAGGAAGACAGGGTAGCAGTTAGAATCCACCTGAATGCGAATCAGGCAAAAAGCGAGGGAGAGAAGTGAGGCGAGATCCCTATTAAGTTGTACCAGCCCTTTGGGGTTAAAATGTAATTATCTTTGGATTGGATTACTGGAAAATTGGCCTCTTTGAAGTTAAGCAAGCTGAAAACAGCTTCATAGAATGCTAAAAATTCAGGCATGAAAAAAAGACTTTAAGTGTTACCTAATCATCCAAAGCTTAGATATCTGTTGTAATGTCCCAAGAAATGATGCCTCTATTCTGGAACACCTCCAATGACTTAAAAAATAAAATCCCACTCACAGCACTTTAGATGGCTCTGATCATTAGAAAATTTTTTCATATCTTTAGCCAAAATCTGTCTCTTTGGAAGCTCTATTACTGGTTAAAATGCAATTTCTGTGAACACTCGAGTCTTCACAGAAAGTCTAATTACACATTCACATGATAACTCTTCAAATATTAGAAGATGGTTATCACATCATCCAAATTTTCTCATTTTTAGACCATTTATTCCCAGTTCTTTCAACAGATTGTTTATATGGCATGGCTTGCCCACATTGGTTACTCTCTTTTATATCTCTTGGCCAGTCAGTATGTCTAAATCCTCTTAAAGTGGCCCACTGGGACAGAGGAGGAAGGGCTATAGATTCCTGAGTGTATTCATACAATGTCTAATCACATTCCCTTTCCTTTGAAAGCTTCATCACACTATTGGTCAATTTTATACTTATTGCCAGCTGAAACTTCCTGTCTCTTAGAGTAGAATTTTAGGAACAAATAAAGGACAATATATTCATCCCTGTTAAACTTCAGCATATTGGATTCAGTCCAACCTCCAGCTAGTAAAGATTTTTTGGTTAACGATTCTGTTATCCACAATGTGGATGAGCAGACCTTCTACAACTTCTTTCAAGTCATTCACAAAAATATAAAAAATTATAAGGTTAAAAATACAAACCTCCTTTCACTTAAACAGGAATCCGTTATTTCAATCAAATATTAGAGTCCAAACTGTATGACACCATCTTGCTCACAGATTAGGGAAACCTTGTCAAATTCCTTGATTAAGTTAAGATACACAGTATCATTTTGGCTGCTTTTTCTTGATAAGTCAAGAAATCCTGCCAGAGAAAGAAATGAGGCAAGTGGATTACAACTGTGTGTCAATTCTTTCTATGTCCTGAGGGTCATTTTTTCACTTTAGGTAGATCACAAATCTATTTAATAAGCCACTTTTGCTGGTATTATGCTTATGTATAAAAATATCCTTAATTTTTAAATGAATACTGATACATAGAGGTAAAATTACATATCTGGGATTGTGTTAAAATTGCCAGTAAAAAGAGGGGAAAGGTTACAATAGATGAAAAATAATTATAGCTAAAATTGACAAAAATGGATTTTATGTTTACAGAAATCACCTTTTACAAAATTTTAGGATAATTGCCTGACTTTTGTCTCCCACATCTTTCCAAGTCTCCACAATTTCTCTGCAATAACAAACAGCAATTCAATTAATTCATTTGAAATTTCTGAGCACCCTACGATTGCATTCATTTTCTTCATAAGATTTGAACTCTTTGAACTGCTTGCTAATGCTCTCTTGTCTTCTCTTTTGCCTTGAGTTTACATTCTTCATTTCAATGTTTGCCCCACTCTTTTTAGTATGAAGATCAATTTTAACAAAGATAATACAAGGAAACCTACTGGGTAATTTACAATACTGTGTCTTCTTCACAAGTGTTGTTACTCTGCCTCTTCCTTGATCTTTTTCTTGCTCTGAATATAATGAACATATTCCATTTTATCGTCAGTGGCACTTCTGCAAACCTGAGTACATTTGAGCCTTATAGATATTTTTCTTACACATGTGGACCATCCTTGGATTCTCCCAAAAATCTGAGTCCTCTGGAGATCTATCTCTCTAGGTAAAAGTCTTTTTTTATTATTATTTCAGCATATTATGGGGGTACAAATGTTTAGGTGTTGCCTTCCTCTCCCTGCTACCTTCCTCTCCCCAGAGTCAGAGCTTCAAGCATGCCCATCCCCCAGATGGTACGCATCACACTCATTATGTGTGTATATACCCATCCTTCCTCCTCCCTCCCATCTACCCAATGCTAATCTAGGTAACAGTCTTAATTTCTTTTCACAATTCCCCCTAATTTATTTTTTTAGAGATGGGGTATCGCTATGTTGCCCAGGCTGACCTTAAACTCCTGGGCTCAAGGGATCCTCCTGTCACAGTTTCATGAGTAGCTGGGATTATAGGCATGCCACTGTGCCCCAAAAAAAAATTCCCCCAAGTTTTATAAGATAAATAGTTTACAATATGCAGAATCAGAACTGCATTTCTAAGAACTACCTAAACCTATTGTTAACTTTCTTTTGATACAAAATGCTATGAAATCATACCTATGTTTTTCTTGATCTTGTTTTATATCAAACATGACCAACCATGACAGGCTTCCTTCCATGGTTATCATGAACTCTTAGGTGGCTTCCCCCAAAGCTTCTATTCCCTTCACTTTGCCAATAAAATTCCTCCTAGATTTCAGAGTCAGACCCAAAGGAACTGTTCCCATAATGACCTATCTTCCAGGAGATTGCTAACAACTTATCAAAGAAAGTCATACATTTACAAGCATTCAGATTTTTAACAGGCTGAGATCCTAGGAGATGTCCTAACCAAAATCCCTCAATCATGACTTTGGCCTGGCACAGGGTAATCCTTTGGATCTCTATCAATAGCATATTACCTTTTTCCTTCATCTGGCCAGAAAGTTTGAAAAACATTCTTTCAACAATATAATTTGTGATTCCCTTTTCTATTTTCCTCAGTTGTACTCTAGTATCACGAGTTTCTACACTGGTTTATTTCTCCTTATTACATAACTACTTCTCTAACCTCTTGCCATAAAATGTCTGTCCTTTTTAAGGGATACTATCACCATCTTCCAATTTTGCATCAAAGCTCAATTAATCTCAAGATAACCATGAAATTGTACAAAACTTTTGTTCATTTTTCATGTTCTGTAGAGATATATAAGTGTCGGAGGCCACAATTTTGGCTTTCAGTACCATTGCTGATTTTCCATGTAAATCAGTAAGCATCTTCTACTATGTCTACTACTATCTGCATTTTCCAAAATCACAGTCCACACCATTGTATCTGATTAGTTGTCTTCTTCCCTTTTGAATTCAGTTTAAATCTTACTCATGTAATTTTGAAGTATGTCACCATCCTAGCCAAAAGCCCATCATTCTGGGCTTAAATTATGGCTCTAAAATTTTATTCTATTTCAACAACACCATCTATTAATACATTGCCATCCACCTCAACATCAATATTTTCCTCTTCCATGTATTTATTCAACAGACATCTATTGAGAAAACACTTTGTACACTGTGATCTGATAATATCTGGGGTTATAATAGTAAAAATACAGACAATATTCCCACCCTCTAATGGGAGGATTCAAATAAGTAAACGGGTAATTTTAGTACTTGTCTATGGTTCCATCCTCAAACGATAAGTTTATCCAAGTTTACCCAAGATATTCCATTTCTTATAGTACTTTTACATCATTGTTACTTACCACAAATCTTCTCTGATAGACACGGTCAACCTCTCATGAGTCAACAGTGAGATAAAAATTGATGAGATCTGATACATTTGTGACAACTCTGTGTCACATCTCCCATACCTGCTGTGTATCAAGTCTATATACAACTACCTCCGTAAAACTGACTCAGTGGTCTGAACAAGAAGACATCAGCCACCATCAAGCATCTCCCTCTCCTTGACCTTGTAACAGGCTTACCTGCACTAACTAGGACCTAGCAATTTTGCCGATCATTCTCTAGAGAATGGGATGCTATTCCTTCATAAGACCCAAATTCCTCTTTTCTGGAAAGGGTCCCATATACATAGTGTAACTCAACCTAAAGTATATAGTCCTTGCTTTCTCCTATGTCAGAATCTACCACTTGCCAGTAGTATTTATCTTTTCATTAAAACGTTCTTTCCCTCTCCCTTTATTCTTTGATTATATCTTCCATTCTGACTCATTATCTCTAGCCAGTTTATAGAACTGTATGCCTCCATGATTTCTCCTTTATACAAGCATAAACTTTTTAAGAGAAGGAAAAATCCTTATTCACCTTGATGAAGTCCCTTATCCAGACCCCATTATCACTGGCTTAGGGCCTGGAAGCTCATAGATGACAAGGAAACACCTACTGAGGTGACCTCGGATGATAATTCACAGCTCACATAATTGGCCAGGGCCTCCAGCAAGACAAATATCTTTCAGGCTTGGAAATAAGTTTCTGGCCTGTGGCTATAATACCCTGAATGCACCCAATCTCATCTGATCTTAGAAGCTAAGCAGGGTCAGGCCTGGTTAGTATGTGGATGGGAGACCTGGAAGACTGCCTGGGAATACCAGGTGCTGTAGGCTTTTTAAAAATATATATGTATATTTCTGCCCCAGTGGACACCTTCAATATTGTTGTAGGAAATAAAGGCATTTATAGTTTCCCTTAGAAAATATCCCTCAAACTCTTGTGATTCATTGCCCAGAGGCTCCTTTGAATACTGGCTTCAAGGAAGCCAAAAATGTGGTCCCTTTACTTAAAACTAATCATAAAAAAAGTAAATCTACAAAATACCTTCTCAATCACTTCTTCCTTCCTACTTTCTATCTGTTTACACTGAACTTAGGGTCAATAGGAACTAATGTCTTGCCACAGCTTTAAAAAAAATTTTTTAACATAATCTGCATAGTATTCTTATAAGAATATAAGCAGGGGATAGGGGATGGGTAGCTATTTTATTTATGAGTAGATTTGATGTGAGCTCTGAAACTCTTTTTCTTGATTGTGCACTCACCTGGGCCCAGAAAATGAAGATGGGGACCAATAAAGGAAAGACGCTGCCAGGTACACTTTCATTGCGAAGCTGCTTGAAAAATTAGAATATCATGTCAAATATTCATTTCTAAGACTGCTTTCAACTAGCTCAAACATTGTGCAAATTAGCAAGCAGGGAAAGAGTGAGATAAAAATTTAATATTTAAATTCCCCCATGTCCTTTAAACATAACAGTAGAGTGACTCCCTTCTGCTTTATTTACGGAAAAAGTCATAGACATTTTCCAAACTAAGGCATTAAGTGAGATAGTTCAAAATTCTAAAACTCACTCTAGGGAAGTTCTTCATTTAAAATGATAGTAGAATCCCCATGTACCTATATAATAATCAGGGTAGAGTCTATTGTGAATACTAGAAAGCTTGCAATTTGCAAAGCTTCCAGAAAAAACAAAAAGGCTAGTTAATTAAATCAAGTAAAATTATTCAAAATCCCCGGTAATGGTCACATAGCAAAATAAATACCCTTAAGTTTCCAGGTTCATACTATGCATCTCTTTTTTCATTCTTTATCATATTTCCAAAATGTCATCAAAGTAATTTACTACATAAAAGTTTGACCTACAGTTTCTAGCAGCATAAATGAAATGCTACAATAGAAGGAAAATTATTCACAAGAATTACTCTGCTCCAAATGGATTACTCCTTCATCCAAAGGAATGCTCAAGTTACAAAAATGTCTACACACCAAAGGGAGAAGGAATTTGAGGTCTCAAAGAAAGCCCTGAAAGGAAGGCCCACAAAACAATATGGCTGAATCCTGCATGGATTCCACAAGTGACCAAAAAGTAAAAGGAGACCAGCACTCTGGGAGGCCAAGGCAGGAGGATCGCTTGGGTCCAGGAGTTGAGACCAGCCTGGGCAATCTCATAAGACTCCATCTCTACAAAAAATAAAAAAATAAGCTGGGCATGGTGGTGCACAACTGTAGTCCTAGCTACTTGGGAGGCTGAGGTGGGAGGATTGCTTGAGCGCAGGAGTTGGAGGCTGCAATGTGCTACGATCTCACCACTGTACTCCAGCCTGGGTGATGGAGTGAGCCCCCATTCTCAAAAAAAAAAAGAAAAAGGAGACACAATCCCCCTTCTCATCTGATTAGTTTCCTTGGGCTGCCATAACAAATACCACAGATTGGGTGGCTTTAGCAACAGAAATTTATTTTCTCAAAATTCTGGGGGCTAGAAGTCCAAGATCAAGGTGTTGGCAGGGTTGGTTTCCTCTGAGGCCTTGCTCCTTGGCTGGCCGCCCCACTCTGCCCTCACATGGTCTTCTCGCTGTGTCTGTTTGTGTCCTGATCTCCTCTCCTTATAAAAACACCAGTCATATTAGATCAGGGCCCACCCTAATGGATCAGGACCCACCCTAATGATTTCACTTTAACTTAATTACTTCTTTAAAGACTCCAGATGAGGTCTCATTCTGAGGTACTATGAGTTAGGACTTCAACCCATGTGATTGGTGGGGGAGAGGGAGTGGGTAGGAGAAACAATTCAACCCATAATACCATCCTCCAGCAGTGCAGGGGGGAAGATAATTCTGGAGAATAGAAATGCCTTATAAAGATTCAGTTATTTGCTATGAGATTGAGCTAACCCAAAGGATCAGATTTCAATCAGACTTACCTAATTCAGAGATCTCACCAGCATCAAGGTTTACTAATAATTCTAAAGATACAAGCATTTAAAAGTCACAAAAGGTGGAGTAGGAGAGGTCTGGGATATTCCATGGGGTTCCTCATGTCCTTCCTTCCAATATTGGACATGTGCTATCCAGCCCAGGGTAATAGTGAGATTTCTAATGAAGTAAATGGGACCTCCCTCACACATCAGGAAATATTTAGGACATGAAAAACCTCCATTTGAAACCTCATTCTATTCCTAGCTTACAGGACATTTTCCAGGGAGCCATGCCAATAAATCCATATATCTTAAATATATTCACCATAACCAATCTTAAGCCAGGAACATAGATAAGGATGCTCTTCCTAGGAAATATCATTAATTTATTTACCAGAAGTTTCAGCTACCAGCATGTTTACAAAAAGGATAGACCAGGTCACCCTGCCTTGTTCCTTTCCTCAGTAATCAGGAGAGAAACAGATCTAGACCAGCTGCTTTAACTTCTTCCTCCCCAGGGACATAGTATAATGTCAACTCACTTTTCCATTTCCCTGCACAATCTTCAATATATTTTACTTTGCTCATTCATGTCAAAAATAATAAGTTTTATGGAACATTTTATTTGGAAAATCTGTTTAGTTATCTTTATGTGAAATAAGTACATATCTAGTCAGGAATATATCTTGCTAAATAGCAATCTATAAACATTGTTGTTACTGATCTTCCAAAATATATATGCACAGACATTTCATGACAATCATATTTGGAATGGAAGGAAAGATCCAATAGAATGCTCTGGTGGAAGGAATCTCAGACTGCAGTGTATTTCTAAATAGAAGAATTTGTCTTATAGAGGACACCTACTGAATGTTATGTCCAAAACCTCCTTTTCTGGTAACTTCTTTCCCCTTTCCCAGCCATTCACATGATAATTGCAGTGGCACACTCCCCCACCACCACCTCACCCCAGTAGAATCTCTTCACTAGGTACCAGCCCTCCCAGCCAGATTAATTAATAAAGAGGTGGACACCTGACCCTAGCTGATGCAGAATCCCCTTCCCAGAGAAAGTGATTCCATCTTTAGTCTAGGATGGTCTCTTGAACTCAGCAGTCCTGAGCAGCCATTCTTCTTCCATATACAAGAAAATCAATTATATAGCAAGAGAAAAGAATCAGATGCACTAGGAGGAACAGAGGTGGAAGTAGAGAGACGTCCTTAATGGCATGCCACCCCCTGTTTTAGGCCATCCCGGGCACATGTCTGCCCTTACGTTCTGTGTGACAACTGTGATCATATCCTAACGCCTTCTCTTTAAAAAATATTTGCTATTGCTTTCAACCATAATAATTCTAATATGTATCTATAGATCTATGTTCAAATTCTGACATTGCCAATTACTAATTGCGTGACCTTAAGGCTTTTGTCCCATCCAAACTGAAGTTAATTAATTTATAAAATAGGGACTGGCTGGGTGACGTGGCTCACACCTGTGAATCCTAGCACTTTGGAAGGGCCAAGGCTGGAGGATCGCTTGAGACCTGGTGTTTGATACCAGCCTAAGCAAGAACGAGACCCCATCTCTACAACAAAATAGAAAAATTAGCCTGGTGTGGTGGGGTGTGCCTGTAGTCCACGCTGCTTGGGAAGGTGAGGCTGGCAGATCTCTTGAGCCAGGGAGTTTAAGTTTGCAGTGAGCTATGATGGTGCCACTGCACTCTAGCCCGGATGATAGAGTGAGAGTCTGCCTGAAAAAAATTAATAAATAAAATAAAATTGGGACAATACCATTTATCTTAGAAGTTTTTAGATTAAATATTAAAATTTTATGAACCATAGGACATGCTCTGTAAATGGCCAATATTTATACGTGACTGACACCTCCAGCTGCCACCTTCTGGGCCCCCCACAGTGTTCGTGCTGAGGCCATCCAGGGCTCCCAGCCAATGACTGAGCTTGATGGGGGCTACTGGAGCTGGCCCATTATGATCTAAAGCAGGACTCATCTAGTAGGCAGCTTCATACAAGGACTTGCCGTTCACTTGGTCAAAATTTTCTCAGAAATACACTTCCGTGTGACACTCCTCCTACCCAAACCTTCCTTCCCTCTTGTCTTTCACAAGTCCCAAACCTACAGCATTGTCTAAAGGCTCTACCAACCAACTCCTGTTTCCTCCCTTTTACCTTTCACTGGCACTTCCCAAACTAATCTCATTCATATATGAGACATTTCCTGCATATCAACATCTGCTTCTCAAAGGGCCTGAATTGACACGGTGACAATATGTTAATACATGCAGTACTTAACCTACCAATAGGTGTACTACTGTAAAGACGTGGCACATCCTGCACCACAGCAGCCATTCCCAGCTGTTCTTGGCTCTCAGTCTTGGCTGAGCCCAAACATGATCTCACACTTCTCCTCAAGACACACATTAACCATAGATTGACCTGAATTTGGTATATTTACAGGTAGATCTGACATTAATTTCCACTTTCTACTAAGAAATTGATGAAACACTTGGCCAAGAATGACTAAGAAAAATATCTGTGCCTTGTCTCTCTCCAGATTCTTTTCAGCTTTTCTTGTTCATGGCTGTGTCTTTCACTAAATCCCTCCTTTGCCCCAGGCTAAAGCAGCACAGTACAATTATTAAAGCTCACAGGGTTTAATGTTTAAATGGCATCTGAATTGTTGATGCTGGTGCAACTTCTCCTAACATCCCACTAAAAATACATGTGAAATTAAAGAAAAAATACCTAACATAGAAAAGCTAAGAATGTCTGTCAATTTAATGCTAATATGAAAATAATTTGTACAAGCTATAAGGCTTATAGAGTAAAATTCAGAATCAAAATCAATGGGAAAGTGCAAACTTCAATACTGACCCAGAACATGTCAAACACTCCTGACAAAAACAGGAGACACTCTTTCCCTCCCACACCATCTGCCTGTCCTGTGACTCAAGATCCTGGGGTTTGAATCAGTTGGGACCAATCCCATGATAAGTGCTTTTGAGGTGGCCAGTGTTCTTGCTTCCCCATCCTTAGTTACTATCTCCCTTTCTACATTCATGTAGATAGCACAACTCAGAAATCAACATGTGTTAGCATATAGATATATGATGCCATATTGCTTCCACCATTTTGAAGAACAAATATATCAATATCTAGGGTAGTTAATAGAATGTTCCTCCTATCATTCCAAACTTCCACTTCTATATACATACTCTCTTATAGAAACTCTCATACATAAACCCTCACATGTATAAGAATGTTCACTTGAGTAGCGTTTATATTGGTGACTTTTTTAAAAGAACCTAAATTTCCATCAATTAGAGAATGGATAAATAAGTTCTGGTATCTTCAACCAGCAATATTCTACACAATAATTAAAACAAGTGAGTATAACATAAAAATAAACCTCCAAAATAAAATAAAATAATAAATAAAATTGGATAAAAGAAGCAAGGTGTAGGATAATACTAGACTATAAAAGCCTTCATTTAAGGTTTAAAATACAAAAAATGATACTATGCTCTATATGTTTATGAATACTTACATCTATTAAAATATAAAAACTTGTATGTCAATGACATATGCCAACTTCAGGACAGTAATTGTCTAAGGGGGAGAAGGACAGAAGAAGCCATAAGGAACAAGCAAATAGGACTTCACCTGTATCTGGAATAATAATGTGCTGTGAATGTGATTGTGTATGTGTTTGTATGTGTATGTTCAGAGCAAACATAGCAAAATGCTAAATTTTGTTAAACCATGGTGGATGCCATACACATTATCCCTAGATTATCTTCATGATTTTCTGTATGTTTGAAATATTTTTTTAATGTATAAAACTTTAAATAAATAACAGATGAGATTGTAAGACAAAATTCAACTTTATGCTGTTGATGATCTAAGGTAAACCGGCACTGCCAGTTTAAAAATCAAATAAACAGATTTATCAGGCAAATAAAAAATGTAACAATTTTCTTTTCAGACAAAGAAGAATTCAAAGCAAAAAAAAAAAGGATTAAATGGGAAGAGAGTGGTTTTATAGTAACACAAGGTACACAATCAAGACATACTGAAAAATGTAACATTCAAATCTGGTTCTGTGAAGAATAAAGTGGAATAAAATAAAAATATATTAGCAAACACTTATTAGTTGTATTCTCACTATATATCAGACTATGCCAAGGGTGTCATATGGATTATCTCATTTAATACTCATAGCAATTAAATAAAGCCTTTTACTATTATTAATTGGGTTTTTTTCAGATAGGAAAACTGAGGCTAGGACAGCCATAGAGGCAGGCTGGGATGTGGGTCTGCTGTGGTCCAAATGTTCATATGCCCCCAAAATTCATATGTTGAAATCTTCACCCTCAAGGTGATGGTGTTAGCAGGTGGGACCTTTGGGAAATAATTAGGTCATGAGGGCAGAGCCCTCAGTAATGGAATTAGTGGCTTTGCAAGAGAGGCCAGAGAGAGGCCCCTAGCCCCTTCCACCATGTGAGGGCACAGTGAGAAGACACTATTTATGAACCAGGAAACAGGCCCTCACCAGACACTGAATCTGCCAGGGCCTTGATCTTGGACTTCTCAACCTACAAAACTGTGAGAAATAAAAGTCTGTTGTTTATAAGCCACCCATTTTATGGTATTTTGTTATTATAGTAGCCCAGACTAAGACCAGGCCCAAGCTGTCTGACTCAGAACCCATCCTGATCAGAATTGAGGCTCTCAGAATTTCCCAATTATAGTAGGAGACTGACATTTCTCTGTCAGATTTTGATTGATAAAGTAGAAAACAAATACATAGACAATTTAAACAATATGCATTTGAGTTAAAAGATATAAAAAAATTAGTACAAAGATATCACTTTGTGTATCTTACAGAGAATTTTCCTTTTTAAGAATTAGTGGAATATATGCAAAAGCTAATCCTGAACCAATGTACAAGGAAAATAAACAACAGAAAAGGATTTAAAAAATTGTAACTCACTTGCTCTGATTGTAATAAATTAATAATAATAATATAGTAGTAATAGTAATAAAAAGTCCACATATTAGAGATTTTAAAACATTCTACTAAACTATTTGGTCAAGGTGTATATCAAAACTGCAATTTGAAAACTACATAAAAAATTATCACAATAGATAATTGATATGCTAACAGTAATGTCTAACTTTTTTAAAAATCTGTTCATAATAACTATAAAAATCTGTTTAAAGTTAATAAGCATAAGCCTAAGAAGATGTCAGTCTAACATGTAGGTATCTGTAAGCCTAATATAAGACTTGCAAAAGAAGATTGGAATAAGTGAAGAGACAGTCCTCTGTTCTTGAACAGAAAGGTTACTAAGTCAGTTTAGAAAATCTGGGGCACACTAGCCACTAATGTTATTAATAATAGTAGTAGTGGTAATGCATTATGATTAGTCATAGTAGTAGTATTCATATTTTGGAATTTTTAAGTAATTCTTTTATTTCTCTATAATTATCTGTTTTTTTTCAAATTTGACATAATTAGCATGTATCACTCCTATAATCAAGGTGAATTCATAAATATAATGATTTTCTTTAAAAATGAATTCTTCATCAACTATGTTTTATCACTCTGTGTGACAGATCTATTATTCTGGAATTTAGTTTGATTTGCTCTTTGTGAATTGCATATAGCTGCTTGCTCTTACCCAGAAATGGCTGTCACCTTTGCCTTTGCCTTTTGGATCTGCAATGGAGCCATGGTGGGGGTGGTGGGTTGTACAAACTCTCTAGTTTGAATCAGGAGGAGAACTCCCATGTTGTGCAAAACCTAAAAAAATCTTCCTATTTTAATAATTGCTGCATAACAAATCACTCCCAAAATTTATTGGCTTAAAAATCATCATTTATTTGATTACATTCTCTGGGTCAATGATGTGGGCAGCACTCAGTTAGATTGGCCCAGCTCCGCTCCACCTGGGCTTACTCATGTGTTTGTGGTCAGGTGGCTGGTTGGCTGGGACTGGCTTGTTCTGGAAGGCCTCACTCCTGTGTGTTGCATTTGGTAAGGGTTTTTGCTTGGCACCTCAGTTCTCCACCGAGCCAGCTGGTTAACTGGGCTTCCTCAATGGTGGATTGGTTCCAAGATGGTGAAAACGGAGCTGAAAGTCCTCTTGAAGCCTAGCCTGGGAAGTCACGCGATGTCACTCTGCCACATTCTACTGGCCAAAGTAAGTCACAAGGCCAGCCTAGATTCCCGGTTTGGAAGAGATAGACTCCACCTCTTGATGCAAGATGGCGAAGTCACATTGCAGAGCAGCATAAGGAATCACTGCAGCCATCTTTGCAAACAATCCTCTTGACTATATCACAATTTATTCATCCTTACATTAAAAAAAATAGTTTTTAAGTGCTAAATACTGTTCTAGCCATGGGAGAACAGCAGTGAACAAGACAGACATAGTGCTTGCCCTTGTGGGAGTCACAGCTGGCAGGGGAAACAGGCATTGAACTATGATAACGTGCTGTGAGTGCTTCAAAGCAGTACCAGGCTGAATGGAAGAATAGTGTAAGCTGACCTAACCCAGAGGGTAGGGAATTGGGGTTGAAGAATGCAAGTAAGGAAGACAGTCTTTATTTCCTCTGTGCAACTATTAAAGCTTTCTACTTCCTGAATCTACTTGGCTCCTAATGCCTTATTTCACTATATCTGGGCTGCACATGTATTTATTTCTCCCCTGCCGTAGAATTATACGATTACAGAATGAAAATAGAAGAAAACTTGGGGAAAAATATTTCTTTCAAAGAAAATCTAGAACAGTCCTGGAAGAAAAGGAGAATTAACTTTAGTGAAATAGTAACACTTTTTTTATCATGTCAAAATTTTTTCTTAATTGAGAAATTTATAATTAATTAAGAAAGCTGGGGTTTTCAAGTACGCAAGTCTCCCTTTGATCTACAGGACTTTGGGCTGTGAGTTCCCAGATGCCTGAAGCTGGTTTTAACTAAAGTGTTTCCCTAACAAAAGACATTTTCTGTGGCACAAAATGAAACCACAGTTGTGGCTCGTTTTGTTAGAAGATCCAAATCGATAAGCTGAGGTGCCAGGGTTTCAAACCCTGGTGTGCTGGAGGTGGTTGACTTATTAATCTATAGGAAGCACACTGAGAAGAAGATTTAAGTTTTTTGATGGCTGTTCAAAGCGCGTTTGAGATGAAGAATCCTGTGGGAGAAGAGATGGAACGGAAGAGCACATCGGAGATTTGTCATACAGATATTGGGAATGCGCTCCACCAAAGTGTTATTCTCCTCCCAGCAGGCTTGTTGGAAATGTGCTTCTTGTGTTAAGTTCAAAGAGTCCTGTGATAGGTCTGTGAGGTAGGCACTCTTCGGGATGTGGTGTATGCTGTCAAAGAAAATAGCAAATAGCAGCCAGCTCTCTTAACAGGAAGTGTGGTTGGAGTTCAGAGTGCTAGGAATGTTGTTAAGGAGTATTAAACCAATGAGCCAACAGATATTTTTGAATCTGTATTATGTATTAGACACTCTGTTAGGTTGCAGGCATATAAGGTTGAATAAGACATCATCCCTGCTCTTACAGAGATTATAGTCTGCTGAGGAAAATAAATAGTAACTCCAACACCCCATGAAAAGAACAGAGATAGAGAAATACAGAAAACCATAGGAACACAGCAACTGGGCACCTAACTCAAACTTGAAGACTTCCTGAGAGAAGCAGCATCTAAGCTGAAGACTGAAGGATGCTCAGAGTTAACCAAGAGAAGAAGAAGAGGACTTCTGGTTAAAGATGGCAAAAACCACTAAAATGAAAGTAAGAGAATTTTAAAAATAAAAGATATACACACAGAAGCCTACAAGGGCAAAGGGAATAAGAAAGAAGACACCAACAAGAAATGTGGGGATTTGGAAAGTAGTTTGAACCTTGGAAAATGCCCAACTGAATTGAGAAAACTGACTGTCAGCAGAGGGAAAACCTAAAAAGCAACACTACTTATGTTGCTGAACCCCTCGGGGCTGTCGAAATGGTACTCGGTACCTGGGGAAGCAGGGGGAAGATGACTTTAAGACAAGGGCACTGACTGAAACCCTAAGAAGAAATTCCTCCCTCTCCCCTGCTCTGCCCAGCCTGGCACCTACCCATCACCTATCCTGGCAAGGCACTTGGGGTTTTTCATTTGAAGAGGGTAAAACACATTGAAAGGCACGTAGGGAGGGGAGGAATCGGTTGCAGTCAGCATTGCAAAGAGTGCATCAGGTTGCCAGGTCAGTCCAGAGACCTCCCGGAGCCCGCAGAGTAGAAAATGGCAAAGTGTGGCTCCTGCTCGCTTCCCACTGAACTTCACAGCAATAGGACACCTTCACTTGCCCAAAGGAGGCAAAGTAGCCCAAGTCCATGACATCATGTGTTATTGAGTGCCACCAGTTATTTGGGAAATAATTCCATCCCCAGATGCTTTAAATCAGCAGTCCCCAACATTTTTGGCACCAGCAACCAATTTCATGACAGACAATTTTTCCTCGAGAGGGAGGGGTAGGTAGCGCTCAGGTGGGTGATGCACAGCACAGTTCCTAACCAGCCACAGACTGGTACCAGGCCTTGGCCCAGGGATCGGGGACTGCAGCTTTAAATTATAATTTAAGTGTAAATTATAAATTAAAATGGGGTGTAATATTATAGTCAATGAATCTCTGTTTTCGTGTATTTCATAACCTAGTTATTATACTTATTTCAAGTCAGCTTCACAATTCACTCATCTATTTAATATCTTTACCTCAAAAATTTCACCCATGAATTATAAATAGGGATCTTCTAACCAACATATACAGCTACACCAGTCATTCTGACAGGAATAGGTAAAAAGAGTCATCTCTTCCCATTAGGTAACCCCTACTCTGAGTGTATTTAGAGCCAAAAAGAGCCTCCCTCCTGACACCTCGGCCTCAGGCAGGAGCCAAGCTCCACTCAGCTTCTGGCCATCCAACACCTTCTATTTCCAAGACTGTTGTAGTACATCTTTGCTGGGCCAAAGTAGTCTGGGCCAGTTTGAAACACTCATCATGGAGATAACATGGAGTGAATCCTCTGTCTGTCAATCACCAGTGTTTAGAAGGTTGCTTCTTTTCCACTGCTTCAATCCTCCTTAGGCTTTGGTCTGTGGTATTCAATTCTTCCTTACATAGGAAAAAGTACACAAAGAGCGGAGGAAAGGTGATATATGAAATTTAGAGAAAACAAGTTTTTAAAAAGTCAAAAATTTGGTAGTCAGTTTCACTCTTGCTCAAGAATATGTTATCCGTTTGTCGGTTTAATGTCTATTTGTCAGTCACTTATCCGTCAGTAAATGCTTACTGTTCGGCAGTGCTTTGTGTAAGGCACCCGGGCTGCAGAGATAGACACGACCTTCTCTGATCTCAGGGCTTCACAACCACGAGGAGGAGACAGTTGTGAAGTAGAGTGCTGAGTGGGTACCCAAAGAGGAGGCTTCTTTCACTGGTTTTAACCTCTTCACAGGAAAAAGTCAAGAGTAGGGAGTCAGATAAACTCATAAGATTGTTTCTATATAATCATAAAATGCCTGGCTTTAGTCAAGTCAGTTTTTTTAAATCACCAGGTCAAATTAGTTTTACGTGCGCACAGCCTTGGAGAGCATAAGTCAAGAAGTTCTGCTTTCTGGTTTTATTGTTTTCAAATCAATTCAACAAATGGACATGGAGCATTTGCTGGATGTAGGAAATGGGCTAGGGAGATAAACATACCTCTTCAATCTTAAGGAGCTTTCAGGCTCGGAGGAAGATATACGGCTCCGCAGCTGTGCACAGTTCTCACAACAGTGTCAAAATCAGTGAACCAATAGTCTGTATGTTTGTTCTGAAGATGGTTATATAATCCGAGTAAAGGAAATGAAAGGAAGTTTTGCATAAAATTAAGGAAAGGAAAGCAAGCTGAAATACCTTCATCCATTAAGGTAGAAAATGTTATGAGAACAAGACAAACCCAATACACAAAAATTTTTTAAACAGCAAAGAAAAAAATTTTGCTCAATTGAAAAATAATGAAGACTTTGGGAAACATGACTTTGAAACAAGCCCTTGCAAAGATTAAGCTAAAATAAATAAAGTTTGAGTTGAATATGTTCCAAAGTATTCAGACAGTTTATGCCTTCAGCAAACAGTTTACAATATTCTTAAAATACTAAGAACTGAAAAAAGAGCACCAAAGTTTATGTAAAAAATACCAAGATACTTTTATAAGCCACAGAACTTTCTAGTGTATCAGCTTTGTTATCTCACTAAAAAGTACTAGGCATGAGAGGAATTATAGAAATCTTTTTAAAGGATCTAGACTATAATGGCATCGTGACTAATATGCTTGAGGCTTTTATGAAGGAAAAAAAAATCATATTAGACAAACCTGGAGATGTTTTTTGATAGAATGCCAGAATTAACAAATGGAACACAGTAGGTGTTGATTTTATGTCATTATAAGTTAAGCCTGTTATTTTGCAGTCAAGGAATGAAAAATAAATATCAAGCCAGCCTGACCTGCTCTCTTGATTTAATAGCTTAATTTCCAGAAATGCCAGTGAAAAATAGCACAAATGTTTGCCTAGGCCAATTCTTCTTTATTATAGTTCATCCATTTTCCCTTTTCCACAAGGAATGCAGTGTCTAACAGAGCTTAATTAAGTTTGTATTTTACGGCACAAAGCACATTGCCTTACAAGAGAAAGCTTGTTAGAGGCAAGAGAGGAGGATGTGTCCCAGAACCCAGTCCATAAAAAGCATCCCAAGATTGCCACAGTCCTCTACGATCCTTATGCCTGGCAGCCAGTGTCACAATGAAGACTCCATTTTTCATACATGTTACAATAACGGACATTTTACACTGAGCCAAGGCAGTGATGGAAATAACCAACATCTGTCAAGAGCATAAAAGTGTCTCTGAGAGATTCCTCTTTAGCCCTAATGACCCTTTTCTTTGATCACCTGGGTTTGTAGTTTCTACATTCTTTCTTTTCTTAACACTGAGAAGGGATGACAGAAAGATTCACCCTGCTCCCCCCGCCTTGAATGTGCTGAAGGCGCCATGTCTCATGAAATTCCCTTAAGGTAAAAAGGTGCTTAAATTTATAACAGTTTATTCTGTCAGAGGAGTTGATGTGTCAGAGCCTCAGGAATCAAGTTGCTGTAACAACTTGCTTGCTAATGTTTTTTGAGGAGATTGGCTTGACCCCATGAAAGTGACCGATTGCCTGTCAGAGCTAAGTGAAATACAAATGTTTAAGAGAGGATCCACATCAGGTAAATAATTCAAATGGCACTAAAAGCAGGTACCGTTGTTTTAACTGCTCTGAGAAAGCAAAACCAGAAGTATGAATGTTTCTGTTAGGATAGAGTCAGATGCATGTAAAAATAAAAGCAAAGTAAGAGTTGCTCCCCATCAATACATGAGTGGATTAATAAAATGTGGTACATCTGTACCATGGAATACTACTCAACTACAAAAAACAATGGTGATCTAGCACCTCTTGTATTATCCTGGATAGAGATTGAGCCCATCCTTTGAAGTGAGGTATCACAAGGATGGAAAAACATGCACCACATGTACGCACCATCAAATTGGTACTACCTGACCAACACTAAAGTGTTCACATGGTAGTAATACTCATTGCGTGCCAGTTGGGGGTGGGGGTAGAGGGTTAAACCCACAAATAATGGAGGCAGAATGTACTGTATGGGGGAGGGACACAATTGTAGCCCTGGCTTGGGTGGGGCAAATACATTACATGTAACCAGAATGTTTGTACCCCCACAATATCCTGAATAATTTTTTTTAAAAAAGAGTTGCTTAAGCAAATCAGAAGTTTATGATGCTCTCACATAAAAGAAGTCCAGATGAGAACAGTGCAGCTTTTGTACGGATGCTGGCTCATCTCTCTGCTCTAACAACTCAGTAAATAGCTTCAATTTTCAAGGTCACCTCACAGTCCAAGATGACTGGAAGAGCTCCAGCCATTACAAATGTATCCACACAGCAGGAAGAAGAATGGGAGAAAAGGCAAAAGAGCCCTTTTCCCAGCCAAGTTAGCCAAGGGACTTGTTTCCCAACAAACTACAGCTCTTCCATATCTTAATAAAAATGGGCTTAAAGGACCTACTTTTCATCCGCATCAGAGTTAACTATTAATAATAATTTATGAATCCTGTCAGTTTGGCTTTCCTGAAGAAAAGAGATATAACTGGGACCATGCTATCAGACCAGGAAGTGAGCATGTAAGTGAGAGCCAGAAGACTGGATTCTGATCCAGAGCTGAGCCTTTGGCTCCCTAACTGATCCAGGACAAGTCCCTCAACCTCTTTGAACTTGTTTTTACTCATTTGTAAATTGACCAGGCTCAACTAGATGACCTTTAAATTGTTCTCTAGTTTTTATTTTGTATGAGCTATCTGTGCCTCAATTTCCTCATCTGAAAAATCATAAAAATAAATAGCTTCACTCCTCCAAGAAGGTTCAAGATACCATTTAATAACAGTTTGAGGATAAATTCCCTCAACATCATTCTTGAGCACCTGGCTATGTATGGACCAACTACTGTGCCAACTACACAGACATGAATACGATACATTTCTTGTCTTCCAGGAACTTACAATTTAGTCAGGGAAACAGAAATATAATAAAAATTCATAATGCTGTGTGAAATATGCAACAAGAAAGAAGTAAAAAATTTGAGGAGAAGGGCAGGCTGGGAGAGTTAGAGATGGCGTCCCACAGGAGGTAATGTCTGAGTTGGGTTTTGAAGGGGGAATAGGAGTTTGCTAGGCAGATAAAGGAGGAAAGGCATTCTTGGCAGACATAACATTGTGAGGACAGAGGAGTGAAAGCTCATGATGTTTTCAGAGAAGTAGAAACTATTCAGCATTGCTGAAGCTGAAAGTATGTGAGAATTGGTGGAGAGGATGAGGGCTAAGATGTCCATGTCTTTCTAAGAGGGTTGGGCCTTACTTTGTAGCACTGGAGACTACTGTGGAATTTTTAGAGAGAACTGACATGGTTCCATTTTAGAAAGGTGATTTTGGCAGCAATATGGAGAATCAATCAGAGGCCAACAAACCAACTAAGAGACTACAGCAGACATCTGGGCCAGAGATGATGAGGGCTGGAGCTAAGGCAGGTTTCAGAAATCCTTAGCTGTTAAATCCAGTGGACACTCTTCAGTCCTTAACTGACTTGACCTCTCAGCAGTATTTAACACTAATGAGCACATGCGCCCTCTCTGAAACTCTTTTTCTTTGGTCACTGATAATATCACACTCTCCTGATGTTCTTCTTACTCTCTAGTCTCTCTCTCTCCCTGTGGTCCTGTGTTTTTACTTTCCCAGCCCTTAAATGTAGTATTTCTCAGATTTCTTGTCTTTGGTCTCTGCCCTTCCCACATTAAGAACTCCCCTGTTTATAGCATTTACTTTCTACATTTTAAACACAGATGACTCCCAAATCCATATGCCCACCTCCAATCACTGTCTTGATGTTCAGACTCATACACCTGGGATCCCAGTAGACACCTGTGAGCCCTGGGAAGATAGGATCAATGTTTGGCTTGCACAAATAAGTGGCTGCATGCATGGGCATGTATGGATGTGCGTGTGTTTGTGTGCATGTGTGTTTGTGTGTGTGAGAGAGAGAGATTGTACAGGAAGAGCTAACTGGACAGGATTCATACCAGTAAGCTGGGGTTATTTTTAGAGGAGAGGTAGACTTCCCCTTTTTATTTTATAGTATTCATTTGAATTTTCTACAATGAGCATGAATTCCATTTATAATTTTTAAAAATCTAAGGAAATATAAAGAAATATTTTTAACTCCACACCCTTCCCTCTTTCCAACTGCCAATGACTCTCATCCTTTCTCCCATAGCATTGCAATGTCCTCCTGATTTGTTTCTTTGCCTCCAATCTCCTTTGCTCAGCTGTCTCCAACCACCGCCAGAGTTACTATCTCACTTCCTCCCTGGAAACCATACAGATCAAGTTCACTCCTCAGAATAAATCCTACGGCCCTGCACAACCTGGCCCCAGCCTCAGTTCCCAGCTTTATTTCCTATTCCATTTCTTTGCCCTCTTTAGGTCATACTGAGTGCACCACTCTACATAGACAATGTTCCCCTTTGCAAATTGGAGCCTTTGCCCTCCCCACTTCCTCTGCTTCAAATGCCTTTTCCCATTTCTCCTCCCCAGAAAATCTCCCCATAACTCTTTGCAACCCATCTCAGTGTCATTCCCGACTCTTCCGAGCAGAGTTAGTTCTTCCATACATGTGGGGGCATTGGGTGTCCCTCCACTTTAGCATTTCCACAATGAACTGTAATGCATCTCTGTTCACATTTTCACAAGCCTGAGAGTCCCACAAGAGTCACAATCCTGCCTCAGCATGCCCTCGCCACTCCAGCCCCTGGCTCACTGCCTGCCTCAGAGCAGATGCTCAATAAATGTTGATTAAGTGAGTATGAGGTAGGCGTGTAAATGCACTTGGGAAATTTGTGACAAGTTCTTGCGGTTTTTTCCTACCTCTCCTCTCTTTACTTCATATCCCATTTCCACCAGCACTGCCATCAGCTGCTCTCCAAGACCTCATTTCCTACCCAAACCCCACACAGCAAGGTGTTCCTTCATCCCTGTTAATGCCTTTGCTGAGATACTTGAAGGTCTTAGATGGTTTGCCAGGTATGTAGCCTCCAACAATTGCTCAGCAAATAAGCTTTTGTTTCCTTTCCCAAGAAAACCATGGTGGTGTGCAAGACTAGCGCAGGGTTGTTGTGAGAATTAAATGGAGTAGTATGTATGTAGCAACTAGAACAGAATTTGGGCCCTACAGGAAACTCAACGATACCTCTATTCTCCTTTATTCCTCCCAGTATTGTTCTCCTTTTGTTAGGGAGTCTTGAAAACAAGAAAGACTTTACCCATTTTTAAAATGACTATTTGATGAAGGTAATGGCAGGTGATGGTAGAGCCAGTAAGAGGAAAATGTTTGGAGAGAAAATCCTGCCTTGTCACCTCAGATTATTTCACAACCACCTACTTTGTCTCCTTAAACAACACTCCCTCTGGTCATCCTTATAACAATTAGATGTACCATTTGATCCAGCAATCCCACTATTGGGCATCTACCCAAAAGATCAAATGACAGTCTACAAAAAAGACACCTGCACTCTAATGTTCATAGCAGCACAATTCACAATTGCAAAATTGTGGAAACAACCCAAGTGCCCATCAATACATGAGTGGATTAATAAAATGTGGTATATGTATACCATGGAGTACTATTCAGCTTTAAGAAACAATGGTGATACAGCACCTCTTATATTTTCATGGATAGAGCTGGAGCCCATTCTACTAAGTGAAGCATCCCAAGAATGGAAAAATAAACACCACATGTACTCACCAGCAAATTGGTATTAACTGATCAACATCTAAGTTGGCATATAGGAATAACATTTATCAGGTGCCGGGCAGGTGGGAGTGGGGAGGAAGGGATGGGTATATACAAACATAATGAGTGAAATGTGCACCGTCTGGGGGATGGTCACGCTTGAAGCTCTGACTCGAGGGGGGCACATGGACAATATACGTAACCTTAACATTTATACCCCCATAATATGCTGAAATAAAATAAATAAATAAATGAAAAAAGAAAAGCACCAGGAAATATGGTAGCCTTACATTTTGCCCAGCTTGAGGAAACTTGATCAGGCTGCTGCACTTTTGCCTCTGGTTTCCATCTGAAACTAAACTGAGGCCTAAATCCACCACTCTTATCAGGACTATTCTCTATTTAAGAATTAAACTTCCAAAAGGCCTTGCCTTACCAGTTTTGTTCTTGTTTATTCAGCATTACATTTCCAGCATTTTCCCATGTTATCAAGTTGTCTGCTTCTGGGGTGCAAGTCTCAAGAATTCAGGCCTAAACAGAAAAAGAAAATGCTGAAAACTCAAGGCTAGGAGGACATCACTAAATACCAATCCACATGTCCTTGCCTGGCTCATCTATCTCTCAGGCTCCCAATGAATTCCATATTTTCTGGATAAAGACCTAGGCCATAAGTGTTGAATTGTTTGCAGCCATGGCTAGAGTCTTAAGAGAAGCACCCAGAGAGTTCTCATCACTATATGTGCCATACAGTGCCCTACATGGCAAGATATATAATTCCAATCGGAGGATACTCAAGGGTTATGTCTTGTTATTTCATTTACCATTAAAAGACAAGCATTTTCTTATGTCAAAAAAAAATTTCTCAAATAACATCCTTGCCCTCCTGCATCTGTAATATTCTTTCTGTCCATCTTCTCTGCCTAGATCATTCTTGCCCATTCTTTGTGACCCCAGACAAAGGTCAACTCCTCTGTAGAGCCTGAAGAGAAATGAGGTCATTTCCCCTGTGTGCTTCCACAGAGCTTCGTGCCCACCTCTCCACTTGCCCACGTCCCACTCTGCTCAGGGTTTCACTGCTGGGTCTTCTTCCCTACACTGGAACAGAGCTGCCTTGAGAATAGTGGTTCTTCCCTTTCCACCGTGCTTGAGAGATTCTGCTCCAGAAGATGGCCCAGCATTTATATCTAAAGCTCCGGAGTAAGTAAACAAGAAATTAATTATAATAACTAACACAGAGAATTTTAAATCTGAAAGTCATTGGTTGAGTTTGGAACAATAAAGAGGCTCTTATTAAATCGTTACAGGGCACAGAGTTGCAAGAGATACCGTATCACTGGATGATGTGGCAGGAATTCCTGGCTCTTCTCTCTATATTGGAATTTAATTTCTACCTTAAATAAATCTCACTCTCAACGGGGGTTTTGACAGTACCAGGGCCATTAATGAGAAAGAAAACCCCAGAAACCTAATTATCAGCTCAAAATACATCCAGGGACAGCTATGTGAGGGAAAAGTGTGAAATCTGACTGCTGTATCATTCTGGGCTTGTGCTGTGTCTAGGTGTTTGTAACTAATGCAATTATTTTTCTCTAAGAGACATTTCAAAGAATGGCATTTAAAATGACCATAGAGTAGATTAAAGAAAAAGAAAGTAACAAATTTTATACAGACATCATCAAAAAGAGGGCCAGGTGTGCTGACAAAGAAGATTGCTCCTTCAAGCAAGATTGTTGCCCATTCTCCAACGTGCAGCCTTTAAATTTAAAGGTACAGGTGACCAATAAATACTTTCAGAGAAAAGAATGGGAGAACACTATGACAAAATGGTTCAGAGATTCTATTCCTTTTTATTTGTCACTTAAAATAAAGAATTTCACTGGCAAAAGCAAGCTTTTCACCAGATGATGGTGAATTTGTTGTGTATGTATTGGCTGAGATGCTATGCTATGTTTTATTGTTTCATTCTGTCCTTCAAGTGGCTTGAATTCAGTATCTATCTATGTGCACATAATCTTTAACAGCATACCCTATTGCCTGATTATCAAATTGCTCCAGAAATATTCAGAGAATGTCAGAAACATTCACCCCTAAAAGACATGTGACAGTCCACCTTACTGGAGGATAATCAAAGTCCTTAAAAATGTGCCTGCCTTTGACCCCTATAAATTGCCTCCTAGAATTTATCCTAAGAAAATCATTAAAGTTGCATGCAATTGTGTGTATATAAGGACGATCACTGTAGTGGCAAGTTTGAATCCTCTAAGTATCTGACCATGATAAATAGCTAAAAAAAATTATGCTCCAGTCACAATGAAATACTATAGCATCTAAAATTATATTATAGAAATACATTTATTGACACAGAGAGGTGTTCATAGTAAAGTAAATAAGAAAAAAAGATTATAAAATAATGTGAATAGTATGATCTCATTTTTGTGAGAAAAAAATCATACAACAGAAGTCTTCTTTATTTGATCTAATTGGGTCAGGGGTTTTGTCAGTTAAAGAAAAAAGTTAAAGTAGTAAAATATGAAAAATATATACATATCCATATAAACGGTTTGCTTAAACTGAAAATGTAAATGTATACTCCTCTACCAGTAACTTAATAAAGGGCTACGACTAATTTTTCTTTTCGTATGAGTCCCCCTTCTATAAGTCTGTATCATTTGTCTTTATGTACTGCAGATATTTTCAGTTTCAATTTCTTTAATTGGAGAGAAAGCATAAAGATGTTTGTAAAGCAATCTAAGTTCAAAATTCTGCTACATTTTTACAATATAATTTGACTCCAACTCTGACAATTGTCCTATCTATACCTAATTTGATAGCAAATATTTAACAAGTTGCCTTTAAAATTTTTTTCCCACAGCATTTAAGTTAATTTTTGTAGAAATGACCTTTTCTTCAAAATCTCTTTTCATAAGTTTGCATAATTAAAATAACACAATCAGTATGAGCAGATTTGGGTTAAAACACAATTGATTCTTTATCAATAGATAGAACAGTTGGACAGGAAAATGCATACTTGAGAGTAGCCTACTAGCCACATCAGACAAAAAAATTTAACTGAGCAAATGGAAAGCATCGTTTAATCCAGTGTGCAGGCTGAGTAGAGGTCAGAAGGAGGTGGAGATGCTCTTCTCCCTATTCCATGAACGTGGCTGGCTCATGGGCAGCCTCCTGATCTCACCCCACATCACCTCTGCACAGAGTCTCCTATGACCATCTTAACTAGTCCTCTTCTTATTCTTCATCTCATCATCCTGGGTTTTAGTCATAAAAATCACCATTTGTAACTCTCCCATTTACCTTTTGATCACGTGCTTACTGTATGTCGTCACCACTGGAAATTAAACTTTTCCATCTGATTGTCCACTAGCACCTAGTACAGTGCTTGATGTAGTTGTCATTTGACATTCATTCATTTATTTTTTATTTATTTATTTATTTTTTATACAGACTGGTTACTACTCAGGCTTGTCCCAAACTCCTGTCCTCAAGCGATCCTCCCACTTCGGCCTCCCAAAGTACTAGGATTAGCGGCATGAGCCACTATGCCCAGCCACATTTAACATTGATTGAGTGTTTGTGTATATATGTGTGAATGCCTGTAGTTTAAGTGAGCTAGTGGTTTCAGGGGGAAAATTATTATATCTCATCAGAGAAATAATACCTTATCACCTACAAAGTAATCTTGAACTCATGTTTGGGTAACATTACACATCTGCATTTAGAATGAACCCTCAATCTGCTCCTTTGCCCTAGTCAAAACATTTTTATACACTTATTTAGTAATATCCATCTTCATTGTAAACAAATATCAAAATGAAAATCGCCCATTGCTGAACAACTCATAGGGGATTATAACATCCAGAGTGATGTAAAGTAGGACCTAAGAAATAGTCTCTGAGTATTCTTACGGATGCTGTTCCTGTGAGACCAATTGAACCATCTTGTGAGAGATGGTAGCAAAGGTGAGTTGTTTTAGGATCCTAGAGATCAGATATCTTAAGAAAGAAATACCTAAAATTAAAAAAAAAAGAAATTCATATAAAAAGATGTATTAAAGAGCCAGGAGTTGAACTCTGAGAGTAAACAGTCTGGTAGATTCTAAGAAATTGGTGGAGAAAGAGCTTTCAGTTATGCAGCAGAGCTAGTTGAGATTTTTGAACCTCACGAGCTAAGATGTCAGTGCTTTTGGTGACATTATCCACAGTCTTAGTTCCCTCTCATAAAAGGGCATACATGACCCAATTGTCTCACCAGGCTTCCTTGTGTCCCAGACAGCAGCTTGTCCAGAATAACTCTAACCAATGCATGGTCTCCTGGGCTGGTAAGTCCTTCAAGCTGTCAGGTTTCAACTGGCAGAGCTAGTTCAGATCTCGGGGCAGAGGGCCAGCTGCAAGGCAATACAGTTTCCCAGTAGAAAACTGGGCAGTCAAGTTTTAGTTCTCAGTGAGGCTGAGTCAGACAGATGGGAAAGAATAAATTGGAAATGTCAGTTTGGAGAATTAAAGCCAGATGTTGAAGGGAAAGTGAAAGAATTAAAAATTTGGCCAGCCTGAGCAAGAGTG
>VBSM01000272.1:31814708-31859437 GCA_008086735.1 Cheirogaleus medius
TGATCACAAAATTTAAGATTGGTCTCATTAGATTGGGTCTAATTATTAATATAGGTACAACTAAAATGATAATGTACCACATTGGTCTTTCTGAGTTCGCCGAAAGTTTCATAAGGAACCTCAGATTGTACTTGTAAAAGCTTCTTGAGGTTAGGAAGCCAAACTAAGAACTCACCATCAAATTCCATCTGTAATACTTACAAATATGGTTGTATTTGTTTCTTTCCATTGTCCCCAAAATATCTCAAGTTCCTGGGCCTACCAGAAAGTAAACTTCCTTACTCACCTGGAAGGCTAGGAACCCTGTAGCCCAGGTACCAGGCTAGTTTTCCCAAGAGGGCTTTGTAAGCATCAGTTCCATAGAGTCAATTTCACTTCCTCAAAAATGTCGGGTCATATCTGATGAAATGAGCATCATTCTCAAATATGACATTCCAGATAAGGCTTTCATTTTCATAACTAATGCTTCAAGTTATATCCTGTTAACAAGGAGGTAAAAGTCTTATTGAATCTTTGCCAATAACTAACTGTATGACCATGAAAATAAATATATTCCATAAACAGTTCCAAATACTCTTGGGTCAAGCAGAGAGGAAAAAGATGTCATTTTCAGTGTTTCATTTCTGTTTACAAAAGCACAGTCTACTAAATTGTAATGAGTTATAGGTAGCTTAGGAGAAAAGAAAAGGTATTCTTTACAGATCTGGAAAATAGGACATTAAAACATCTCAACAATATTTCAGACAAAAACCACAGTCATCCCTCCTCACATCATTCAGCCCTATGTAATAAGTTCTTGTTTCACTAGGTCTTGAGTTAGCAGTCTCATGAACCTATCTTCTTCTCAACTAGACTTCTGGAAACTCTGACTCTGCTCACTGATACGCTGTCACCACAGTTTAAACAGTATCATCAGTAGCCTCTACCTGAAAGCACCTGCATAGTCTTTTTCCACGGAGTCTTCTTTGTTGAAGATGAAGCACTCTGGTCTATAGCTAATTGCAAGTGCTTTCAGGGAAGCATCAGAGAAAAACAAAAACTATCTGTGAGTGGCAAAGGACTAACGATGACTGTGGTTAACTTATTATTGCTAATTTTCAAAAGTATAAAATTTAATGAGAGTTCATTACAAGAATAATGCAACTGACAAGGAAATTTGGTTGTTTCTGTGGCATGCAAAAAAGATAACAAAGTCAGTCCAAAAAAAGTTGCAGACAATATGTTATAAACATAACATTTAACCCAATTTCCAAGGAAAAGTGGATATTATATCTAATATATAAAAATAAATGAACATAATCTTTACAGATAAAAAATGTCTTCAGATATATAATCATTCTGAGACATGAAATACTGTGAATGTGACAGCGTGCAGTAAGACTATACCAAGGATATACCAAGAACATCAAGAGATTCTTAAGTAGGTGCCAAACACCTGTATTTTAATAAAACTCCATGGGTAAGTGATGTAAATACCCACTTGAAACTGGCCCAGAAGATGTTAGATTTAAATTTTAAAAAGTAAAGTTGCAACCAAGTTAACATTTTAAAAAATAGCTAAAATTATGACTGATAAAAATATACTGTCATCTGTTATCAAGCCAAGTAGCACCAGGACTCAAATAAATAGAAACGCGGGCAGCAGCGAGGGCCTTGGCAATGCTCTAGGAACTTCTCTAAGAGCATATACTTTCTAAAATATTTATTAACATCTTACACATATGAATTCAACCTAGAGAAGGCTACACATCTCTTCTGATTTGACGACTCTTCCCAAGCAACTCACCAATAGTAACATCACATAAACCTAATTATTTCTAGCAACTCTCTTTATATAAGGTGAAAAAACAAACACTTCGTGATTTTTCAGGGGCCCTCTGGAAATCTCAAAAACAGTTTTATGTGCAAAAGATATTATTTAGGATTCAATTGAGGGAAGGCAGAGTCTGACTCACCATTGAGTATCCCGATCACTCGTCAGAAGCACAAAGGGCTCCAAGAGGCTTTGTTACCTGGGTGGAATAAGTGGAGTTCCAGAGGTAAGGGTTCCACTCCTATCCGAGACATAGCACCAAAACCGTGAAAGGCAAATTGCACCGGACAATGAAGGAGACAATTTTATTCTGGCGGTTGCAATAAAGAGAGTATTCATTGATGAGGAATATCTCAAAGAAAATGAAAGGGGTCTGAGGGTTCATGAAGGAAGATAAACAAGAACATCATCTGCAAGTCTTTTGGGAGTCATGAGGAAGGATGGGCTGAGTTTTACCTCAGAGCAGACAAGGGCAAGATGATTCTTTGTGGTGACAAGGATACCCCCCTTGACCAAACCCTAGTCAGACTCCTCTGAGCCCTCTTCTCAATTAGGCCTCCAGCTTGGCCTGCTGAGCCCTGTTCAGCAAATGTTCTGCCGAGCCAGTTTAGTGACCAAACTCCCGTAGTCTTGATACCTAACCAAGCCCTTCTTAGGAATTTTCCATCCTCTGACTTTCTCACCCTGCCTGTTGGCTGTTCCTGTTCTATTTAGAACTGAATTCAATCTCTCTCCCCTGCTGCAATAGTCTTGGATAAAGTCTTCCTTGCCTGTTTAACTCCATCCAGTGCAATTTTTCTTTGACAACGGTTAGCCATTTTCAGGACACAAACTTGTGGTGGGATTTCTTAGCCGTCAGTGCTTTCTGGAAACAAAGGGCTCAGATAAAGTTCAACGCTGTCAGAGTATATAACAAAGTTGATCTCCCACAGTGGTTTTGTTAGGTGGATAGCGAGGAATTTTGTGTCTCCTAGGGACAAAAGTGGGTGTGGCTGCGATTCACCCCCCTGCAATGGGCTTTCAGAGAAGCTCATGGGAGATCTATATGCTCAGTAAGACTCAGGTCATGCAGCTCCCAACTGTCCACTCAAAGTGATTCCATGGTGACCTCTGAACCATGAGGGAGGTCCCAATCCAAGCACTATAAAACAAGACTCAGACCATAACCAGCCCCTTTTTATGTCCTTCCTTTAGCTCTCCGTTTGCTATGAAAATGGGTCCAGTAGTCATCTGTGGCATATGTATCATGCTCTGTAAACCTATATCTTGCTCTTGCTCTATAGCCCTATCTTTCTCTCCTCAATAAACCTCATTTTCATGCTTGACTTACTTTGGCATGTCTGGTCATTCTTCGGCCATGAGCAGGCCAAGAACCGACATTTCAGACTGAAATCTAACAGTCCGCATCAAATAATTAAGTGCTTTCAAAATTTTGATTATGGTGGTTACCAGAGGTTGGGAAGGGTAGTGGGGAGGAGGGGATAAAGTGGGGATGGTAAATGGGTGCAAAAATATAGTTAGATAGAATGAACAATATTTGATAGCATAATAAAATGACTTTAATCAACAATTTATGGTATACTTCAAAATAACTAAAGGAGTGGAATTGGAATGTTCCTAACACAAAGAAATGATAAATGCTTGAGGTGACAGATACCCCAATTACCCTGATTTGATTATTATACATTGCATGCATGTATTAAAACAGCACATGTACCCTATAAATATATACAGCTATTATGTACCCTTAATAATTAAAAATAAAAAATTTTAAAGCAAAATTTTGATTAAGTCTAACTTCTTTCTGCCCATAGTGAAACATCATTTATCAAAATGTACTCTTTGAGCACCTACGCTGGGTCAGACTGCATACAGGGGAATACCAAGGTGATTAAGATATGAGAAGAAATCTCTTTCTCCACAATCTAAAGAATTTCTTATCTAAAAAGTCAACTAACCAAAAATATCTTTAAGATTTTACTCCCTGTACAATCATGACCCCTTTACAGAATTTCAATGTCATAATCCTCTTTGTTCTCCAGAACAAATACCATGACTCCCTTTGTTTTCAAATGTATATTTGACCTCTTTTCAAATGTATATTTGGCATACTTTCAAATGTATATTATCAGTATCCCTTTTAAATATACCCCTTTCAAACAGATTTTTGGAAGTCTGTTATTATAAGTTCACCTTCCCTTCCCCTGTTATGTGTCCCTTTGTCTGCTCTCTCCTACCTGAGGACCATGAGGCTCCTTCCCCTCACCTGAACACAGGCAAAGCTTGAAGGGCAGATTGAGTATAAAAGAAAGTCTGTAGTTTTTAATGTGTTAAAAAACTGGGCCAAGGCAGTTACCAGTCCCTGGCTGGTACACCCCCTCTTTCCTTTCTGTGATGCAGGTCTTGTAAACAGAAACATCTTGTTTTAAAATTCTGAGTCTGTGGTCTCTCTCTCTCTCTCTCACACACACACACACACACACACACACACCCTGCAACAGATGGCTGCATTGTAAATACAGCTCAGGTAAATTCTCTAAATCTGTTCTCATGTAATACTAAGGTGATATAGCAAATCCACGTTCAAGGAGCATTTTAGGAATCATTGTTAAGTTCCTTCTGAGAGAGTATGGTTCTCTGTCAACAAGGTTTGAAGAAGTCACTGTGTTTTAACGTGAAAGTTTTTGTACAAGAACCAGCTGGACACAACCCCAGCAGATCTCTGGCTTCTTCCCCCAGCCCATACCCTTATACAACACAGACACACATTTTTTATCAACCTAAATCTGCCAATCGATTACCCACACGTCAAACTGGCTGATCCTGACTGCTGTGCAAAGCTTTCTGTCTCTTCACATAAGACTGCAGGGAACGTCTGTCTATAGGCAGAAGCATAGAGAACAGTGAAGAGAACGCTGGATAGTTCATTTCTAATGAAAGCTTCAATTTTCTTGCCTTTTCTTTGTGACACATCCTTCTTAAACTCTAGCTCCCTCATAAGATGCACAGAAAGCTACACCCCAGAACTCTCCCTCACCATGCTCTGTACAGGGAGTCACTCCTGTGGGTGGGAAAGAAACATTTTTTACTGAGAAAACTTTCCCTTGAAAGCAAATAATAATAGCACCTGCCTATTAAACGACACTCCCTTTCTGAAACTTTTATTCCACCTATAGGTCATATTTTTGGATGAAAGTTTTGCTATTGAAGTAGCTGCCAGGATGTTATGGGCCAGCGTGATTGCAATTTACAGTACTTCATAAATCATAGCAAGATTGAAAATACTTGTGACAGATAAGGCTTTAAATTGTCGTCTTGTCTTTTTATGGGCATTAAAAGTGGATCTCATGACATACTCTACAGATGCATCCCCCTTTGCTCAGCCAAAAAGTCCCACCCCCACCTTGCACAGCACTGGGGGTGGGGAGAGAAAGAGCGATCATGGGTAGCAAACTACAGCTCTCCACACTATGCTTTATGAGAGAGGGAAATCCAAACAGTTAAGCGTGTGATCCTCAGCATTTATAAATGCTTAAAAGACAAGGTGTGTGGTCCATCCCCTGCCCCCAACACAGTCTGTGAATTTCATGAGCCCAAATAATAACCAAGCACCAAGAAATTTAAAGGAGGAAAACATTAGATCAATTCTCCTTGGAAAAACCAGGAATCTTGTCATTTCCTTAATGGCAATCACAAGGTCATGCAGTGTCTCCATCGAGGACCTCTTGAGAAAGAGATCAGTGCCCACTTTCTATACACCCTGGCAATTGAGTTTCTCAATTTGGGCCACACATTAAAATCACCTGAGATGCTGTTAAAACTAACCCTCTCCAGACCAATTCAACCAGATCTCAGGCAGAGGGGTGTGCAGTTGAGGCCTAAAAGTTCTTCAGGTGATTCTAATATGTGGCCATTTTGAGACTCACTTGTCCAAAAACACAAAGGCAGGCAACAGAAATGAATGAAAGAGGCAGGATGTCATATATCAGGTAGTAGTGGGGATTCTGGCAAGCTAGAAACCATAATGTGGGTATGGATTTAATAAGTATTGTTGCTACTTAGCTCTAGCCCGCTGCCAGAAGGAAAATGGGCCCATTGTCAGATTTTTTGATCTGTTAAGAAAATCCAAAAATCTAGATATTTTTAACATAAAATTTCCTGATTTTTAAATGTTGAAGAATAATTTTAAAAATTTAATAATACTATGCAACCTAAATAAAATATATATTGGAACTATGAGTTTGCAACCTCTGCCCTAGATATGCTGATTTACATGATACAATTTCCTATAAATAAAAATATTTCACCGCTACCATCATAAATAGTCAGGATGATTTTTCTCAAGGCCACAGGCAAGCTTAGCAGAGTATTCTAATGTAACCCACAAGTAGCAGTTACACTGGCCCAAGACACAGTAGTGCCCCCTTATCCACAGTTTCACTTTCCATGGTTTCAGTTACCTGACGTCAGCCATGGTCTGAAAATAGTAAATAGAAAATTCCAGAAATAAATAATTCAAAAGATTGAAATTGCTTGCTGTTCTGAGTGGCAAGATGAAATCTCACACCATCCCACTCCGTCCCACCTGGAACGTGAGTCATCCCTTTGTCCAGCATATCCACACTGTAGATGGCCCCAGCTGTTAGTCACTTAGTAGCCTTCTGGGTTACCAAACAGCAAACGCATAGAATCTATGTAGAATTCAGTCCTATCTGTAGCTTCAGGCATCCACTGGGGGTCTTGGAAGTTATCCCCTGCAGATAAGGAGAGGCTACCGGATATATATGCCAGCAACAAACGTGGAAGTCATGATTGCCAGATTGACCCTCCTATTTTTATATTTTGAGTTGCGTTTCCTCAAGTGAAGAAAGGGAACTGGCTTCCACATAGGGCTCTGGTGCTGGGCTCATTATCATCTGAAGGAACTCTGAAACTCGGGCACCATTAACCCCAGACCGTCGTTTGGCCTTGTCTCTCAGAACTGCTGAAACAACTTTTATTTGCTTTTTCAGTGTTTGCTGACACAAGAGTCCAAGAAGTACGAAAGAAAAGGGAAGGAGGACAGCAATCAGTCACAACTCCTTCCAGCATTCAAGCAGTGATGACCACTAATTACGCCTCTCAGACCTGTGTTTGAGCAGACCTATTTTCTCTATGAATTAATGCCAGGTGACCTACTTTTCTACATATTATTCATTGTTTGTGCTGCTGTTTTATTGATTTTGAGACTGTTTTACTACATAGGAATGGAAAAATCTAATATGATTTAAAAAAAAAGTCCTCTCGTTGAAAATAACATAGCTGCATCACAAAATATAAATTTATTTTTTTCTTTATGAAAAGATAGTATCTGTGGACTACATTTAGGTTGTAAGAATTAGCTGAAGGCTGTTTCAGTGGATTAATAAAAACAAAAAGAAATATAAATATATTAATGTTTAGGGATAAAACCTAAGATAAAATAATAGAGTACATTTCTAAATTTTAAAACTTGTTTGCTTATAGTATTCTAGAGATATTTATTTCATAAAAGAGCACTATGTTAGTTTTACAAGACTATATATATTTTCTATTTATATTCCTCTTGTCCTATTTTTCATGTGCATTATATCATCTGATTTTATTATGCCTCATATTTTATTTATTCATTTACGAGGCTGTGGGATTTTATTTCTTAAAATCTTAGTGGAATGTTTACTAAAAAAGAGATAATTAAAAATAAAACCACACAGTTCACATGCACTTTTTGTTTTATATGCAATTATAAATGTATTTTCAAGGCAATTTTAATGCCCAATTTCCACAAAGAATCTTTGTCTCCCTGTGCAACATATACTCTAAGGAAATCTAAGAAAAAGTCTGTTTGCATAACTTTGGTAATTGAAGCCTCAGAGATTCCACCTACCCAGGAATGCAAAAGAGTGATTTGCATTCTGGTAATAGAAATAATAGTATTTTTTGGTGCAAGTGGGTTACCCAGAGAAAATATCATTGCCAGGGCATGGTGGAAGAGAGTGGTTTGGAGAGAGGGGAATCACTGGGTCCCAAGACATGGCCTGGAAAGCCTTCATTATCCAGTCGAGTGGCCATATTGCTATCTCCAATGCTCTCTCACTGACCTGCAGGAACATGGCACACAGTGACTACCAATGCCAGGTAACTACGTGAGGATGCGTCCACCACACACGTGTAAAGCTGTGGGTGTCACCACTGCCAAGCTGCCCTGCCCTCCTCTTGCTTCCACCCCTGTGAAATAGACAGCAAGTCTTCTCTGGGCATGGAGAACCACCAGTGCACCACTACCTCCCTGATAAGGCCATTCGCAACAAAGGGCTTAGGAGTCATAGCCCTAAAGTGGTGTCCCCTACAATCCTCTGCCTCATCCTAGGATCTCCCTGTGTTGACAGAGAGGGAAAACAAGGAGAATTCAGGGATTCCATGAAAAAAGAAGATGTTTTAATCCATAAAACTCCCATTCAAAGCTAGGAAATTGGATGTGAGTTCAGGCCCCAGTAGCCTTCTCCCTACTTCCTCTTTCTTTCTTCCTTGATTGATAAATTAAAGTGGTTCACACTTGTCCCTCCATAGTCAGCTCAAAAGTCAATCCCTCCAGGAAGCTCTCCCAGATAGACACCCTCTTCAGTGCCATAACACCTGCTGTGCCCACTGCAGCATCCCCATTGCATGGTCCTATGGCCATTGGTGTCAGAGCCTGATTCCATGTTAGACTGTGACTTCTGTAAGGGCCATTCCTGAGACTTAACACACCTGTATCCTGAGAGCTTGGCCCAGAGAATGACATGACTGAGAGATGCTCAGCCCACAGTCACATATTGTTCACAAAAACAGTCTAGCAGCATCTCTGCCCAATTAAGGCCATATTTATGCATTCACCAAGCATTTACTGATCACCTGCCTGTGGCCAGACTGAGCTAAATATCAAATATATGTTATTTAATGTAAAGCTTACAATTATCCTTCAGGAAGTGTATTGTTCTCATATTGTATAGGTACGTGAAATGACACTCAAGATAAGTTAAGAAGTTTTTCTAACCGAGGTCGCAGAGCAAATAAATGACAAACATACCTGAATTTAATCTCAGATATGTTTGACTTGAAACCATGTTTTCCCTTTTTTATCTCAATGCTACTAAAAGAAATAGAAGTCTATGGCGTGTTACCATTAAGAGAAAATAAACTTAAAAACAAATCTACATGCATGACCTTTCTGCTATCACCATACTTGAGCAATATCTCTTTCTCTTTCTTTCTCTTTCTCTCTCTCCTGTATAATTAAAATCTACAATGTTTGAAAGACAATTGTCTTAAAAAACAACATCACCACCTGAACTAGAAATATTAGTATCCTACCAACTATTTGATGTTCATAATGCTTCAAGTTATTTTATCAGAAATATAGTACAGGTGTTGCCATATATTTATTTACATTAAAAAACAGAAGTATATCTACAAACAACTTCACAAACTCTATTATGTGTGTCACAATCTGTCTCACAATCTGACAAGGCCCCCCAAAATGAGAATTGCTGATCTAAAGAACATGTTACTCATTACAAACTTATCAAGTTGAAACTCTGATGCTTAAATCTACCTCTAGAAAATCCTCTCATAACAAAGAAACAAATATGCTAAAACCAAAAACAGGATGGAACTGGTTCCTATGCTGGGCCTAGGATGCCCTTGCTTGATGGGTGTCCAGCCCAAACTTGTCTCTGGTTTTATGTAAACTACACCCTTGAGCTCCACAGCAAGCAACTATCAGCCTGCTCTATTAAAGTAAAAGAATTGCTTCCTGTTTGCAAGCTAAGTGCAAGAGGATGTAAAAATCCATTTGTAAGGCCAGTGAGAGCTGCCATAATCCTAGGATATTTGTCACATTTAGAATGCTATCACTACCACCATCAACTGATGGGACCAGATTTAAGAGGGTTTTCAGCATTCAGAAGAAATATCCTTCCCTCTCATAGGAATAGGTGCTGCCACTTTTCTAGGGACCTGAAATGGACAAAAAGAGAGAGTATAATATAGCAGCATCTATAGATGTCAAGTACTGGGCTAGCTGGTCCTTTTTCATGTCTGGAAGATAGTAGCTGTCATAAGAAAAAATGTAGGAAATTTACACACGCTAGAAACAAGGTAACCATGCCAAGATGCATCCTTACACAAGCACTAACAGAGGGAAGCGAAGGATTCAGTGTAGGATACCACCAGCACAATACAGCTGGTCTCCAATGTGTCACCATTCCCAAAGAGTTTTGAAAATTCTGGAGGAATATAAGACCCACATTTTATTCTCCAGACAATGCTCAGGAAAAGCCCATTACATCTACCAAGTTTCCTTGAATGGAGGATAGTAGATGCAGCTAGTTAAACAGTCTCAAAGAAACTAATCTAGTTTAGGAAAAGTTAAAGTCTCAGTCTGGCATGCCTCGTTGGTCATTATGAAACCACTTAGCAAGACAAGAGCAAAGAGATATGATCCTCAATTCTAGGGTCAATGACCATCCTAGAAGCTTCACAGCATTATCAGGGACTGAGATCAAAGAGTGAAAATTGTGACGTGGCAAGGTTAAGGGGCAGTAAGATGTTCGAAGGGATTGCAGCCTGTATGCTTATTGAGGAATGGTCATAAATGATGCTTAGTATGTTGACTGGGCATGAAATCGAAGGATTTGTTAGTTCTGCTAAGAAATTTGGCCTTACCTTGTGGGCAAGAGAGAGTTAAGCAGGGGAAAATCATGATTGGAATTGTTTTTTGAAGGTTATTCTGAAGGCAAGAAGACCAATTAAAAGGCTTTTGTAATAGAGGAATAAAGAAAGGATGAGAGTCATGCAAACACACACGCCCCACACACATCTTCCCCCACTCATCCTGTCCTTGCAGTTACCACTGACCTGCAAAAGGCATTCACCTTTTGTTTATTAACTAAAGGCCTATTTCTGCCAATTCCTCATACCATGTAAACATAATTGTTGATATAATCCTAATCAAAGCCAGGGTACCACATGGCCTAATCAAATATATAGAATCAGAATCCAGCAACCAAAAATAACTAAAATGGAATTCCATACTTGCACTTTTCTAAGAGCATGAAAGGGGATCTAGTTTATAAGAAAGAGCACCACATCTCAACTCTCCTTTTCTCTGTCCTCTCTGTCTCCCTCATAGCCTCTCTCCGGCTTCTCTGAAGCTTCCCTGTTCTTAAATGCTCTGCATCACCCACCACAAAATTCCTCACCCTGGCTAGATTTACCTTGCACCCCATGGTCTCCTCTCTTCTTGCCTAGAGTTTACTTAAATACATCTATTTATCTCTTGTGACTCAGGGCATTCCCCCTTCACTCTTGAGCCCCACAGTTCTGGCCCTCTGCCCTTTGCGTGTGCCTCGACCCCCAAAGAGCTGGGCACTGACCTGATGATGACCAAAGGCTCTTTGGAGAGGTAGCAATCTGAGAGGGCAAAGAACATATTCTCTGTACCTGGAGCTAAGATTAAGGGGAGATGGCAAGAGGAATTCACTTTATCACACATCTGACTCCCCCACTAGCCTGTCAATATCTTGAAGGTAGGAACTGTACCTTCTTGTTTGTGTCTCCAGGAGAGTAGGTAACCACTGACAAACATTAAATGAATAGAGAAATAAATGCTTGAGTCATTCTCTCTTGGATATCTACCTCCTTTTTCATGCTTCTCTTTTCTGCTTACTGACCTGTGTCTCCTTATGAAATAAGTCATCTTTATGAGCAGGACAAGGGACCCTGGAGACAACTGCCTGAAGCACTACCCTCATTCATCCTCTTTGCAGATTCCCAGAGCAATTAGGGGAGTGTAATTATAAATGTCCAAAAATCTCTTAAATATTTCAAGCATTAGACATTCACTAATATTAGTAACACATTTATTTAATCTCAAGCATCTTTTTGAATTTGATAGATTGTAAAGAGGAATTTATATGGAATGAGACAGGGTACTTCTTCTCCTATTAAAATGAACATAAATAGCTCATGAAGGATGGTTTGCTATAACAATTTGCATAACAAATACACTTCACAGGAAACTGTATAACAGGCACCCAGTGTTCTAAACTTATGAATATTTTGAGTAGTTAAGTAGAACACAGGATATAAAAAGAAAGATGGGGAAAAAATAAATACTTATGCTAAAGCTTATCTGTAAACAGAAGACTTAGAGTTTGCATTTGGGTTTTCTTGCTATATAATTCTTTAGTGTGTTGTGTCTTTAAATATGTGCGTGTGTGTGTGCGTGTGTGTGTGTGTTTGCCTGAAGTTTTAAAGCAGTTTGTCAAATAAACTGATAGCCAATAGAGCATATTTAAGCATGTTATTTAGTATTCTGGTCCTAATGGGTTAAGAGCCTCAAGTGGAATACTCTGATCATATGCGTTAATTTCATCCCTGCCATGAGACCTGGCAATGCTTAGCTCACATACTCTTGCAAATTACTGGAAATACCACATTCCCATGAGACAAAGTGACAGCTATGAAACTAAGTAGTGTAAGCCAAAAATTCCAATAGATGCATTAAACAAACACACCTCCAGCAAATTTCTCTGCCCCTACTCATGCAAATGGAATACACTCTTGTCCAAACAGTACTAGCAACTCTCCATGTTCAATGTTGGAAAATAACTCAACTCTGGTATTGTTTTAATACATTTTCATGACCTTCTTTCAGCTCTTCCAGGAAGGTGTGAGAGCAGGGACAAATGATCAGGGAAAGTCTTTCCCAGCCTAGGTACTGTTTCAATTACCAAAGAGTCACTGGTCAGATTCAGGTAGATCTGATATGATTCACAATAGCTACTAGCTATGACTTTTATTCATAATTTAAAGCCCAAAAATGTTTCTTCAAGAAAAATGTATAGTGTGTGATTGCTAAATTATTTATTGAATTGATTATTCTAATAAATAGAATCCTTCAGTTAAATAAAACAAACAAATGTGATTTTTAGCTTTGACCACTAATTTCTTCTCAGTCAGAAAGATTAATCTTTTCTAAACAGTGATAACTAGGCCAGCAGCCCTATTTTTCTTTTGGTTGCTTTTTGTACATCACTGAAAATTTGGGGGCTGCCTTATGAATTTACTCCCTATCTGGGCTTTGCTGCCCTGTTTGCAAATCCTTGCCTCCTCATCCTTCCTCCTCTCCAGCCTGCATACATTGTTATATTCATGGCCACAGTATCCTTGACTCAGGCTGCCCTTCTGCTCTGCTCTGTTATTTGGGGCTTAGTTCCCATCAAGCCACACTCACTTGCTCTTTAGTCACTGTGTCTAGTTCTATATGCAGTCTACATCCACCCAAAGGTTGAATGCCTTTCCTCTCAAGACACCCAGCAGAGGAAGCTCCAGAATTTTTAGATAAGAGGGGCTTAAAGGAAGTCATCTGATCCGAATTCAAAGCTATAATTGCAGCAGATAATCAGATACCAAAGAGTGAGGAGCTGATGGATATTATGGGGGTTAGCCTACAATCCCACAGCCTCACTGCTGAAATCTCCAAAAAATCTAGTCCACCAGCATATTGTACACTATGCACCTGCCCACTGGAAGACCGAAACCATCAGTCACATATTTATTATCCTTGCTCTCATTGTGATGGAAGGGGCTGTTAATTAACTTCAGAGAATCTGGAGCTCTGGAGAAAGAGAGTTGGTTAACACCCAGGAAGAATGCTACCAAGAGTCAGCTCCAGGAGACAGGAGTTTTTAGATCTAAGAAATCCCTACTGTAGCTAAAGGAACAAATTAAGCTTAAACATGATCTTTAGCTCAGCAAACTTTCAGAATAACGTTTAATTCATTTGTATACACTCTATGAAGTCTCAAACACTCAGAGAGAATGCCTCAGTTTAATCATCTGCAGAAAGGGAAGAACAAACATACTTACTATGTTGAGCTTTTATGAGGATCAAATGAGAAAACACATGGATAGTACCTAGAACAGTTTCTCGCACAGTAAACATTCAAAAACTCATTTTTACCATATTAACGTTAAATCTAGTCATTTGATTTCTTCCACATTCATAAAATTTATCCCCTACTAAGAGTGTTATTGAAGTTAAATGAATGCAAAGCAGATTAGAATTCTTTCTTGTAGAAGTAGGCACCATTGTGGTAAGAATTGTAATCCTTCCTTTAGCATCTGCTGTTTCCAGAGCAGTAACTTACTTTTACCATGTCAAAATAATAGTAATTCTTAGAATGTGTTCCTAATGAGATCACCATCATAACACAAAGCTTCTAAGTTTCCTGGAAGAAATTATGTTTCAAATCTGTCAGTCATGTTGTAAACACAGCAGTGGGGAAAAAATACGTGACAATGCTGGAAAAAAATACCTCAACAACAAAGCTTATTTTGAAATGGTTTAATAGCAAAATGAAGGGCATAATTCCCTTATTTTACCTGCTTTCTATTGTTAAGTAGAACTGGAATGGCGTTAGTTTTCACATCTTTCTTTCTCTGATCACTATGCACAATATCATCAAATGTTTTTTTAAAGCCACCTCTACGTACTGCTCATAGCCACATACTTTCAGAGGTTTCAAATTTTTTAAATATATAAAAGCAGCTGCCTGGGATCTAGCAGACAAGCATTAAAAGTGACATTTATAAACATCATTCTTTCACTCCCAGTTCACAGGCATTTTGACAAGAAGAAAATACAAACCTTCACTCATTCCAGAGCAAACATTCCAAAACTAAATGATTTACATGGTAATAGACAAAGGTTACATTCACATATTTCATAGCCTTCTTACCAACTTTAGTCAAACCTCTGAAGTTTAACTATGGAAATCCTTGGTCTTTCTAGATCCTAATATTTTGATGATAATCTTTGAGGTTATGAGGTTGGTTTCTATATATGAGACCATTTAACCAAAAATGTATATATACAATAGGAATCATTTTACATGTATAAATTTAGAAAAATGAGCTATAAAGCAAATAATACCTTGAATGTTCATTAATATAAATTATTACTAAATGCCAATTAAAGCAAAGGTACTTTCTTTGGCAAAATCTCCTGCCACTGAAAACTGGGGCATTTCAATTGACAAAAAAGAAAAAATATACAGTTTCCCACTCAAATCCCAGAATGGCCAAGGAGAGAGCATACTCATATAGTACCTTGGAGTGGAGGGATGGAATTTTGAAATCGAAAAACACATCTCTAAGAAAAGTATCAATATGACTTCAAGGAGAATTTAAAAGAAGAGGTTAAATTTAAGCTAACAGTATTTTACTTTGTCAGATCAGAATATTTACATTTCCTAAGGGAAATTGTTTATTGTTAAAGTTATAGTTCTGGTTTCATGGATATGGAAATGTCACCTGCCAGGTCAAAAGTCTCAGCATCAATAATGCAACATCCTGATGTACATCCATTTGACACAAGGAGATGAATTAGATGTTGACCAATTTACCCAAGCAAAATGAATTTTGAGTTTGCTTTTGTAGACATAACACTTTTAGAAAGTGACTTTAGATGAGACTCATTGCTTCAAATAAGGAATTTTTGAACAACCACTCCCAAGGTAGATGGCATCTGAGAACAATTCTGTTCATTGATATACACACACAAATGAGCTCACTTCCATCCTCTGCAGACTGGTCTATGCCTCCAGGAATTCCTTTCTTTTCTTTTCTCAGGCACAAGCCTAAACAATTTAAGAGAGCTGCAGTACAATAGTTTATTTTTCTTTCTTTTTTTTTCTTTCTTTCTGTCTTTCTTTCTTTTTTTCTTTTTTGATAGCTGTAAACAGCTCTCTATCAAAAAAGGAAAGTTCTTACCCCATGGTGCTTCAGTTGGAATACATTTACAAAATTAACTTTGAAAAAAATTGGAGTTGATTAGTTACATTAGATATTCTGTCAACAAATTCAACTCGTTCTAATCAGTTATAATTAACATTGATGTTTGATGAGAGGCACAAGTAAGAGTAGCAAGTTGACACGCTGAACTGCCCCCCTAGGGGATTGGGTAAAACCTGCTCATTATCTTCAACTTGGAAAAGAAGAGTGTTTGCCTGCTTTGGCCAAACTGGCAAAAGAAATGTATGCCCAGCCTCTAATGGTTATAAGACTGTTTTGTGCACATTTAGCAAACTTGGCAGGCAGGTTTTAGTTTTCTCCAGGAATAGGATGTGAATTCTGGAATCCTGGCACTTGAGCAAAGTCAACTGCCAACCTAACCCATGCTTTCCATTATGGTTCTTCAGTCCAAGAATATTAGAGAACATCTCTCAGCAAGGGCAGCAATAATTAAATTAGCATGCTTGTATGGCCTAAAATAATCCACTGGATGATAGAAAGGAGGCAGAGCTGGTCATTGGACTACACCAGACACATTCCCCAGATTGGCAAGGAGGGAGCTCCTGGCATGCCTTGCTCCTCACCACCATGCGTGCGACAAGACCATCTAAACAGACTGCGTTCGCGACAACCCTTTTAAATTCCCACCAAGAATAAATGCTGCTATTTGTTTAACTCAGACTTGCCATTACTTTACAAAACAGATTTTCTTTTTACCATTGAATTCATTGTGGTTCTGCTGGAGAAATAAAGAAGAGAAATAGAATCTAGTACTGTAATTAGCATGTACAGATTCATCATCCATATGAATCCTTCCAACCAGTCCTGTTAGCCCAAGAACTCCTTACAGGTCATGTTACCCCTGCTCCAGGACCACTCTAACCAGTGCCGTGACCCCCAGAATGGGGTTTTCCTCTCTCTCTCACTTGGATTTTCCATCTTTACTTTTAAACTACTTAGTTCTTACCAGCCTGCAAACAGGCAAATCTTTTTATTCTACACTCACCTTCCTCTACTTCTTACTTACTTATTTTTTAATCTTTTGTATCTTATTTCCACCCTCTTTGCTGCACTTGAACATATCTCCCCATGACCATGCCTCCCAAATCTAGACTGTCTTCATTCTGGGAGCCCTCTCTGAAATATTTGACTGTATTGACCACCCATATTTAATCTCTTCCTCCTCATGGTACCGGCAGTACAAATTCTCTGAACTTTCTCGTTAGCCTCTTGGGTTTCTCTTCCTCTTCCTCTTAAATACAGATTAATCCCTAACAGTCACTATAGTCCTTTATCCCCATTTCTTGGTTCTCTTTTTTGACAATCCTTTTTATTTCTAAAAGCGACCATTGAAACAAATGCTTATTTGCCTACTGCCTAGGTAATATCTAGAAGTGTTGATGTTACTGGACTGTAACTAATATTAAAACATATTCTCATATTAAACCAAACAAATACAAATATAAAGTTGTACACTTAAGGGTTTTCATTTAACTGAGTATTTATCAAGCTAAGTTGTAAAAGAAAATTTAAAAACACATATATATTAAAAAATAAAATGCAAAATTAAAATGAATTTTTAGATGAACCATAAACTTTCCAGGAAAATCTGCCTTTTATGCCCCAACTCTCTCCCCACCAAACAACTCTGTCTCACATTTTCAATAACTTCATGGACAATTCCATATGGATCTCTCGTAGGATCCTGACACTTCATATTGAAAACTGAATTCTCATCTCCTCCCAAACCTGTTTCCATCCCTAGGGATCCTATTTCTTTCAGTAGTGCCATCAGTCTGGTAGTGACTCAGTCTCAAAATCTTACAATATTGTGATTTCTCATTCTCCTTGGTTGCTGTGTCCAAGCAGTTGCCAAGCCTGCAAATTCATGATCACCCTTTCATCAATTTTCTTATCTCCATTCCTACCTTTATTACCTTTCTTCTAGTTCCTGCTTCTCTTTGCCTCAAGTATCACATCAGTAATCCTGAATGATGCACTCGCCTCCTTCATCTCCCACGTGTATCATACATACTTCTGTCATATTCGTTATTTTCACTCTCAGAAACTTTCATGACTCCAGCATCTATTGTATCAGGATAAAACTCCTTAGCCTGGCAAACAAAGTCTTCCCCAGTCTACTCACAACCTTTCTTACCTTGCTCTGCTTTTATCCACCAAAGTTCTTATATTCTCACAAACACAGTTCATTCAAGCCTTATAACAACAATAGCATTTTTCCTATGTATAGAGAGAAAAAACAAAGTGAGGGTTTAAGCAGTTAACTACACGGACATCTCAATAGGCAAAGCTTAGTTCTTAAATCCATCATGCCCCTTTTTACCCAAGAGGGTGAACTCCATCAGAGTGATGGAGTGTGTTAAGCAGAGTATATCATCTGCTGCAGAAGCAGAGAGAGGTTTAATTTCACTTTAACTCCTACCCTCTTTCCATGTACAGCATTGCTGCCAAGTCCCTTGGGCCTATTGGATTTCCATGTATGTGTATTTCTTTGCTTCTGTGTGATCTCAGCAGGGATAAATGAACCTAAGATATTAAAATGTAATTTGTTCAGATCTGTGCCTTCAGGGTGAACACTAAGATGCTGCCATCAGCCAGAAAATTTGTGATCTAATTTAGAAGCAGTGAGCCATGCTGTCTTTTCTCAGACACTTCAGAAAGCTGCACTGGGTCCCACTTTTCTATGGTTTTGTGCAAGGTTTTCTTTCAAGCTATAAACAATGTTGATTTTTTTTCCTCCTCTTTGCCATTTCAAGAAAGAGTCACTTAGTAAAAGCAGGGAGTAGGAACTATACTCTTTAGCTGTCACTCTGTTGAAATGCCATATTGTACAAGTGACTTACCTTTAATCTCTTGGATTCTGCTCTATCAAAGACTTTCCTACGCTGACCCACTTTTTACCTAGACTTTTTGGACGAACTCTGTCCCTGACACTTGCAGACCAAGTTCCATAATCAGCACTGAACTGGCCTAAGCAAAGAATTCCTCATGCTCCGAAAGATTTCTTACCTAAGTATCATCAGGTTCAAATCTTTAATACTGCCACTAAACCAAAATCAAAGCAATGTTTTCAGTTTTCCTATAGACAATTTAACCAATTTTAGTTCCTCTCTCCTCTTAGCTAAAGGCAAGTTATGGTTAGTTCATTGGTTACTTCATTGTTTTCTTTGGTTTCTCAGAGGAAAAAAAACAAATGCTGGGCTATAAAAAGTATATATCAGGTGAAAATTCTAGACTTCTTTTTAATCCTAAGGCATAGTTAGGATGGAAGTGGAAGGCATTGGATATGATTTTCTTTAAAAGAATTCAGCACAGTGAGCAGTTGGATTAAATCCAATTTAAGTAAAAGCCAGAAGCTACAGACAGATGAGTTGCTGGACATCCTAGAAAAGATCTGAGAGATTTAAAGTCTCTATGGGGATTAAAAATTTCCTAATTCTTTTTACTCTCCAAGAAAACAGAAAAAGGAAAGGTTTTAACTTCATAAATGAAATTTAAGATGGCTGCCATTTTATTTTTACCTAGCCTAGTACACACACACACGGAGAGAGAAAGAAAACAAACAATAAGAAACATATTCACATTCACTTCAGAGTAATTTAATACCAAAATGCCAGCCTTGCAGTTGAAACTCATGTGAAGTCGGCATTTCCTTTATTTTTTTCTGGCAACTTTGTGAAATACAACTTTTCCCAAATGAGTTGTAGGAGAACAGAAAGCACTAGAATCCTCAGGTCTTCACCTTAAAAACAAGAGTCACAGATGCACTGGCTGCTGCAGACACCAACAGGGTATCTTTGTGAACACTAATTGACTGACAGCTGCTTAGCGATGCAACTAAAAGGGATTTGAGGTTTTCATAATAAGATATCCCCTGGAAACTCAGAAGGTAAATCCGATAGAAAGCAAATAACATTCTCAGTAAATGCAGTAAAGCAATGGACTAGCAAGTGTTATTAGCAAGTGAGAAGAAAGTGTTTGTGGGCCCAGTGACTACACCTTTAAATAACCTTAGTGAAGGCAGCTAGACACACTTTAAAATTCTGTTCACCTCCACATCTCAGGTTTCATCCAACACTGGGTCTCAATTCCTTACTTCAAAAAACAGTGTGACTGGAAAGAACAGAATGATGTCCCTATGCTAAAAATTTACATTTTAACTCCTCAATCTAACTTCCAAGAAAAGTGGGGAGGATTATGGTAGGGATATTACTAAAGGGTCTTTAATCAGAGCTCAAAATAGGCATGTCTTTTATTTCTAAATCCAGCATATTATAATGTTCTCTTTCCTTTAAAATAACAAAGATTCCATGCAGATTATTAAAATAACTTTGCAAGCTTGATCAAAAGGCATATCAATTTCTAGGAATGGGTTTATTTTTTGATCTCATTTTCCTCTGTGAAAACCTTTATTAGATTCTCAACTCTAAGTGTGTTCTGACCATATAATTTAACAGAATGCTACACTTCCATGAGCCTATTTTCATCATGCAGTCAATTGTTCATCATGAATATAAATATAATCCACAGGCTTCAACGAAATGTGGTACACTTTTAGGACTACCTTAAAATAAAAGTTGTATAAATTGTCACTGAAAATTACACAGCCACGTTACCTGTATTTCAGATTGTACTGATTAAGTCTTTCATATACCCAACCCATTCAACAGAGATAATTAGATAGTATAGGAAGCTCTAACATTATAAAATCAAAGACTTAAGTCTCATTGTAAGCTGTAAGTGCTCATCAGGCCCATGTCTCTAATGTTTGTAAGACACGAATGCCACCTACTGGCAAGTGTTAAAGATTGCACTGTCTGACCAAGAGCCATTGACTTCACCCTGGCTATCTGACCGTGACAGGTTTTCCCATATACCTGAAACGCACCATTTATGTTAGGTGTACAGCTTGCCATGCTGGATATTCATATTTTTGTAAGGAGACCACATAAAAAGAGTTTTGGCTTTTATCATTGTATCTTACATTGTATACGCATTATATATACATAAGCACGTTCCGTTGTTTTTTAGACTATGTTCCCCAACTGTAATATAATCTCAACAAGAGCAACGGCAGTATTTTATTCACTGATGTATTCTACTAGGCCTAGAACAGTGCCTGACCCTTTGTAAGTATTCATTATATAAATTAATGAAAGAATAAATGAGCAGAATGATAAATGGCTCTAAGGTAATATAGCATATTGGCTAATAGCCTAAGATTTAAAGACAAAAAAAAAGACATGAGTTGAAACTATGGCTCTTTTTTCTGTTCTCTTTCTTGGACTTTCATCATATTTCTTAATTACTTTAACCTTCAGTTTGTTTATCTATAAAATGGGGTAAAACCAAGGGAGCTGGAATAATTAAAAGGGCAAATATTTATAAAGCACGTGGCACAAAGTAAGTGCATAATAAGTAATAGTATGACCATTGTTATACAATTCTATAATTTTGGGAATGTAAAGTAGTACAGCCATATGGAAAATAGTATGGAGAATCCTCAAAAAACTAAAAATAGAACTACCATATGATCCATATATATGTCTGCAATTCCTTGTTTATTGCAGCACTATTCACAATAGCCAAGATATAGAATCAACCCAAGTGCCCATCAATGGCTGAATTGATAAAGAAAATGTGATATATATACACAATGGAAGACTATTCACCCATAAAAAAAGAATGAAATCCTGTCATTTGCAGCAACATGGATGAAACTGGAGGATATTATGTTAAGTGAAATAAGTCAGGCACAGAAAGACAAATTGCATATGTTCTCACTTCTATGTGGGAGCTAAAAACGTGGATCTTGCGAAGGTAAAGAGTAGAATGGTGGTTGCCAGAGGCTGGGATAGGACGGGGGTGTGGGATGAAGAGAAGTTGGCTAATGGGTAAAAACATACAGTCAGAAGGAATAAGTTCTAGTATTTTATAGTACAGTAGGGAAATTATGGCTAATAATTTATTATATATTTCAAAATAGCTGGAAGAGAAGAATTGTAATGTTCCCAACACAAAGAAAGTATCAATGTTTGAAATGATGGATATCCCAGTTACCCTGATTTGATAATTACACATTGTATGCATCTCAAAATATCACTTGTACCCCAAAAGTATGTAGAACTATGATGCATCAATTTAAAAATACCAAAATTTATAAATAAATTCTATGATTCTAACACAGCTGAGGGTTTTGTTAAAAACTTAATTAAAACATTAAGGAGTTTTATTTTCAGTATGCATGCCAAGAGCTCTTCCTTCTCCATCATCCTTGCCCTCAACTTCTTGTCTACATCTAACCTACAAAGTCCTATAGTTCTATCACGTGCTGGTTCCAAGCTGGTGTCCATAAAGCTTCAACATTCAGGTAGTCATAGATCCTTGGAGTTCTTAGGGGTTACAGTGTGATATTTGAGTCACTATTCTAAAAATCTGTAACCATCTGCCTCCTGATCAGCAGTGAAAATAAAATAATAAAAATCTCTAACCAGGCCAAGCATAGTGGCTCATGCCTGTAGTCCCAGCTACTCGGGAGGCTGCGGCAAAAGGATTGCTTGAGCCCAGGAGTTTGAGGTTGCTGTGAGCTAGGCTGACACCAAGGCACTCTATCCCCAGCAACAAAGAGAGACTCTGTCTCAAAATAAATAAATAAAATAGTGCCTTTTGGCAGAGCATGGTGGTCCACATCTGTAATCCTAGCACTCTGGGAGGCTAAGGTGGGCGGATCACTTGAGGTCAGGAGTTCAAGATCAGCCTGAGCAAGAGCGAGACCCTGTCTCTACTAATAATAGAAAGAAATAGCCAGGCCTAGTGATGCACACCTGTAGTCCCACCTACTAAGGAGGTTGAGGAAGGAGGATTGCTTCAGCCCAGGAGTTTGAGGTTGCTGTGAATTAGGCTGATGCCACAGCACTCTAGCCCCAGTGATGGAGTGAGACTCTGTCTCAAAAAAAAAAAAAAAATCAAAATCTCTAACTGTACTCTGAAGTGCTTGAATAGTTCAGAACTCTCTGGGGGGTTTTGCAAAGGTTTTAATTTATATTACAGCTGATATTACATTTTGTTGCCTGCCAGGGAACCATTTTGTACTTGCAGGGAAATATCTACACAAGAGTGTTTCTGTTAGAATATCAGGCAAGCAACAGAAAACTCACTGAAACTGACTTAAACATTAAAGAGCTCTACTGTCTCATGTAACATGAAGTCCTGTTGTGTTGTGTTGCTGATCCAACAGCGTAACAACATCAAGAAAAGCCCATGTTCTTTTCATTTCATGCTCTTCTATCCTCAGTGTTGTTTTATCCTGAGGCCAGCTCTTCTTGTGGTCTTAGGATGCTTCCAGCAGAAATCTGGGCCACGTGGTGATCTTATTCACACTCAGTGGGAGAGAGAGAGAATGGCTCCCAGAAGGATCCTAGGAGAGATGGGGGATCTTTCCCATAAAGCCCTGACAAACCATTTCTCTTGGCTCATTGGTCAAAATACTAAAACATCTCCGTTCTTGAATTGGCTGATTCCTAAGACTAATCTCATTGGCTTAGAGTCTTAAATCAATCAGGATCCATTCCTGGGGACCAATGGGATCAGCCTCCGCTGAGTCCTACGTGTTGCATAGGAGGGGAGGAGCCCGGACAAAATCCAGGTTTTTTAAAAAGGAAAGAATGGAAGCAGAACAGGCAGCTAAAATTCCCCACACTGATGAGCACACACAAATATAGTAGTCTGGACTAGGAAAACAAATGTCAGTATGTTGAACTGTTCCTGATTTAAAATATAAAAAAATCCCTGAAATAATTTTTTAAGGAAACAGTTTTTTACAGTCTACATACAAGGAATCTATTATGCTTCGACAGAGATTGGGTCTGTTTAGACCCAAACATATTCAGGTCTATGTTAACATAAAAGTTCTGTAATCTTTTACTAAACATGATACAGATTTGACAATAGAAACATACATTAAAACTCTCTATGAGAACAGTGTCTTGTTTCTCTGGATCTCAGTTTCCCCACCTGTTAAATACAAGATGAAATAAATAAGTTCAAAGGTTTTTCTCAACTTTTACATTCTTGTCTGTGAATCCATATCCACCTATATCAACAGATGAATATACATAATGATTTACACGTTTTTATTCATCATTCAAATAAGTATTGACCTCCTATTATATGCACTCTACTCGACAAGGAACTGACAAAGACATAGAAAGGTGGGGCAATTTTCTGCCTTCCAGAGCCTTTACTGGGGAGAAAAGGCAGATATAAGAAAAAGTCAGAAAATAGGGCAGCAAACAGTTGCTAAGCAACCATGGAACAGAACAGAGGAGTGTCCTGGGCAATAAGAGGGAGGTGAGGTAAGAGGTTAGGCTCAAGCTATACTAGAAGAACAGGTATGGTTTAGAAGGTGGAACGAAATGAGAAAGGACGTTTAAGCAAACATGTGGATCAGGGATTGATTTAATATGTTCATGAAACTGAGAAGACAGGAATGATTGTGATGATGGACGACACTGATGATGATGCTTGATGGTGTGATAGCTGCAGATTCCTGTGACCTACCAAGTGCCAGCACTTTAGTGACAATATTTCATATAATCCTCATAATAACTCCCAAAAGGAGGTGTCATAATCCACATTTTACCCTCAACTTACATTGCTCAAAATAAAAAAAAGAAATAGTAAGTAGTAAATCTGTGACTAAAACACAGGGCCACGCAACTTCAAAGACAATGCTTTTTTTACCACACTTCTCTGCCTCTTTGAAATGCATTGGCTTTCCAAAATATCCCGTGAGCCTGAAAGTCAGACTATACGTCCATTTATCCAGGAGGGCCAACTTAGAAAAACAAAAATGTTTATGGCAAGGCTATACTTCTTTCATACAAACGAAAATATTTTTTTAAACGAAAATATTGATAAATTTATTCATCCAATAGAGAGGGAAAACCTTGGTTGGAGAAGGATGCACAGTTTCACAACTTAGGTTACCTACTTACTAGATAGAATAATGACAGTGAAAAAGATGGCATTGCTTGTTAGCCACTGAAATGTTAATATTTGGACATATTTTAGAAATAATACACAGGCAACTTTTACATTTTTATCTTAGAATTGGATTGAGAGATTCTGTTGGAAAGTGATGTAGTTTCTGGGTTGCTTGCTATTCTGCACATGGTCATACTGCTGAAAGAGAGAGAGAGAGACCTTGCTGACCTACACAGACACTGCGAATCCACCTCTGCCATGGACAGAACAGTACTCTATAAGATATTCAATTCAAGCAGCATATATTCGGAGCTCTTATGATGGTTTCTCAGGCCGAGGCATTCACTGGTTAGTGTCACCCCATAGTATGACTATCATATGAAGCACAGACACACGCAAACTCCATCAGCTAGACAGCATTGTTCAGTGGAAAAGTTACTGCCGCTCTGCTCTAATTCCCAAACACACTCACCTGGAAGTCACGTACCACGACTGCTTAACTTCCTCCGCCAGCCACCGTTCCCTCCCCTATGATTGTAAAAAATGCCTTTTGATCTGTGACCTGCATTTAAAAGCTGACATCTGGTGGTTAGGGTGGTAATTAGACATCATTTAAAAGTTATTTCTGCCTTGTTAACTGAGTTACTCTGTGATCAAATTATGGGATAATTTAGAGGAATTCAGGCATATTGATTGTATAATCCATAATGTGTGTAATTAATAACTACCCCCTAAAAGCTCCTGTGAGAAATTGTAAGGATTCACATTAGACAAAAAGTCAAAGCCTGAATAGCGCTTTCTCCTCAATGCCTTTTATTAACTACACATAAAAGGGAAAGCTTTCAAAAGAGATGAAATCAAGATTCAATGCCAGAATTTATGGACACTGTTGCACAACTTACATCCCTAATGGCCCTAAACTGGTGTATATTGGAAATCCTCTTGCCCTGAGTACCTGAGGTGTCATCTTTCTGGAAGTGCATGTCTTTGGGGGCACTCTGGCTGCTGGCTTCCTATGGATAGTTTTATCCACCATTCTTGAGTTATAAATTGGGCTTGTCCTAGCCATGGGGGCTGTAATGGTGCAGGCTGGTCTATCTCACAATAAGCTGGTGCCAGCCATTTAGTTAGTATAGGCTGTTTCTACTTACGTCCCAGTAACAACTAAAGATTTATATTGGTTTCGGTAAAGGTGACAAGGTTTGGAGCTCTGTATTCTTGAATCTTATCCTGCTATTTACAACCACACCAGGTCCCCAAATATAGGCACACACAAACACACAAACATTATTTATTATTAACTAGACTATCTGCCCCAAACTCCTTTCTATTCTACTACCCTATGAGTTGGGCTGGAGCTTCTGTGAGATGAAAGGACACCTTGAGCTCTGTTCTGTAGGCAAACTTAAGATACCCGTTCAGTGGCTCCCTCATCCTGGCCCACTTGGTACTGTCAGGCCTTGAAAGAACCTGATGGCATCTGAACAGGTAGATCGCTGAGAATGAAAGAGAAGAGCCTTTCCCATCTGTATAATAAACGAAACGTGATCATGTCTAATATTTATGCATGGGCTGGCTGGGCACCTGCATCAATTTACCATTCTTCTTCTCCACCTACTAATGCACCACTTGGTGGGACAGTGACATAATAACAGCTTATATTTGTTGAGCTCAGCACTCCGCTCAGTGCTTCACATGCACTGTTGTATTCAACCATCAAAACAACTCTGGTAAGTGTCGACACTATTGCCCATTTACAGATAAGGACCTGACGAATAGGGACATTCAGCCATCCCCCCAAATCCCACAGCTGGGAAGTGGTGGAGCCAAGACATTAGTTGCCAGGCCTGCCGGACCCCCAGGCTCACATTCTGAACCCTCTGCTGCCCCACACAGCTGTGCATTCCCTCAGAAACCCCTTCCTCCTTGTCGTAGTCCAGAGTTCCTCCTCCTTAGAGGCAAAATGGGAGAAAGACAAAGAGGAGAGGTAAGGAGAAAGAAAGACACTGACGACATGCAAAAAAGACAGTATCTTAAGAAGAAAAAATGGCCGTCAGAAATTTTCAGTGGTGAGGGAAGCCAAGAGATGTTTAAAATAAAAATGAAAACATGTTTTTTAAAAAAGATAGCTGCTATTCAATTTTAAATTGTTTTCTGCGCAGTACTGTATTCTGATGTAGTCCCCTATGTTAGTCTGCTAGGGCTGCCATAACAAATTACTACAGACTGGCTGGGTTAAACAACAGAATTTTGTTTTCTCACAGATCTGGAGGTGAGAAACCCAAGATCAAGGTGTCAGCAGGGTTGTGGTTTTCTGGGGCATCTCTCCTTTGCTTATAGATGGCTGTCTTTTTCCCTGTGTCTTCACATGGTCTTTTTTCTGTGTGTCTGTCCCAATCTCCTCTTCTTATAAGGACACATTTCGTTTGAATTAGGGCCCACCCCAATGACCTCATTCAACTTTAATTACCTCCTTAAAGACCCTATTCCAAATACAGTCACAGTCTGGGGAACTAATGGTGAGAACTTCAACATATGAATTTGGGGTGGGGGCAAGACATAATTCAGCCTCTAGCACCACCACCCTCCAACACACATGCACACTCTTCACCTCCAGACTTTTAGGAAGAGTCTAGTGGACACACTTCTTAGGTAAGAGAAAATTGGTGGAAAATTATAGGCAAAGTTGTCCTCCATATACAGAGTTAATGAAAAAATAGAAGGGAAAGCATGGGTCAGGAGGTGAGAAGCAGGACAGAGAATAAGATTTTTAAGCAGGCGCAGGAAACCAAAGAAAGATGAGCTAGGAACAGTTTAGCTCTCCCCACACCATGGAGATATTAGGATTCCCAACTACGTGTGGGATGGGCCTGGAGTGTATTTTGTTCTGTCTGCTTGTGAGTATTAAAGGAATTACAACTCCTAGAGGTCAGACATCTTTGAGTGACATGGTGATGAATGGCATGGCAGTTTTTCAGTGAATTACCCTTAAATCCAAGCCTGCTTATCTAATCAGATGTCATGCAACCCCTTGTGGTGGAAATGTGATCCAGATATTCATCTCTTGCTTCCAGCCCTGTTTACAACCCCTCAACATTAAAATAGAACTAGAAAGGATGTCAAGCGGTAGAGGTGAGAAGAAAATAGTGGGCATCTCCTTGGATCCAAGGCAGCACAGTGATTCAAAATCAAATGTGCAGCTGGCCAGGGGAGAAATCCAAGTGACTCACAAAAGCTCTTTGGCTCAATCCTGTGTAGTGGAATTCCAACAGAGGAATAACATTATTAAATCTCCTGGCGATTCACAACCAATATTTTGAATTAAAAATCATTGTGTTCTCCTAGCCTTAAATAAGGTAATTGAATAAGCTATGCTAATTAAGGGATCTCCTTCACACTTAACAAAATTATCCTAAGCCATTGTGAAAGGTTATTTCTGCTGACAGTGCAGAAGGAAAAAATTTTTCTTTGGTTCTATTTCTGGGTGAATGACATGCTTGTGGGGCTGACTGACAGGACCGGGTGCCAGCATTGGGCTACTTGGCAGCTGGTCAGTCCAGCCAGGTAGCACACATGTACTGAGTCCTGTAGCAGTAGTCTCAGCTGGTCACTGACAAGGCAGCCATGTCAAAGACATATCTGGCAATTTTGTCACACTAAAATTTGCTTATGTGTGTGGACATGAGTCTATGTGTGTTTGACGATATAAATCAATAGAATTTATTGGCAATTGTTTTTCAGACAGACAATAAGCAGCACAAATGCTCAAATAAATTTTCTCATCTCTTTGGAATCATGTGGAGCAAATAGGTACAAAAAAGAAAAAGGAAGGACAGTCAGAAAAAGAGGAAGGGCAAATGAGATATTTTACAGTATATTATGGGGTAAGGTTGGCACTGTAATTTTTGCAAAAATGCACACACACACACACACGCACACATATACAGACACACACAAATTGGGGCCATTGGGGATAAAGAGAAGGAATTTAAACTCCAGGGCAACCAATGCAAATTTAAGGCATTCAGTACATAGCGTTCACTCCCAAAAGTTACAATCTGGCTGGGAGGACAAGAATTATGCAGGCATAAGAATAAGAAGCAAAAATAAGAGAAGAGAATTAGTGCCTGAAAACCTTACAGAAACAAATAGTCTATCTTAGGGGAAATATGCAGGACCCTTTAAGAAAATATTAAAGGGGGCCCAGAGCAGGCGCTGCAGCAGCAATCAAGTCAGCGTTCAGGTGTTTAGGTGTTCGGGAATCTATTCAGGTGAGAAGGGGTAAAACCAGCAACGGTGGCCCAGCCCCCAAGAGGCCATCCTTCAGCATCAGGACACAGAGGAGATGCTCAGCAAGAAGTCAGAGTTCCTGGAGAAGATCCAGCAAGAGCTGATGGTGGCAAAGAAGCACAGCGCCAACAAGCGCACAGCCCTCCAAGCACTAAGGTGCAAGAAAAGGCGTGAAGAGCAGCTGACACGGATCGACAGCACACTATCAACCGCCCATTTCCAGTGGGAGGCCCTGGACAATGCCAGCACCAACACTAACACTGGGGGGCTCAAGAACATGGGCTATGCCACCAAGACCATGAAGACTCCCTGCGACAACATGGACATTGATCATGTCACGGAGTTAATGTAGGACATTGCTGACCAACAAGAACTTACAGAGGAGACTCTAACAGCCATTTCAAAACATGTAGAGTTTGGAGAAGAGTTTGAAAAGGATGAGCTCATAGCAAAATTGGAAGAATGAATCTCACTCCAAGGCAATAGGGCTGCCTCACTGCTCACTCTGCATAGCTGATCTGCACGGGCAGGGGAACAAACAGAGGGACGGGTGCAGCAGGTGCCTGCTGTTTCTGATGTTGAATTTCTGTAAAATAAGCTGTATTTGCGAATCCAACATTGAACTTCTGGACTACACTAACTCCACTGCTGACTCCACAGTGGAAAGAGTCGCCTGTTTGCAGTTGCAATAATCTGAAAATGCAGCCTGTGTCCTTTGAAGTCAGTAGATTTATCACACGTCTCTTTGTAAGACTTGTATGATACTGGAAGAAAAGTCATTTTTTAAAAGCCATAGGCTTTCCTTGTCCTTAGCTGTAATAATGCATCTGATTTGGGTTTCTTCAAGAGCTATATTTCTGCATTTACCTCTCTGGCTCACTCCTCACTCCCATTTTTCTGGTCTTTTGGAGTTTGTGACTCTGGTTTGAAATGGATGCTGTTACATGTACTCACCATGAAATTGGTACTAATCGATCAACACGTATGTGCATATATGGAAGTAACACTCATCGGGGGTCGGGCAGGTGGGAGTGGGGAGGAGGGGATGGGTATATTCACACCTAATGGGTGCGATGCACACCGTCTGGGGGATGGACACACTTCTTTCTCTGACTCAGGAGGTGCAAAGGCAATTAAACATTGGTACCCTGTAATATTCTGAAATAAAATAAATAAACAAAAATACAAATAAAAAGAAATGGATGATGTTCTCTTGAGAGCAAATGAGATTGTTAGAATTAAATTCCAGCCATACAATTTTCTAATAGTTCTAAGGTCCTTATTGCCATTTGTGATAACTGATAGTTAACTCATGGAAACACATACATGCATTTATATTATGATGAAATTATATTTGGAACCATAATTATTAAATTATAATTATTAAATATGTCAATTAATTTTCAAAAAAAACAAAAAGAAAATATTGGAAAACCCAAAATAGCAATTTTTAAAAAATTTTTTTATTTCTGAATATTACAGGGATACAAATGTTTACATTACATATACTGCCTTTGCCCCACCTGAGTCAGAGCTTCAAGCGTGACCATTCCGCAGATGATGTGTACTGCACCCATTATGTATGTATATACCCATCCCTTCCTCCCCCGCCATCTGCCTGACACCCGATGAATGTTATTACTATATGTGCACTTAAGTGTTGATCAGTTAATACCAATTTGATACTGAGTACATGTGGTGCTTGTTTTTGCATTCTTGGGATACTTCACTTAATAGAATGGGTTCCAGCTCTATCCAGGATAATATAAGAGGTGCTAGATCACCTTTGTTTTTGGAGGCTGAGTAGAACTCCATGTACACATATCACATTTTATTAATCCACTCATGTACAGATGGGCACTTGGATTGTTTCCACATCTTTGCAATTGTGAATTGTGACAAAATAGCAATTTTTTTTAAAACTCAGATACATAATAGCAAAATAGGGAGCCATGTAGCTAATGGACATATTTACATGAACAAAAATAATTCCAAAAATTATAATTCTGACACTGATATCAACTGTATTAAGGTTCTTCTAGTAGTAGGAAATAAATACATACTCTGGATAGATTCAGAGAGATATGAGGGTGGAGGGGGAAAGAATGAACTTACTGGAAAGACACTGGAACAATTTTGTAAAGCTCCAGGGGCTTCACTGGCAATTTCCTATAAAGCATTGATTTTCAACCTTGACTACATAATAGAATCACACAGGTAACTTTGGGGAAAAAAGCAATGCACTGGCTCACTCAGACAGTTACATCAGTGTCTCTGGGGGTGGGGCCCATGAATAAGTATATTTTAAAAGCTTTCAAGCTGATTTTAATGCATAGTCAGGGGTTGAGAACTATTCTTGTGAAATATTAGTATTAACATCACTCAAACTTAATGACTCCCAGGTCCGGTGTTTTTAGCTCAAAAATTCTAAAACTCCCAGGGGAGAGATTGTAAGTGGCCCAGTTTACATTCATAGGATACCACTGGAAAAAAATTAGCCACTGCCAAGAAAGCAGGGTCATATTGTACCAGACATGGCAGCTGGGAGTCCACGTCTGTGGATCAAAGCAGAATGAATTACTGTGAACTGGGCAGTCACCCAAAAAGTGTCCATTACACCATCCATGGGTGTGATGGGAAATTTCATGCTTAACCAATACTCCCTTCTTCTCTGAGAACACACACAGATAAAATGACAAGTCCAGATTCCAGTAGGGCAGGCCAAGATGACACCAAAATGAATGCAGAGGTGTTTCATACACCCTCCCCTGTGAATGAACCCTCCTATATTTATTCATTCAAACACCAGTGTCACCTGGTAAAAGTTCTGTATTAGTGAATAGAAAAGAATGATTTGTAATTACTTTAACAAAGTCTAAGTCTCTATTTGTTCTGATCACCTTGTAAGTGTATGGAAAATAATAGCTTACGCTATAAAAGAAAAGCTTCTCTTAGGTAGATAAGTATTTCCCAGACAAGCTAGCTTATGTCAGTGGTAACTTAACAGCCTTTCTTTTTTCCTAAGTTGTGCAAAGATGAACCTCAGTCTGAATTTAGTCCTAACACAAACTGGGAATTAAAGAAGTTCAACATAATTTTTAAAATATATAAATAAAAAACTATCCCAGCTGTGTCATAGATACTAAAGAGAAAGCAAATAGCATGTGCAGAATTTTTAATTTAAAAATTAAAAATAATATAGACACTTCAAAACACAAGCATATGGGAAGCACCTACAAAGCACTCAGCACCAGCAGAAATCAGAGTGAGACAGCTGCTGCTTTTAAGACAGCCACTGTCTTGAATGGGTGACCAAACCTACACTCAAAAAGATAGTGAAGTTTCGCAAGAGAGCACGCAATTCAGAATGAATGAGTCACAGGTGATTGCACCATAACAGCCCACAGTGAGTTTGAATCATGAGCCCACCTCTGCCCCCAGAATCTCCACACAATAGACCACAGAATGGGCTGATCTATCTTCCTAACATCCCACCAGAATCCAAAACACACAAGAGTCAAGGGGTCATGAGGGAAAGGCTATATATTCATGCTGCTTAGAGTGTGGTTGCAGAGAAGAGAGAAAATTATGAAGACCTGAAGTGTCAGAAAAAGCATATAATGACTGCCACACAACAGGACAGAGTTGTCTTACTTTGGGTTCTTTTATAAGCAGAACTTGAGACAAGAATTGGAGTGCAAGTAATTTATTTGATACGTGAGGAAAACACCAGTAGGGGTATGGGGACCTGATACAAGGAAGAGAAGATAATAAAAGACGTGTCATCAAGCCAGTTACCTCTATGAGCAATTGCATCTCAGCTCTGCTAGGGAGGAAAACCCGGGAGGCTGTGAAGAACACACACCTCAGAATTATCCCACCCAGGACTGCCATTAGTCATTGGTTGAAGGTTGCTATAGGGGAAACAGGAGGATGTTGATACCTGGCAATTTAGGTCTGCTGGCATGGGGGCAAACCAGCTCCAGCAGCTAGTAAAAGCTCTCAGTGAATGAGATGTGATGCTGGCAGTTGACTTCAGTTGAAATGGTAAGACTTGAATGGATAGTGCAAGCTCTAACAGCATCTGCTACAACTGGAAAATGCCAAATGAGGTATAGTTGAAAGAGACCTAGATTTGACATCAGGAGACCTGTGTTTGAGGCCAAGATCAATAATACATACTCCTGGGAATGGTGAAAGAAACAAATGCAGATGATGCACACTTTATAAAACATAACGTATAATATGTACACTAGCTATAATTATTAACTGACGATTTTCAACATTGAAGAATTATACCCAGTATTTGGAAAAGAACATAGTCTTTGAAGTCACAGTCTTGCGTTCGAGTCCCAACTCTACCACTTATTGACTGTGGGGCCTTGGTTTGTTAACTTCACCTCTCCTTACTTATCAAATGGGACCAATTAATACTACCTAATTCATAATGTTGTTGAGATTAGAGGCGCTTAAGCACATAAACCATCTAGGACAATGTCTAAGAAATGGTAATAATCCAAATAATCATCTTCCTTATTATTAAGTAGAAATGTTTGAATATCACACATGAAGTGAACAGTAATGCAGTAAATTCTATAACAGTTTATTTCTATTGACTCATGTTGAAAGCTAATGTACACAATAACGATAAATGTTTGGATAGATGGATACATAGACAAATAGATGGAAGATTATAAGATTATCAGTAAAGATTGTGGAGCGAGTGGTTAAAAATTTAAAAATTCATTTTATGTTACTCCTTTTCCAAGTCACCCAAAAGCAAATGTTCTTTATTTTCTACATTGTCCTGGTTGCTGGCTGGTAGGGGCTTAAATTACACTAGCAAACAAATGCAACCAGGAGAGTATAGTGCCTGTGAAACTAAAACCAATTTCTATTATGGAAAACCTTTTTTATATGTCTCCGTCTCTGCTTTAGTAAATAGAACACAGAGAACATAATTGAATATTTGATTATTGAAAATCTTGCAGTGCCTGTGAGCTCTCACACTGAACATCAGTCCTCATCACACAGACCTGTAGGTGTGCTTGTGGGATAGCAACAGATTAGGTCTTGTGATATGCACATAAGGCTTTTTTTTGTCTCTACTACCCTTTAAAACATAAATAAATATTTGATATCAATATGGTAAGGTTTTTGTTTGTAAATTTTCTCCATCTGACTGAGTTTAGGGGAATTTTGTTTGTTTATTGCTCCCTGAATGAGATGAGCACTTTCTCTCTCTATCTGTGTCTCTACACACAGAGTGGGAAAGTTGAGGGAGTTCTCGTCACCTCCTTGAACATTGAGGGACTAGATTCTTTCCTCTATATGGTCTAGACCTAGAGATAAGGTCAGGGTGTCCAACTCCTTGCCCAGCAGTAAACCTACAGGCATTCATCTATGGGACTTTTCTAGATGTGTTCTGAGTTTTCCAGCAGAGTTGTTTGAAACGAGCCCTACCCACCCCACCCCACCCCTCCATCCTCAGCCTGCTCTGCTCTGGCCTCTCTTCCTTTTCCCAGCTCTGCCTATAGGGAGCCATGGGAAGGAAGGTGGGAGATTTGGAGAAAACAATACAGATATTATTGGTTCAGAAGAAAATTCCTATATAAGTAAAAGGCAGTTACCTGATTCATTGACTGGGGAGGACTCAGGATCCTAGAGTTAAAGGCAAATATTGACCTTAGTCAAAGTCTTCTCTGTCCATAATATTCTGGTTCAGTGGATAGAGAATGTGAAGCTATAGGATGCTTTTCAAAATCTAACCCCAACCATGCTGCAGTAAAAATACAGTCTATCTGGATTCAACTCTATTTGTTTCCTCTTCAGTTTATAGCTTTGGTGATTTTTGTGGGTATTTTAATAGGAAGTTTTGAGGAGCCTTATCAAGCATTGTTTATCAGCTACCATTTCAACCCAGAAATACCAGAATGAGCAGACTGAAATTCTAGTGTCCTCTTCACCCTCAGGGATGCATGCCTATGATTCTTAAATTTGGCCTCTTTACATAATCCCATATCTCTTGTAGGTTTAGTTTATTTCTCTTGTTTCTCAGGTCTTTCTCTTTGACTTACTTGTTTAACTCAAAGCTGTTGTCTTCAAGCTCTGAGATTCTTTCTTCTGCCTGTTCTAGCCTATTCTTAAGGCTTTCCACTGTTTTGTGTTTCTTTGAATGAATTTTTCATTTCCAGAAGTTCTGTTTGATTTTTTTCTAACAATTCCATTTCCTTAGTAAATTTTTCATTTATTTCCTGCATTGTTTTTGTGTTTTCTTTGTGTTGGGTTTCTATTTTCTCTTGTATTTCATTGAACTTCCTTACAATCTATATTCAGAATTCTTCATCTGTCGTTTCAATCTCTTCATTTTGGTTGGTATCCATTGGTGAGAAGTTATTGTTTGCTTTTGGGGTGTTACTTCCTCTGATTGTTCATGTTTCTGGGGTTCTTTCACTGATTCCTTCTCATCTGGCCTCTTGGTTGAGACCTGGGTGTGTTAGGCCTGGCTTACAGACCTGTCTCTGGGTCCCCAAAATTCAATCCCTGAGCAAGTCAGGGAGAGGAGTGCTGGTCCTGAGTTGCCTACAGGGCATTATAGCATGTTTGGTGTACCTCTCAGATTGCCTCTGACATGCTGTCTTCACCTAAGTATGTAGTGAGTTATGTACCCCAGCTTACTCTTGGTGATGGTGGGTGGTACTTGTGAGTGTGAATCACCCATACCCTGTTTTCTTGGGTTGGAAGATGCTATGATGAGCTATATTGTTGTTCTCCCTGTCATTGGTTGATGTTTGTGTGATAGAGCCAGCTGCTGCAATGTTCTTTTGTACCTCTGGTAGACTCTGGTCACCCAGGTGGAGTACTTGAGTGACCCAAGCTTTAGTAGGAGTAGTTCCCAGGAGGTTTCTTGAGCTCTACCACCACTGAGATGGGGGGAGGAGCAGGGCAATTTGTAGCTAGGTTGTGGGAGCCTGAAAGGCTTTGCAAAGCCTCAGAGGGGCTCAGAAGTTGCTTTTCCAGCCACTAAGGGGAGCCGCTGGTAGGAGGGTCAGGGTAAGCTCTCCAAACCAGGAGAGTAGTTCACAGGGGAGGAGCCTAAATGCTTTTGTGCTAAGGCCCTTACCCAGTAGTACAGTTTTTCTGCAGGGAGGGGTAGGTACTCCCCCAAATGGCCACTCCTTGAACCCCCACACACCCTGTAAAATTGAGTCAGTAGATGCTGTAAAGGGTGTGAAAACTGACCTCCCTCTCAGTAGGAGGTGCTTACCAGAAGGAACAAGCTGTAATGTTGTTTTGGGTCCTCTGACCGGCTCTAATCTCTCAGGATAAGCACTCAAATGCCCCAAGTGATGGATGGAGCCCTGAAACTTCCAGATGAGTCCTTATTCTCTGCCACAGCAGAGGCAGGTAGGGCAGTATGGCTGAGCAGGGCTGGGTTGGGTGAGCTTGGCATTAGGCTCCACAATCACTGGTAAGGTAGCTATTTTGGCAGGGGTCAAAGTCTGCTCTTAGCTTCTGGACAGAGCTGCCAGGGCAGGTCTGAAGTGGCCCCACACAACCAAAATGTCTGTTTACGGAGGCAGGTTCCTCTGAGATACATAATCTGGCAGTCTGGAGTGGACCTTGCTGCTCTCCTTCCTCCTCTGCTCCATAGTCTTCCCCCAGGATCTGCCAGCAGGCAGGAGCCCAAGCCAGCCGAGCTCCCCCATGACTGTGCTGTGGGCCAGGAGGTTCCCAGCCCAGGATTCCAGCCTGAGCTGAGAATGTAGACCTCCCATGGGAGAAGGGGTATCCTGTGAGGACACTGCAGCTAGGACCCACACTGCACTCTCCTTGCAGATCCGTCCACTCAGGCTCCTTTGCCTCCCAAGACCAAGAAAATCAATCCCTGAGCATGCCAAGGAGAAGCACACTGGTCCCAAGTTGTCCATGGGGTGCCTGAGCAGGATCAATGTCCCTCCACCTCAGGGCATGCCCCACTCTGATGGAGCCACCAGGCAAGCAGCACCAGGGAAGGCCAGTGAGCAAGGAGCTTATAGTCAGAGCACCCCTTAGGCCACTGCAGGACCCCAGGAGGAAAGGCCTGAGCCCTACTCTCTGTAGAAGCCTCCATGTGGTGGCTTAATTGTCTGTCTTGTCAGCCATAGGTTGAGGAGGGGGAGGGGAGGAAAAAAGTCTGGATGGAGGAATACTAGCACTCTTGTCATCTCTGACCCTCTCTCTGGGAGGCAGCCCGCCCAGAATGACCAGGCTCTGGTGTCATGCAGATCACCCAGAACCTGCTGGACCCCTGTGGCTCCTGAAGTCTGGGCTAGAGTTGGGAAAAGTCTGTGTTGGAATGAGCAAGATGAAACCTGAGGAGTTGAAGCCTACTGGGGAAGACAAAGGCACACAGTGGATGGAAAAGCAATACAGCACCTGCTGTCCCAGCTCCAGTCTGTGGGAGTGGGAAGTGCTACGGCGGGGGGGGGGGCTGGGAGCCTGGTGCCCTGTCCACAGGAAGTTCTCAGCTCATTGGTGGCAGCAGCCTCTGGGCTTGTGTGGGCAGAAATTCTCTCCATCAGCTCAGGAACCCACCAACTGTCAGAGATGTGAGGGAAGGAGAAGTAAACCTCTCCACCTACTCTTCTTGCTGGACCCCAATCCTCTTGGGGGTTGATCCTTGCCAATACCTTGCTCCTTGTTCTGCACTGCAACTTCTTCCCATGGAGCCTCCCGAAGGCTCTGGCATCCTTCCTTTAGACACACATCTGATCTATGTTTGTCTGTCTGTTATTTTTTCTCTGTCATCCAAAACTTCTCCTTCTTACTGAGACACTGGCAGCTGGTGTCTCTGGTCAGCCATCTTGCCTTGAAGTCTTCTATCCTTCCACTTTCAACAAATAAAAATTTGAGTGCCTCTTGAATGCTGGGCATTGTTTTAGTGTCAAGAGATACAACCAGGGGAAAAACATGCAACATGCCACCCTTCTACTGGAAGAGAGAAACACTAATCAAATAATCAATGAATAGATATAAAATTGATTGAGACATGTACCATAAATGAGCAGCCCTGGTGCTATGATAGGGGAGATTTGACCAGTTATATGTTGAAGTGAAGGGCCTTAAATTTTATCCAATTTACAAGTTAACAAAATAGCCTGCCAATTTTATATACATATAATGACAGAAGATATGAGACTCCTGGGTCAGAAACATGGATAGTTTGTTACTTGTACCAGAAACAGCAGCCAAGGCCTTATCTTGTATAGCTTCCCCACACCCCAATCCCCACAGGGCAATGGGATGAGAGACTAATCTTACCTTCTCATGCAGTGAGGTACACCATAGGAGAGAAGCCCTGAATTCTAGGAGATTGGCTAGACATCTACCATCTACCCCTCTGGAGAAAAAGAGAAATTAAAGTAAGCAAATCTCTAGGAAAGGGAAGGAAACATCACGATTACTCTGGAATGTAAGCAAATGTCTCCAGGGAGGTGTGTCTCTAAATCTCTCTGGGAAAACACTATCTCTAGCTTTCAGGGGTGTTTGGTATTCAGACACATCCTTTGTTCAGGAGTCTGAGACTAATGAGGAATGAAAGAAATCTATGGAGAACTATCTCCTCACATCATGAAGGTCTGAGAAGTTTTCCCTGAAGAAATAAAGTGTGTGCTAAAGAATGGATATGAGCCCATAGAGCGGGTTAGGCGGGACATCCAGGCAGACGAACTAGCATGTGCAATGCTAAGGACAGGAGAAAGCACAGTGTTTTCATGGAAGTGCTGGATGGCTATAGCATACTAGATGAATCTGAATAGACAGCCAGGGACCAGATCTTGCAGGGCCTTGTTGGTCCATGTTAAGGATTTGGTTGCTAATGCCAAGAGCAGTGGGAAGCTAAAGATATGTTTTAAGCCAAGAAAAATGTGATAAGATTTGTGTTTTAACAAAGCCAGTCTCTAAGTTGTAGAGATGGACTAGAGTAGGATAAAACCTTGTATTCTGGCTTCCCCGTGGAAACTTTGGTATGGTCAATTCTTTGAGCTTGATTCAACCATATCCTATCCTTTTCCTTGTAACTCCCCACCACCCCACCCAACACACACACATACAATACAGCCCAGTATCTCAGGATTTGTCATTGCAGGGGAGGCAAAATTCCACCTCAATCCCCTTAGGGTCCCTGTTGAGCCTGAGAATTAAATTGACATAAGACAGATTAACAGAATAAAAGCACACAAATGTTTTTAATACAAGTTTGACATGGCACAGGAGCCCTCATAAGTAAATGAAGACCCAAAGAGGCAGTTAGAGTATAACAGTCATATACAGAATTGGACAAAGAGTAGTGAAGTGTGAATATGCAGTGAGGCGAAGGAGCTTGGGCTAGGGTGGTTATTGGTTAGAGAAGAGGCCAGGAAGATAAGGGTTACTGTAATAAGGTTCAATTTTTTTACAGATTTCCTCCAGCCTCGACTTTCCATCTTTGATGATAAGAATGTTATTTTAGGCCGGGCGCAGTGGCTCACGCCTGTAATCCTAGGTCTCTGGGAGGCCGAGGTGGGCGGATCCTTTGAGCTCAGGAGTTTGAAACCAGCCTGAGCAAGAGCGAGACCCCATCTCTACTAAAAAATAGAAAGAAATTAATTGGCCAACTAAAATATAGAAAAAATTAGCCGGGCATGGTGGCGCATGCCTGTAGTCCCAGCTACTCGGGAGGCTGAGGCAGAAGGATCGCCTGAGCCCAGGAGTTTGAGGTTGCTGTGAGCGAGGCTGATGCCACAGCACTCTAGCCGGGGCAACAGAGTGAGACTCTGTCTAAAAAAAAAAAAAAAAAAAAATGTTATTTTATAGGGAGAACATCTTTCACACGGAAATTTCATCTCCTACTTTCAGAAACAAAAAAGGTCAGAATGATCTTCTTGCACCTACTGGTTTTCAATGCCTTTAATTCAGAATAGTAAATATGCCAGAGTGGTATTTTTAAGTCCTTCATCATGCATCATTTATTGCTCATCTATGATATGCAGAACACCAATTTGAATACAAAATTATTTTTTTGATGAATCAGTAGTAAAAGAAGACCCTACCTTCCTGTAGCTTCCATTTTAATGTGCTTTGATATATGAATGTGGTTATTTTATTTTCTTTTATTTTTAGAGACAAGGTATTGCTGTGTTGACCAAGCTGTCCTCAAACTCCTGACCTCAAGTGATCTTCCTGCCCCAGTACCTGAATGTGGTTAATTTTAAGTGTAGTCTTTTACTCTTTCAACTTCTCTACTTAGGATACTTCAATGTGTTCATCATAGAAAAGATTCAAATAAAGATGATTTAGATTTGTCAAATATTCAGCTACTCTGGGAAATAAATTAGGTTAATTCAGAGTGGCTTGGAATAAGGACTATGAGTTGGGTTTGGTGGCCTTATGTATTAATATAAGAAAAAAATACACAAGGATTCAAGAATCAACCCAAGTGTCCCTACACAGATGAATGGATAAAAAAATGTGGTATATATACACAATAGAATACAATCTAGTCTTTAAAAAATGAAAGGAATCCTGTCATTTGCGACAACATGGAACCTGGAGGACATTATGCTAAGTGAAATAAGCAAGGCACAGAAAGACAAATACTGCATGATCTCACTTATATATGAAATCTAAAAAAGGTGAACTCATAGGAGCAGAAAGTAGAATGGTGGCTACCAGGGGCTGGGGATTGTGGAGATGTTGTTCCAAGGATACAAGAAGACTAAATTGAAGAGATCTATTGTACAACATGGTGACTACAGTTAATAACAATGTATTATATACTTGAAAATCACTAAGAGAATAGATTTTAAGTGCTCTCACCACAAAAAAAGTAAGTATGTGAGGTCAGGCATATGTTAATTAGTTTGACTTCGCCATTTTACAATGTATACATATTTCAAAACATCATGTCATACACCATAAATATATACAATTTTATTTATCAATTAAAGCTTTTTTAATTATAATAAGTTTTCAAAAAATGAAAAGAAAAAACACAAGATGCAGCTCTGAATCTAGAGCTAGAGTAAAGCAAAAGATCTGAAATCTGGTCTAACCTGATGAGAGAAAATTAATACATAAAGTACATAATGGGGAAGTGCGTAATGGGGTAAGAAGGGCAGAGGATGGAATGGCTTCAAGTAATGACTTCTTCAGAAATAGCTGATTGGTTTTATATATGAGATACTGTTAAAAGCATTACCTTTTGCATTTTCCCCTTCACCACAAATTTAATAACTTTATTTTCACTGCAGCTCCACCAATTTTAGTTTGGATGTGCTATGATTTACTTCCCCAGAGCGTTTGCATAATATGTATCCCACAGGTTTCATTTCTGTAAATCACTGCTTTGTGGGGGAGAAGGAGGGTGGATTCCAGGCGAGCTCCCGCCTTTGAGTAAGTTTTGAGACCAAAAGGAGATTGCATTTCCTGATTGCTAAGTTATCTCTGCTGTTCACTGAGAAATTATTTTCCCTATAACACTTTCGTTTATATATTCGATAAAGTTAATATCTGTGAAATCAGTTGATTCTCACTGTGCTAAATTATACCGGAATAGACAGAAGATTGACTTCCCCGTATTGACAAGAGAGAACTCTCAATGTCTTTTGACTTATTATCTCTGGCAGTAGGAAAGAACTACAATAACATACAAAATTACTTTACAGGGTATGTTTAGAAAGCAAAGAAAATTAATGGAGAGATGAATTCTTAGGGTACTTTTGCCTTTTGACAAAGATTTCTATTTTCTGTCAAACATTTCCTCTGAAATGAACTGGAGGCACACAATGTAAATTGATTTATCCGCACCTAAGGAAATACCTGAGGTTTAATTGCCTCTGCAATATTTATGCTTACATAAATAATTCAATGGCAAATTAATCCAGCTTTTATAATTACCTCCCATAGAGGCACATGGCTCAGTCCCAAGGACTTAATTGCAGCTTGATGAAGGTATTTAGGTCACTACAACCAATAAGCCATATAGAAACTTTTTAACCACTTCGGTACCGCGCTCACCGGCCACAAAACCTTGCCCACAGCCGGCACTCACAGTCCGCATGATAGTTTGTGCTGTGCATTGACCACGAATCCGTTTTGCTCTTGTGTGATGAGGAAAGCTTTAAAGCACTGAAAGCTTGTTTTACTTTACAGGCAGCTTTAGGAAAATAACTATAACAACTCCTACTAAAGACTTGTTAAAAGGTCACAGATTCGTAGTAACTTATTAGCTGAACGTACACACTGCAACTTCACAGATAAAAGTAAAAGCTTTGGGCTGTCGACTAAAGTCGACGCTCGGCTGTGCGCCTTCATATTACGACTGTTGGGTAAAGTCGATGCTGGGCTGTGCGCGTTCATCTGTGGCTGACGACTATAGTCGAAGCTGGTACTGAAGTGTTAAAGCCATAAAGGAAAGAAATCTGTAGTTTTCAAGCCTAAATTCTTAGGAAGAAATATAGTATTTGTGGTTAATCCTAAACGCTGTGGGCTCCAGAAAACATTGCTCTATTAATAATGGAATTTCTAAAAATACATTGTCTTCAACATCATTCATGAGCTTGTAGCACACCAGGTCCTTAAGTTCGCACTTCAGTAACACCTTTCCCTTGAGTTGGTGTATCTCCCACAAAAACTAGGACAGTCATTTTTTCTGTAGTGGTTCATTCGCCACCATCAGCTGTTGTATATGAGCCCACTAGTCTTCTTTCATTTTGCTCACTCTTCTTTAATTCTTCCCAGGGCCAATTCCTGGACATTGGTTTCAGGTAAAGAAGAGGCCAGTTAGCTCAGCACCTGCATCTTATTGGATTTACCAGCCAGGTAACAACTTTCTCTTCTTCCTAAACTTTGTAGTTTAAAAGCCAGGACCACCCAAAAAAGATAAAAATCTTACATCCTGTCATTACTAGTTGGAAAAGTAGCTAAAATTGGCAGTGAATTTTATAGCTTATTAAATGACTTGTTTACATTATCTAGTATGTTCTACTCCTAACCACACTGTGAGGGAATTAGTGTAATTCAATTGTAGAGACAGGAATCTGAGGTTCAAAGAGGTTGAATAGTTTGCTCCATGTGAGCAAGATGATAATTTGTAGAGCCAGGCTGAAACACAAGTTTTCTTATCCTAGTATATGATCAGGGACTTTGCTTGGTTCACTAGTCTGTGTCTAGATCCTAGGACAGGGCCTGGCACATAGTAGGCTCTCAATAAATATTTGTCAAATGAATGCATTGTAAGCCCCATGCTCTTGGCTGTGCATCACACTGCCTAGGAAACACATGATTCCTCTGCTTTGAATGATGTTCATCCTCTGGCTCCCCACATTCTCCTTCCTACAGCCAACCCAGCCTGTGCTTCAGACATCTGAACAGCACTCAGGTCTCCCTCCATTAGAAACCCTTCTGGCATGACTCTGCTCATATTAACTTACACATAATTGAGTATTTGGTCAACCACTGCCTTATATTGGCTTCTAATTGTATGTCTTGTCTCAGTTTCTTTCAATCGTCCTTATTTCAGCCAAGTCAGTTGTGTCTTATTAACCTGCAGGTGAGATCCATTTGTACTGAAGATTAATTAAATAGCTAAACAGCAAAATTTTAACAAGGCAACGAGCTGAATCTTTTTAATTCTCGCTACCACGCTGGAGAAGAGGAAGAAAAAGTAGGTAGTAGATAGTGAAACAGAGGAAGGAAACATAAAGCCACACAGAAGTCTCCTCTAGAAGTCAATTCATTTCCTGCTAGAAGCTATGCCAGCCTATGAGTCCCACCAGCTGCAGAACAACAGAGGAGAATTCAGTTTAGAGAAGGTGTTTTGCATAGTGAAATTATAGTAAGGAGAGCTGCACCTTCCAGAACGGGTACAGAAAAACGTCATGTCACTTGGCTGATAGCTTCCATAATATCATAGTGAGGAGGAATTCATGAGGAACACAGCAACAGCCAGGAGCTACACCTGTAAATTATTTTTAAATCCCATACATAAGTATATGGGGAGTGTGGGTGTGCTGTTTAACTAAACAACTTCACTTTTCATCGTGTAGAGTTGCTCATTTCCAGCTTTAATTTTCATTACAAAGAACTTATTCAGGTGTGCTTAACAAGGTAGACGCTCATGACAGAGGCAGTCACCTACAGGTGCCTCCAGTGAGCTGACTGATTAATAAATAGACTTCCTGATGAGGTCAGTTCTTTGTAAACCTGAGATTAGTCTGGTCCCAAGTAAGAACATGTGAGATGCCCTTAACTCAAATTCCTTTTCTCCAAGTCTATGTTTCTTATCTACACACTTTTCTCATATTCTGATCTTGAGGAGCACAGAGACTTTTCCTGGGCCCTGTCCCTTACATTCCAACATCATAGGCTGATTCCTCATACTTTCTGCAGGTGACGTTTTGGGGTATCCTTCTACTTCACCATATCCTGTCTACACCCTTTGGATATTCCCTTAATCTAGCTGAAGCCTGGGAGCTATGTCCAATATTGCTTCTTTATCCCCTAAAGGTATAAGCAAAGGGCAAATGTTCAATATGTGCTATTGAATTAGAGCTCATTCAAGTCTAAGTTTAGAAATGTATATTTTCAGATATTAAAATGTAACAATTAAAACATTGTTTCTTAACCTGTGATCTGTAAATGGATTTCAGTGGGGATCCCTTCAAAATTGTATGAAAATTTTCATGTTGTAAACATATGAAAAAATGCTCAACATCTCTAATCATCAGGGAAATGCAAATCA
>VBSM01000272.1:31859537-31958936 GCA_008086735.1 Cheirogaleus medius
CAATATACGTAACCTTAACATTTGTACTCCCATAATATACTGAAATTAAAAAAAAATTTCATGTTGCATACAAATGTTCATTTTTCTGGGAGCATGGTAATTAACTGTCATCATCTTCTCATTAGGACCTACTACCCAAAACGAGAGCTCTACTACCAAAAACTCTCTAAAGTTTGCAAAAAGGCAAAGAGATCTGATTTTTTTGTAAGTAGATTACGTTTCTGCGGACTCAACAATGCTCTCTGTTATATAAGGCCCCTGTTAGGGAGGTCAATAGGACATCACCGTAGACCTCAATTTCTTCTAAAGCGATATTACAGGATTTGTTTATGTCGGAGAATCTACCTTAATGGTCACATTCTGATGGTCATGGCCTAGCAAGATGCAACTGTGGAGAAGAAATGGAGTCTGTCTAGGACAAGCATCTACCAAAATTAGCTCCTGTCCAAAAAGTAAGGATAAAGTGTCTCTTTTGCAGGAATACTTGAGGGCTTCCTAAATTTTACCAAGAGTGCTCTTTGTCCTTTGAAATTCAAATCATTCTCTTTTAAAGGACCTCTGATGCCACCATCACTGCTGATTCCCCGTTCTTCAATTGTTAGCTGGTCTAACTGCCAGATCTTCATTTCTCAGTGATAAGACTCCCAGCATCGCTCACATGAAATCCTGCCTTTCTTGGTAAGATTTGCAGTTTCACATTTCAGTTTGCCTCGTGTTTGCATTGGCACAAGGGGTGTTGATACACTGGGTGGGCTGGACACAAGGATTAAGCAGGAAGGGATGTCTAAAAACAGATATTTTATAATTAGTTAATTAGTGTATATTTTTATGCTGCTATATTCTAACAAGTATATAACTGCTATGACTCAGATAATAAATATTCAAATAATTAGGACCCCTTAATACATCAAAATGTTAACAGCAGTGATCTCTATGTATTTGGAATTATGGGTGACAAAAATGATAACTGACATTAATTGTTTGCTATGCATGCTAAGCACTTTACAAGCATGACCTCATTTAGTAGTCACGGAAACCCCTTGAGAGAGCTACTATTATTTTCCCTCTTTTCAAATGAGGAACCTGAGGTTTAGAGAGGTGGAAATATTTACCCAAGGTCACCTTGGTAAGTGGCAGGCTGGGCTTTAACATGGCTTGTCTGACTTCAAAGCCCAGACTCTTAGCCTTCCCACTTATTTGTATTTTCTTCTTTCATACAATAAAATGTATTACTAGTGTCATAGGGAGAATAAATGGTTATTTCCTAAAAACACTGAGCACAACTATCACCTTGTATAGTTTTTCAAAGTCATATTCCCCAATCTGTTGATGGTTCATTTGATAAGTCCCACCTACCAACTTTGTTTTTCTGGGTTTTTATTAGAACTAGTTCTTAAGTTTCTTTTTTAAAAAATGGTCAAAGGTTTTTATCCACTAGCCAATCTCTTGCTGGAAGCCTGTGGCTTTCGTTGTTTTTAAATTTCCCCTTTTGGCAAGAATACTAACTCACCACTTTCTTCTAAGAACCTAAAGCAGAGAGGCCACATAGAAAGCTGAACTAGAGAGGAAGGGACAGAAATTGCATTTTATACTTTAGAGGACAGGGAATATTTATTTAGAATTTGTATTTCTTCATTTGTAAAATATCTGTTCATAGTCTTTCATCTTTTGTTCAGTGGATATTAAATATTATCTGTATAGATTTTTATTCATTTTGTATGTTATTAAATAGTAACACTTTATTCATAGTAAAGCAACCTGGATAACTGTGAACAGCCCAACCCTTAGGAAAACCACGTATGTCAGACTGCTCAAAAAATATCTGTAAGGAGACTTGAGTAGCGAACAGGACACTATAGGACTAGAACAATTGTGGGAGTGAGGTTGGAGGTGGGGAATGTACTCCAGACAGACTTTAGAAATGATAAGGAGATAATGAAAAGAACCCGGCCCCAGGAGGCAGACTGGGGAGGGCAGTGCACCCAGAAGCCACCTAACAACGGTGACAGCCCTGTGGCAATGCTAGTGGTGCCCAGTATGAAAGGTACTCAGCCAAGCTGTGGTGCCGTCAACGCTGGAGCATCTTGACACATCAGACCCTGGGTGGGCTGCACACCTGTGTGCCAAGAAGAGCAGCCAAATATCCTGACACAAAACCCCCTGTGGTAGCAACATCGGGGCTTATTGGACACTCATTAGATTGTTCAGTTTTCTCTCCAACAAGCCAGTATAATAAAGACTGATGTCCTGCACTGAATAAACCCATGGATGAAGGGACTCCAAAGGGTAAAAGAAAGAATTTCTTGATAGTGAGATATGGCCTCATTAACACCCCAGACTGGTTAAGTAGAAGTAGTAAGATATACTTGCAGTGTTCCCATCCTCTTTTATAATATTTTCCATTCTATCTTAGTGATTTTTATTAAGCAGAAATTTGAGCATTTTTTATATAATTAAACCCATCGGCCTTGTTCATAATATTTTTTCCTATTGATATAATAATAATAATTCACAGATCTAATGCCTGCCCTGTGTGCTGAGTAATAGGCAAAACTTTAACTAGATGGTCTCATTCAACCCAACAACAGCTCCAACCCTATTGCCCTTCACAATCTGTGTAATAATTCTTTTTCTTGGCTCGTCGTTTTGTATTCTCTTCGTGATATCATCCTCTTTGCTTACAGTATATGCAATAAGACATGGATCTAGGTTTATTTCTCTCCATACTAGTAATTAGTATACCTAAGAGCAGGAGTCTGCAAACTATGGCTCGTGGGCCAAATCTGGCCCCCTGCCTGTTTTTGTAAATAGAGTTTTATTGGAACACAGTTACATACATTTGTTTACATATTGTCTATGGCTGCTTTTATGCCACAAAAGCAGGAGTTGAGTAGTTGCAAAGTTAAAAATGTTTACTATCTGTCCCTTTATAGAAAAAGCTTATCAATTCCTGTCCCAAAGCATTGGTCACATAATTATTTCTTTCTTCATTGTTTATTTCATCTCATTGTTGTTGCTATCTACTACATGAAAGGCCCTCTTTTTCAAGTCACAGTATAAAAAGTACCAGAAAATGTTTTAAAAAAAAACAGAGAGATTGAGAAAGAAAATGAAAAAATGTATATATATTAAAGCCAATCAAATTTTTATTTATTGGCTTTTACTATTTTGGGTAAATTATATTAATTAAATGATAAACTTGTTAAAATGAATACATATCAATAAATAGTTGTAGCAGTTTATTATCACTAATAATGATGCACAACAAGCAACTACAATACCTCACTGCTGTAAGATAATAGACATTTATTTAGCTCATGCATCTGCTGAGGTTTGGCTGGTCTAAGTGGGGCCAACTGGGACAGCTCCAGTCTGTATGTCCATCAGTCCATCAGCCTCCTCCTGGGACCAGGAGGCTGCCCCAAGCAGGTTTTCTCATTGTGATGGCAGAAACCCACAAGGTTCCTTAAGGCCTATGCTCAGAACTGGCGCAGTGATACTTCCCCCTCACCTTGTTGGCCAAAACGAGTCACAAGGTCAGCCCAGATTCAAGGGGCAGGAAACTATACTGCAAAGTTGCATGGCAAAAGGCAAGGCTGCAGGGAGGGATGAAGAATTGGAGTCCGTGATGCAATTTATCACACAAGTGCACACACACAGAGTCATGCATTGCTTAAAGATGGGGATACTTTCTGAGGGATGCGTCGTCAGATCATCTAGTCATTGTGTGAACCACATAGAGTGTACTTACACAAACCAGGTAGCACAGCCTACTACACACCTGGGCTATGCGGTATAGCCTATCATTCCTAGGCTACAAAACTATACAGCATGCTACTGTACTGAATATTGTAGGCAATTGTGACACAATGGTAAGTATTTGTGTATCTAAATATATCTAAACATAGAAAAGGTACAGTAAAAATACAGGATAAAAGATAAAAAATGGTACCCCTGTACTAGGGCACTTACCATGAATGGAGCTTGCAGGACTGAAGTTGCTCTGGGTGAGTCAGTGAGCGGTAAATGAATGTGAAGGTCTAGGACACTACTGCACAGTACTGTGGACTTTATAAACACTCTACACTTAGACTACACTGAATTTATTTAAAAATAGCTTTCCTTCTTTAATAATAATTAACCTTAGGTTACTGTAATTTTTACTTTCTAAACTTTTTCTTTTTTAGCTTTTTTACTTTGGTAATAACACTAAGCTTAAAACACAAATACATTGTATAGCTATACAAAAATGTTTCTTTCTCTTTTTTCTTTTTTTTTACCTCTTTTTTGGTGGAAAGGGAGAGGGAGAGAAGAGTCTATTTTCTTTCTTTATATCGTTATTCTATAAGCTTTTTTATTCTTACATTTTTAATTTGTTTTACTTTTTAAGCTTTTTTGTTAAAAACTAAAACATAAACACACATATTAGTTTAGGTCTACACAGGTCAGGATCATCAATATCACTGTCTTCCACCTCCACATCTTGTCCCACTAGAAAGTCTTCGGGGGCAATAACACACATGGAGCTGTCACCTCCTGTGATAACAATGCCTTCTTCTGGAATTCCTCCTCAAGGACCTGCCTGAGACAGCCCAGTAGGCTTATTTACTCTAGCATAACCACAGACACATGAGTAATGTGTTGTGCTACTCTATTAGGATGGTTATATCACTAGGTGATACGAATTTTTCAACTCCATTATAATCTTATGGGACCACTGTCATATATGTGGTGCATTGTTATATGATGCATGATTGTGTATATACATATGTGTGTCTGTATATATGTGTGTGTATATATATGTTTGAACTTTCAAGCACATTTGCATTTCTGTGTTACATGCATTTTAATCCTGACAGAGTTCCTAGGAATTAGGTATCATCATTGTTGCCTTTTAAAAACGAAGAAGTTGAGTCAAGGTGTCTGAATTGCCCAACATCAAACAATTTGGAAGTGGCAGAAGCAGAACTTAAATCCAAATCTATCGATTTCCAAAGGCTTCTCCTCCAGGCCACATCTGGATTATTAAGCTTATCTAGTATGGTAGAAATGCCTAGCTGCCTGCTAAAGTTCAGTACCTGTTGTCCATAAAATAGAATTGCAGCTATGCAGGCCCCCATGAATGTGAGCAGAAGTGACATATGTGTGCCCCATGGAGGCCAAGGTTTTCTAGAACAACGCCTGCCCACTTCACCCTCTCCTCCCCTTTGACCAGGTAGATGAAGAAGGCAAGGCTGCCCAATTGATTTTCCAAGATAATGGATATATTTTATATCTGCCAAGTCTCATATGGGATCCACTAGCCACAGGTGAACACTTGAAATACAGCAAGCACAACTGAGAAATTTAATTTTTAATTTTATTTAACATGATTTCAATTGAAATGTAGTTACTATATTAGACACTGCAGCTTAACATGTTGTTGGTGGGGCCATAACATGGAAGGAAGCCCAGGTCCCGGAACCATCATGTAGAGGACAGAGAACATTCTCCTGCTATATATCCTTTATAAGCTTTTGGGGGATGGAGGGAGTCTGTTTGGTTTTGCAATTAAGCTACCTTAATACCTCTAGTAAAGGAATTGTAATTAATTTATTAACTTTTTTGTTAAAAACTAAGACACAAACACACATATTAGGCCCACACATAACAAATTTGTGTTATGGAATTCACCAAATAGAGTACTTGGGGGTAAGATTGAATACAGATGAGAAGGAATTGGAAAATGTAAATGTTTCCTAAATTGGAGGAACTGTTTGGCAAAGGCCAAATAGTGGCCAATACTTTGGGAAGCAAGATAAAGCATATCAAAGAACAGAAATTCTTCATATAGTTACAGTTTGATATTTCCACAGTTTCCTTCTGATTGAGTTACAAATTAAACTTCCTCTTACTACAGAACTAATTTGCCTCTCTCACTGACAAATAAATTATCATTTTGAGGCAAACTGACATACCATACACAAGGATAAAAGACCTTTTTATGAAATCCATTAGTTTCCTAAAGCAATTGTATCTTTTATCAGTATTTACTGTAACAACCCAACACTTGTAATAAGTGGTGAAACCTAGATGCCCTAAATACTTTCAAAACAAGTAGCAAGGCTGGAGTGGCTCCCAGAACACCACCACCATTCATCGCTTACAAGACAGTCGCCACAACTAGCACTCTGCTTTATGGATGGGTTTATGCTAAAGTCCTAGGAAATAAGCTTTTATTCTTCCAGTGGAGTGATGAAAGAAAATTGGAAGCATATACCCTTAATTGGCTATTAACATTTTAATTGTGAAGGCTGGAGAAAATCTTGGCTCACTGCTCTCTTGCACACTGTCACATGTTGAAATCAGTTACAAATGAAAAGAATATTTAGACATTAAAACACCAGAAAACTGCAGTTGGTCCTTAGCTTGTGTTTATTTTGCAAATAGCTACCACCAGGAAAGGTCGCCGTGATGGATTAAATGGCAGTGAGTTCTCACTGGGGAAGGGCCTGCTGATGGAATTAAAGGCAAGGCCGTGACACAGAGGATGATCCAGCCTCCATTATCTACTCTCAAGTTTCTCTAGCACCTCCCTCTAGGAGAACCCCTGTGCTCTTGGCTGTGGAGCCTGTGATTAGGAGTCAGACAGAGCCCGTTCATATGGTGGCTCCTTCTCTTACTAGCTGAGTGACCCTGAGCAAGTTACCTCTCTGAACCTCAGTCTCCTCTTCCCTGTAAGGATTAAAGGGACTAGTGCAGATACAATGTGAGGCAAGTAGTAACTGCACATTGTCAGGATTCAATACATGCAGCTGTCATCTATTTTCAGAGGGTTCTCCATCCTCCCCCTACTCAGCGCCACCCACTATATACAGCTCTAAGTGCCATGCAGCAAACCTGGCCCCGTTTCATATTTAAAGCCTCAAAACTCATTCAACTAAAAGCAGCCTCATAACATAACTGAGAAACAGAGACACATTTAAGGAAGCAGATAAAAAAGAAGCTACTCCAACAGGTAATGTACACAGGTCACTCTGGTTACAGAACGGAGAGATAGGAGACTAGTTGACACTCCAAATAGGATAGCCAGATCTCTCTTTGTTACCTTATGTAGAGATCTTACTGCTTTCCTTATTTAGGCTAATGCTTTGAGTAATAAACTATATTTCCTTTTCTCTTATAAAATAAAATGATTGTGAACACAGAATAGATAACTAATGCTGGGCCCTCCACCTTTCTCTTGGACTTATGTGATTTGCATCATTGTCTTATGCTGGATGTGTAGATGTTGGACCTGGCTGAGACCTGAATGACCTGAAGCTTTTTCGAGGTGGGCCAAATCCAAGGCCTGGATTCAGACTGGGACTCTTAAATATTGAACACCAGGTGCTTATTAAAGATCAAACAAAATACTGGATCTTAGGGGACAAATATCCTAAATTGTGCTTTGTACAGCCTTGTCTCTCAATTTCCTTGCAAATCACTCTCTCTCTCCTTATTTATTTTTGACTGTTGTTTATTGTTATGAAAAATATCTCTAACCATACAATGAGAGGATTATATAAGATGTTAGCATGAAGACAGAGGCACTCACTGTATATAGCATTCTATAAAATATTCCTCCTATGAGCTGTGTCTCACAACACATTATATTTTTCCATAATAAACTGATTCCAGCAAGTTTTCTAAGATCCTCCAATTGATCTCTGTCACCACTGCATTTAGCCAGGGATCCTAAGAAGAACATAATTTCTGAGGGAGCCATGCATAAAAATGCAAAAGTATATGTGGCAAACATGGTGAGCTGCCAGCAAATATTTGTGCTCCTTTTCCGTACTGTAGAATTGTTAATGGAAGCAGTTGCCCAGCCAAGGAACACATTTCCCTTCCACCTTTCTCATATAGGTGGGACCATGTGACTTGTTCCTACTAAGGGGATGTGAGCAGAAAGGATATGTGTCACTTCCTGGCTGAGATAGTTAAAAAGATGGCATTACCTTTTCTACACTCTCTTCTCTGGGTGTCAGTGCTCAGGGTGATATTAGAAACCATGTGTTCAGTATCGTAGAGCCACAAACTGGAAGAAAAGAATTCTGAATTCCTGGGTCACTTCTCAGAGGTAAGGAGACTGCCTTACTGGAAACATCACATTGAACTGTTAAGCAAGAAATGAACTGTATGTACTGCAAAAGCTGATGTTACATTAACTAATCGCATATGTACTAAAAATGAGAATATACTCAATACAATCTTATAACTGGCATCTGGTGTACATAGCTAGAAGAAACAATAAATTTACTACATTAAAAAGTAACTAGTTATTTTGAAAGGAATCTTTTTAAAGAGTAACTAGTTCACATATGTCTGATGAGAATGTACATTGGTAGAAAATTGTTTGGCAAAATCTACTAAAGTCAAAATTTTGTGTATGCCATGACCCAACTAAGTATAATCCCATCAGAAATGTGTTGATCATATGTTCATCAAAAACATGTACTAGAATGTAGTATATACACACAATGGAATATTATTCAACCTTAAATAGGAAGGAAATTCTGACACATGCTGCAACATGGATGAACCTTGAGCACGTTATCCTAAATGAAATAAGATAATTACAAAAAATACAAGTACAGTATGGTTCCATTTATATGAGGTAGCTAGAATATTCAATTCATAGAGAATAGACCGTAAAATGGTGATTGTGAAGGGCTGTGGGGAGAGGAGATTGGGAAGTTGTTGTTTAATGAGTACAGAGATTCAGTTCTGCAAGATGAAAAGAGTTCTGGAAACAATGTAAATGTGTTGTTAAAAGAAAAACTTTAGACAAACTACATTTAACAGTTTATTTTAACAAAGAACCATGGATAGGGCACCACTCAGAACCAGAAGAGGTTCAAAGATCTCTGCCCAGCAGCATGAGCAGTGAGCTTTTATAGGCTGAACACAGAAGCAACATAGAGCAATCATCTGATTGACTAAAGCTAGGCATTAACCTTTTTTGAGCAAGGTGGGATGAGGAATTTGCCTTATTTGAGGATGGTTTGACCAGTTGGCTGCCTGTGATTGACTGAAACCCAGCTATTTGTTACAAAAAATATAGTCCTAAATTAGGTTTTGGTTTGGTTAGTATACTAAGTTGAATTTCAATTTGTTATGGAGAAATTCAAGATACAGGACAACCTCAGGCCAATGAGGCTCCGGCGTATTTAAATATTAATAGCACTTAACACTAAGAAACTGTACACTTAAAAATAATTAAGATGGTAAATTGTATTTAATGTCTATTTTAACACAATTAAAAATAAGAAACGAAGCATGTACTAAAATGTTCAGAGTAGCACAATTCATAATAGCCAGAAACTGGAAACTTATCAAATATCCTTCAACAGTAAAATAGATAAATAAATGAGTTGTTCACCATTTGGAATATTATATAAAAATAAGAAATGTATGATTTATGACATGCAACAATATGAATAAATCTTACAAACCTAATGTTAAGCAGAAGAAACTAGACAAAAGAATACATACTAACTGATTCCATTTATATAAAGTACAAAAACAGGTAAAACTCCCCAATGTTGTTAGAAGTCAGGATAGTGGTTACCTTTGGAGTGTGGCCAGTGACAGAAAGGAAGACAGGTGGGGATAAGGGGTATTTCTATATTATTATTATGTTTCAGTTAAATTTTTTTATAATGGAAATTGATTGTTTTTAAAATTTTCTATGTTCTTTCAAATAAAAAAATTACAGACCAGAAGAGAAAAGAAGTCAAAAAGTTCACCCTGCTTGCCTGAAGCCAATAGAACCTCTAAAGCAGCTAAGAGAAATGAATTTAGAATTTGTATGGGAATAATCATCTAGAATCAGGATACCTTAGAATTTCTTATTATTTAGTAAACAGCCTACTGTATACAGATTACCTACTTCCTCATCAAATTATCATTCATCTAGGAATATCAACAAGAAATATGTTTAACAATTAAAATTCTATGGTAATTTCACACTCAACAATGCCTTGTGTTCATAATTTAAATATTAGATCTGATTGAGTATGATTAAATACAGCCTATGCTTTCCAAAATGGGTTGCATGATGGATCTCAATGAACTCATTAGTAGCTAATGCTGTAGAGATCTTTCTAAATGCTAATGTTTAGCTGCCTTTGGCTCATTAATTAATTTAAAGATTGTATAATTATCAGAGCTTTTGATTCAAGTACATATACCGCTTTTTATTATTGGATAGTTCTTATTTGCATATGAGCATAAAAATGAAATTATGTCATCCAAAGATATGTAACATAATACCAAATGATCATACAGATCATAATTATATATTTATTTGAAAAGAAAAAAAGAAAAGGGGGAGTATGGACTCCTACAAATACTTGTCATTAAAATTGGAGTGATGAAAACAAAAGCAAGGGTGGGCAAACAGTTGAATAGCAAGAGGCCATGAATAAAATGTTAAACTAAGCCCAGTGCACAGATGGAAGGAGAGGCTGGTCACATTTGAAAATAGCCCCATCCTAAAAATCTAAGCAAGGAAACATCCAAGCTGACAGGAATACCTATCATTCCAAGTCATTCTTTCAAAATCTGATCATTGGAGTCTTCTTTCAAAGACCTTAAGATCATCCAGGGTTGTTAGAAAATTAGAACAACTAGAAACACAATCAGAAACTTTTAGACACTTAATGATTTTCTTTCACAATCAGGGTGGGGATTATTAAGTGGTAGTCACCTAGGCAAAGGTGATTTGAGGTGTGTCTAGTATTCATTCCTGGTCACTGTCATCACACACTGAAGGAGAGAGAGTCCAACTACTGTCCTATTCTCAGACTTAAAGGTTAGAATAAAGTGCTAGAGGCACTCAGAGGAGAGGGAGAAGTGAAACGGGGAAGTGTTTCCTAGATCCCACCTACTTCCCTATGATTTCAGTTATCAGAAAAGCTTCTTGCAAATAATGGTAGTATCGTGGTACAGAACTGTAAATAGGGAAATATTTTTAGACTGTAACCTTTTGATTTCCTTACTAGTGATCAGGTTTATGGATATCGCCGTACCATTAAGTGTGCAGTTTACATAGGAAGACATTTGTGAGAGGATTTTCAAAGAGAGAGTCAGCATAAGCAGGATTTTTAAGTGATGTTGTCTCACTAATTTTTGATGCATTTTGGAGGGTTTGAGGGTGTAGAGGGGATCTCACAGGGATCTTTTCCATTATGATTGCTAATAACTTAGCTGCTCAGGAGGACTCACTAGAAAAATCAAGATCTCTCTGGAAGGTAAAAGTAAAGGTTGTATAAGGTGCAGGAATGGTTGCAATTCAGCCTGAAATCTACTGATCCAGACATAAGAACCATGACAAGGAGGACTACAGAGCCTTTACCTCTTCAGCATCCTGTTTTATCCCAATAATCCCCAAAATGAACTTTCAGAATCATGTCCAAGAATGGTCACCTATTTTCTCTGTCTGTGGAAATGGCCACTCAGGTAACACTATGAGAAAAAACCCATCTTAAGCAATCTGCACATCTAACTCTTTAGAATAGTAAAAACTAGCCATGCATAATCCAGAGAGTTTTCATGTGTTCAGTCAATAAACATTTATACAGGAAGCCAATATGAGGTACATTTAACTAGGATAAATATTCAGCTACTGTAACAAAGAGTTCCCAATATACAGGGAATTGAATAAGATAGAGGCTAGGTGCAGTGGCTCACACCTATAATCCTGGTGCTTTGAAAGGCCAAGGCAAGAGGATCACTTGAGGCCAGGAGTTCAAGACCAGCCTGAACAACATAGTAAGATCCCATACTTACAAAAAATTTAAAAAATAAGCCGGGCATGGTGGCGCACACCTATAGTCCTAGCTACTTGGAGGGCTGAGGCAGGAGGATCCTTTGAGCCCAGGAGTTTGAGATTGCAGTGAGCTATGATGACACCACTGCAGTCTAGCCCAGGCAACAGAGTGAGACTCTGTCTAAATAAATAAATAAATAAGATAGAAAGTTCTTTATCACAGAATAATACGTCCAGTATGAGCTGGATGAACTTCTACAGGTCAGGAACATAGGTTCTTTCTATTATAACTGTTGTTCCTCTGTCCCCAAGGATGATGTCCTCACATACATAGTTAAAGCTAGGTTATCATGACATCCATATTACAGCCTAATGGCAAGAGGGAAAAAGCCAAAATCCAGGGATAAAAGTCTGTCTTTAAGTTGGAAATACCTCAAAGATATGCATGTTAGCTTGGCTTATTTCCTACTTGCCAAAATTTGTCACAGGTTCACACCCAACTGGAAAGCAAGCAGGAGGCAGAGGGGATAAATAGCAGTTTTCTAACATCCTCTGATCACCCAAATAACTTTACTGTGTCCTTGATACAGAATACACTCACCTCTCCCCTAAACAAGACAGCCCAGGGTCCCATCCAGTTACTGTACCCAACTTAAAGTCTAAGATATCCCAGAAATATGCAGTCTCCATCACCAGATCTGTACACACCTACAGTGGACAAGTTACCAGCCACCCCACCCTAACCCTATCCCTCGCCTCCACCCATTCCTGTACCCACAATATCTTCAATAAACAGTGGTGGAAAAGACAAGATATGCACAATAGAAATTCCTTCTCAGAAAAGAGAAACAAAATGCACGGCAGCCACTGGTCCTTAACAATGACAGAGTCTTTCTGGGCTGTAATTATAAAGAGCCGAGCCTTGGCCTTGGCCTTGGCCTTGGCCTCCAAGGAAAGTGGAGTACTTTCCTTGGTTAGACTTTGGTTCTGGTTTCGGAGGAATTCCCTTGTCCACTGTCCCCTGAGCCTGTGGCTTTACTTTGGGGTGGTTCTTCCTTGTCCATTGTCTTCCATGGCCACATCTGAGTTTGGAGGCATTTCTTCTTCTTAAGCCTTCCTTCAGGGATGCCTGGTTCTTTTTAGATTGCTTCCTATAAGTGCAGTTTTATGGGCCTGAGGATTGTATTAGGATTGAACAATGACAGTTCTGTGGTTTGTTTGGCAATAAAATTTACCCAAATACATTGTAGGTTTCTGGTCTATTTGATTGCCATATTTCTTGGCTTCAGGGTTTAGCAAGCACTCTCTCCCCACTTTAAAGGCAATTCTCTTGAGGTTATCTGACACAATAAGCTTAATCTGATCTTTGTTGCTGAATCTAACTCCTGGTTTGATTGAGAATCTTTTAATGGGAGGCCATTGGAGAATACTCTTAGTAACACCAGATCTCTTGCCTTTGTGAGATTCAGAGTAGTTGAATTTTTCAACCACATGGGTTCTCTTTTCTTCCAGCTATTCTTATAAGTTGGTCAGTTTTTGCCTAGACTCATTTCTTTATTATAATAACCTATGAAAAGCAACCAAGAACAGCCAACATACAAAGATTCTGGCTCTTTTCAACGGCTTTCTCTAGGACTAATGATTAGACATGTTGTTTTCTTTCCAAGTAATTGCAGAAGACAATTTTAGCAAATGTTGCCCTGACATTACAAGGTTTATCAACTTTCCAATATCTGCAATATCCATTTTTTCATGGTTCACTGCCCAACATTTAGGGCAATGCCACATATTTAAGGTTTTTGTGATGATAGGTACCAATATTTGCATTAGCTAGAATAATCATTACATTGCTAAAACAAAACACCAAAAATAAGTGACTTCAAAAAGAATGACTTCTATTCCTCTCTCACATAACAGCCCAACGGGTCTAAGCTGGTGGGCTCTCTCTGTTCCAGGAGTTGACTCAGGAGCCCCAAGCTCTTTGCATCTTATTGTTCTGTGTTACCATGGGCATTGTCCTTTGTGATGAAGCTGGGTCAACACCATATCAATACACCAACCTATGAGAAAAGGAAGACAAAGTCCAGAAATAGCAGCTTCCCTTTTTGTTAGAAAGTAGTTAGAAATTGCACGTATCAATTTTGCTCATGTCCCAGTGAGTGCTCTAATAGTAATGGAAGTAGAAGAGGAAACACCAGTGAGTATCATTTGGGTTTATATTGTATCAGTCATAATATTCATCTTTATTAGGTTAGGGTAAAAAATTAGTTCTTAAGTATGCCAACTTTACGCCCTTGCATACCCAGATTAGTAGGAAGCTTGGCCATTCCCAAGACCCCTTCTCCTATGTCCAAGAATTCCCATGACTATTCGTCCACGTCCCAAGTTGTGGGAAATGCATCAAATCAAATGCATTCTCCTGTGAGCAGAAGACTTTACAGCCATTTCTCCAGGCCTCGCCTATGTTAGAAGCTGCCCATCATCTACCCTGCTGATAGTTCTTGCTACAGATAGCAGAGACTTGTCTGGCTGTTGTTCTTAGCCTACCTCCAGGTGGGCTCAGTCCCATCCCTTAAACCATTGCAGGCTTGTTCAGGCCTAGAAATTTGGGTCCAGTTCATTTCCTGAATAAGGAAACCCTTCCCTCGTTAGTCCCCACCTCTAACTGCCCTGGGATTTACCTCTTCCCATGATGATTACAGTGACAACTTCTACTTCCTTCAGTGGATTCCAATTCTCACTGCAGGCAGCAATCTAGAAACTGTGGCCCCAAGCAGACACAGACAAAAATGATATTGGCACATTTCCCAAAGTCTGAGTTATCTTATGTTTTCTCTTATATATGGTCATGTTACTAAAGCATTTCATTAAGCTTGATGTCAGGCTCAGTTGATATTTTAAAAGAAAAACTTTAAAGCAAAGGAAATTTCACTTAATCAGAATGTAGACACTGCATCCTATGAGACCAACTATTTGACATTTTAGTTGGACAATAATGCTGTAGAACATGCTTTGTCTAGTTATTGAGCACTCAGTAAATAATCCTACATTGTTCAAGTGGATGCCAGGTGTTATTAATTTATCACACAATATTTACTGAACATCTATCTTAAGTAACATGTTAGAACAAACTTTCTACCTTCATTTCTATGCAAGATGAGAATATGTGGGATCCACACGTGAAAAGATTCCCACCATTTACTGTCATAAAAATATGTGGTACAGCTTAGGGCTACCAGATTTCTGATAAATCATTCAACACTGGAGTGGTGACGTTTCAAAGGATGAGGTGTATGGGCAAGCAGAGATGAGAGAAAGCCTTGAAGGCAGAAAAAGTAACAAGTGAAAATAACCGGAACAGCAAGCAAAACAAAATGTCACATTGTGCCCTTGGGTGAGCAATAGAGAAGTTTATGTATCAGTGAGTTTATGTATCAGTGGGAGATGAGGCTAGGAAAACAGACAGGGCTAAACTTTGGAGTGATTGTACCTCTATCAAGTTGGGACTTAACCCCTTTGGTGATGAGACATGGAAGGCAGAGTGAGATAGACCAATTAGAAAAGCAAACGTAAGAAACTTTAAATAATCCTAGTGTATGCACAGTTTTACTACTCAGACTTAGAGGTTTGCTTCTTTACGCCTTCAGGATTTTATAACATAGAATTATTTTCCAAATGTCAGTTCTTCTGTAAAAATAAGCTAATTTCCAACAGAAGGTTTTGTTAGCTTTTTTCTTTTTAAGCAGCAACTTGTTTGGAGGACTGTGGAATTTGGCCCTTTAAATAAATGACAAACACACATACACACATACACACACACACCTTCTAGATAACTGAGATGGTCATTTTTAAATATTAGAAGTTTGAGTAATATAATGTCAACAAATTTAGGTTTCTCAATTATTTAATAAGTACTTACCATGTACCAAGTACAATGCTAGAGCCTATTCTTGAGAGAATAATAGGGTTCCTACATTTACAGAACTTCCATCCATCAGGGAGAAAAGACCTTGAAACCAGAAATCACCAAGAAGTGCCATTAGTAGTGGGTGCTGTCAAGACATGTAGGAAAGGCACCCAACCCCAAATTGAGAAGTCGGCACAGGCTGCCTGAAGGAAGCTGTATTATTAATAGTCTCCTGTGGCTGCTATAACAAGTGACCACCAACTTGATGACTTAAAACAACAGAAATATATTCTCTCACAGTTCTGGATGCCAGAAGTTCAAAATCACTTTCACTGAGCTTAGACCAAGGTGCTGGCCTTGCTGTGCATCCTCTGGAGTCTCCCAGGTGGAATCCATTCCTTGCCTTGTCTAGCTTCTGGTAGTTGCCAGCTATCTTTGGCTTGTGGCCTCATCAGTCCATTCTCTCCTTTCATGTCTTATTGCCTTCTCCTCTTCTCTATGGTCAAATCTCTCTCTGCCTCTCTTTTCTAAGTCTAATGTGATGGCATTGGGGGCCCACCCAGATAATGCAAGATAATCTCCCCATCTCAAGATCACATCTGCACAGCTCCAACTTTGTCATCAAAGGTAACAGTCACAGGTTTCAGGAGTTAGGGCATGGATATCTTTTGCAGAGCCTAGCACAGAAGTCACTTTTCAGGTAAGATTTCAAAGAAAATTAGGAGTTAGCCTATGTGTTTCTCTCTATCTTTCTGAGTATAGTCCTGGTTTGGGCTAAGACACTTGTATGTGCAGAACACACAACTGAGGGTAGGTACATAGCATGTGAAAATGGAATCTTTTTTTTTAAACTGTATGGCCACCTCAACCATATAAAGAGAAAACCCATGGCCTTAAATTACCCGTTTAATCCTCTGATTAGGTAGGGCTGGAACAGAGTCACAGGAGGAATGAAAATCATGCTCGCCATGATTCCAGTCCATTAGCTGCTCCACCACAAGCACTGAGTACTCGCTCTGCCACCTCCCAGCGGACTCGATGATTTAATATTCACCTCCATGCAAGCATGCGCTGAAAAATATTTTCTAGCCAAGCTTTTATAATAACGAGGCCTGATGCTGCCTCTTCCCTCAGATTTGAAATTGTCTTCATCATTTTTCCCAGGCTCTGTAAATTTGCATCTTGTCTATATAATGAGTTTACATACTTGTTTTTACTGCACAATCTGAATTCAGATCCATCTTTCTGGCTTTTGATAAGAAACATGTTTGTCATCAATATATTTTGTTTCCACTAAATATGGGATTCACTATGGCAATTATCCAGGGCCATAATCAGCTGAAGTGGCAGTGAAGTGTTTAAGTTAGAATAAGAAAGTTGTAGAGTTTCATTAATATGCACATAAACATGATACAAGTGCCTCCCAAGGAAGTGCTCTGCCTCCAACAGCTGCTGGAGCAAGATTGCATGAACGAACAGACAAGTGCAGTGAATTAAGGGACGATAATATTTTCTTAAAAAAAAAAAAGAAACTTTATATACTGCAATATTAAACTTGGTAATTAAAAACAACAAAATGTGTAATTTTAAAGGACATGAAATCCACTTTTAAGTGCACATAGGTATTTATTGCTATTTATTTGCTTTTTTCTGGAAGACAGTAGAATAATTATACCAAAAAAAGAAGATGTGAAAAAAATACCCTTTTTCCTTAATGCAAGTTGATATTATTCCACATCAGGGCTTGTAATGAGGGCAATCTTTCATAGAAAAGGTAAATCTACCTATGCGTATACATTTCACGTGACAGAAAGAAGGAACAGAGTTTTGATTTGCTTCCCTCCAATTTGTCCAAGGCTTAAACCTCTTCCAGAATTTAGAGGTTTGCTAAGGAAGTAAAAGGTAGAAAAGAAAGTTCAGTCTTAAATAGATTCTGCTGGGGAAATCAGGAGAAATAGTGAAGGAGGAGATTAGGAATTCTCCCTCCAAATCTACTGCAGACGTTTCTGGGCTAGAGAGAAAAGGAGGTATGGGGGAAGTTCTTTGGGAACAGGGAGCAGAGACCCCTGCCCTGTTCTGCAGCGATGCTGGCAAGGAGACAGTGGCATGGAATGCCAAGGCCAGGAATACCCAGCCATCCTTGCAAGATTCCTGTGTCCCTGGTAAGCCCGTGAGCAGCTGGGAGAAGCTGGACCTGAAGGGACTCTAGAGACAGGGACAGTAGCCTCTCAAGAACACCCCGTGAGCACCCGTTACGAAGCACTGCATGCCCACCACCCCATCCCACCTCATGCTTTGGCTCCTGGAACTGTATCTTAACCCTGGGGTGAGGATGAGTTCTGAATGAAAGTTCTGGGAAGTTCGGAGGTTAAATTGTTCCTCTTACATGGTGGAATTGGAGCTTAGAACCAGATACAAAGTTGAGTATTAGAAAATAAAGTATCTTACTTGTGAGACTAATATTCATATGCGCTACAGAATGTGAGTGTAACATTCAATTAATTAGTTAATTCCTACAGTGAAAGTACATAGGAGGGACACCCAGGAGGAGTGTGGCCTTCCTGAGAAAATGACATGTCCTAAAAGACAGTTGCCAGGCAAAAGTGGGGGTGGAGACAGCATCCTGGAGAGAAAAAAACAGGCCTCCTGGCAAAAAGTCTAAAAGCCAAAGGACCAAAGAATGAGCCTTAAGATAAAAGAACAGAAATTCTCTCACTGTAGCAGAAGCCTAATGTATATGGGGAAGAGGGGGTGATGCTGGAGATGTGGGCTCTGGCCAGACACCCGCATGGCAGTTGAAAGCCATTGTAAATCATTGTTCTGAGGCCAGCGGAGAGCTTTGCTTCTGCATGAAATCTCTGCTACTCCAGATTTCAGGAGTGTTGGCTTAGACATGTGCATAATCTACAACCTGTGCTTGCCAGCGCCCCCGCCGCAGCACCTTCCTTTGCTTGCTGTGGTCTCTGACCCCACTCCTCTTGGGTGGGCACTGGCACCCAAATGGGAGAACCTAGGCACTCTACATATGTTGCAGCACTGCCCACAAGGTGGGGAGGGGGACCCTTTCAAATCGCTGTCATGCACACCCAGGAGAACCATTCCAGATTATGAAGGCTTGATCCTGTCTCGCTTTCGTTAAAAGTCAGTGGGATTCCAGTCAGTCTGCTGTGGAAGAGCCAAGGAAGCCCAGAGGGAACTCTGTGTCTCTGCAGTTTTGCAGAAACAGTTGGTCCAGTCCTCCCTCTTTTTTAAAGCAAGCATCCACGTGGAATAACTTTGTGTATCTCTCTTCATGGGAAGGAGGAGACTACCATTTATCAAGCTGCTTCCATGTGCATATATATACATCATGGCATTTAGTCCTTACAACAGCCCTGAAAGTTCTGCATTATTATCCCAGCTTTATAAATGGGAGAAAACAGAGCATTAAGGAAAGTAAGTGATGTGCTGAAGGCTATACAGTTAGGGCGAGAGTTTGGCCCACATTTCAGAACCAGATATGTGTAATTGGGGACATGCTTCGTGCACTGAAGCACGCTCTCAGTGGAGCAGAACTCTGAAAGTCCTGGGCTTTTGATTCTGGACTGTTAATGACATCCTTCTTCAGAGAAAGATGTACCCAGTAGTGGGAGGGGCAATTCTTCCCTGTGTAAAACTTTCTGACATGCTACAAGATGTCAATACTAACCCAAATAGTGTCACCTGGTCATTGTGGCAACACTCCACGTTTTCCCCAGTGTCTCCAGGGGAGCAGTACGAGAGCGCTCCCTTTTGAGAACCACTCTGGTGAAAGGCAAAAATAAAGAAATTTAAAAATTCTGAGTTTATTTCTGCTAAGATATCAAAATCAGTATGTTTTTAAAGTAGATCTTCCTTACAATCATTCATCAGAGACTGATCTTCTCCAGCTCTGTGGTCATGAACTGTTACTGTAAATTGGCGATCATCGTGCATGTTTTGAGGCGAGTCCAGGGAGGGGCAATGCCAGCAGCGTCCCAACAATGGGGAGCTGGAGATTATGGGGAGAAAGGCCTCAGACAGTTGTCACCATGTCCCCACCACTACAACTCATCACAAACATTAAGGTGCCTCACAACTATGCGCCAGTTCATTTAATGTCGCAGTCACATGGCCCAAATACTTGAGCACCTTTACAGGTAAGGGTTTGTTATTGGAAAGATGACATTTTGGACATAAGCTATTCTTTTTCAGGTAATTCTACATATATGTTGTGATCACCAGACAGGTGATGCACATTATTTATTTCTACTCTACAGATTAAAAAAAAAACAAAACAGAATCTTATAGACCGTGAGATTTTCCTGAGGTTATACAAGCTGTTACTTTCAGAGTCAGATTTCCACTACACCACCACACTCTCAGTGAATAATTAATTGGAGAAAATATTAACCAGGACCACATATTAATATCTGTATCTTTTTTTCACTGACCCAAACTATGAAGTCACAAAACATTAGTACAAACCGTACCATAGACCTAGTCCCTGCTCTCTGGAGTTCATGTTGTCCTGTACCACTGCCTCCATATTTATTATCAGCTGTTAAATATTTATTTACTTTCAGCTATTAAACTTTAGATAGGTCACTTAGCCTCTCTTAGCCTCAGTCTTTCCATCTATTAAAAAAGTACAGCAATTGGGTTTAAAGGTTATCTCTATATTCCCTCCAAATTCTAAAATTATTGTGCCAAGATGGCTGAAGATCATTAGGACGTAACCTGTCACCTTCACTTTCTCATCAAAACACTTCAAATTTTTTGACATTAACTCTTCTTAGGTCTTTAAACTCACAAGCTTGATGTTTCATTTAGGTTCATCATCTCAAATATTTATGTAAAATGTATTTTTAATTTCATCCTTAATGTATTGCCATTATTTTGTAATTTACTGTTCTCATTGTCTTAGTAAATGCACAGAGAAGCTACTAATGGAGAATGGTTTGAAGTCCCAAAAGCAATTAGGTTAACCTATCTTGATGATAACCATGATTCATTTTTTTCCCATTATCAAAGTTTTTAAGAAGTTGGCTAAGTGACTTTGAGTAGGGGATAGCTAAGAGTATTAAAGGGAGACTGACAATGACATAATTTAGATTTATGAGAACACACAATTCTACTGAATTTGCATAACACCTAGAAAATATAATCCTGTAAATCAATCAAGTGATCCAAATTAATGAAATATTAGCTTCAAGAACAAAATCATTAGGTATTTTCATACTTTTTTTTCCTGAAAAGGTAAGCACTGTCATAATCTCATTACCTTTGTCTTTCTCCAACAAATAACAATATTTAACATCAGCAGTGGGTGTCACACCTCATGCATAAATTTGGTTAATCCCCAAAACAACCCTGTGAAGTTGGCGTTGTGGTTCTTGTGTCACAAATGAGGGAACAGTTTCTGAGAGGTTAGGAGAAATGCACAAAGCTACACCGTCTCACATGGACACTCCTTCCTTTCTGCTCCATTCCTTGAGAGACCACAGCACCGGCCGGTGTAGGCGTGAATGGCTGTCTTGAGCACACAGCAATCTCTAGTCTCCTAAAGACAACAAACACCTGACCTTACTGACTGAGTTGCTATGTTCAGTTTATTTCTTTCCTTCATTAAACCTAAAAAGACTTTAAAGTATCAACCATGTGCCAGGGACTTTCTTATATATAAATGATACAAAATAAATTAGTCCAATTCATTCAATCAGTTATTAGTGAAGAAATTCATTCAAAGCATGTACTAAATGCATAAAATACGTAAAACAACATGATAGGTTCTGGAAACCTAGGGAGAAGTTTGTGGTTTTGTAATAGCTGCTTTTACAGTAGTCAGTTTAATATAGACAGCCCCCAACTTACGATGGTTCTGCTTACTATTTTTCCACTTTACGGTAGCAAAAATCAATACACATTCAGTAGAAGCTGTACTTCGAATTTTGAACTCCACGTTTTCCTGAGCTAGCAACATGCGGTACAGTGCTCTCTCTCCAGATGCTGGGCCGCGGCAGTGAGCTGCAGCTCCCAGTCAGCCATGTGAACACGAGGGTAAAAAGCCAGTACTCTATAGTGTGCTGTGTTGCCAGATGATTCTTGCCCAACTATAGGCTAATGTAAGTATTCTGAGCACATTTAAGGTAGGCTAGGCTAAGCTATGATGTTTGGTAGGTTAGGTGCATTAAATGTATTTTGACTTATGATATTTTCAACTCATGATGGGTTTATCCAGACGTAGCCCCATCTGAGTGGAGGAGCATCTGTATTTGTACTGAACATCGTATCCAAAGGTTTCATTTAAAAGTACTTGCCTACAGCCAGCACCTTCTCTAACTTACTTCCTTAGTACAGAGTGATGATGCAAGGATTCTCAGATCATTCAATTCAGATTTACCAACATGCTTTCTAGTTTCCCTCAGTTAAACTTGAGCTTTCAAGAAATAATCTTTACTCTAAAATAACTCTAATTTCATTCTGGAATACAGTATTGAAAATGAAGCAACTCCATTTTAGGCTATTCATTTAAAATGCTGTCATCCATCAAAAAGCAAGTTTAGAGAATTTCTTTCAAAAGAAAGTAAAGAGTTTGTAAAAATGGTATCGAGTTATAATATTAGACTTCAGAGGAAAATTTTTAAGCAGGTTTAGATTAAATCTTCCCTGGATTGTCCTGACTGTGACTGTTTACTCCACCTAAAATGGGTCAAAACCAACTGATTGCCAAAGTATAATTTACATTTGGACTTACATTTTACAGTTGAAGATTTTTAAGTAAGTTTCATTTGTCATAGGAGTGCTAAGAGAGATAAGCATAGACAACTCTTATTCTTACTCTTCATCAACACTGTTGAACATGGAAGCAGTTTACTTGTGAACTCAGGCAGAATGAATTATTTTCAGGTAAATTAGCTATGAAGTATGAGGTGTGAATGCCATTCAACAAACGAAAGTGTTAAAAAAATATAATTTTCTTATGAAACTTAATTTCTGACTCTGAGCCATGCTCCAGTCTACCTTATTCCACTAGGGTCAAAGAAAAAAATGCCTTAGTGCTTGAAATTCCCACTGCTTTCCTTCCTTGGGTGGTACCACAGCTCCAGGGCTTTTTCAGAAAATCTGTCTACCTGGACACAATTCACTGCTTTTCCTCTCTGGGTTTTGTGGACTACACAGTGGTGTTGCCTGGAAGCAGAAAATAGTCTTCACTGATCTTGCAGCCCATAACCTTTCCCTCTTTTGGTCTCTCTCTCTCCCCAGTATTTCCCAGCCCTTGCCACCAGCCCTAAAGTCTAGAGAAAACCTTTTTTTTGTTCATGTTTCTTTGTGACACTCTTACTATAACTTACTAAGTTCTCTTAAGGACTTGATCTTTTGGGTAGCAAAACTCAAAAAAGACTTGGAGAATATTTCTGCTTTCTGCCCTGCCATATGTCTTCCTTGAGACAATGAACACAGAGCTAGCTACCTGCTGGAATGTAAAAAAGGGATGGGTGTAGCTTATTCTAAATATTATCCATCAATAACAATAGCTGTTTAGCTGTAATAGCAGGAGTGATTTCTAACCCTATATTCTTCAATATTTCATCTTCTTTAAATTAGCTTTTTAAAAAAGAGATACAGTGGGGTGTGGTAGGCAGAATTATGATCCTCCCACCTAAAGATGATCACATCCTAAACCCCAGAACCTGTGAATATGGTATGCTACATGGTAAAGGGACCTTAAGGTTAGAGGTAGATATAAGATTGCTTGTCAGATGACCTTAAAATAGGGAGATTATCCTGGATTATCCAGGTAGTCCTCGTGTAAAGTAAGAGTCCTTAAAGTATATAGATAGAGGCAGGAGAGACAGCAAGAGAACCACAGAGATGTCAGTGTGAGAAGCACTCGACCCAATGTTGCTAACTTTGAAGATGGAGGAAGGGGGCCACAAGCCAACGGATGTGAGCAGCCTTTAGAAGTGGAAAGGGCAAGGAAATGGACTCTCCCTGGGGGCTGGAGAAAGAAATGCAGCCCTGCTGACTTTCTAGCCCAACCTGCAATTTTCAACTACAGAACATAATTAAAGTTTAAATATAAATTATACTTTAGGAATCAGTTGGTTTTGACATATTTAGCAGGAATAAACAAGCATGGTCTTGATTTTAGCCCAGTGGGACCCATTTGGGCTTCTGAACAGTATAAACTTCAGTGATTTTAAGCTACTAAATTCATAGTAATTTGTTACAGCAGTCATAAAAAACGAATACATGGGATATTGGAGAAATACTGCAAGACTTGTAAGAATACCTGGGTTTAAGTCTCAGCACTTTTACATATAAAATTCTTCACTGCCTGAGGAAGCAGATTGTTTAAAAAAAGAAAAAAGAAAGAAAGACTGGTTCTGTTTTCTGTCTTCTCCCAAGATTCCATTCTCCCACTAGTACCTCTCTCTCTCTTTTCATTTTTCTTTTCTTTTTAGAGACAGGGTCTCACTCCATTGTCCAGGCTGGAGAACAGTGACATGACCATAGCTTACTGCAACCTCAAACTCCTGAGCTCAAGTGATCCTCCTGCCTCAGCCTCCCAAGTAGCTGGGACTACAGGCATGCACCCCTACACCTGGCTAATTTTTTTTTTAACTCTTTGTAGAGACAGGGTCTGTTGCCCAGGCTGGTCTAGAACTCTTGGCTTCAAGTGATCCTCTCACCTTGGCCTCCCAAAGTGCTGGGAGCCAGCCTGCCCAGCCCAGTACCTCTCTTTAGCAGAATTTATCAGGAATACAGATGACAAGAGAGTCTGAGAAATAGAATTTGCAGGCTCCCTGCCCAAGCAGAGAGAGAGAAGGATACAGAAAGCAAGGATGAAGCAGAAAGACAACAAGCACTGTCTAGCAACTCTTACGTTCAACAAACATTTAATGGTGGTTTCTCTGTAACAAGTATTCTCTTGGTCTGTTTTATATTTATTTTCACATCAATCCTGTAAGCATCACAATCATAATTTTTTTTTCAGATGAGGAAAATGAGAGGGGGCAAAAGATTTCACCATAACTACTAAGTGGCAGAGAAGTGGTAGGTGGCTGGGGCTTCTGGATCAATCCAAACTAGACATCTTTTTTAATACACCAATGGTTTCTAAACACGAGCTAGAGATTTTGAGATAAGGCTAAAAGATTATTGCATAGGATCTATCAATCCTAAATATGTATGTGCCTAATAAGAGGCCTAGACACATATGAAGCCAAAAATGATAAAACTGAAAGAAGTAATAGACAAATCCAAACTTTTACTTGAATACGTTGATACTCTTCTCAGATTAATCAATAGAATAAGTAGAAAATCAGTGAAGATTTAGAGGAGGTGAACAGCATTTGGCCCCTTGACGTAACTAACACTTACAGAATATTCCAACAACAGGAGAATACATATCCTTACAAGTACATGTGGAACATTCACCAAGATACTCTATTCTGGACCATAAACAAACCTTAATAAAGTCAAAAGAACTGAACTCATACTAAGTATTTCTCTGAACCTAAAAAAATTAAATGAGAAATCAAAAATGAAGAATATCTAGAAAACCCTCAAGTATTTGGAAATGAAACAACATATTACTAAAAACAAAACAAAACAAAATCAATCAAAAAAACCTTCAAAGTCATTAGACAAAGAGGAAGTCCCAAGGAAAAGTATAACATATGTTAAAGCTGAATGGAAATGAAAACACAACATTTCATCAATATCTGTGAGATATAGCTAAAGAAATTCTTAGAAGGAAATGTATAGCATTAAAGGAAAAAAAGAGCCTCCAATCAAGGATAGAAGCTTCCACCTTAAGAAACTAGAAAAAGAGCTGGAGGGTACAGGCTGGTGTCCACCCTGTAGTCCAAGCTACTAGGGAGACTGAGGCGGGAGGATCAATCGCTTAAGGCCAGGAGTTGGATACCAGCCTGAGTGATTCAGAAAAAGAAAAGCAAATTTAATCCAAAGCAATGAAATAATAAAGAGCAGAAATTGAATCAAATAGAAAACAGAAAACAATAGAGAAAATCAAACCAAAATATGGCTGTTTGAAAGAGCATAAAATGGACAAACCTCTTGCCAGTCTGACACAAAAATAAAAATTTCATTCTTAAATTACCAATATTAGGAATGAAAATGTAGACATCAGACCCTAAAGATATTAAAAAGATGTCCTTAATATTGCAAAGTTTAGCAGATAAATTCAAAAGCGTAGGTACAATTTACAAATTCCTTCAAAGGCACAAACTACCAAAGAAGAATTGAAAATGTGGATAATCTGTATCTTCCAAAGAAACAGGCCAGGCACAGTTGCTCACATCTGTAATCCTAGAACTTTGGGAGGCCAAGGTGGGAGGATCACTTGAGGCTGGGAGTTCAAAACCAGCTTGAGCAACATGGTGAGACCCCGTCTCTACTAAAAAATAGAAAAATTAGTGGAGTGTGGGGGTGTGTACCTGTAGTCCCAGCTACTCAGGAGGATGATCGCTTAAACCTAGGAGTTTGAGGTTGCAGTAAGCTATGATAATGCCATTGCACTCTGGACTTTGCCCTATGTACCTCTTCCTTGGCTGAATTTTCAAAAGTACCCTTTTGCTGTAATAAACCATAACCATGAGTATAATGGCTTTGATGAGTAATTCTAGGGAATTACTGAACCAGAGAGTAGTCTTGGGGATCCCAGAGTTGGTGTCAGAAGGTAGTCTTGGGGAATTCCGAAACTTTGCACTGATATAGATAAATTATTGAATGAATGAATGAATGGAGAGAAGAGAGAAATCTTCCTTACAGAATAATTCTAAATAATAAAAGGGATAGGGAAAATAGAAAATGACAATTAAAACACCACAGTAATAATTGATGCAGGCAATATTCACTGATGAATGTGAAAATTAGAGGGCCAAACTTGAAGGAGAAACAAATTAATTGCATAGCCTCAAAGTATACCCTCAAAATACATATTAATATTAATTACTGTGGTGATTTTAACATATGTCCACAGATTGATTGATAGTCTTCCCTTGAGGAGGTAGAGGTTACTTTTCCTCGTCTTGAATCTGGGCTGGAATTAGTAACTCGCTTCTATGGAGTATGAGGAAAAGAATAGTAATTTTATAGTGGAGAAATTTTGCAGAAACTGTCTTTGCTAAATGATGAAAGTCACCAATAATGTTATGTTGCTATCATGTACCCCCTGTAATGATATGAGAAGGACACTTAAATTCTGTGATAGTCTTCCCCCAAATCCATAATGCCAGCATGAATGCGGAAATATCACACAAATCTAACTTGGGGGCATTCTATAAAATACTTGACCAGATTCTTCAAAAATGACAAGGACACAAAAACTAGGGAGACTGAGAAAGTGTCAGATTGGAGGAGACCAGGAACACATAATGATTCCATACAATGTGGTATTCTAGATCGGATCCTGGAACAGAAAAAGGGCATCAGTGGAAAAGCTGGAAAAATCTGAATAAATTCTAGCTTTGTGAAAAGTATTGTGCCAATGTTAATTTCTTAGTTTTGGTAAATACACCAAATGTATTACCACCAAGGGAAGCTGGGTAAAGGATATATGGGAATTTACTGTATTATCTTTGTAACTCTTCCGTAAATCTAAAATTACTCAAATGACATGTTTTTTTCAAGACTGATCATACCAAGCTGGTGAGAATACAGAGCAACCCACTCTCAGATATTGCTGGTCGAAATGTAATATAGCACACAGTACAACCACTTTAGAAAAGAGTTTGGCAGTTTCTTCAGAAAATAAACATAAAATAACAATATTTCCCAGTTATACCATTTCTATCTATTTACCCAAGAGAAATAAAAGCACGTCCTATATATAAAACTATATATGAATCTTCACAGCAACATTATTAGTCATAGTCAAAAATGGAAACAATCCAATGTTGATCAACAGGTTATTGTTTAAATAATTTATGGTTATATTCATACAATAGAATACAACTTAGCAAACAGTAGTTCATTCCAAAAAGGAATGAAGTATTGACTGATGAAACATGGATGAATCTCCAAATAATTATCCTGTATGAAAGAAACCAGACTGTTCCCTCCCAAGAGAGTAAGTTATGATTCCATTTTTATAAAATTCTGGAAAACATAAACCAACCTGCAGTAACAGAAAGCAAATCAGTGGTTGCCTGAAAATGTTGGGGCAGGACAGGGAAGGCTGAGAAAGAGTGATTCCCAAGGAGCAACAGGAAACTTTTAAAGGTGACAGATATGTTCATTTTCTAAAGTGTGACTGTTTCACAGGCATATACATATGTCAAAACACATAAAATTATACAATTTAAATGTTCCTTATTTTATGTTAATTAGAGCTCAATAAAGCTGTTTAAAGAAAGAATGACATGTTTTAATATATTAAGTGAAATAAAATCAAGTTACACAAAAACACGAACAGTATTATCCCCTTTGTTAAAACAAAATTTACTGGTTTATATTTATAAATGTATAGTAAAGTGTCTAGAGAGGAGAATGTCCTGGTGGGTCAGTGTGGGGATTCCCACACTGACCCACCAGGGCATTAGGCTACAATAACAAATAACTCCAAAATCTCAGAGACAACATAATGTTTTCTTTCTCACTTATGTTACATGTCCCACATGGGTCTGTAGGACGACCTGCTCCTCACAGAACTGGCTCAATGGCCCATGTTCATAGTACCTAAAAATTTTGCTCAAAGATAGATAAAATTTACATCTGTTATTTTTCTCTTTACCTTACACACGTGTGTAGACATATATATCCCATTTTTAAAAATTTTTGAAATCTTCTAAAATGAACATGTATTCCTACCACAAGGAATAAAAATTACATAGAACAAAAGGTCTATGCCAGAAAGACAATAGTGACCAAACACAAGAAAAGTAAAGTGCTATTTTGACCTTGCTTAATATTTCAAAATTGAAGTTTAAGTGAGATAACTGAAATAGAAGCCAAAAGAGAAATGTGAAATGCTATGCCTTTAGAACTTTGGTTCTTAATATTGACGCAGTTTCTGATGTTTTTCTATAAATAATAGATTACAGAATGGATGTTTGGCACAGAGTTGCTGTTAAAAGTGCATTTTCCAATTCTTGACAATACAAAAAAAATGTAATAGACACCAAGGGCAAGGCATTAAAAAACAAGGTAATACAAGGGAACTCATCACACACACATACACACACACACACACACACGCACCCACACACACCCCATTACCACCCGACTAGGTTGCTTGCAAAAAACAATTACATATTTTAAAATGTTCCATCATAACAAGATACAACTGTAAAGAACAGTTTGTTCAATAAACTACTTCCATGTTCCTGTCTATAATAGTAGTGCTTTGTAAATCACATTATGACAAACTGTTTTCAATAAATCATCCTGACAAATAAATGTTTTCTCTGGCATGTTTCTAAAATTAAAAATAGTAACAATAATCATGTCCTGTATGAAAACCTAATTTATGTCATTCATTGTGCTAAATGATTTACCTGACTGCTAATCCTTGGAACCACTTTAAAAGATATCTCATGCAAATATTTCTTACTAATAAACTAATGTTCAGATGTAAAGCTAACTTGTTCAAATTCATATTCATAAGAAAAAAGAGATGTTTTTTCATTGCAGTATGTCATTTTTACAATTTGCTGTCAAGGAATGCCTATTTATATGTTTTTTATTTTTGGAGGTGGGTTCTCGCTCTGTTGCCCAGGCTGGAGTGCAGTGATACTATTAGCTCACTCCAGCCTAGAACTCCTGGCCTCAAACCATCCTCCCCATCTCAGGCTCCCAAGTAGCTGGGGGTCCAGGCACACCCCACCACGCCAGGCTCATTATTTTTATCATAGATCACCTTGATGGCAAACCTTCCCCTCTTGTCAACACCTCAAATTAATTAATCAAACATCTACTATTTTCCAGGCACTGTGCTAGGCACTGGGAATCCAGAGATAAGTGTGATGGTCTTTGCCCTTTAGGGACACAGTCTAATAAGAGCAGCATAAGAAGCAATTCTATAAACAGTGCTGAGAGAGGGAAACAGTGGCACCTCACTCAGACTAGAGACAGAGACAGATAGAAGTAGGCAGAGTAGGTGTGTGGCTGGACTGAAGCATTCGCTTGATTGAATCTGACAATTAAGAACTAGGCAAATGAGGGGAGAAGGTATTTCAGGAAGAGGCCATTACATAAATAAGGAGAAGAAACCCTTACAGGAGGTACTTGTATTTTCAGTATGGTTAGGTAAGAATGGGATTGAATGTGGGGAGGAGATGAAGTTTCCTTGGCCACTTCCTAATCAGTCCACCCTTGATCCAGGGCTACTTTGCCTCTAGCCCACAGCAGCCCCCAAAACCAACCCAATGCCACAAATATCTCGACAAGTCTGAGCATTCTTAACATTATAACCCCTTTGACAGGCTGTCTCATTGCAGCAGAACATCTATCTAATCTCTCCCAGGAAGTCTAGACACCAGACATACTTAAGACCAGACTTAAGCCTGGTGCCCTTGCCTTCAAGCTAGGCCACAGCTGATTCCTCCCTGAGACCTGGACATCCTTCCAGACACCAGAAACTTGAACTTTCTCACAGGTGTTACCCACACTTGTCCCAGGGATAACCTCACTGACAAGAAGGCCCTTTCTCTGGGAAATACAGTGCTAATTCTTTTGCAAAGCGTGGACCATTAAATGTTCCATGCACAGGGATCCTGCTAGTCTTGATCACCACCTAAGACATCCACTTCCCCAGGCATAGTGAGCACTAACGGAGAAAAAAAATCACAATGCCAGAAATCTGTGCCATTCATGGTTACTCACTTCAGCTGTGCCTGTGGCAAGGCTCAACAAACTATCATGAAAAGACACATTCAAAATTATAAGCTCTTTTGAAATAAAGGGAAACATGAATGGGTGGCTAGACAGGGTTTACTGTGTTCTAGTATAGCTTCAGAAGTGATCAATGCCTAGGCATATATTGATAAATTACTGAATTTCAAGTCCAAAGAATCCTTGGGAAACCAGGTATAAAAAAAATTACACATAAGGAAGAAAAAGCTCTATTGGCCTAAGATACCAGCAAAACAACAGTGACTGCAGAAGACAGCAGCGGTCCCCTACTTTCAGTGTGCATGAGGGCTATCTGGAGAGCAGGCATGAAAAGCAGACTGAAGATCCTCCAGCGACGTTCTGCTTCAGTAGGTCTTGGTAGAATACCATTTATTCTCATGTGGGAAGTCCGTAACTTATACTTTAATATTGATTTTAAAAGGGGAAGAAAATGTGGCCCAGAATAATATACTCCTATCAAATATTCATTTTTGTGTAAGGCAACAAAAGTCTCAAATGTGCAAGGATGCAAGGAAGACAGAACTCATTAGCCCTATTTGAAAAATGAAATCCACCCAACTAAAGGATGGTTCCAAATGAAGAACTCAAGAATGAAGAAGCCATACTCTCAAAGTTAGTACTGAACTTAACTGCAGTATAAAATTTCTGTGGTTACAGAAAACAACGTAAATGATGGAAATCTCAACATAAGGGGATAGGAGCTTCTGCTCCTCCCATGTCATTCTAGCATCCTCCACCAGCATCCCCACCAGAGGATGAAAATGGTTATACTTTTCATGCTTTACTATATGCTAAGGATGGTGCTAAAGAAATATATATGCATATCTCATTTAACCTTCACAACCTGAGGCAGGTAATTACCATTCCCCAATATAGATAAGGATACAGGCAGAGAGAGGGTATTTTGCCCAAGATAATCCAGTTAATTTGATTGATTGGTCAGAGACTAAGATACCGTGACATTATTAAAGTGGGCCAGGATTACTGTCTAAGAACCCTTACAAGGAATTTTTTTCTTTCTTTTTATTAATTTCAGAATATTATGGAGGTAAAAATGTTTTGGTTACATGGATTGCATTTGTACTGCTTGAGTCAAAGTTAAAAGTGTGCCCATCAACAAGACGGTATACATTGCATGTGTTAGGAATGATTTCACCTATCCCTTCCTTCACCCCTCACCTGCATGATTTCCATTGAGTTTTACTCCCATCTGTGCACATGAGTGCTGATCGGTTAGTTCCAATTTGATAGTGAGTACATGTATTTGTTTTTCCACTCTTTAGGTATTTCACTTAGGATAATGATCTCCAGATCCATCCAGATTGGTTCAAAAGGTGTTAATTCATTTCTTATGACTGAGTAGTACTCCATGGTATACATACATATACTACATTTTATTAATCCACTCATGAATTGATGGGCACTTGGGTTAATTTCACATCTTTGCAATTGTGAATAGTGCTGCAATAAACATTCTAGTGCAGGTATCTTTTTGATAAAATGACTTTTCTTCATTTGAGTAAATACCCAGTACTGGGATTTCTGGGTCAAATGGTAAGTCCATTTCTATTTCTTTGAGGAATCTCCGTACTATTTTCCATAGAGGTTGCATTAGTTTGCAGTCCCACCAACAGTGTATAAGTGTTCCTATCTCTCCACATCCATGCCAGCATCTGTTGTTCTGGGACTTTTTGATAATTGCCATTCTCACTGTGGTTAGGTGATATCTCATTGTGGTTTTGATTTGCTTTTTGCTGATGATTAGTGATGTTGAGCATTTTTCATATGTTTATAGGCCATTAGTCTATCTTCTTTTGAAAAGCTTCTGTTCAAGTCTTTTGCCCACTTTGATATGGGGGCATTTGACATTTTTTTCTTGATTATTTGCTTGAGTTCTTTGTAGATTATGGACATTAGCCCCTTATAGTATGAATAGCATGCAAATATTTTCTCCTGTTCTGTAGGTTATCTGTTTGTCCTGTTGACTATTTCCTTGGCTGTGCAGAAGCTTTCTAATTTAATCAAATCCCATTTATTTATTTTTGTTGTTGCTGTGATTGTCCTTGGGGTCTTCTTCATCAGTTCTTTGCTTAGAAGAGTTTTTCCAACATTCTCTTCTAGAATTCTGATGGCTTCATGTCTTACATTTAAATTTGTGATACATCTTGAATTAACTTTTGTGAGTGGTGAGAGATTTGGAGCCTGTTTCCATCTTCTACATGTGACTATCCAATTTTGCCAGCACCATCTATTGAACAGGGATTCTTTTCTCTAGTGTATATTGCTGTCTACTTTGGCAAAGGTCAGATAGCAATATGTGGATGGTTTTATATCTAGGTTCTCTGTTCTGTTCCATTGGTCTATGTCTCTATGTTTGTGCCAGTACCATGTTGTTCTGGTTACTATGGCCCTGTAGTATAGCTTAAAGTCTGATAAGTTATCATAATGACAGGGTTTTCAGCTTTAAAAAAAGTCTGGTAAATTTATTCCTCCACATTTGTTCCTTTTGCTTAAGTTTGCATTGGCTATTCAGGTTCTGTTCTGGTTCCAAACAAAGCATAGAATTATTTTTCTAGATCTTTGAAAAATAAAAATGATATTGGTATTTGGATGGGGATTGCATTAATCTGTAAGTCACTTAGAGTAGTATAAACACTTTAGCAATGTTGATTCTGCTGATCTATGAGCATTATATGTTCTTCCATTTGTTTACACCATCTGCAATTTACTTGCTCAGTGAGTTGTAGTTGTCTTTGTAGAGATCTTTTACCTCCTTGGTTAAATATATTCATAGGTATTTTATTTTCTTTGTAGGTATTGTAAAAGGTATTGAATCTTTGATTTGATTCTCAGCGTGACTGTTGTTGGTGTATAGGATTGCTACTCATTTGTGTACATTGATTATGTAACCTGACATTTTGCTGAACTTATTTATCAATTCTAGGAGTCTCTTGATGGAGTACTTGGGGTTTTCTAGATATAAGATCATATCATCAGCAAGGAGTGATACTTTGACCTCCACTTTCCCCATTTGGATACTCTTGATTTCCTTCTCTTGCTTGGTTGTTTTGGCTAAGATTTCCAGCACTATGTTAAATAGAAGTGGTGACAGTGGGCACATTTTACTTGTTCCAGTTCTGTGTGGGAATGCTTTCAATTTTTCCCCATGATTCAGTATGATGTTGGCTTTGGGTTTGTTGTATATGGCTTTTATAATTTTGAGGGATGTTCCATCTATGCCTATTTTGTCAAATGCTTTCTCTGCATCTATTGAGATGATCATATGATCTTTGTTTTTGCTTCTGATTATGTGGTGAATCACATTTATGGATTTACATATGTCGAACCATCCTTGAATCCCTGGGATGAAGCCCACTTGGTCAAGGTGGATTATTTTTCTGATGTGCTCATGAATTCAGTTTGCAAGAATTTTATTGAACACTTTTGTGTCTATATTCTTGAGGGATATTTGTCTACAGATTTCTTTTTTGTAGTGTCCTTTCCTGGCTTTGATATCAAAGTGATACTGGCTTCACAGAATGAGTTGGGGAGGATTCCTTCATCTCAGTGTTGTGAAATAATTTCTACAGTATGGATATCAATTCTTTTTTGTAGTTCTGATATAATTCAGCTATGAAACCATCTGATCCAGGACTTTTTTTTGGTTGGAAGATTTTGTTATTGCTGCTTCCCTTTCATTGATCTTAATTGGTTTGTTCAGGAATTAAATTTCTTCCTGATTGAGCCTTAGGAGGTTGTGTATTTCCAGGAATTTGTCCATTTCCTCAATGTTTTTGAGTTTATATGCACAGAGATTTTTATAGTGTTCACACATATTTTGTACGTTTGTGATATCGGTTGTTATATTTCCTTTTTTATTTTTTTAAATTTCAGGGTGTAATGGGGTACAAATTCTTTGGTTACATAAATTGCCTTTGCACCACTTGAGTCAGAGCTACAAGCATGCCCATCCCCCATTCAGCATACGCTGCATCCATTAGGTGTGAATTTACCCATTTCTTTTTCCCCTTTCCCATCTGCCCAACACCCTATGAATGTTACTTCCCGTAAGTGCTCGTAAGTGTTTATCAATCAGTACCACTTTAATGATGAGTATATGTGGTGTTGGTTTTTCTATTCTTGTGATACCTCACTTAGAAGAATGGGCTCCACTAGCTCTCTGGGAGGCCGAGGCGGGCGGATCGCTCCAGCTCAGGAGTTCGAAACCAGCCTGAGCAAGAGCAAGACCCCGTCTCTACTATAAATAGAAAGCAATTAATTGGCCAACTAAAAATATATAGAAAAAATGAGCTGGGCATGGTGGCACATGCCTGTAGTCCCAGCTACTCGGGAGGCTGAGGCAGGAGGATTGCTTGAGCCCAGGAGTTGGAGGTTGCTGTGAGCAAGGTTGACGCCACGGCACTCTAGCCCGGGCAACAGAGTGAGACTCTGTCTCAAAAAAAAAAAAAAAAAAAAAAGAAGAATGGGCTCCAGCTCCAACCAGGACATACAATAGGTAGTTCATCATCTTTTATGGTTGAATAGTATTCCATGGTATACCCATAGCACATTTTACTAATCCACTCATGTGTTGATAGGCACTTGGTTTGTTTTCACATCTTTGTAATTGTGAATTGTGCTGCTATAAACATTCTAGTGCAGGTGTCTTTTTTAGAGAATGTCTTTTTTTCCTTTGGGTAGATACCCACTAGTGGGATTGCTGGATCAAATGGTAGTTTTACTTTTAGTTGTTTGAGGCATCTATATACTACTTTACATGGAGGTTGTACTAGCTTGCAATCCCACCAGCAGTATATGAGTGTTCTTATCTCTCTGCATCTACGCCCATATTTGTTGTTTTGGGACTTTTAGATAAAAGCTGCTCTCACTGGAGTTATGTGATATCTCATTGTGGTTTTGATATGCATTTTCCTGATGATTAGAGATATTGAGCATTTTTGCATATGCTTCTTGGCCAATAGTCTATCTTCTTTTGAAAAGTTTCTGTTCATGTCCTTTGCCCACTTTTTAATGTGGTTGTTTGATTTTTTTCTTGCTGATTTTCCTGAGTTTAATATAAATTCTAGTTATCAGTCCTGTTATCAGATGTATAGCATGCAAATATTTTCTCCCATTTTTCTATTTGCTCTAATGATGGTTTCTTTGGTTGTGCAGAAGCTTTTTAATTTGATCAGATCCCATTTACCTTTTTCAGTTCTGATTGAGCTTATTTGGGTCCTTTCTTTTCTATGTCTGGTTAATCTAGTAAAAGATCTATTAATTTTCTTTATCTTTTCAAAGAACCAAATTTTGGTTTCATTACTCTTCTGTATTATATTTTTGTCTTCAATTTCATTTAATTCTGCTCTGACCATAGTTATTTCTTTTTTTTTCTGTTGGGTTTGGGTTTGCTTTGCTCCTCCTTTTTTAGTTCCTTTAGATGATTCACTAGCTTTTTGATTTGTGATCTTTCTGTCTTTTAGATGTAGGCATTTAAGGCTATGAATTTTCATCTTAGAACTGCTTTTGCTGAATCCCACAGATTTTGATAACTTGTGTTCTCTGTCATTTAGTTTGAAGAATCTTTTGATTTCCATATTAATTTCCTCCTTTATCCAATAGTTGTACAGCAGGTTTAGTTTCCATGACTTTGTGTAGGGGATTGAGTACTTCTATTGGAGTTGCTTTTTAATTTTCTCCCACTGTGTTCAGAGAAGATACATGGTATAACTTTTATTTTTTTAAATCTGTTGAGACATGTTTTGTAGCCTAAGATGTGATCTTAGAGAATGATCTATGTGCTGAGATGAGAAGAATGTATATTTGGTAGTTTTAAAGTATAATGTTTTGTAAATGTCTGTTAGGCCTATTTGCTCTAGAGCCCCTTTAACTTATCCAGTGTTTCTTGTTTATTTTTTCATTGAAGGATTTGTCCAATTCTATCAGTTGGGTGTTGAAGTCCCCGGTGATTATTGTGTTGCTGTTTAACTCTTTGTTTAGATCTGGTAAGGTTTGCTTTATAAATCCAGGTGTACATTGTGGAGGGGAAGGGCATACCTCTAACCCTTGCTAGGGAAAGGCAAAGATACAAAATGTAACCAAAATGTTAAGAAAAAAAGAAAAACAAACATTTGTTGGATGTGGAGCAGGTGGGAGGGGGGAGGAGAGGATGGGTATATACATACATAGTGAGTATGATGCACACCATCTGGGGGATGGACACACTTGAAGCTCTGCCTCGAGGGGGGAGGGGAGACAAGGGCAATGTATGTAACCTTAACAATTGTACCCCCATAATATTCTGAAAAAAAATCCAGGTGTACCTGTACTAAGTCTATAAATATTTAGGATTGTCATGTCTTCTTCAGTCTGAATGAGTCCTTGTGAGTTAGATGTGTTTCCTGGAGACAGCAGATACTTGGCTTACATTTTTTATCCATTCAGCCAGACTATGTCTCTTCAGTGGGGAGTTCAAGCCATTCACATTTATTGAAAAGATTGATAAGTGGAGTGGATTTCTGTTCATCTTGTTGAGTAGAACTTTACTGCTTTGTTTTACCTCTTGAGCCATTGTGGTATCCGGGTTCTGATCTTCAGCTTTTGGGTGATTTCAGGTGTCAGCTTTTGGGTGATTTTGGGGTCTACTGTGCTGATCAGAGTATAAGGCAATGCAGATCTGAGTACTTCCTGCAGGGCAAGTCTGGTCTTGACAAATTCCCTCAGTGTTTGCTTGTCTGAGAAAGTCTTTATTTCTCCTTCATATAAGAAACTTAGTTTTGCAGGATGCCAAATTCTAGGCTTAACATTATTCTATTTAAGAAGACTGAAGAAGAGGCCCCAATCTCTTCTTGCTTGTAAGGTTTCAGTTGAGAAGTCTGCAGTTAGCCTGATGGATTTTCTTTTGTAAGTTACCTGATGTTTTCACTTTACGGCTTGTAAGAGTGCCTCTTTTGTGTTACCTTTGGCCAGTCTGATGACTATATGTTTTGGTGATTGCCTCTTTGTGATGAATCTCCCAGGTGTCATTTGAGCTTCTTGTACCTGGACATCTAAATTTCTAGGAAGACCAGGGAAGTTTTCCTCTGTTATTACCTCAAATAGTTTTTCCAACCCTTGTGTGATTTCTTGTTCACTGTCATGGATGCCTATAATTCTGTTTGGCCTCTTTACATAATTCCATCTTTCTTGCAGACATTGTCCCTTCCTCTTCTTTTTTTTATATTTGACTGACTTGTTTAATTCAAAGATGTTGTCTTCAAGCTCTGAAATTCTTTCTTTCTTCTGTCTGGTCTAGTCTATTCTTAAGATTTTCCACTGCTTTGCATTTCCTCAAATGAATATTTTTTTTCATTTATAGAAATTCTGTTTGATTTTTTTAATTAATTTCATTTCTTTAGTGAATTTTTCATTCATTTCCTTCCTGAAGTTTTTGTTTTTGTGTGTGGTTTCTTTGTGTTGGTTTTCCATTTTCTCTTCTATTTCATTGTGCTTACTTACAATCCATATTTGGAATTCTTTACCTGTCATTTCAATATTCTGATTTTGGTTGGTATCCATTTCTACAGAGCTGCATTCCCTTTTGGGAGTGACATTTCACTCTGATTCTTCATACTTCTGGAGTTCTTTCGATGATTCCATCTCATCTGGAGCAGCTATTGCTTATTTTTGGACTTTCTTTTGTTTAGAATTCAGGAGTCCTCAAACCACGGCCCACAGGCTACATGCGGGTGTTTTTGCCATTTGTCTTTTTAATTCAAAGTAAGATACGTGCAGTGTGCATACGAATTTGTTCATAGTTTTTTTTAAACTATAGTACAGCCCTCCAATGGTCTGAGGGACAGTGAACTGGCCCCCTGTTTAAAAAGTTTGAGGACCCCTGGGATAATATCACACCCAGTTTAATCTTTGAGACAGGTGGTGCTTTGGGGTGAGAATTAACCACACCCTGTATGAACAAGTCAGAAAATGCTGGAAAGGGTATGCAAACTGATCTCCCTGTCAGTAGATGGTGTTTGCCAGAAGGAAGAAGCTTCAATGTTGTTTTTGAGTCCTGTGAATGGCTCTAGTTCCTTGGGAGCAGCACTTGAATGCCTCAGGTGGTGGGTGAGGTCCTAGAACTTCAGGTAAGTCCTAATTCTCTGCCACAGCAGAGGTGGGTGGGGGAGTGCAGCTAGGCAAGGCTGGGTTGGGTGAGCTTGCCCTCAGGCTCCACAAAAGCTGGCAATGTACATGCTTCACTAGGGGTCAAAGGTCTGCTTCCTGCTTCTAGGCAAAGCCGCTGAAGTGGTCCCATCCAACCAGTCTGCTTGTGGAGGTGGGGCCATCTGAGATTCACAATCTGGCAGTCTCGGGTGGGCCTTGCTCTTCTCTGCCCTTCCCTGCTCTGAGGCTTCCCCTTTTTTTGGGATCTGCCAGCAGGAATGAGCTCAAGCAGCTGGCCCCCAAACCAAGACTGTGATGTGGGCCAGGAAGTTCCCTGCTCAGAAGCCCAGCCTGAGCAGAGAGCATGGCCCTCCTGTGTGTGTGGCGGGGAGGGATGCCCTGCAAGCACACTACAGCTGTGACCCAGGCTGCACTTTCCCCCCACCCCATCTGCCTATGTGACTTCCCTCACCTCCTGAGACTAATACACAAATCTCCCCTCCCTGCTCATGAACAACATGATCAAGACCTGGGGTACTGGATCTGGCCTGCAGATCTGTCCTCAGGTCCCCAAAGATCAATCCCTGATCATGCCAAGGAGAAGCTCGCTGGTCCTGAACTGTCCACAGGGTGCCCAAGCAGGTTTGATGTCCTTCTGCCTCAGGGCATGCCCTCCTCTGACAGAGTCACCAGGCAAGCAGCACTAGGGAAAGGTGGCGGGCAGGGAGCTCACAGTCCAAGCACCCCTTAGTCTGCTGCTCAGGATTCCAAGAGGAAAGGCCTGAGACACACACTCTGTGGAAACCTCCATGTGGTGGCTCAATGGTTTCTAAGCAGCCATGTGTTGGGGAGGGAAGAGGAGAAAAAAAGTCTGGATGGAGAAAAGCTAGCACTCTGGTCATGCCTATTCCTCCCTTTAAGAGACCACCTCCACAGAATGTACAGGCACTGAAGTTATGCAGGTCACCTGGGACCACTGGACCCCTGTGGCTACTGCAGTCTGATCCAGAGCTGGAAAATGTCTTTGTGGGAATGAATGAGAGGAAACCTGAGTTGAAGGCCTCTGGTGAGGACAAAGACACATGGTGGGTAGAGAAGCAATATGGTGCCTGCCATCCTCGCTTGGGTCTGTGGGATGGAAAATACCACTGGGGGACTGGGAGCCTGGTGCCCTGCCCACAAGAATCTCCCAGTTCACAGCAGCAGCAGCCTCTGGGCTTGCATAGGCAGAAGGTCCCTCCAGCAGCTCAGGAACGCACCATCCATCAGAGATTCGAGGCGGGGAGAAACAAACCACTCCACCTACCCTTCTCACTAGACTCTGAGGCACTTGGGGGTTGATCTTTATTGATACCTTGCTCCTTCCTGTTCTACTCTGCAACTTCTTCCCATGGAATGTCTGTTAGGCTCTGGCACATTTCCCTTGGAATTATACCCAACCTATGTTTGTTTGTTCTTCTTTTTCATCTAAAACTTTTCCTTCTTTCTGAGACGATCTGGCAGCTGGTATCTCTGGTCTGCCATCTTGACTCCACCCTGGTTGTATTCTTGAAGTTTTTCTATTTTTAGTAAAGATGGGGGTCTCATTCTTGCTCACCCTGGTCTCAAACTCCTGAGCTCAAGCAGTCCTCCCGCCTCAGCCTCTCGGAGTCCAATTTTCTCAATCAGTAAGCTGTGTCACAGTTTCCATTTGGGGACGTCTTCCTTTTCTCCTCTAACCCTACCAGCACCTATGTTATGGAGGTCTCAAGGAATTCAGGATTAAGTGTGGAGAAAGAAGTATAAGATCCATTTTGACTTGGACCCTAAACTACCGTGTTTCCCCGAAAATAAGACCTACCCATAAAATGAGCTCTAGCAGGATTACTAAGCATTTGCGCAATATAAGCCCTACCCTGAAAATAAGACCTAGTGATGGGCGTGGCTACGCAGCGAATCTGCACAACCCATGCACTCCGTCGCAGAGCAGTAAAGACGACGAGCAGCCCTTCTCATCTGCCCCACTGTGACAGCTACTATCCTAGAGGTGACCGGAAAGGTGCGGGCAGCCCCACCAAGGTTGGCTCCCCGTCAGGTCCCGGCCATCCTGTGCGTGCTGCAAGCTGAGGCTTTGAGAGGAAAATAACACATCCCCTGAAAATAAGCCCTAGGGTGTCTTCTTGAGGAAAAATAAATATAAGACCCTGTCTTATTTTCAGGGAAACACGGTAGTTCTCAAAATTCCATGTGCACACAATTTAGCTGGGTGAGCCTGTAATTGTAGCTTCCAGATCATTAGGTCTTTGAGTGGGACCTGAGATCATTTCTAAATAGTTTCCAGGTGAGTCTGATGGGCTACACATTTGAGTAGCAAAGCCCTAAATCACAAACTCCAAACCAGCCTCTCCCTAGAGAACTGAGCTGCATGACAGGATCAGCTCACGTAACTACTATTTAAGATACTTTGAGACAAGGGTCAGATACCCTGGAGGCAGTTAGGGCAGACAGGGGTCAGAAAGAGAAGGCCAACAGGACAAGAAAGTTAAGAATGTGAATATGCTTGGCTATGATAAGTGTAACCAATAGGAACGCTTTAGTTATTTTACTTTAGCCATAACATCTTTATCCAAGGTAAAGGTGGGAATTCCTTTACTTGGGGCATGTGCACAGTTGAGGCGACAGCATCCCTAAATGAACTACCCTTAGTAACATAGTAAAAATCACAACCACCAATGCCATGATAGTTTACAAATGCCATGGTAACTCCTATAAGTTACCCTATAAGGTTAAGAAAGGGGAGGGCTCCTGGTTCTAGGAACTCTTCACCCCTTTCCCAGAAAACCATGAACATCCCACCCCCAGCTTATTATATCACTAGGGATTAGCATAAAATAACAAATTCTAACCATGGGGGGCACTGTTCTTTCTTGGATCAGTACACTCTTTTATTTGTTCTTAAAGGGTGTACTTTATTTTCAATAAAAACTTGTCTGCTTCTGCTTTTACTAAATACTTGGATTCTCATTACTGCTTGTGACCCCATGCTTGAATTCTTTCCTGCATGGAGTTCAAGAATCCACTCTGCTGGTAGTCTGTGCTGGTATCACTTTGAGTTATAAACTATTTCATCTTTATCAAGTAAAAACTGTAACAAATCTCTTGAGGGGAGGAAGCTTGAAGTGCTTAATTTCTTTGCCTTTCATGTTTAAGAAATAAGTGGATATTGTTTAAAGTAATAAAGATGTAAATACATCCTATTTCAAATAATAGTGACCACTATAAGACATAAAAAAAGTTAATTATAGGTGTAATGTACATCACAGAGAGAGATGAATGTATTCTAGGACATAGACAGTTGAGCTTAGTCTGGGTTGAACCCCCAAACTGTTAAGTATCTCCATTGCCATTTACAAACACAGTACTATGAATTAGGTCGAAACATTAGAAACTGCCAATATTTGGCAGTTTGTGGCCTAGAAAAAACAGTAATTTCAGACCCTTCAACCTAATTCTTTCTCTGTATAACACTTAATGAAGTATCATTTTCTCTTGGAGATACACTACACAAGAACAAAGTCTACTTTTTTCTTGCTTACTATTGTACATCCAGTGTCAGACACACTTCCTGGAATATATTACTCAACAAATATTTGAAGAAAATAAACAAAAGGGGACCCAGGACTCAGGAAGAGAAAATGGGTTAAAGTGGCCTAGAAAAAACCCCCAAATGTCTGCTAATCTAGCATATGGACCTGGAATTTGGCTTCCAGCAATATTAGCATATGCTATTAAAAGTCTGGTAGTCCATAAAGTTTTTAATTGGATTTAACCTGTATATTGTGCTCTGTGGCAGAAAAATTTTCATCCATGTTTAGCAAAATCTGTGCCATATCTTTAGCATTTAATGACTATATGCTAAAAAGGGGGGGGCTTAAAAAATGAGTTGTTTCCTGCTAACCTCTGCCCAGTGATTGGCTTTTACCAGTCTAAAATACTCATTCCTGTACCCACATTGAGTAAATACACAAACCACTCTTCCCAAGAAATCTTCCTTCCACATATCCCTAAAAGACTCCTTTTGAAATAACAGATTCAGCTGATGCCACAAAGTGGCTGGGAATCGAGTTTACACTCTTTGAAGTGACTGTTAACCAGTGGTGTACATCAGAACTGACTGTTGTATTCACCCTATATAGATAGACAAATATTTGTTTATTGCACCATTGTTTGTACTAGTAAACAGTGAAAAAGTAAACATACATTACAGGGGGCTAATTTTTGGTGTACAATACGATGTGACCATGAAAAAAATCAAAATGATGGTAATATATAGTGTGCTTTATACAACCAAGCATTATTCTCTAAGAGCTTTAGATATATTAAAATTTTAGTCCTCATAACCCATCTATGAGGTAAGTAACTATCACTAGCCCTATTTTACAGATAAGGAAACAAGGACAGTAACTCTTTAGGTCAAACACCTAGTCTGGATTCACCCCAGGCAGTCAGGCAGAATTCAAGCTCTTAAACCATACGGTATGTTTTACATCTGTGCCACAGGGAAGTACCTATGCTAATGGAACAAAAGCTCCTGATGATTTCAGTGAAAAGGTAAGTTTCTGAAATCGATGACTATTATAATCTCATCTATATTTTTTCAAGTAGAATGCATTGAAACTGAGAATCTATTATTTATACCTTATATATGAATTTCTTTACAAACATGAGCTCTACAATAAATACATGCCAGCGACATCCTCCCTCAGGCATCTATGCAGGGGTCCCTAACCCATGGTGACTTGTATAATTATTTCATTATATATTACAATGTAATAATACTAGAAATAAAGTACACAATAAATGTAATGCGCTTGAATCATCCAACCCCCCCTTAGTCTGTGGAAAATTTGTCTCCCATGAAAATGGTCCCTGGTACCAAAAAGGTTGGGGACCGCTGGTCTATGGCACAAAACAAAACACACATGAAAAAAAGCACACCTAGTGCTAGGTACCTAGTGCTACCATATTAGCCAATAGGTCATGGGTAGGGACAGGCATTCTACTTTTAAAAGGGTTCCAAAGGACATTCCAGGTTACCCAACATTGTTTAAAAAGTAAAAATTAACTTACCTTTAATTTCATTTTGATTTCTTTATTGTGAGACTTCATTTACTTGAACACCAAAATTGTCCAACTTCAGCCTTTATTCCCACAGACTAAAATATTTCAACCTCTTCAGCTGGAAATATTAAAAACTACATAGCTACATTTTTATGTCACATTAAACTTAATTTGAATTATTTGATAACTCTAGGCCACCATTATGCTATCCATACTAAAAGTACAGCTCTTCATTCTACTAGTTTTACTTTTTCCTCACCCTTTACTGGGATGTATTGTTTCTCACACACTCAAGTTGGAAAATCAGACAATTAACCTGGTCAAGTAGTGTATATAAATTAAGCCTTATAATAAAAGCTTATATGGAAAAGAAAATTCTGGCAATGTGTAGATTTTTCAAAGTGCCCTATATTCAATGTGACTGGATTTTTTAATGCAGGAGTTTGACTATTTGAGATAGTCATGCAGTAGTTGTTGCATTTCTCCACAGCAAGTCCTGCCTGGTGGCCATGCAACCTATGCCTCTGATATTTCTGGTAGCATAGTATCTCCTTAAGACAGCCCACTCCGACATTAGATTAGTATGTTAGAAAAGTTAAAAAAAAAAATAGGACTGTGATATTTTTTTCTGGGTAGATTCCATTCCACTGGCCCTAGTTCTTCAAATGTGAACTGTCTGCCCAATTGATCATACAAACCCAATAACCAAGAAACATTAGTAATTGTCTTCTGTACTTTACTAAACACTTTGTGTTTAATATATTTTAAATTATAAAGAAATTACAAGGAACTCCTAAAAAATTTCATACAAAAATATTACAAGTTAGGACAATTAAGCATTGAGATATGACATTTAAGCAGCATGCAGAAAGAGTAGCATAGGGTTAACATTTCATTGATGACAGAGCGCTTTGCAACGGCAGAGAAAAGCACCATAAAACTACTGTCTATAGTGTCTTTTCCTCTACTGTATTTTTCAAATGAATATATTGAGAAAACAGTAAACTTTAATCTGATCTGCTATGAATTATAATAGGAAAGAAACCTAATCCATTGTAAAGTATAAAAACTGTGAAATTAAAAATAATCCTTTCTACGGCTGCTCAAATTCACTTAAGCTTTACCTCAAACCTATATGGATTCTAATCCTTAGTAGTTCAATACATTTTGAAAAATTATCAAATGCAGAATATTATTAACAATCTATGCCATGCAATAAAAGTTAACCCCTTGAAAATGAAGGTTGTCAGTTCTAGCAACTGCAGTGACTTATCTCTAATAAAACATAATAAGGCTATGCCTGAATTTGTTTCTGTTTAAGGAAATGGAAAGGAAAGGTAGAAGACCTGGAGAATACAAAAAATATGCTCAATGATTCTTCTGAAAAAGTCTCTAACTCTAAAGGAGTTGGGATTAAAACTGGAAGGTGCTTAGTCTCTTTTCTTATAAATTATAAAGTTTGTAGTAATATAAGCAACTAGCTAAGGAAGAAAATTATTGTATCATAATTGGTTTATGTGAAGAAAAAAGGTCAATAAGGAAGCTGAGCTTCTTGCCCTAATCTTCAACAACACATACACGTTGTTTTGTGCTCAACTGTGTGCTAAGCAAACAAATGATCTGAGGTCTCTTTTAACTTAATGTGAAATAATGTCCTTTAAATACAATATTGATTTTTCATAATAATTAAAAATTGCTATCCTTTAGCTGATTAGATGCTCTATTATTAATAAAAATAGTAAATAATCCCTTCATTAAAAAAAAACTTATCTCCTGCAAGAAGTAATAAAATAGTAAAATTTGTAATTTTACCTATGGGCTTACTTTATATATCTTGGAAAACAGAATGTTCATGATAAACAGTGGTTTGGGTTCTGATGCAGTTATAATCGGAAACACCAGTATGGGAGAGAATACACATGTTATAGGTTATGAATGCTAACTCAGAGCAAAAAAGTTTATTCTACAATAGAACATTGGAGGAATAAAAGCAATTAAAATGTAAACAAGAAACTGTAAACAAGAAATACCATCTCTCTCTCTTTACTTGACTAGGAAATAGTCTGTACAAACTACATAGATATCAAAGGTTTTATATATGTACACAGCCAACATAATATCAAAATATATTTTATTCTGGACCTCTTTCAGATCTGATTCAAATTACAGTTGTCAAAGCAATACAATGCAAAGGGAAACGGCAACAACAACAACAACAAAAAATGTGCCTAGAAAGGATAAAAGGTCATTGGGGACAAATCATTGTGATGTGGAACCAAAATACATCATAAGTGTAATTAACATGGTCCAGGACAGCATAGAACATCTATATCAGTCTTCCTTATACAATAATCATGAAAACTGAACAATAAAGTTCTTTAACATATATAAAAAACTGTCATGGGCTGGTTTACACTTTTACAACAGTTTTAAAGTTAACTGGATAACTAAAGAAATGATGCAGACATTTTAATCCAGTGCTATAGGTAGGCTCACAGAATTAGACCCAAAGGATTTGTAAAAATCAAAATGAAAACATTATAGCTACAATGTCAAAGTCAGGAAAGAAGAAAATTACTTCTGTATTCAACGATTACAGAGCTACAAAATGCACTCTGCGTGTTTTTGTTTGTAATGAGATGGATAAGTACATTAGACTAGATACAACATGCAGAATGTTTTCTTGAACTTATCCAGAAATTCCAAAGAAAACATCATGAAACACTTTACTAGAAAAAAAAAAATATGCCCTAGTTATTCACCCTGCTTCAACACTGTCAACATAAAGGCAGAAATAAAGAATGCTATCAATACCTCAGAACTACTGATATAAGACATCAAATTTCTAAATCAGTGTATTACAAAAGTGAACACTTCCTCTTTTCTCTCTCTTCTAAATTTAACTATAATCATGTTAAAAAAAATTGATACTAAATGTGACACTTCAGAGCTACTACTGGAAGGAGTAATTCATAACTTCCCTACCCTCCTTCCATACTTGCTGATTCAGGAGAAGGGGGAAAAAACAAAACAAAACAAAAAACCAACCAGGGTCTCTTGTAGATTTGCTGCTATTCCACAAAATGTTGGCATTTGCTGCCATGCCACAATGTTGGTCCACTGAAATAGGATTTCTGCGGAAACTGTCAACAGTAATTCACCATATGCAAGTACCATCCTTAGCATGTGATAATAAACACAGGTTTCTGTAGAAATGTACAATGTGCTTAAGAAAATGAAAATTGTTTTAAAAGAGTAAACAGCACTGCATTTGAGATTTAGTTTTCTACTTATCTAGTAAAACTTGTCATTTTTGCTCACATAAGTACGGTCATTTGTGATTCCTTTAAATAGCAAAAATGCACAGTCCTCTTTAGGCCTCTACTCAATAATAGTTTACATTACTCTTAACAAATCATTCTACATAAACAGATAGCTCCTGAAAAATAGTACTCTCTCATTAAATCTAATTTGACAGAAAGAAGTTTAAGGAAAAAAGGAGTGCTTTATAAGTTAAGTGAAAAAGTACAAATCTTTGGCCTTTCTCTTGACATTTTCATGTCAAAAAGCAAAAAACCTTCATGTAATTCAATCTAGTGATTACTTTTTGCACCATAATTTGTTTTTTTACACCACAAAAGGAGGCACTTTCAGTATCTGTAAAAGGTGTTTAATCCTAAAACATACTTACCTAGAGAATAAACAGAATTCAATACACTCTAATATCTATTAGAAAATTAAAAATTACCACTTCTAAAAGTCATTTGAAAGTCAATGATGTTACCTGATCAATGATAGGAAATGGGGATTGGAACAAATATAAGAACTTATGGGATTTCCTACATGGAGGAGAAAAAAAAGATATTCCTTTATGTTGTTTAAGAGTGGCAGCTGCTCTTTCTTTATGCTATTTTAATCAATGAGTATTCAAGTTTTCCTTTCTATTTTTCCTTAATGATAGGTTTCTTACAGTAGCTTATACAACAATGATATAATGAATACTACAGAAAAACTACTGGATTCAGTTGATCTTCAGGAATAAGTTTTCAGAAGAATACAGGAGGAAAAATGAGCAAGAACCCCACATACAGAACTTTACAGGCTGTGAAACTTGGTTTCTTGCAATCATGTTACTGCTCAAATTAGAGAAAATCTTATTTTTGTCTTTTGGAGCAGCATCGTGGCACATCAGCAGGCAATGATGATCTTGAGAACAGCAGCAAAAATAAAGAATCTCATGCTCATGAAGAACCCAAGCCTACAAAATGGATACCTTTCAGAAAAGTTTATACTTAAAAGACCCAAGACTTCAGGATAATAAAGCTCTGTATTTATAATCTTTTATAAGTCCTATTGTGGCTATTATGCTTAAGTAAAATAGCTAAAGAATTAAAAAGAAAAAAACAGAAAGGATGACAATATCTTAAACATGTAGCTGTCTATTTTGGCAGCTATATTGCAGAATTTCTTGACTATCATTTTATCAGCTGGGAAAAAAGTCAGTAACTGTATGCAAATGAATAAATTGTCCATATCAAAATACAAAAGTACTATCAATAATCACCTCTGACTTTCAGATTTAAATTCAGTGCAATTGACAAATGCATCCTAAAGGAAAATGCAGCTTAAACATACTCAAAACATTTGTGTCTATTCCTGGGAGCACATTTAAAAATTATTGCACAGATTTTTTTATTTTTATTTATTTTTTTAAACAACAACAGAGGTCAACCACAGATGTGGACCTCCAGCAATAAAAGCAGGATTTCAAGTGCCAGATACTCAGCATATTAGGTTTCCTACATAAGTCACAGGGTAATAACTTCTAAGTATCTCTAATGTGATCCAAAACCCTAAAAAGAGCTGGCACAAAACCATCATGAATGACTGCCTCTCTGGATGTAAATTTTAAAAAATATTATTACAGTATCATAGTCCCCACTAACAACAACTGGGGTACATATAACAATGTATTGTGAAATTAAGTGTATTTATTCTCTTTACCAATAGCAAATGCTATCCTACCTTAGTAAAACCAAGACTTGCTTCAATCAATGCTGTTTTGTAAAAATAAGCAAAGCAACAAACGCTGAAAATCAAAGCTGCATTACTTGGGTTAAATTATTTTCCACTTAAACTTAGAACATAGGTTAAAATTTTAGTAGTAAAGGCCTCAAAATAATTAGTGACAGAAATAGTGTTATAAATTTGCTAAGCTCAATAACAAGCAATTCCTTAATTAAAATCTTTGAGATATAAATGTGACAACTATTCTCTTCAAAACTGACATTCCTGGATTCTTATGTTAATCATGACAAACCCTGTTAGTCACATATATAAACATGGCCTCATGCTATCATTTGTCTATATATTTTACTTTCAGTTGCATGAGCACAAAAGGAGGAGTGATCTGATACCTGTATCTTTATGAAACTACTTGATATTATAAAGAGTAAAAGACATGATAGAGTAGTGATTACTGAAAAAAAAATAGCAGCTTAAATCTATCTATATTTGAAAAAATGTAGTCACAAGTACCACAAATGCAGAATCAAAGCAGCAGGGAGGTTAGTGCAATTACACTTAAAAAAAAAAAAATTCTGAATCACTGCTATTTAAAAACATCTTGAAGCAAGTCTTTTGTTTTAAAGATTGTTTTTTAAACTAAGGTAGCAAACATTTTGCCATGTAATGGCAGTGTTATATGCCGTTATCTTGCTTTGTATAAAGAAAAATAACATCAGAGATTTTTTAATACTGGAGTTTGGTTACATTACATATTTAAGCTTCTACACAGAATGATGGACACTTTGAGAAGCTAGTCCTTATCCAGAAACATTTTAATCTCTTAAAAAACAAAGCAAAACAAACAACAAAAACCCCAAAACTACTTTGCTCCTTTTCACAATAGTGCACATTTTAACCATAATTTAGTTATGGCTACAAAACATCAGAAGATTTTTTTTCAATGTATCTTCTCTATGGTATTTTTTTTTAAAAAAAAAAACAACAAACATTTTGTGCCCTTCTAGTCTGTAATTGGCAGAAATATGTCCCAAAAAAGAAACTATTGCATTTAAGCCACATCACCAACAAAAACAGAGCATAATACCCTTTTACTGATGTGTCTTACAGATTGACATGACCGAAGTCAAACGTTTTCATTTAATTTCCAATTCCCCCTTCCACAACATGCACCAATTGAATATATGCTCTGGGAGCCATAAAATGTACCAAACATCTACCTCTTCAAAAGAATGCATTAAAATATTTTTAAGAATTTTTTGTTGTTTAAAAGGTGAAAAAAATATAAACAAGAAACTGATTCACTCCCTTACTTCATGCATCCATAATCTAAACAAAAAAACAAAATTTAAAAGCAAGAACAAACTACTGCTCCAAGTTTTTGTAAGTCCATTTTCTCTGTACATACAAACTGCTCACTACTGAAGGGAAAAAAGAATATAATCCATGGTGTCTGCTGATTCAAAGGGGAGAAACAAGGCTGTCATTAGTATCCAAAAACTGGTACATGTGGTTTTATAATGTATATTTCTTTCTCTCTTCTGTTTTTCATATCCGAAACTTCTAAATGCTATTTTAGGGGCACAGCAGATTAGATTCCAGCACTTGGTGAACAGAATTCACAAGCTGTGACAAAACTCTGTCATCTTCAGGGTGCAATTTTGTTTATATACACTGTATGTATATATTTCTTTTAGATTTGGCTGTAGTGGACTGGCCATGGTTCAAGTGGGACTATAGCAGTACATGGGTCAGGGACAGTCATTTTGGCTATGTACACATTCATAGTCGGTCCATGGCTTCCAACTAGTAGCGCTATTTCCGAAGGTCTAATACACAAACCTGTAAGAGATTAAAATAATCAACCAGTGTGTTCAGAATTTTATTGTATATTTTATGTTTAACTTTTCTATAGTACAATTTGGAATCTGTTTCTTAGTTCCAAATTCACAAAACAGGTAAAGCATAGTAATCACGAAAGTATAGGCAGTTAACCAATAGATACTGGACAGATATTTAAGTAGATCAAGCAAATAGCCATGAACTAATACTATGGGGGAAGAACTATGGCTAGGACTTTTTAGAAATTACTATTAAAAAGAGAAAAATGCTCAAAACAGACCATTTCCTACCACTTGGACCCTAATGAAAGGTTATCAGAGATTATATTCAGCTATAGCTTCAGTAAACAGCTAATGGCTATGCTCCTTCTATCTTCCCTTTGCTTTTAGAGCTTTGCAAGCCACACTAATATTTCTGTAAAGAGCTGGCCAACCTCATCCTGAAAGTCTCTCAGTATCACACATTCCTCAATGCAGGAACCAACTGCCTCTAATCCCACCTGTCTTGGGCCAACAACACACTTCTGTGTGGAGGAAAAGGTAAAAATAGAAATTAAAAATTCAAATCACTCTCAGAGTAGTACTCTGTTATATTTAATTTCATTAATGAAGGTTTACATAAGAAATAACTGCCCATTTCTTGATTACAAAGGCACTTTTAAGCAAAGATAGCTTAAATTTTGTTTTCATTATTTGAATGCAATAACATGAAAAGTATACAACTTTCAGGGGAAAAAAAGCTATACCATATCTTAAAATTTATTTTGAAAAGAACACTTTGTGTCACTACCATGATAAGCCACATTCCAATGTGCACTCACTCACCCCCCATATGCCCCCAAACCCTCTTTGGAAATACTTTACTATACTTACTGAACCATCTGATGCACTGGCTCCAACTTTGTCTCCTGCTGCATTCCAACAAACTTCAAAAATTCCACCTGTTCCCCTATAGCTGTGAACTAGAGCACCTGTCTAAAAAATCAAAAACAAAATCTTAAAAACCATTATATTATTGCAAATCCAAATGAGATAAAAAATATTTCATGATCTTATTACTAGCAATCAGAGGTGAGACTTAGCTTCAACTATAAAATAAGTACAAGTTCTGAAATTCTAGAAATATGATGTGATGATCCTTTTATAAAAAGATAATACTAGCCTGCTCTAAAAAGGTTACTCACATACACATTCAGTTTCTCCCATGTTGATAACCATTCTTGGCTAAGGTATCTTTGACCTCTTTGACACAGCTAAAAACTAGAAGTAAACATTCAGTGTATGACATGAAGTAAGATTTATTGTTGTTGAAGGATGCATGAGTTTAGCTAACACACAGAGAAACAAAATTAATTCAGAATTTCTTTGACAAAACTCCCAAAGAAGAAGTATAACTACTAAAGATAATTCCAATAAGTCTGTTATTTACTCTGTATTTACTGAGTAGCCCCTAAACTAGGGGAGTTAGAAGCTAAAACAATATAAGATATGTATATTATTCTTAAAAGATGTTATAAATTAAAAAAACCCAAAAAACAAAAAACCCACAGCTGGGAATACTAACAATTTCATCAATTTAGCTGAATTGTAACTAAATTATTTTATTCCTTCAGCAATGAAAACAAAAATCATTTGGCTGTCCCTGAAAAACAGTTAAAAATGTATTCTCCTATGAAACCAGTTATTAAATAGGGCAGGGGTCAGAGGTCCTGCTGTGAGAACTGGAAAACTATGAAAAACGTGCTTCTGGTGTTTTGCTCTGACAAATCTGAAAAGTGATCTCTGTAGCTTTATGATAACCTAAAAAGCCAAGCTAGAGGTAGCAGATCTACCTAAAAACATGACAAAAAGCCACATACCTTTGAAATACCTTCCATACAGCCTATCCAAGTGAACCACTAGGCTAAAAGGCTGGTTTCCCTCACTTTCCTTCTTAAATTCAGTCCAGTAATGTGACGCAAACCATAGGTGCACCTGCTAAGCCTGATCGGACTGGGAAGGCTCAAATGGTTTTCTTCTCTACTTAAAATTTCTTGCAATATATGAGACTTTGAGTACAGTAGGCCTTGAAAATCTATGGTTAATGAGGGGCGAAAGGAGTGGAACCAACAAAATCTAAAGTTTCTGAGATATAGAAAGTAAACTGTATAGTCAACCTACATACCTACAATCTACAGTCAATGTTGGGGTTAAAAAACAAACAGCTTTCTTTCAAAAGCACTTGCCAATTTCTAAGCTTGAATTAGGCTATAATGAATCGATATAGTATGGTCAACAAGGCAGAGCTATGACATTTAAAAAGGCCAGTGGACTGGATCATTAACATCTACCTCAAATCTCACGTATGTTGGGATAAGCCTTCAACAATACACCTCCCAAATGCTTAGGTAACACATCACCCAAGTAATGAATGAAAAAAACCCCAACTAGATGTATATGTAACAAAAAAATGACTCTCTCATGTACTAAAAATTAACTAGATGTCATTTCACAGTTTTCAAACTTAAAAAAAGTAAAATGAGAATTTTGAAACACTATGGTGATACAACAAAATAATACGGATAAGGTACTCAAATGATCTTAAAAGCCTAGCAGTATCTTTCATTAGTACTCTAAAGTTCTATACTCAAATTCCATTAAAACTGATTTTGTCACAATGGACTAAATGAATGACTGAAAATGTCCCAAACATGATCAACTTACTTTTAGTAAGTAAAAGGAATATATTTTTTAAAAGATGTCATTCACAATAACATAGAAACCATAGGAACCTTAGAAAATATTAAGAAGAAAAAAAAGATTTTTATAGAGAAATTATAAAACTTTACTAAAGAAGAGACAAATAAATGAACATGTAACATATTTATGGGTGATAAAACTCAATGATAATTTCCCCCAATTTCATTTATAAATTCAACGTACTCATAAACAAAATCCAGTACATGCTCTTTTTTTGGAAATATAAAGACTAATGTACCAAGAACAGAAAAGCAATTTTGAAGAAGGGGACTTATAAAGTTAAAGTTATTAAAAAACTGTGCTATTAATTCAGGTATATACAAATGTATCATTTAAATAAAAGAGAATCTAGAAACAAACCACACAGATGAACCTGATATATGAAAGCGGCATTATGAAAACAGTAAGGGGACAATGAATGGTACTGAGACAACTGAGTGTCCACATATGGAAAGATAAAAATTATATCCCTACCTCACACCATATATAAAAAAATCAGTTCCACACAGGTTAAAAATATAAATGTAAAAGAAAAAAAATGCTTATGAAAAACTATCAGAGACCTCAATGACATCTACATAAGGAAGAATGTATTAAGCTACAAAAAGCACCATGAAAAAAGAAAGAGCTAGCTGGGTGCAGTAGCCCATACATACAATCCCAGCTACTCAGGAGGCTGAGGCAGGAGGATCGCTCGAGCCCAGGAGTTGGAGCCCATCCTGGGCAACATAGCAAGACCCTGCCTCTAAAAATAAATAAATTAATTAAAACAAACAAAAAAAGACAGACCAGTAACTCCAAACACTAATTAAAAACTTCTATATGACAAATACCCTACAAAGAAAATGAAAAGACAGGGAACTGGGAGATACTGCAATCCATATGACCAAGAAGGATTAGTATCCAGAATGCATAATGAACACTAACTAATCAATATGAAAAATAAAGAAAACAATTGAAAAGTGAGGGGAAGAGTAAACTCAAAAAAGTGAAAAGACATGTAAACTCATCAAGAATTAAGGAAATGCAAATTAAAACAAAATACCATTTCATATCCACCAAAAGGGAAAAATGTTTAATGGTCTGATAATCTTAGGATAGGAGAAAATGGGAAATACTAAATATTGCCATTAGAAGTGTAAAGAGTTAATTAAGCAACTCTGGAGAGCAGTTTAGCATGTATGTATATATACCTTTTGGATCCATGATTTCCACTTATAGATGTATTTATAGTAAAGCATTAGAGAAACTTTCATTCATATACACATGTTGCAAGTATGTTCACATGTTGTTTATCATATATTAAAAGCCCCTCAATAGGACAATGAATTAAAAAAACTGATATATTCATACAATCCTCTAGAGTAGTCAAAATAAACCATCATTTCAGAGCTACATGTATTTTTTTCTTTTGGTAAGAGAAAAGGTTTTGCTCTCTCCCCTAGGCTGGAGTGCAGTGGCCGGATCACATAGAGCTGTATGTAATAATGTGATTGTATTTCAAAAAATAGAGTAGTAAAAAAATAGAAGCTTGGAAAGATATATATGATTTATTACAATTTTACCAAAGAAAATAGTAGTATATATCATTTATCATGGGAATGACAGACATTCTCTTCAGGACTGTCATAGCCTCTAGGAAAGATGAGGAAAATGGAGGTAAACACTTCAGCTATAGATAACCTTTTATCATGTAAAAACAGGAAGGAAGAAATCTAAAATAAGTGTGGCAAAATATTCCTATCAATTAAATCTGGGCAATAGGTACATGGGAGTTATGTTATTTTCTGTTTGAAAGACTAACTTGAATATACATGGAGATTTATATTATTTATTTATATTTATATCCACTTTCATAAACTATTCAACTGTTGTCCAGTTTTAAAAAGTTTACTTGGGTGTGTAATTAGTGTCCTCCTACAAACACTAAAATTGGGAAACAAATTTTTAAAACATACATATCATAGTTACAGAGTATATCCAAAATATATTCATAAAGAGAGAAAACAGGAGTAGAGGTAAGAAAGTAATGAAAAAATATTATGGCAGAATACCATTACTTTAAAATTGTATTAAAACATAAAGATTCTGGCTTAATAATTGTTCAACTAGAAAAAAAATTATAATTCATATCACACAGGGTTTATTTTTCCAGTACACAAAGAGCTCCTATAAATCAAGAAGAGCAATATCCCAGTTGAAAACCAAGGAAAAAACATGATCAGACAAGTTCACAGAAAAATTAACATAAACTCTTAAATATTTAAAGATTCACAACTTCACTCATAAAGAAATACAAATTTAAAACTACACTGAAATACCATTTTTCACCTACAGGTTGGAATGTGAGGCAACATATTCTCCTACATTGCCAGTGGTAGTGTAAAATGAAAGAATCACAATGCTTTTATTCACAAAAAGAACTAAGGAGGAAAAGAGAAACTAATAGTTACCAACAAATGAAGCCAGAAATGGGAAATACTTCTTAGTGTACACCTTCATACAATGTTTAGTGTTCCCCGAACCATATGAATATATAACTTAATCAAAAACTACTTGAAAATGACTTATGCAAATTAGTTTGTGAAATCAACTATAGTGGTGGTCAGCTACACAGAAATAGCCCACAATAACTTACTGTGTGTGCACTACAACCAGCAAAGATCTGATGGGTGAATCCAGCAACTGCTATTAAACAAACACAGTAAATGCACCGGGCATGGTGTTTCATGCCTGTTATCCTAGCACTCTGGGAGACCAAGGCAGGAGGACTGCTTGAGCTCAGGAGTTCAAGACCAGCCTAAGCAAAAGGAAGACGCGGCCTCTACTAAAAATAGAAAAATTAGCTGGGTGTGTCCTCCTATAGTCTCAGCTACTCAGGAGGCTAAGGCTGGAGGATCGTATAAGCCTGGGAGTTTGAGGCTGTAGTAAGCTATGATGACACCAGTGCATACTACCCTGGGTCACAGAGCAGGACTCTGTCTCAATAAAAATTTAAAAAACCATAGTAAATGAAACATAAAAACTAAAACACTGAGAAAATTAAAAATGAAGACAACAAGCTGTTTTCTCCACTTCAAAGAAGGGACCTCTATAGCATTGCCCCTGAAAATGTTAGTTTCTGATAAATTACTGGATTCAGCCATAAAATCTTGTTCTTTAACACATTTTTTACTGCTTGTATATAGCTCCTTCAAAGAAAATTATTTTAGAAAATAAAATTTGTCACTTAAATAAGTACATTTTAAACTTTCACATTTTATATCTATAAAGCTGTTGGAAAAAACAAGGAATAAAATAATAATAATAAACAAGAAATCTAAACCCATTTCTAAATTCTGGTCTACAATAGGAAAATAAAATTTCAATTGTTTTCTGTCTTCACTTAGCTGTAAACTTCCCAAAAATGTACACTCACTTTAAAACCAAGAATAGAATTAATACTGCATGAGGAATAACAACCAAAAAGGAAAAATATATTTGTATTGGCAGATGCTTCTAAATAAATGTAAGAGTACTTGGCCATTTAAATAACTTAGACATACCTGTGTGTTCCAGATGTGCACACATTTGTCAAAAGAACCACTTGCCAGATACCTGCCATCAGGACTGAAAGCTACACTGTACACAGGCTCTTGGTGTTTTGTCAAAGTATGGATGCAAATCCCTCGGTCTACATCCCATAACCTAACAGTAGAATCAAAGGACGCACTGAAAAGGGAGGAAAAAAATGATTTAATAAGTAATGAAATACTTTCCCAGCCTTGTCCCCAACCTCCCATATTCAAGCACTCCTAATAAATAGCTGGCAACAAATTCTTTAAGAGAAGTAGATTGGACTGTTAGGAAGAAAGTATCCTAAAAACTGAAGCTAAATAAAAGAAAAAAAAAATTTAAAGGCATCCCCCAAGTCCCTGATTTGGAAAACATACATGAGCTAATTCACTGCAGTCCTTTTCTCTTTAAATAATCCCTTTTTACTGATACATGGTTTTGAACACTGAATAGGCCATAGTTTTAAATTTATCTTTTTTCAAAAGATGCTAAAGAAACTTTATTTTACTATGCCCCAATTACTTGGCTTTAATCAATAGTTGATATCAGTCAATATTTGATTATCACCAGATATAAAAAACCATTATGACCTGAAATATCAATAATAAAGCCCTGTGTTTAAAGGTTCCCATTAAAAATACATTCCTTGTAGGATAAATTTCATGAAATCTCTGATTTTCTGTCATATTAGAAATTCTGTTTATAGAAGATTCATAAGAGGAAGAATAAACAAGAAATATCACCTTGCTAACATAAGGTTGGCATTTGGATTATTTGTCCCTGGTCCTGTTGGACTCCATTTGATAGTATAAATTTCTTTATTATGTGCTTGCAAATCATGGACACAATTGTCTTGTTTCATACTCCATATCTGAACAAAAAAGAAAAACGTATAATATTAGTTTTCTCAACAATGAGTACATTTAAAATATTATCTGGCCTGTCCAAAATATAAGTGATGTAATCAGAATGGTTACAGAAATCAAGAGAATATTTACAAAGAAATTTAAATGTAGTAGAAATATTTAATATTTGTATTTCTGTAAAAAAAGTTAAGCTTTAAGCCTTTTAAAAAGAATTCATTATTATGAGGTTTGAAGAATGAATTAACTGTAGCTGTTTTAAGACTACTTTTTTTTTTTTGATAGCTTTAGATGGTGCAAAATTCAAGATTCAAGAAGTTCCTGAAGTAATAATGGTAAAATGTTAAAGGCACAGTTCTTATACTGTTCTTTAAAAAACCCAAAATATCTATTAATACGTTATAATTTGCTCTCAGAATGTAGAAGCAAGCAAATTTTGTAATGGAGAAAAAATAAATAAGCAACTTCCAAATAATATGATGACTCTCATAAAACTACGAAAAGTAACAGATGCTAAAAGGGTAAGTAGAGAGTATGTCTTTACTGAGATGAAAATATACCTATGTATATCAATTAAAAATGTATTTTATTTTTGATCAAAAATTAACAAAAACTTATACCACAAGTATTTCTGACATAATCACGCAATAAAAAATATCTTGCCAAACACAAACACACAGTTCCCAAACCCAAGAGCCAACAACAACAAAATTAGCTGGACTTCACATTTTTGTAACATAACTAATAAAAGATAATCAACAGCATGTGTTTTTTGTACCCCAGGTATTTACAACTCCAAGTAAAATAAAACCAAAAGACATGCTTCCAGGACTTATTTCATTAGACCTTTCAATAGCATTTGATACTTTTGGCTACTTTCATTCCTCACCTCTCTTGAAATATTCTTCTCCACATACCCTCTCTCTTTCTACTTTAGACAACCCTTTTCAGTTTCCCTTGGGAAGTTCATCCCTCTTGATCTGGTAATTGTTATCAGTGTCTTAAGACTTATTTTTTTTAGGTTCCTTCTTTTCTTACTCTGTGCTTTCTACTTACACAGTTTTGTCCATTCCAAAGGCTTTCAATGGCCACCTACCTGCTGAGAATTTCTAATTTTTCACCTCAAGCTTAGAGTTCTCCTGAGCATCAGACCCACCTATCACCTCCACTTGAATGACTCAAAGATACTCAAGCTCAACATGATCTTCTCACTCCATCTGGTATTCCCTCTTCTCAGAAAATGGTTCCATTATACCTTCTCCATCCACCTTGTTTCTGCTTTAAAATCTTCTGTTACCTTTAATTATTCTTAGATGAAAAAAGCTTTCTAACAATTTCTAGTTCCAACCTCTCTCTCCAGCTGCAACTCAACCCATGACACATGACTCTCTGGACAGTATCATTTTACATGCTGTTCCGAAGAAATTTTTTCATTTTTTAAGCATTAATGCATGTGCATGCAAAGAAAACTCAAAGATAAAAGCATTTTTACTGGCAATGTTTTCAAGGGAACCCAGACTTGAAAACTTCCTACCTAAAAACACAGCACGTACTTTTAGGGAAAAACACCCACAAGGGTTCCCAAGGTTACATTGAGTCTGTTCATGGTAGGAGGAAAAGCTTTTCCCCTCATGATTATTGTATCTGTAAGGGTCATCACAACTGCAGTGATTGGTACTGCCAGGTGAAGGACAAAATTGTTTTCGGTATAGAGTTAGCTATTACAGGAGAGGGCTCAAGGTTTCATTTATTTTGGAGATTAGTAATAGGTTGTTCTTTACCTCAAAATTCTTTTTTTCCTAACTGTGGAATGTGGTGAGCTTAGGTGCAAGGTATCAGTTTTGCTTTTAGTCGCACAACAAGAAAAACAAAAATTCATGTTGAGATGAGGATATTGACATGTCCACGAGGCTCACTCACTAAGGAATTCTCTGTTATATATCAGTTTCCCAGTAAGGGTGATATGCATTCGCACAAAAGCAATATCAAGTTAATACAATTCAGAGAACTGTATTATTGTATTCAAATCCATGAATGCTACAAAGATCTTGAGAACATATTAGTCAAATCTTTACATGGGCAAGTACTTTCTAATGATGAATACAATTTTTAACATGACCTTTCTTACTATCTGGGATATGATAGTTAACTGCATATGTCTTCTTGACTAAGTCATGGAGTGCCCAAATGTTTGGTTAAACATTATTTCTGGGTGTGTCTGTGAGGGTGTCTCCAGATCAGATTAACATTTGAATCAGCAGACTGAAGAGAACAACCTGCCCTCCTCAATGTGGATGGGACTCATCCAGTCATTTGAAGGTTTGAATAGAACAAAAAGGTGGGGGAAGTGAAAATTCTCAGCCTCTGACTGCTGAACTAAGATACTGGTCTTCTGCCCTTGGACTGGGACTTTACACCTTTGGCACTCCTGTTTCTCTGGCCTTGGAATTTGTACTGGAACTACACCACCAACTTTCCTGGGTCTCCAGCTTGCAGAAAGCAGATTATGGGAATTCTTAGCCTCCATAATCATATGAGCTAATTCCTCATAATAAATCTCTCATCTATTTATCTGTTCTGTTTCACTGGAGATTCCTTACTAATACAGTATCATAATTCCCATTGTACAGCTATCTTTTTAATAGAATTTGTTATATTCAAATATTTTAATATTTATTTAAAAATAAAATATTTAAAAATGTTTATTTATATTTATATTTAAAAAATATAAAAAACAACAATGATTAACCATTAAAAATTAGGCCTCATCAAGGCTTAAATATTCAATGTTAAGATACATTCTAAATAGTCTTAAAATGGCCAGAGTAGCCACACTGCATGTCACCCCCATCCTATTTCTTCCCACTAACTCAATTACCTTCAAAGTCATGTCATCAGAACAGGAGGCCAGGAGGTTGCCAGTTGGGTCCCATTTGATAGCATTTACTTCATTCTAAAAATAATAGTAAATATTCACATTTTCATTTTATAAACTGAGTTGCTGTTTGAATAACATACATACATATTTCAAAACTATTCTGAAACATTATTTGTTCATCATAATGACTTTATGGGGGGAAAAAAGTTTCTTACCGTATGTCCTTGGAATGTTTTAATAGGTCTGTCTTGTCCTAATTTACAGACATGAATGCACATATCTGTACTACAAGAAGCAAAGGTGTTGTTGCTCTGCCAATCAACATCCAATGCTGGTGCTGGAAAGAAACAAAGGTTAGGTTTGCATTATTCCACATGTACTAAAAGCTAGGAGCTATAGCTATCAACCATGGTAAAGCTAATGAAATACGCTAACAGGCACTTAAACACATTACTTCAAACTTTAAGATACTAAGAAAAAAAAATACAGAATATTTAAATATCACAAATATTAATTTCAGCTTAGTTATTTGTGTGAGTCACAGCCTAACAGAAAGTACACTAGCCTAATAACTAGGAGATTAGAGTTCCTGAGAGTTTGCTCTGTAAATTACTAGCACTGGGTCTTAGGTTCTCTTTTCAAAAATGACAAAATTAAATGTGATGCTATTCTTATTTCTAAAAATCTATGAGTACTCAACGAAAAAGAAACCTTTGTTCTGCCATTTCCTAATTAGTGGACCTAAGCAAGTCACTTCACCTCTTATCATATTTCCTCATTTAAAAATGGGGTAACATACAGATTGAACATTCCTAATTTGAAAACCTGAAATCGAAAATGCTCCCAAATCTGAAACTGAGTGCTGACATGACGCCACAAGTGGAAAATTACACATTAACACAAACTTTATTTCATGCACAAAAATTAATTTAAAAAATTGTATAAAATTACCTTCAGGCTATGTGTATAAGGTATATATGAAATATACATTAATTTCATGTTCAGACTTGGGTTCCATCCCCAGAATATCTCATTATACATATGCAAATATTCAAAATCTGAAACACTTCTGGTCCCAAGATTTTGGATAAGGGATGGATACTCAATCTGTACCACCTTTAAGCTTAGTACACAAAGATGATGCGAAGATCAAGTGAGACAATGTGTGCAGAAAGTATTTTGTAAATTACAAGAGTTAGACAAATGTTACACTGGTCTAAGTATCATTCCCATTATCATCTATTTAAACAGAATATTACATATGATTTGCAAGTACATTTTCTTCTAAGCAATTCTTGTCAAATACTTCTTAAAATCTATTTTCATCAAATACCTCTTAAAATCAGATATCTCTTAAAAATCATTGAATTCAAACCCTCAGAAGCCCAAAAGCTGCTGACATTTAAATATTTAATCTGATGTTAGCTCCAATATGATTAAATATTTTTTCTCCTCATTTTCCCTGCTGCAAGGTGCAAAGGCTCTCTGTAATTAGCAACACAGATTAAGGTAATGATACCAAGTAATGGGTTAAGCAACAGGTGCATACCAAGAACACTGGATTTAAAGCAGGGATCGACACATTTGAGACAAGAATAGTCTTTACATTGCAATTAGTTGAGTGGAGGATCAAAGGAAGACACAAATCACATGAAACTTAACCCCGGATTTAGAGGGAAAACTTACAGAGAAGGACAAAAACAGGAAGGTTAAAGTTAAGCTATGCATGCTAATTGTTAGCGATATAAATCATTTAATAAAGGAGATCAGAGCTAGTGTCTATAAGGAGAAAAAACAAAGCCACTCTCTCACTGTATACATTAAGAACTAAGTATAATAGTAACTGGCTATGTTAAAACTAAAAAAGTGTTTCGAGCAATTAGACTGATAAGCTGAGGATATATGTCATGCATGAGAACTTAACAACTATGGACAGAAACAGTAAAAAGAAAGGAAAAGGAAGACTTAAAGCACTGATGACTCAAAGGAAAATTAAATCAGGATTTTCAGAACTATAGTAAGACATAGGACAACAAGCAAGAGGGAAACTGATTTCATTAACTAGTTAAAAACAAATCAAGTAAAAACAAAATTGTAAAGTACAGCTCAAAAAAACCTAATGGTAGTAATATGACCAGACATTAAAAGAACTAGTTTTGGGTATATGTCTATGATGAAAAACAAGGCATCAAGACACTATTTGGATTTAGTGAGCTTATAAAGGAAAGAAATACTTATAAGATTGGGTAGAAAATATTTAATGGGAACTATACTATGGAGGGGGTATGAAATTTTTTTAAAAAATATATTATTATAATATTACATATAATATTTAACCCTCTCCCAAGTGACTTTATGAAAAATATAGTAGCATATAAAAATATTAACATAAATTCACCTTTTATATAAAATTTCAAATTATGAGAACTCCAACAAGTTAAAAAAAATAATCAAGAATCATATAACTTTAGAGCTGAGTAAACTAGGCCATGCTTCTATTCTTGTCATACAATAGCACTACTTTAGCTGGTGTTTGATCTTTCCTTCCACAGCCCTTTGTGCCTGTCCTATGTGTCCAACTCCCAGCTTTTGGGTGCTTCATTGCTAAGAGTAGCAAACTACATGGAACAGCCCTGTTCTGTGGCCGTGTCCCCCAGGCTGATTAGTATACAAAGGCTGGTGGGATGTAGTATATTCAAAGGGAGGGAAGGGGGATTTAAAAGCCTACTACCCTTGGCTCAAGATCAGAGAAATTCTGAGGGGCAATAAATACTCCAAAGCTCCCCTCTGGATCAGGCTAAGACTGGGTCTTCTTCAACAGAAATCACATCCTTCCTTGGCTACTTCCCTCTTCCCCATCCTGCTTCCAATATTTCTTCACTTGTTTCTCCTGGGAAGGTCTCTTCAATAAATCACTTCACTCAAATATATGGCTCAGAGCCTGCATGCATTTTGGAAGAATTCAACCTCGATCAGCCAGTAAACAGAAAACATAGGCTAACTTTTATCAGCAAGGTATGTGAACTCTGCCTCTGTTTATGGGTACCACAGCTTCTGACAGCAACGTGGATGACTGTCCTGTTCATTTGTCAGCCTACTCTCAGATTCATTCCTTACCATACTCTTCCCCACTATGCTCTGCAACCCAGGAGGGCTCACTATTATAAATTATATTTCCCAGGCTCTTGCACCTACTGGTTTCCAGATGGGTTCATATAATGAAAGACACTGTCAGGCTGAGTGTCTACCAGTGGCTCCTGCTCTTGCCAGGTAGTCTTTCTCCTCTACAGCTCCAATTCCTACTGGACAGGCTTAGGTCTCCTGCAGTTGCTAATCTCTGGGTTACCTCGTAGTCCTCTGTTTTTCATTCTTCACACTGCAACTATATTCTTGTATTAAATTCCCTTTCTTGGACTATCTGGTTTAGATTCTGTTTCCCTGCCTGGAACCTGTTTCAGTAACTACTATACTTTCATTTTAACATTAAATATTATTACTTAAAATATCATTAAAAAAATTTTAACAATTATTTGGCAAATAATTGTTCTTGTGTTAACAAGTAGAAGGGGGGTGAAAAATCTAATTCATTTAGAAGATAAAGATATAATAAAATGTTATGAAGAAGGCCAAATATCTATTATGATACACCACAATGTTGATTTCATGTAGGGCAGTCTGCAAAATGTTAAGAGAGGAAGCTGATAAAATATAAAGTAGCATTAAAACAAATATACCATTAGGCTCAGAAAATGCAAAACCAAACTAAATAACAAAGTGAAGATTTTTGGGAGCTAGGGAATGCTGCAAACATGAGTTGAATCATTAAGGCTTCTGTGATATGTCTGGCTCATAAAATATAATGGTTATAGGTTGATGTAATCTAAGAACACATACTTCTTTACTTTTTCCTAAAATTAGTCGACATAGTACAAGTTCTTTAGGAATATATCTCTAACATAAAATGTATTTTTATGTACTTAATTTGAGAAGTGTGTTCACTATTACTGGTCTCATTTTACACATGATAAAAGAGGCTAAGAAATGTTAGTTTTCCCAGAGTTCTACAAGTTTTTGAAATCCTGGAGCTAACATTAAAATTTTTGTCTCCTGCCATTCTGATTTATTCTCATTAACTCATGTAAACTCATGTAGCCTCTATAATTTATAAGAGAAAGAACAAACCTATGATGGAAGGGGAAAACGGCACATTTATTACTCATTTACTTTTTAAAAAAAATACAGCTTTATGAGATATAATTCACATACCACAGAATTCACCAATTTAAAGCGTCCAATTCATTGGTTTTGGTATGTTACATTACTAATCTTTAAAATTTATAAACAAATATATATATCACTAAATTTGTCATTTTAACCATTTTTAAGTATAAAATTCAGTGGCATTAATTATATTTACAATATGTAATCATCATCACTACTTCTACAACTTTTCATCATGCCAAACAGACACCCTATAACCATTAAACAGCAATTCCCCATTTACCCCTCCCACTAGACTAGCTCCTGGTAACCTCTAATCTACTTTTTTTTTCCTATGAATTTGTCTATTCTAAATATTTAATATAAGTAGAATCATACTATTTATTCTTTTATATCTGGCTTACTTCACTAACACAACACATTAACACAACATTTTGTTTATCCAACATCTGTTGATGGACATTAGTTTGGCTACTGTCGATAATGCTGTTATTTACACTGGCATACAAGTATCTGCTCAAGTTCCTGCTTTCAACTCTTCTGAATATATACCTAGGAATGGAACTTCTATGGTAATTCATATGGTAACTTCTATGGTAACTTCATATGGTAATTCATATTTAGCTTTTTGAGGAACTGTCACATTGCTTTATAAAACAGCTGTACCATTTTATATACTCACTAGCGATGTACAGAATCCTAACTTCTCCACATTCTCATAAACACTTACTTTTCAATTTTTATTATTATGTCACTTCTAATAGGTATAAAGAAGTATCTCACTGTAACCCATCTAGCATAAATCATAATGGTTTGTGTTTTATATATAAGAGTATACATGGAAGAAAATATAGTACAATAATTAATATGGTAATTTTAAAAGCTTGGTACACTTCCATTTCTGGGGCCAAAATAGAGTAACAGAGGCCAGATTTACCTCCTGTCCAAAACAACCAAGAAACTTGCAAATTATGTGACATAACACTTCAAGACAGTGGACATCAGGGAATGAAAGACAGTGGTCCCATTATAATTACGTGATTTTGCAACCTGGAAAAAATGTCTAGGTCTCAGCACAAGGAAGAGGAATTCTCCCTGGAAGAGATCATTGCAATTCCTGAGTTGAAGAAACAAAGGTGAGAGTCTAGTGAGACCAAGACAGCTAGAATTCACAGAAGAGAGTACTCAAAAGGAGATAGCTACACAGAGAATTACGAAGACCTACAACGGGTCCTGCTCATGTTATTTGTTTGAGTACTAATCAGCACAAGTGTGTGAAAACATTAGTTAAGACCAGGAAAGAACCCCTCAAAAGGATATAAAGAAACAATGCTTGCTATTCAAGGTTGGGAACGGTGCCTATATCCACAACTCAGACAAGAAAATTTCATGACTCATGAATCACTGGTTAGAGTACACATAAGGTTCTTACCTCAATAGTGGAGAAATAATTAGCCCTACACTGAGCACCGCTGCAGTGCCACTTAACAAATCTTATAAGCAAGATCCAAAAGATCAAAACCATTCCCAAGTAACTTAACTGAGTCCCAGGACAAATTTCCCAATAATTTACAATACAAAAATATCTAGCAACCAACAAGGTAAAATTCACAGTGTCTCACTTCAATCAGAAGTTAAGCAGGCAAGCAAATACACAAGAAATCATGACCAAAATGGAAAAGTCAAATCATTAAAAATGACCTAGAAGAGACAGATGTTAGAATTGGCAAAAACACAGAATCAATTGCAAGTATATACAGTTAACCCTTGAACAACACGGATTTGAAATGTGCAAGTCCACTAATATGTAGATTTTCTTCTACCTCTGCCAACTGAAGACAGTAAGACCAACCCCTCTTAATCCTCTTTCTCCTCAGCCTACTTAACAAGAAGATAAGAAGGATGAAGAACTTTATGATGATCTATTTCCACTTAACGAATAGTAAATATATGTTCTCTTATGATTTTCTTAATAACATTTTTAGCTCACTTTATTCTAAGAATATAGTATATAATACATCTAACATACAAAACATGTGTTAACTGACTGTTTATCTTATCAGTAAGACTTCCAGTCAACAGTAGGCTATTAGTAGTAGTTAAGATTTGAGAGAGTTAGAAGTTACATGCATATTTTGACTGCACAGGGGGCCAGTGTCTCTAACCCCCACCTTGTTCAAAGGTTAACTGTACCATATGTTCAAAAAGTTAAGTAGAGACGGGAAGATGTTAAACCAAACTTCTAGAGATAAAAACTACAGCATGTGAGATGAAAAATACACTGGATAGGATAAACCACAGATTAGATGCTGCAGAAGAAAGGATCTGTGAACTTGAAGGCATAGAAACTATCCAAAAACAAAGAGAACAAAGACTGGGGAAAAAAAAAGGAAATAAAAGAGCAGAGCACCACCAAGTTGTGGGACAACTTCACAGAATCTTAGATGAAATGGGTAAGGGTGTGAGGAGGGGGCAGAAAATAAGATCATTATTTAAGCCATTTAGAATATCACTTCAAGATAGATGGTGATAATTTGTATACATTCTAATGTAACCATTCAAATAAAACAAAGAATTACAGGTAATATAGTCCATCAAAAGAGAAAAAAATGGAATCATGAAAAAAATCCAATTAACCCAAATGGAAGCAGAAATACAAAAAGAACAGAAGAAACAATAGAAATATAATAAATTTAAATGTAACTATATTAATCACATTAAATATAAATTACCTAAATATAACAATTAAAAGGCAGAGACTGTGAGACTGAATGAAGACAAGCAAGACTCAACTTTATGCTGCCTGTATAAAATATACTTCAAATATAAAAACAGGGATAGATTGAAAATAAAATGATGGAAAAATACATACCATGCCAACATTAATAAAAAGAGAGCTGAAATGGCTATAATAGCAGACAAAACAGATTTCAAAGCACAGACTATTAACAGGGAAAAAGAAGATTGTTTATGAAATGATAAAGGATCAATCCAACCAACATAAGGCAAAACATTTACAAAATGTTTATGTACCTAATAACATTTTCTCAAATACATGAAGCAAAAATTGACAGAGCTTCAAAGGAAAGAGAAACTACCATGTTTCCCCAAAAATAAGACAGGGTCTTATATTTATTTTTCCTCAAGAAGACACCCTAGGGCTTATTTTCAGGGGATGTGTTATTTTTTTTAAGTACGGTACAACAATCTACATTTATTCAAATATAGTTAAGTCGTCTTCTTCTGGAACATCATCATAACTCTCCAAACCCCGAATTCCATCTTGAATTCCATCTTGAATTTCTTGTGACTCTATTTCCTTTAGAATCATTCGCCCCAATCTCTCATGCTGAGCAATAGAGCTCTCATGGGGCAGATGAGAAGGGCTGCTCGTCTCTTTACCGCTCGGCAACGAAATGCATGGGTTGTGCAGATACGCTGCATAGTCACGCCCATCACTGGGTCTTATTTTCGGGGTAGGGCTTATATTGTGCAAATGCTTAGAAAGCCTGCTAGGGCTTATTTTATGGGTAGGTCTTATTTTCAGGGAAACACGGTATGTGTTTTTATTGTTGGAGATTTCAATATTTCTCTCTCTCAATAAATAATGGAATGAGAAGACAGAAAATCAAGTAAGGCTATAAAAGATTTAAACATTATCAAACAACTTTACCTAGATGACATTTACAAGAATGGAATTAAATTAAAAATCATTATTAAAAAAAGTCTTGGAAAAGCCCCAAATACTCAGAAACTAAGCAAACACTTCTAAGTAGCCCATGGGCCAAAGAAGAAATTAAAATTAAATTAGAAAGTGTTATGAACTGAATGAAAATACAACACACAGAAAATACTGGGATGCCATTAAATAGTAGAGGTAAATTTATAGCACTAAATACCTATATTAGGTTTCAATCAATAACCTCAGCTTCCACCTCAAGAAAAGAGAAAATGAGCAAATTAGACTGGCATTGAAAGCATGACACATAAAAGAACAAATTGTTAAATTATGGAATTCATCAAAATTAAGAACTTTCTGGTCTTTGAAGGACACTGATGAAAGAATGCAAAGATAAGCCACAGACAAGAAGAAAATATATGCAAAGTATATACCTGAAAAAGGATTGTTATCTAGAAACTATAAAGAATTCACAAAAATTCAATAATTAAAGAAAACCCACCCAATTAGATAAAAGGTCCAAAGATTTGTACAGACGCTTTACTGAAGAAGATATACAGATGGCAAATAAGCATATGAAAAGATGCTCCATATCACCAGTTATTAGGGAATGTAAATTAAAACCATAGTAAGATATCACTACACATCTATTAGAGTACCTACCATTAAAAGAAATCACTTACACACCAGGGGCTAGCAAAAATATAGAGGAACTAGAATATCCAGGGCTAGTGAGATGTAAACTACTTTGGAAAACAGTTTGGAAGTTTCTTAACAAGTTAAATATACATCTAACATATGATATAGTCATTCCCCTATTAGGGATTTGAAGAAAGTAAAAATGTCCACATAAAGACTTGTACATGAATGTTGATAGTTTTATTTATAATAGCCGCAAACTGGAAACAACACAAATTTACTTCAATAGTTGAACAGATAAACTGTGGTATAGCCACATAAAGGAATACTACCAGCAACAAAAAGGAATGTGCCACTGATAGTTACAACATGGAAGAATTCAAAATAATTATGTAGAGTGAAAGAAGCGGGACCAAAAGAGTAGTGACAAAGTGTATCGGTGACTGCCTGGGGATAGGACAGAGATATCACAAAGGGGCAGGAGGAAACTTTTGAAGGTAACAGACATATTCATTATCTTGAATGTGGTGATAGTTTCAATGGTGTCTACATGTTGAAACACATCAAATTGTTCAAGTTAAATATGTATAGTTCATTTTATGTCAATATACCTCAATAAAACTGTTTAAAGACAAAAGCATAGTAAGAAAGATTACCATGAGTAAACTGAGGCTTATTTATTTGTAAAAAGACTTCAATACTATCTACCTCACTGGGTTGTATTCAGGACTGATGGGATGAAAGGAGTACCATCTCTAGCATAAAGTTGGTACTCATTAATATCACAGCTAGCAATAGTGCCACACATATACCTACTTCAGCTTTTTATCACTCCTAGTATGTATGAGAAATTTTTAGGAAGAATAGTTAGAAGCCTAAGAAATTCCACCTGGGTGAGGACTAGAAGCAAAGGTGAAAAGTAAAACAGGTAAACAAAAACTGATTGTAAATGCTTATTAGTAGGGTAAGATTTAATCAAGCCAAATTGCTTAACATAATGCTTACAAACTTATGTTATTCAGATACTACAGAAAAATCATTTTGCATCTTATTTAGTCACACAAAACAGAGAAAGAAAGCAAAAAAAAAAAAATCAAAATGCCTGAAGCTGCAAGTTTCCATTTTACAGGTAATTCAGTGCCCTTGGCTGTTTATAAAAGGTTATTAACGAAAATTTGAGAATAACCAGGGTTATTTTAGTCAGCCTTCTAATCAAAACTCTTCCCAATCACAACAAAATCCTGAAAGCAGCAGCTAAATCAGGTAGTACTAAAATTACTGTTCTAATAGTTACTGGGAATCTTGTTCCAGTTTAACATCATTTAGTCACTGCAGTGAGGAAAACTTATTGAAAACAGGCACAAGGCTCCTAGGCTGAAAGGGAGTGCAGGCACTAAAAACTCCAGTCTCTACCCAAGTTGAAGGCCCTGGCGCATAGCTGCCTATTGTGCAGGAAGCAGGAAGCAGCACTATTTTAGGGGTCAGATTGATCAGATTTAAGGACCAGACTGAATACTACTTAAAACAGAAATCCATCTTAGCCATCACAGTTCCAACAACACTGGGAAAGCCTGTTTTTTTTTTATTTCCTGTACACAGGAGGAATGACGTAGATATATCACTTCAAAATGAGAAAATGACAGTATCTAAATTTGTAGGAGTTTATACAATATTTTGTGTGTATAATTTAGTTTTATCCTCATCACAAACACGCATTATTATTATCCCTCATGTATAGACAGTGAAAACAAGGCTCAGAAAGGTTAAGTTATGTGCTCAGTCCTAAAGCTTGTTAAGTGAAGTGGAATGACATTCGACACTTGACCTTCTGAGTCAAAAAATCTATGCTGTTCCTGGAGAACATTTAGGGAATTAAAAATAACAAAAAATCTATGCTCTTTCCATTACATAATACCACCCCTAATTGCATCGTGCTGCAAATGCTTTCTTTATGGTTCATTTCACAGAAAGTGTCTGATGATTCTCTGACAATTAACAATCTGAATATCAAGGAACATCAACTCCTGAAATGATTAGTAACAAGAGTGATATTTGGTATTTCAAGATTTTGAATGAATTATGTGCTGTTAAAAGTCTAATTAGAAAAATAGAAGAAAGCTCCAACTTTCATGTAAATTGTACAAATTTACCTGAATGAAAAGGAAACTGTTGCTTGGCTTCACCAGTATGTGCATCCCAAATAATTGTGGTCTGAGATTAAAGGAAAAGAAAAATAAATTACCACGAAAAGGAGTTTATCTTAGATGCCTAACTATATTAAAGCAATATGAAATGTCAGCGTAGATTTAATTTTAAACATTTACTTTATTCCAGATAGTACAAGGCTATACTCCACTTTGGGAGGAAATGACTATTAACCAGTTTAATTTTTCTCTGATGATTCTGTATCACTCAACTTATTTCAAATAACAATTCTTGGTTGTCTACAAAGTGCCAGGCATTATATTAGATTACTAAGAAACTCCATTACAATAGTGTATTTAATGCAAGATTCTTACAGTTGTTTAGCTATAAGACAGCAGATTCCTGGTTATAATGTAATCAGCAAATTCTCAATATTGAAAGATTTTTAAAGCCCCCACTTACACAAAAAGGCAGCTTGAACTTTGACAATATTTAAAACAAGGACCTTAAGTACTATATAGTGGCAGTAAGTATTAATAGGGCTCTTCTCTCCCCTTCCCGGCCTCCACTTTTCTTCCCCTTTGCCACTTTTTTATTGCTCACTGAATATATAAAACCCTGAACCAGTTTCTCTTCACATCCCTGACACAACACTCAACTATTAGCATGTCCTTTCCTGGATTAAAATAATCTTAAACCCTTTTGGGGGAGGTGTGATAGAGGAGATGACCTAAGGAAATGAAGGAGACCATATTTTCAACTCATCCATATTCACCAGTCTAGTTAAATGAAGAAAACTAGACAGGATCGTGCATTTCTTAAAGTTTCAATTAAGTACCAGGAGTTGGGATAACAAACTGGCTCTAGTATTTCCAATGGACTCACTCCAGAGCCACACTCACTGATGAGATAAACCAGAACTGTAGAACTGAAGCAAAACTTACAGGAGGTATAACATTCATTATGGTTCAAATTCCAACAAAAATGAGGAGTAGTCATAGGGATAAAGGATACAGGGCATTTTAATGAATAGATTCAGGAATGAGCTGACAGAAAACCTAAGAAAGCATTTTTATTATTATCATAAATTCATACTTGAATTTCCCAAATGTGAATCTTTTGTTTATGTGATTAGCAGAGAAGAAAAAGTATTGCTTTCAATTAAACCCTGTAATACATTAACTTTTACAGAACTCAGTTTAATGCTCTTTTACCTTATCTACTCCAGCACTTAGGATAAAATTTCCTTTCTTATTCCATTTTAATGCAAATATAGGGCCTTTATGCTGTCCTAAGGTGCTAGCAAGGTTACCTAAAATTCAAAAAAGAAAAACACTAAAATTACTTCAAACTTTATAATTTAGATGAACAAAAAAGTAAAAAGAAAAATGCTTCATTTACCATCTTTAGTCCATATTCTGGCAAATCCATCATACGAACCAGTTGCTAGAAGTGTACCTTCACTCTGCCAGAGAAAAAAAACACTTTTTCCATTATATAATCCAGAAAAGGCACTTAATAGTTACTAAAAATACTCTATGTTTAAATTTCAGATACAGCAGACCTTGACATTCTCTGCTTCAAAACCTATCAGTTTTGCCTATTTGTGAGTGCCACCACAGGCCTATGAAACACCGTTCACTGCAGTGAACCTTATATCCAAATCTCAACAATGACAGCAACTGCTCTGGAGCAGGATCAGCATCACCACCCTCATGCATGCCAGAGATCTCTAAGAATGGAGGTGGGATGGCAAGTTAGGAAGGACATCAAAATCATAATCTTATAATAATTTAATAGAAGTAAAAAAAAAATCTTCCTAAATATTTAACTGTGATTAGAAGTTTTTATATGCCTATCCCTCTAAATCCCTTACTATCTAAACAAAGTGTGTATGATCCAAACTATATTGTTTAGACGATCAGATTCTTTCTTTCTTGTTTTTTTTGCAAAAACATGGATGAACCTGGAGAGATGACCAGATTCTTAACACTGAAAGTTTCTTTCCTTTTTTAATTTCTCCCACTCTGAAATATTTACCAATAAAAAGAGCAATGCAAGGGAAAGAGCCAGAGGAGAGTGGAGGCTGACTTTATAGTTAATGAAGTGAGTACGATTACCTACTTTACTACAAGGAAAAATCCATATAAATTTCTCTAAATTTATACTCCCTTGCTGTGCCTTGCCTTGATGAATGGTGTAAGGGTAGGACAGATCTTACTTACTCAATGCAAACGCAAAAGTTTTATTAATAGATTACATTAAACAGATTATTGCTGGAATGAGTAAACATTACTGGAGATACAGAATGAAATCCTGCCTTACTTGGCACCTTTTCTTGAAGTTTTTTCGTAAGGGCATTCAAAACAAGATCACCTATTTCATACCTTTCAAGCCATTTAGCTGCATAGGTTAAGTGACATACAAACAAACAAATACTGGTTCTGGGAATTGCAGACTCAGTTCTGCTAGGATCTGGAAATGCCTCAGGGTTCTATCTAGGGAAGAAGGAGCCACATTGAAGCCAATAGCAAAAGCTTATTTCCAGATTCTGCACGTCAAGTTTCTTCTAAACTACTAATCCCAAAATGTTTGAGTTGTAGAAATACTCAACTAGAAAAAGAATACTTTAAAGATCAGATATCTCATAGGCTCTTGCTTTAGAAATGAAAAAGAATCATTAATTGAGGGTGATGTTTTCCCCTTTTTAGTAAAAGTTTCAAGTTCGCAGTGAAAAGCCCACACTTTTCAAAACGTAGTTCAACATCACCATGTTCAACAAACCAATGTTCATTCATTGTCCTTTTCAGTGTAAACTGTAAATTTCATTAAATTAATATGGTTACTAGGCCAGGTAGTATAAGAAAGCTATAACATCTTTAAGATATAATAACGATGCATATTAATTCTTAGTCCTGACCCTGCAAGCAAATTATACTACAATGTACTAATCCCTTTTTAATTTTTAGAATTGTCAACATTTTATAGGAGGAGGTTACATACATTGCTGGAAATTTTGGAAGAAAATGCTAAAAATACCTAACTATGAGTTCTGAAAGAATTTCACAGAAACTAAAAGCTTTAGCTGGGATACCCATTTTTAAAGACGGATCTCCTTCCTTGGAATGAGATCTGGAAGATCATTTGGAAAGCCCCACAAAAAGTTGTTGAACAGAGGCCAGAGAAGGAAAGAATGTTCATTTGCCGAGGAAAGGACAGCTAACTCTTAATATTCTTTGTAACACTGAAATAATCTAAGAGGCTTGGGGGATGGGAGCACTGTGTAGGTAAGAGATGCATTTGAAACTGAAAGGGTAAAGATTTATCAACAACAAAATCAAACTATTTTGTAAGTCAGAGTAGTCAAGTTATCCTGAAAGATGTCGAAACATACATAGAATCAGAGAATTTTAAGATTCCAAACAGCTAGAATAAATCTTGGAAGTAATCTAGACTAATGGTTCCTAAAAGACAGTTGGCAATGAAATTTTATCAGTTCACAGCATAATGAGAAAAACAAGAAAGAGTTTTTTGCTATATAGAGTTCTTTTATCTCCCAACTAAGGACTCATCTGTTAAGCATTTAGGATGTTGTCCGTTACTGTGCTAGGGATAGTCGCTTATTACCTCATTTATATAGGTGCCATTTTCACACTTCTACTTTACACGTAAGGAAAATGAAGCACAGAGTGCAAAATAATAACTTTACGCAGGATATACTGCTAAATAAGCTGAGGTGCTGGAAGTTGAACCTTGGTCTGACTATTCTAGGGGCCAGCCTTTGTTTTTAACACCACATTTGGGAGTGAGGTCTCCCAGTTTGTTGTTACTAGGTAGTGAAATCCAAAAATATCTGAACAAATAGACAAACTGCCACCAGTCTGAGCTCTGAGAGTTATCCATCACGAACAATAGTGATACTCACATTCCAGTCTAGAGATGTTACATCCTTGTTGCTTGGAACATCTTGCCCTCCTTCTCGTATACAATGTCTAAGTACTAACTGTGTGGAGCCACTAGTGCTGTTTTCACTAAGATTCCATATTCTTGCTGTTGAGTCTCCAGACCTACAAAGTATACATTAGATTTTAAATTCTCATGACACTCTCAAGTATCAGAATCAAAGCAACATATTTACATCCTATTATTAAGGCAAATAAAAACTAGACTATCGAGAATTTTTATTTCTAGTATTTTTCCCATTCTACTTTTTGGGGTCTCCAAGCATTCTTGAAGTAGTTAAGTTTAAACAAAACTTCTAAAATTACTTCATGAAAGATTAAGATTTACAGAGACAAAATGATCACAAATAAGCAACAAAAGCCTGAAAATATAATATTTATAAAATGTATTAACAGTTCAGTAAGATATTTTAAAAAGCTATTTTAGTACCACTTTGAGAAACATACCCCGATGCCAGGAGATCACTAACGGGGTTCCAGGCACAGATGAAAACTTCAGATTCATGGCCCCGTAACACAACTGCTTTATTAGGAGGGATTTCAACATCCCCATCCACTTCCATCATATCAGTATGATTATCTGCATTACAAGAAACAAGTGGATAATTCCAGTTAGGTAATATTATAACATCCTGGGGTGGGGGTGGGGGGAATTCTTCCTTTATAATATAGAGTGTAACATATTTTTACTATGTCAGGTTAAGCTAAACATGACTACACAGTTTTGTCACATGAAAAATAAATTCCTATCTTAAGTATGATCATACTATTTTTAAAAGTATGTGTGTAAGTATGTGTTTAGAGGGGCAGGGAGGCAGGGGAAGGAGGAGGAATATAAAAGATTAGACCTAAACATAGCTAAAATGATAAAATGGTTGTGAATTAAATATAATGTATACCAAATACTATTCTGAGTTTCTGCCAGTAGGGGTTGCTGATATCATTCATATAACATTAGAGTTGACTTTATATCTCAATGTTGGCGCTTTATAGTATTTGTTAATAAATAACTAGTATTACAAATTTCATTTAGAAATCAAATGCAGATGTAAAAATTCACTGAAAATGGAAAAAGAATTTCTAAATATTTTTAAAAGAAAATGAAGTCAATAAAAATAAATGTAGCTTTTTGCAGCTTTAGTAATAAAAATCTAAATGTCGTGATACAAGTTAGAAGAACAAGTTGGTATAAATAATACAGATGAAGTTATTTCAATTTAGAAGATGAGACATTCCAACAAAGCAAAATATGTCCTCTGAAAAGAAATTTTTAAAAATTCTAGTCTCAGCTCACTTGCTATAGTATGTGCTCCATTCTCCTCCCCATTTGCTGTGTTTTCTCCATTTTTTGCAGATCCCTGTTGGTTAGTTGTAGCTGTGACAGCTGCAGCAGTTGCGGCCTGTTGCTGTGCAAGCTTATCTCTATAAGCTTGTTGTCTTGTTTGTACTACATCAGGCATTACGGCATCTATCAGGGATAGAGACTCTATTGGTCGACCATCAAACAAGGTACCATCCTAGATTTGGAAAATTGCGAGAGAAGAAAAATCAAAGATAATATTTAAGGTTATTTGTATTTATACAAATTCAACAGCAGAAATGAAAATCTTCATTCCAAGAAAAACACTGCTAGAAATTTTCTGAACTCATGTAAAAAGAAGTCAGGAGGGAAGAAAGAAACTGCAAGAGGCAACTGCAAATGGCTGTTTAAGTCTTCCTTGTCACTTAGTTCATGTTATTGTTAAATGCTTGTATAGTAGAGCTAAAATACAAGTCACTGCTGAAAATTGAGGGGGATAATAAAATGTAGGCCCAGATGATAAAATAATAAATTAGATTTCAAAATGCTGTTAAGTCAAAAGCAACAATCAATATGGGATTGTTCATACAATGATTAGTAGCTTGGTGCTATATGATAACAAATACTTCTTTTAAAAAACAAAAACCTTTAAAATTAGCTTTGTTAGACTCAAAAATTTCTTGTGATTTAAAACATTAAAGTAGAAACAGAACTCAGATGTTATGCCATACAATCATCTCATTTTACTAATCTTGATACACAAGCACAAGGTTAAAGACTTGTTAGAGTTACACAGCTAGTCAATGGCAACTGGCACTTAACTCAGTGCTATTCAAAGTATGATCCAAAGACCAACAGCACTACCATCACCTAGTAGCTTGTTAGAAATGGAGATTCAAACGTACAGAATCAAAATCTCTAAAGGGAGGCTCAAGAACCAGTATTTTAATAAGCTCTCTGAGTGAGTCTTACCTGCACTAACATATGAGAAGTGCCATCATAACTGACAGGCTAGTGCTCTTTGATATTATGGAGTTGTTAAAATTTCCAAAACTCCACTATTGATATTAGCAAGCTCATGATTAATAGAAAGTTCTCCAAGTGAGCCCAAGAAGAGACACAGGCACACAGAGCATGCCAGAAAGAGAAAAAGTGCAAGTCAGCTACGAACATGCATGTATGATTCCCGGTTCACTTAAACTGGTGAACATGAATCTCTGACAATCTATAGTGGTGTGATGGGTGTTGTGAGCTATAAAAACACAGCTTATCTTTCTAAATTATCAATTATAATCCAATATTTGAGAAATAACAGAAAGCATTCTAACGTACAAATAACTAAAAAAAAAACAAAAAAAACACTAAAACCAACACAAATACACTGTGAAGTACTAAAGTTAAGAAGTTAAATTTACATGAAATTTCTCAGCTAAAATTAGACTTCATCTTTGACCAGTAGCAGAACTTGCTTATACCCTCCGTAATAAAGCAGAGGAAGGAAGGAAGGATATATTTAGTATTAGTGAAATTTTCAGTCACAGAGATGAAGAAACCAAAAATAATAAAAATCAATTTTAGTATACTATATAATTATAGTAATAAATATCACAGAAATCATGGATGCTTCCATTTAAAAAATATTCACAAAAGGAGAACATGTTAATCTCTGAAATGAAAATAAGGGGAAGAGTTCCTGGCCATATATGAAAATTTTAAGCAAGACCAGGGATTTGTAAATTTTTTCTGTAAAATACCCAGATAATAAATATTAATTTAGGCTTTGCAGACCATATGGTCTCTGTCAAACTACTTGATTCTGCCACAAGCAGCCCAAAGAACAGCCAGAACTTGGCTCATGCGCCATAGTATACTGCCATCTGAGCCAAACAAACCACTGATATGTGGACCTTAGATAGGCGGTAGCATCCAGAGTTGGCTTCAATTATAACCTGGATTCCAAAATCAGAGTATATCTGAATAACATGAGAGTTTCCAATTATCAGGCCATCACTTATGGTCTCAGCATACCATAGCACAATGCTGTTGTATTAATAAATGTAATTTCTTATTATTTACTTATAAAGTCATATTAAGAGAAATAAGGTACAGCTAATGGGCCTTACAATTGGGAGCAGCATGCCTCACCTGTATGATTTGACTGCTACATTAGAAATAACACCTGCATTTTTGTTAACCCAGTGAAGCCAAAGTTAGATACTGAATAAGCAAACAAGACAGCTAATTTAAGAACATATTTAAGAGTAAGAATTAGTATTTGAAATAAGTCTTCCTTACCTCATTAATACTAACTTCTGCCTCTACATACTGTAGACCTTTCTGGATGATAGAAATCAATGCAGCAGGTGGGACGAGGGCACCATTTATATTGGACTGACTGATATGGCTTTCTATACCAAAGGTAAATGCTGAATGAGAAAATCCTAAAAGCAAAAGAAAAGGTATGAGAATTTATTTTCCTAGTGGCAACATAAATGATACACAAAAAAAGATCTCTATAATCTTTTAAAATCACATACCACCCATTTGAAATCCCAGACTGGTAGCTAAGGTCAAGTATATTTTTAAATAAAAGAAATACCAAAATTTATTTGTTAGCTTTTATATATTTTCCTTTTCTCTTAATTACCAAATGTACTCTGTAAAATTTGTAGTACACACTTGATTACATAGGCTCAAATTTTCTAAACTGTAGCAGTGATAACATAACTTTCCTCAACAAAAAGCACTAAACTTAAAAGTTAAAAAAGCCTTTGGAAATCATGTGATTCAATTGCTCCAGTCAAGATAATTGAGGCCAAGATAGAATAAGTGACATTTAATGTTTCTGTAGTACATTTAAATTTCTACAAATTGTCAAACATTCTTATAAATTCAATATTGTGCAGCTTTTTCAAACTACTTAGGAAATAAAAGGCAAATTAAAACTAATCAAAGGAAAGCTGAAATTTAGAATAAAAAAATTCTAATATGAGACTTCTAAAATTCTCATTTTATGTATGAGTTAAGTGCTTTTAAAAATACTAATTCTTTGTCACTTAGTAATAACTCATCTAAATGAAATCTTCAGGTAAAGAAGAGCTAGCAAATAAAAATCCGGTTTATAGATCTCCACCAGCAATTACTCACTTTTAATTTGAAATACTTAAAACCACAACACTCACATAAAAATCTCTTTAATGTTGGCCTTGCTTTTTATGAAAGTCCATTCAAAATTCAAGAGCACAATTCTAATAAACTGATAAGCCAAGGGTGGTTATTCTCTTTACCAAAATATTCATCAGTTTATCATTAAGTAGTAATTTCTATAATGTATTTTAAACAATTCAATTAAATTGTGCATGTAATATACAATGTTAAGAAACTTTCACGCTAAAAAAAAGTAAATAAATAATAGGCTTATTCTGTGTCTATATAATCTATATAGCTCTAGACTGTCTATATTAGTTTTAGCATTTAGTATGTGTCCTTTTTGCATTTTGTGCTTCCACTCTTAACACTCCTTGTGGCACTATGAACAGTCTAATAAAATACTGCGGGCTCACAAACAGTGTGTGGCTAGGAAATATTTTAATTGATTGACAGTGAAGTACCCTTAAGTTGATTTTCCTCCCAGCTCCTTCCCTCTCTCTTTAGAACAGTGGTCCCCAACCTCTTTGGCACCAGGGACTGGTTTCATGGAAGACAATTTTTCCACTGATCTGGGAACCAGGGGTGCGTGTGAAGAGCTCAGGCCGTGATGCGAGCAATAAGAGGCTGTAAATACAGATGAAGCTTCGCTGCCAGTCCAGAGGTCACCTCCTGCTGTGTGCCCCCCACCCCACCTCCCTCCCTCACAGCCCCACAGTTTCAAAGAAGACAAATTTTCCATAGATTGAGGGCAGGGGAGCTCAGAGGCCCTGTCCCAGTACCTGGGACTTGGGGACCACAGCTTCCATGTTAACTACTCATAATGGAAAATACAAGAATTGAAAAAATGTTACCTTTATGACCTTGATTTTAATCTCACAATTTTGCCCACAAGGCAAGATCAAATTAAATGCATTTATAGTGATTTACAGTGTTCCCCTTAATCTGAGCTCACAGAGATGGCTAAAAAAGGTATCAATGAAAAAAAAAAAAAAAGCACCATTTTGAATCATCCCTATAAGGAAACCCATAACTACTTGAATATCAGTAGACTGCAGATCACCAGAGTAGAAAGCTGAGAGTAAGGCCTAGGGAGGTTGGGAAGAAAAGGGTCAGATACAGCAGTAAAATCCATGAAGATTGGAGACTCTTGTTTTCAATACCCCCCCCAAATAAATTTGCAATAAATTATGCATAGTAAAAACAGTCAAATAGCTAAGTAGCTTAGAGATTTAAGAACACTTTGAGATAGAAGATATCATTTATAAGGGACCTACACCATATGCTAGACACCATCCACAAATGCATAATTTTATTGTTTTATAATCTGATGGGAAAATATCCACTAGGAACAGAGACACTCTACTGCTCCTCTTAAACAATTAAAATATGGTCAAGGATAAAGCTAAGGCAGAGAGTGGGCTCCTGTTTCCTAACAGAAAGTAAAAGATTACATCATTGTTCTGTTTTCAACGCAGAGTTCCAGAAAGTGATCCCTGGCCTTCATAATAAAGGCCAAACTCCTAAGCTTGGAACACAGTTATTTTTTTAATCTAGTCCTACCTACCTCTCCATTCTCATCTTCCCAATGCCATATACCCCCATCTTGTTTCCACTGTACATTAAATTCAAGTGATGGCAAATTACATGTAATATATCTTGAATAAGCTGTGCTATATCAGGCCTCTCAGCCTTGTGTGTTCCTATACTCTTTTCACCTATCTGAACAGATGTGTAAGTCTTCTTTTATTACCCCAGGATTAATCATTCTCTCCTACAGTGATCCTGTAATTTGTACATGTGTGGTACTAACCACACTGGTTATCACCTGTGTCTGAGTACTAGACTGGCTATCTGACCAAAGGGTTTATATCGAGTAATCTTTTAAATCTGGGAAACTAACCCATTACCTAACAACTACCCAATAAACATTTGTTAAATTAGAATGTAATGTTTTGTATTTTGGCACATCAAAATATACATGACTCCAGAAAAAGTAAGACTTAAGTCTTCCTTGAAAAACAATCTAAAACTTGAGCCAGATTTATGCCAAAAAAATATTCCCATTTATCTGTAGGCAATACTTTATCAGGGACAGCTTTCATTTTACATAATAGGAGGCAAAAGGGATCACCTAAATTTGTGAAATGTTAAAATCCAGCATGACTGCCTAAAATAGCATCCCTTCTTTCCAGGGGTAAAAGTGAATCTGATAAGAATAGTGCCTCTGTAATCAAGCACTTTAAACATTCACTAGAGTAATTAAGATTTAGGAGGTAGAAGAGAAATGCCAGACAGGAATCAAGCTGAAAACCATGAAATTCAGTGTATAGTCATTCAATGACAGAAACAAACAGTGGTGGGGGAGGGGAGGAGAGTGGGTTACACATGAGATCACAAAACAAACATTTTCTGTATAGTAGTTGTTTCAGGGAGTGCTTTCCCTTAGGATGTTAAGGGACTGGGACTGTGTTGTCTAAGGGGAGTCAGTCCTCCAGAGCCTGCCAACTCCACTTTGCAAACAGACAATACAGCAATAAGAAAATGGACCTTGAATACCATGGTTATGGTGCAGGGTTGTCTAGACAAGACAAATTGATGAAAAAGGCAAGGCTTAAATATGATCACAACGCGATGCCCTAGTTTGGAAAGAAAATCTGATTTAGACAAAATCCTATTTAAGCTTCAGGTCAGAAAAGCCCATAAAATTATGTTCCTGTTCCCATAATCACATGTTCCCTTGCCTCCAAATCAATTTTCAACTCTGCCCCACAGATCCAGATTTTTAAAAAGGCAAAAAGAAAGTGAGGGGAAATGTTATAGGGGATCTTGGCTGTTGAAGAATTAAACCCAGCACTTATATTCTAGTGATATAATTTTGTGCCCCAATTTTGCCCTTAAATATAACTATAAACATTTTATATGAATTATATCTTCTGAAATAATTTTAATAGTATCATAATATTTAGCCACTAAAAGTATTCAGCCAGTAAATTGGTCATACCATAGCTGGACATTTGGACTTTTCCAATGTTCACTATTTAAAAAGAATCTTGCCTCAAATAGGTATGTATAGGCTTTTTGACATGTATAATTTTTTTCTCCTTAGGATGGATTCCTTCAAAAGCTGAAGGGAACATAAGCATTTTAAAAGTAGTTTTCATGACTGCCAAATTGCTTTCCAAAAAAACTGTGCAAATTTATAATGCCATCAGCAATTTATATATGTTTCATTATACCCTCGCTATGCTGACTAGTCCTAAAAAACAAAAGATTACTAATTAAGATTGAACAAATTCTCAGTTTGGCAACTATTAAAAGGACCTTTGTCCCTTAATAAGTGTGTCAGTAGGAATGTTTAATAGGAATTTCCTGTTTCAGCAAAAAAATGGGTCATTTCAGCTTACAAAAAAAAGGAGAAAAACTGATTTGGAAATATGGACGTATTACAATTACCAGTATGCATGATAATTGCTTGCTGTTTATTAATTATGTATACAACTATATGTGTCAAATCAACATTGTTCCCTATTTTACTTGATTATAAAGCAAAACTATACACCTATTTACACTTTTGTAGTTGGTCATCAACTCCTAAAAATTAAAGGGAAGATTGAAGGTAGATATACCAAATCCTAAGCTTTCTTCACTCCAGTTCTTCATGGCTAGACACACTATTGATAGCCAGTTTAAACCGATTCCATTGAATCCTTTGGTAAAGTCTGTTTATAAATGGCACTGGCAGTGAAGTATGTAGGAAGGAATGGTTATCTAGCTCAGTTACCTTTATCTGAGTCAAGAGAAACTGCACTGTCATTTGATTGCTGATATTTTATTAACCATTTTAGGTGCTAATACAAAACCTAAAATGAAAAAAATGAATGAATGAGCTATCTAGTGGCATAGGCCAGAACTTTAATGTTATGCATAAACATTTAGGTAACTTTGTGCCTACTACAACAGTTTTCTAAATTAAAAAAATAATAATATATAGTTTTCACATGTGATCGTATAAGCAAATATAACATTTGAAGTAATAATCACCATATTAAGAAAAACTGGTGTGGTATAAGGCCTATCTCCAGAGATATGATATCCCTTTGAAAGGGTTAGGGAAAAAAAACCAATGGAGGGAGGTGGGGTGGAGAGACAAGATGATCTTTCATGAACTAATCATTTTTTAATCCTACATGTATCATCACTTTCTTAGGGAAGCTATATGCAAGATGAACCTCAGTTCTAAAAACATGAGGATTTTTCAAAAAGTAACAGTATTCAGAATCACAATCTAGAAAACAACTTATCTTAGTAATAAGGACATTTTGCTTTTGCAATTTCCAGTTAGTCTTATAATCAGAAGATGAAACAGTTTCATAGCTTCCAACAGTCAAGTACGTCATAAATATAGAAGTTACGGAGCTCTTCAACATGCAATAGATGACAGTTAAATCTAGTATCAAGAATTCTCCCCCAAATTGAATATAAAATTTGAGCAAAATGAAATGACATCTTCTTACACAGAGCAACAAGAAAAACAGGTGCCAGAAAGTTCACAAATAATCGCCAGGAACAATTTCTTCAGAAAAAAACAAACCAAACTGTAAATAACTACAGGAATCAAAGGTGATCCAAAGTGGGGTGGGGCGATGAAGGGGAATTAAAAAGGTCCAAACCAGCTTAGTTCTTGTAAGATCAACACTGTATCAGATTATATTATATTCAACTTGGAGTGTACCCTTAAGTATTTATATGCATATGGTTGCTATAGATGAGTTATTAGAGCAATCAAATTAATGCCCTTGGGTGAATACTAATTAAAGGAAGCATACTGAATCAAGTTCATCGTTACTTACAGTACTACATATCAAATACACTCAATTTTCAAGTCATCTCAAAAGAAAAAAAATTTTATTCCCTAGGAAATTTCTGTTGAGTATGGAAGTCTACTTCATAAAAATGCAGAATGGTGAGGACCAAAGTAATTTGCTTAGGGTGAACTTTTTAGAAAAAGTTATAACATTTAATAAAAACCCTACAATGAACATATCTTTCTCTTAATTAGTTTTTATTAGTTGGGAGGATGGCGTATTTGAAACAGAGATGTCCACTAAACTTAATTTGAGGCTGAATATCACAATGCAATACCTTTTCAACAAGCAACAAATTTTATAGATGAGGAAAATGAATCTGAGAATTTATGTAATTTGGGGGAAAGAGAAGAACTTTTAACAGATAATATTTTCTAGAATATGGTAAACTAAAACAATTTAAGATATTTTTTTCCCTCTAGAAATGGATACCATAGCCAATAAGAGTTCTTTCTGGAAAACAATACTTCTAAACCACATTTATCAAAACATAACACTTCTATAAGGTGTTTTCAGACTTTCTTTGAAAGCCTTTAGAAAATGAGACAGGCAAAGAGCAAATTTTATTTCTTTTTTGGTAGCCTTCACAAACCAATTCTTTGCATGTCTTTGCACAAATGCTTTCTTTGCTATAACTGTTCCTTTTCTGCGTATCTCCCAATCCAAGTCAGCACTCTTTCATAGGGAAAGGAGCAGTATTAAGATTCTAGTTTCTTCTGTATTGCTTTAAATCTTTCAAAAGAAATAGTTATGACCCTAAAAGTAACTTACATCATATTTCTTAGATACTTAACAACTAATTCTCAACAAGTATCCTTTGAAAGTTATGGTGATAAATATGCTGAATCCCAAAAAAAGAAATTTTACTATTCTAGGTGATGCCAAATTAGAATCTATTGCAAAAGTAGCCATATTCATAAATAATTGGAGATCAGAACCAAGAAAGAGCTTTTGAAGTAAGTGGCAAGTGCCCAGATGTGAAGCCTCTATAAGCTTTTGTTATGGGTCAGATTCAGGGTTCTATCTGAACTCTGTTGTGAGTTCACAGAACTCTCTGCCATCTCCTATTCCTAGAATTTCAAATGAATGTCTCCTAGCATCCTTTTTTTTTTTTTTTTTGAGACAGAGTCTCACTTTGTTGCCCAGGCTTGAGTGAGTGCTGTGGCATCAGCCTAGCTCACAGCAACCTCAAACTCCTGGGCTCAAGCGATCCTCCTGCCTCAGCCTCCCAAGTAGCTGAGACTACAGGCATGTGCCACCATGCCCGGCTAATTTTTTCTATATTTTTAGTTGGCCAATTAATTTCTTTCTATTTTTATTAGAGACGGGGTCTCACTCTTGCTCAGGCTGGTCTTGAACTCCTGACCTTGAGCGATCCGCCCGCCTCGGCCTCCCAGAAAGCTAGGATTACAGGCGTGAGCCACCGCGCCCGGCCTCCTAGCATCCTTTATGACAGAAAGATGCCTCATTCCTACTAAACTAATACAAATACACCACTTTAAGTGGTACCTCCTCTTCTCACACACCAAATCTCAGTAGGTGTACATTCCATGCTTTCTACTTTATCTTGAAAAGGTACTAATTATAATTTTTCTTTCAAGATATTGTGAACATGCTACATACCTGTTGTCAACTTTCTTGTCAAGTTCTAATTATCCTACAACTAATATAGAGCAGTGGCTTTCAGACTTTATTAAGCCTATAGGAATCACCTGGGGCATTTGTAAAATGCAGATTCCTGGGCCCCACTCGGTGTTCTCTAAGTGATTCTGATGCAGGTGGTCAGAGGATCAAACTTTAGAATTCTGGTATAGGCGACTCTTAAATTTATGGCAAGCTGAAGTCCTAGAAAAACTGCCATGAGTCAAAATGTCATCAGTTGAGTCTGATTTTCCCCTATAAATCATAATGTAAATAGGAAGTTACAATTTTTACCAAGGGACTGGTGTTCATATTTTTAGATGTGACTTAACAACACCAGTACACTGTAAAGTATAAAACTTTCTAAAGAATACAAAAAATACACGTAAGAATGCAGTAAAGAACCATAAAGGACTTAATATGATACATCAGTCTACCATACAAAGATTTTTTTCATTCTTGCTTTATTTTTATTGCAACATAAAACAGCTTAAAATGTGGAATTTACAAGATTTTTTTCTGCAAACATAAGCAACTTTAAATAGACTTTTGATAATATTTAATCACTGGATACTCTTTCAGAAATTAATCCAGAATATTATTTTACTGCCCCTTTTTACTCAGTATATTTTCTTGTTGCAATATAAAATATCAATTTGTGGACTTCTGTATAGAAACAGGAAAATTTGTATGCACACTAATACCTCTAAACCACATCTTGCCCTATTTCACCCCAGCAAAGACTGATCCACAGGGCACGCTGCTGAGCTATGCAATGCTTTCTGTCTTTCAAAAATAGTAATTTCATACAGTTCAACCTTAATAGTTGCCTTTATAATAAACCTATAAGCCTTTATGACAATATTTCCCATCTACCGATCCTTCGCAATGTCTTTTGCTTCAGTGTCCAAAAGCTTCAAAGCTCTGGCCTAAAAGGTGGTCAAATTCAATAGCAGAAAGCACAGTTTGCTTATACTCAACAAATTCTTTCCATTTTGGTCAAATTGCTACATAACAACGTCTGAACACATGTTTACATGTTACATATATAATAATAACTAGGTCACAACTTTTTAAGTTTATTAATCATTTTATCTCATTCAAAACATTCTTTGGAAGTCCTCTTTTAGATCTGCCTTCAATAACAGTTTACCATTTTAAACAAACAAAACAAGGTCTATGAATTTCAAAGCTCCATAGTAAGTTATTCTCTGTTGGTTGGTTACTTTAGTTATTTCTCTCTCTTTCCCTTCCTGCCCTTGTTGGACTTCATCTTCTCAGCTGTTCCACATCAGACAGCAGCAGTGATGGTGCTTGGGAAGAGAAAAAACCCCACTCAAGAGAAAGGCTCAGAATTGGAGTACAGCTGGGAGATGCAAACAATGGGATCTAAGGCCATATATTCCTTGCATAGGAAAGGAGAACTACCTATGCCACAAAAGAATGATTCAAAAGTCTTAATACCATAAACTGAGGGCTCACTGTCCTACAAGAGTAGACCTCTATTCTATTCCTTCTGTTGTCCCTCACATGCAACTACCAAAATTATCTCTTTTTATACTGCACTTCACCTTACTATTAAAACATTAACAGTAACTTCAAAGTACAATTTCTAAAATTTAAAATCTAGACCATGACATTTTCAACCACCCAATGATTTCATTTCATGTTAGCAATCAGCACTTACCATTGCAATCAATCTTTGTCACATCCTGTGCCCCACCCATACCTAAGATTTCCCTCTTTTACTTTTTTCTTTGCGGAATCAATCCACATTTTCCCTTGCAGTAATCCTTCTATTTTATGACTATACCTCTTTAATCTAGAAAACGTGGATGATCTCTATTTATTTAATATTATATTACTTATAAAATGACTGTCAATGATTTATATTTATAATCACCCTCAATACAGTAGTAAGAATTCAGGTCAAGGATACACTTAATCAATTGGGATATTACTTACGAAAGCATTCTGAAAAATATTACTGTTAATTTAGCTTTTGAAATGCTAACTTTAATTAGGACCAACAACATTTAATTGAAGATTCTAGATATACATTACAAACTGATGGTATCTGAGAGTTTATATGTTCCTAACTAAACACGTACAATAATCTCACCTCATAACAAATTATCAAAATGGTCTTTGAACAGTGAAAGCCAAACTGTTACAATATTTGTCTGAGATAATTCCAACATATTTGAAAGAGTCAGAGAGTTAAACCATGCAGTAAAACACAGCTTTAAAATGGCAGTCCAGACATTAAGGAAACATACAAAGTTCAACAGTTTGGACTGATACAAATTTCAAATGCATAAGAGATTATTTTGAGAATATTAAAATAATTTGAGGCCTATTTACTTTATAAAAGTACTCACCTGACTCTTGCAAGTATCTATATACCAAGAAGTTGACCTCATCACTGCTTATACTCATCTTTATTCCCACTTAAACCATGAGGTCACAACACAGGATATAACCCTAAAAATAAAACAAAGTTAATTAAGTATTTTCTCAGTAAAATATCTTTAAACAAAATGTAAACAATATGTTAAAACCATTTGATTTTATTAAATGATGTAAAATGAAGGTTCTCTATTGCCTAATAATAATGAACCCTAACAAAGTTACTTCCAATAGTTAAGAAATGATTACACAACCAAAACATGGCTGGTGCTATTTTTCTGCAAGGTAACATACTGGTAAAAATGAATCAAAATTTATAAGAGGGCTTTAGTTAGCAACATATTTTAATGGTTATATCAAATAGCATAAAGAGTTGTTTCTTTTTTCTCTTTAACTGTAAAAAAAAAATAGTTAAGTTTTAAAAATCAAGAATAGATACTACTCAGATACTACTAGAATACTAGTTCTTTAGGTGAAGACTGATTTTAGACCATTGGATGGGGGGAAACTATAAGTCTTCCACTCTGGTTTTGTGTGCAAAACTTGGCAGGATTTGAAGTCTCTATTTTCTCAACATCTAATCTGCTATGTTCAAATCTCAAAAGGCTCTACTAGGTATGTACAAAATAGAGAAGCTGGAATAACAGTTTCCAACACTCAAATCCCCCAAATGATACTCTTACTCAACATACTTAAACCTTGAACACAGAGGGGGAAAAAGAAGAAAACTGAGACATGACTTAAGTATGTCTAATTATACTTTTCTAATCTCATGTCACCAAAAGGATTTAAAGAGGAGGTCAGGAAACTTTTCTACAAAGAGCCAGACAGTAAATATTTTAGGCTTTATCAGCCATATAGTCTGTCACACTACTCAACTCTACCATGTGGTGCAAAAGCAGCAACACACAATATGTAAACAAATTTGAGTGTGGCTGTGTTCCAATAAAGCTTTATTTATGGAAACTGAAATTTGAATTTCATGATAGTGTTGTGTCATACACTATTAATCTTTTGATTTTTTCCCCAAGCACTTGAAAGTATAAAACCTTTCTTTGCTCTTATAAAAGGGCAGCAGGCTGGATTGGGTCCATAGACTGTAGTTTGCTGATTCCTGTTTAAAATTTATATACTAACATCTACTCAGTATAAAGGGGTATCTATTAAGTAACACTGTGGATCTATGCTGATTATCCTGCTACTGCTAAGTCATGGATCTCTTTATAATACAGAGTTAACAGTATATTTAAAAATCATAAATTACAAGCATTTGTAAATTTATGTTTACATGTGACTACTATATGACAGAAACTGCTACTGTCCTAGCATGTGGGAAAAGTGGTGACTAAATACCCATCAAGCTTCTATCTCACAAAGGAAGACAGACAAATAAGGAGGTAGTAACAATTTTCTGGAGGACATGCACAGAGGAAGCCATAGCTAAATTCAGTAGTCTAGGACTACATCTTAGAGGAAGTGCTGCTGGTATTCAGATTGAAGTGGGAGAAGGAAGGGCCTGAGAACATGGGTGCTTTGGGGAGGCAGGCAGGGAACAGATGCAGCCCAGTGAGCAGTAACAATCGGTGGAAGGGCTGGGTGAGCAGAGGCAAGACCCAAAGGCGGCCTGAAATACTGGTAAAAACCATATTATGGGGGGGTCTTGAAAGCAGCACTAAGAGAAAACAAATCCTTTAAACAGTTTTTGGCAGAACAAGAGGAAAACCAGATTTATATTTTTAAATCATTACCCTGGTTCTGATGTAAAGAATATACAGTAAGGAAAATGGACTGGAATAGGGAGCCAAATTAGGAAGATGTTGCAGTGATCCATAGGAAGACTAAAAACTGGACTAGTACAGCAGAGCTAGGACAGTACTGGGATTCCAAAAATATTTACAAAGTAGACTCAGTGGCAATTGACTGGACTGCAGGGTTAAGGAAAAGAAAAGAATCAAAGGTTTCTTTTTGGACAACTGGATGGGTACTGCCATTTACTTAGATGTGAAACCACACAGAGGAAGAATAACAACTATCTTCATGTAAAGAAACAGGTACCTCCCCAAAAATTAATTCACACAGTTACTATTAATTTTCTGTAACCTGAATGTTTAATATATGCCTAATAAAATGATAAACATAAAGACTCATTTGTTGATTTTGGCCCAGGACATCTTTATCTGGATGTCTCTGTAGTACATCAAATGATAAGTGCTCTGGAGGATACTTTGCTCAATTTTATCTTAACCCCCAGGAATGCACAGTATTGTGTTCAGCACACATAGTACGCACTCAGCCAATTCTGAAAGTCTGCTTAACTGAATCATTTTAAAAACAAAACCAACTCCACCTTTTACAAAATTGTAAGAAATAAAATCAAAATTTGGCCAATTATGGATATGTTTGTCAGGGGAACAATTAGCGATTATTTTTAGGATTTCCCAAAATGAGACGGGCTAGGTGGAATCCAAGTGAGATAGACTGCCAAACATAACAGAATTAAGTATTCTCTTCCCCTAATATAGTATTCAGTACAACACTTGGATAATGAACACTGGCACTGAAGAAGTATCCAAGATACAAAGATCTTCAAAATGCCTGGTTCTGATAAGCAAAGGCCATCAATGTTCCAACTTAAAGTAGTAATCAGTGGTGCGTCAGCATCCCCTAATGCATTCAAGGGCAAAAAAATAAAAATGATACAAATTATTATACATAAAAATTCTAATAAATACATATTGCTGGTATTTTTTAAAGTCATAACAAAAATACTGAATAAGTAGAGCAAGAAAGTTCTTATTTGTTCAAATAGCTATGAATTGATGGTTCAATTGATCATAGTGCTGTATCAGTTTCTGGCAATCAAAAATACATTTTTTTAAGTGAAAAGACCTTAAGGTTGCATTTCTAAAACAACTTAAAAGCCTATGTGCCAAAGAGCAAAATTAGAGAAAATACCACCACTTCATTAATGGACTTAATATGGCTTTGCAGGACTTGTCCATTTTGGTTTGTTTGTTTATATAGCCCATGTGAGTCCTCTAAGATGTGTCACCTGCCCCATATACTGACTAGATAATTGTGGTATCTTTCAGAACAACTGTCTTTAAACTAGGTCACAAACAACAAGACACTCATCTGATCTTTTACGCTATTACCCTGCACCAGCAGTCCCCAACCTTTCTGGCACCAGGGACCAGTTTCATGGAAGACAATTTTTCCGCACAACAGGGTGGGGGTAGGGGAGATGGTTTCAGGATGATTCAAGCGCATCACATTTATTGTGCAGTCAAACCTCTCTGCTAATGGTGATCTGTATTTGCAGCTGCTCCCCAATGCTAGCAGCTCCACCTCAGATCATTAGGCATTGGATTCTCGTAAGTAGCATGCAACCTAGATCCGTTGCATGTGCAGTTTACAGTAGGGTTCCCGCTCCTATGAGAACCTAATGCCCTGATCTGACAGGAGGTGGAGCTTATGTGGTGATGCAAGTGATTGGGAGTGACTGTAAATACAGATGAAGCTTTGCTCACTCACCTGCCTGCCCCTCACCTTCTGCTGTGCGGCCTGGTTCCTAAGAGGCCACAGACCATACTGGTCCTGGCCCAGAGGTTGGGGACCACAGCCCTATACCACCCAGGGGGCAGGCCAGGTGAAGGGAGTATTATGCATAAACTAAGTCAGTCCTCCTCAAGGAGCTTATAGGCTATTAAACAAACAGGACACTCAAAATAAACTAACACTTCCTAAATTCACCAAGGATTTATTTGCATATTGTGTCTTATATAGTAAAAAACTGAATTCCAAAAAAATTAGCTATCTTTGTACTTTCCTACCCTAACTCTCAGGAACACCTTTTATACTCACAAAAGCTTTTATTTAAAACTCCAGTCAGTTATAGGTAATCAATTACTTAATTCAATCCAGAGGTATATTAAAGTAACCAAAATCAAATACAAAATTATAGTCTTAGTATTTAGCGAAGTGGTTATAGTCAAAAGTACACTTGGTATTTTAAATGTGCACTATGAAATATCATTTTACGGCATGACTTTACAGATAATAATTTAGTAAGTATTATAAAAATATAGGACTACTGAGGCAATTCAGCTATGATTCATGCATTAAACTGAATATGTATAGCATCACAAAACTGAGTTCAGTCTATACATAGTGGACTACTGTTCCAAATAGTTAATCATCTCCTAATTTCTTCTTTTACACATTCAGTATTATTTCAGACTTCAGCCTCAATCAAGACAGACATATTCTTTTTTTCTTTGTACACCCCGCCCCAATATTCTTTTCTGATCCCATTCCTAAAGCAAACCATGCCCCAATTATGATACTAGATTACATTTTTTAAAATATAAATGACTAAAAAAACAGTGAAAGAGTTATGGACAGAGAAAAAGAAATAAGATTGTCTTTTCAAATTTCCTACCTACAGCACACTATTAAGAGATCTGTAAATGCTTTGCATGAGCTAAAGCTAAATTTACAATCAAAATTACTTTATCTTACAAAAACAATTCAGTCCAAAACGTATAGTGGCAACATATTATCACATAATAAATGTATTAAATTCTTGTTCAACATTTAGATGATTCTAAATTTTCATTATTCTAAGACTGCCATAAGAATATTTATGCTTAAATGGGTTTTTCTTCCATTTCTTTTTGTTGGTGTGCATTTATGAATATTCCTCAAGATCAGGAAAAGTTCATACAAGTAAATTCTGGATCAAACCGTGTAGAAGAATGGCTATATTTTGATTCTTAATGAATATTGACAAATTGGGCCCACCCTTATTTTAAAACAAGAAAATGACTAGGGTTAGTGGAAGGCTACCGCTGGAGAAGTAAGAAGGAGAGGGGAAAAAAGTCACAGACATTTCCAACTATTTCCAGTCTACATAGTAGGAATAAGTATCCACAGAAGTGGGTGCCTAGGGAGCGCAGCCCTCTGGGGTATCACCCTTTGCAGATACTGAACTAGGGGTAAAGGAAGGACATCCCAGTAGAGAAGCTCCAGAGGAGTTACTATGGCACCATTCACGGCTCATGGAGAGTGTCACCTCTGGTCCTGTTCCCCTCACATAGGAAGATCAAATTTCCAGTTACTTGTATTACTTTGGGGTGATGAAACCAATCCAAACAAATACTGATTAGATGCCTTTGCTAGGTGGCAAGTGAAAAGGAAACACTACAATGATCATACAATGAGCAAAGATGGGGGGGAAATGCACTGCTGCACTATTTTTCTGACCAATTTTTATTGCAGCTGCTCAGTCAAAACTATGAGCATTTCCAGTGCTGCCGGGTAGTACAACAGGTCCTGAAAACACAGCTAAACAAAGTAGACTAGGACCAGAATTTATGACCTTACAGGTTGTTGGAGAGAAAGGCAACAATTACAACTTGGATAAGAAAAAAATAAAGAAAACTATGAGAGTCTATATATAACCTAAGGCTGAAGGTAGCAGGTAGGTAAAGGATATAAAATATGGGTGGCTTATGCACTTTTTTAACAGGCACAGTGCTGGAGGAGCTAATTTTCTTTTTAATTCTAAATTTTTGAAGTGTACCAAGTTACCTTTGCTCCTATCTGTGTGCACACTGCTTCTCATTAATGTGAATGTTAAGGAAAACAAAGGGGAAGTGTATTCCCATTTACTGAATACCTGCTACATGCTTTGTCAGGGGTTAGGCCTTATACACATTATTTAATTTCCTCTTCAGTGTTATTTCCTCATTTTAATGTGACAACACTGAAATATGAGAACAGAATTTCTATTTATAGATCTATATATTCAGAAATGTTATTCAAATACTGAACTTTGATGGCTTGTCAGTACAGGGGGGAAAAGCAATGAAATTAACAAAAACAATCAAAATTCTCTAAAACAGTGGAATTGGAATGTTCCTAACACAAAAAAGTGTTATACACTTGAGGTGATGGATATACCAATTACCCTGATTGGGGTAATTGATTAATTCACATTGTATGACTGTATCAAAACATCACATGTACCCAATAAAGATAAACTATTACGTACCCATAATTAAAAATGAAAATTAAAAAAATTTTACAAAGAATGAAAATTCTTAGCACTACGCAAAGTCCCGTTGCTAATTCCAAGCCATGATATATATTGCCAAGGCCTCATCAACAGTGCATGCTATCACTGTAGTTTACATGAACTACGACAGAAATGGCAATCCTAAAGGTTACCCAGCCTCTACCGTCACACACAGACCACTACAATGCCCACAAAAGAACAGCTTCTAAAGTCACATGGAATCATCTATTAAAATTATTTTGGTTTTTTTTGGATGTCGAGTTTTTAAACTGCTGTGAAACAAAGTAACAGTTCATCTGCTGTCATGCTGTCCACTAGGTTATCATAGGCAACTCTATCCAATTGTCTTGATGAAACCACGACACACTGTGATCACTTCAGAATGTGACTGTATTTGGAAAAGGGGCCTGTAAAAAGGTGATGAAATTGAAATGAGGTCACTAGGGTGGGCACTAATCCAATATGACTGGCACCCTTATAAAAAGTGGAAGAGACACCAGGGATATATGCACACAGAGGAAAGGCCATGTGAGGACACAGTGAGAAGATGGCCATCTGCAAGCCAAGGAGAGTGGTCTCAGAGACACTTTAATCTTGGACTCCTAGCATCCAGAACTGTAAGACAATAGATTACTGTTGTTTAAGCCACCCAATCTGTGGTATTTGTTATGGCAGCCCTAGCAAACATACATATCTATCATCACAAATTCTTAAAACTCTGTGTAATCATTCATTTGATACCTTTAAATTTATTGATGTTAAATTCACAATTGTAGGATCTGCCTTTTTGAAAATCTGACTATCTTTAGAAACCTATGCTGTCCTTCTGGAATTATCCAAGACAAGGAGATTAACATGATACATTAACATTTATAATCTTCTGCCTACCAATGCCCCTTTCCTTCTAATAAAACACTCTCAGAAGCAGCACCAAAAATGCTTTACCCTTAATTCACCCCCTCATTAAAAATAATAATTAAAATCCTACCAGTGTTAGGTAATGCGACTTTTTTGTGTATAAAATATGATATACTGAAGAAAGGTAAATTTTAAGACATAGTTTTAACGTCTTCAGCAACACAGCTTAAGATGTGACTAAATTAAGATGTTATTAGACTAAATGAAAACATGTTTACCAAAATATATTTGTAAACTGTAATGTAACATGAAAATTTAGATATAATCACATGGCTAATCTTGAGAAGAAATACTAAGCTCTAAACGAAATGCATACTTCAGGCTTATTTTAATGCAAAAAAACCCAAAAACCACTGCAACAAAATTAAATCATTTTACTGATTTCTTAAAGCATTAATGACAATAGCATATTTACTTTTCATTTATATTATCCTTGAAAACTACAACTATAGTTTATTTGCAAATATTTTAAGGATATTTTTTCATTGCTGCTATAATATTATGTCCAAAGGAAAGCAAAGCAGTGTATTTCCTTAAAACAAAAACTCTACCACTCTTATCATCAGGATACATGCTAAATTTAAACCACATTTTTAAAGGCCCAATCTCATGAAGTTATTTTATTTACACTATGAAAGTAGAAATTTTTTACAAGATATCTTTATTAATTTAAATATACTGTCCCACTAAAAAGTCTATAGTGGTCCCTCCCCAACAAAAGAAACAAATGCAGGTTTAAAAAACAAACAAAAAAGGTAGACATAATAGTTTGTGAAGAGAAATCAGTATGCATTGACGTTTACCTTACCTTCCAATTTTGGCACATGAGCATCTTCCAAGGCAAGTTTCTTAAAAGTGTACTTGGCAATGTATACATTTTATATAAAGGGCAATCTCTTTTTTCAGTTATAGGCGACTTTTTGCACTGTAAGATCCTCTGGGTGGGGGTGGGGGTGTTGGGAGTTGTAGTTTTGTTAACAAATTAATGGTCAACAAGTTCCAACACTGGTGAATCTTAAGAAACTAAAGTATATTTATAATTTAGAAGTGATAAACGTCTAAATTACTTTTCCTTTCCTTCCCTTTTTTATTGGAATTCAGAGCTCTCAGATGTAAATTAAAGAAAAATAAGATAGAGAAGTAAGATCTCAGGTAGCCTATATGATTTTAGATAAGTGATATGAATCTTCTAGGCCTTTGTTTCTTCATCTATAAAATGAGAAAACTGAATTAGGTGGTCTCTTCCACTTCTAAACATCAATGATTCAAGTCAGTATAAGTTATAGGGTTTTTTTTTTTAGTTAGTTATAGAGTTTTATACAGGAGACTTGAAGCTCATTTAATAAAGCATTTTTACAGACCTACAAAATACATTAGATCAAAAAATGGTCAGATCTTAGATGGATATTTCCAGGTATTAGGGAAAGGGAAAACAAGTAAGTCCATCTCATTAAGAAACATTTACGTACCTACTGTACATGGTGCTTATTAAAATCTACTATATTTATAAACAATAACCTTTATAAAGACATAGAAAACTGGTACACTAAACCCATTGTTCACTAGTAACTGAGACTTTTGTCAATTGTTTGTTTCGATTATGATCTAAACCACGGGGTCAGCATGTGTCTAATCCAACCTGTCACCTATTTTTGTACAGCCCACAAGGTAAGGATAGTTTTCACAGAACACTTTTTTTAAAAAAACAGAACATTTGCCATTGATCTGATGACAGAACACTAGCTTGAAACTTCAATTAAGCAATTTTAGAACATCAACAATGCTCTACACTGGCAGCAGTAAACTAGCATCCATTATGCAATAAGCCAACTTTAAGTCAAAAATGACGTTAGCTATAGCCTTATTTCTTTTTATACCCAAAAGCTGCCTCATAGTCCATAGATGTTGACTTCATCTTCCTAAACATATAAAAGAGTGACTGTTACACAGATGATATAAGATCCTTTTAAAGTATAAAACCATAGTATTCCAGGAAGAACTTAATGAATATGTATTGAATAACTGAATAAATTATAGCCAAGTTATATCAACAGGGGGACAAAGAAGGACAAGAAATGAAAACACTAAAGGAACAGAAGATAGGTCATACTTCTGTGTCTGTCTTTCCAAGGACTGAGCAGTAATCAGTCACAGTGCTTAAGGCAAATCAATGTCAGTCTGGGAAAGAATTAGAGAAAGTCAGTATGAAAAATAAAAATCAAGAAGCTTGCTCTCCCTTCCACTAGCATGAAAAACTCCCGAATGTAAGTTAGCATTAGAAAGCTAATGAAACCTTCTCAATTAAAACGAACTAACTGGCTTTGGAACAGATGTAAGAATCTTAAAGACTGGGACACATGCTAATGCTTTAAAAGGACAGTCAATTACCTGAATGGATGGAAAAACTTTACTTAAAACTTTAATAATATAGGAAGAATAAAGAGAACAGGGTACTGGGTATAACTGGCTAACAGAGTAATAAGTACTACCTATAATATTATTTATGCAACAATTTACTGGATAAGAATGTATGGTTATTCCATGGTTCTTCATGAGGGGCGAAAACCCTAGTTAGAGAAAACTAAGAGCACTGGGGTCTAAGTAAATCAAAACAAAACATTTATGGATTGCTTGAACTCAGTACATTCTTTGGAAGGCGAAGAGAGAGAATATGCAAAAGATTGTTCTGGTATCAGAAATACACAGATCAAGCATCCAAGTATAGGTTAAAAAAAAATTATAAAGAAAAGGTCAAAATTCATCCGGATGGGCAATAAATGCTTGTTCAAATCAAGTGAAGTCTTAAACCAAGTTTAATAGTCAGAAGATAGACTGACACATGGATATATACACAAACACACCCAACTACCGGTAAATCTGGAAGACAAGGGGCAAAAGAAAACGGACTAGAGATTGATAATAGGTATAAATTAGAATAGGCGTCCAACTTTTATTGAAAAACAGGAGAAATCCACCATGAAAGTCTCACAAGGCAACTTCACAGGGTGAGAGAAAACAGTTGGCAGTACTGTTATATAAAATTTCCTGTTTAAAAAACAAATAAACAAAAAAGCCTCCAGAGGAAAACATAGTGCATCACTCCATAACTGCAAAGATAGATTTTTTGTTTGTTTTCTTTTTTATTTGGCTTAAAATAACACATATGTATCCTTTTACATTTCTTGAGATCAGAAGTCCAAAATCAATCAGTGTATGTGCCTTGTTTTTTTTCTTTTTCTTTTTATTTTTTCATTTCAGCATATTATGGGGGTACAAATATTAAGGTTACGTATATTGCCCATGCCTCCCCTCCCTCCTCAAGTCCGAGCTTCAAGCGTGACCATCCCCCAAACATTGCACATCTCAATCATTGTGTTTGTATATACCCATCCCTTCCTCCCCTCTCCCACCCGCCCAACACCCGATAAATGTTATTCCTATATGCCCACTTAGGTGTTGATCCGTTAATACCAATTTGCTGGTGAGTACATGTGGTGCTTGTTTTTCCATTCTTGAGATACTTCACTTAGTAGAATGGGTTCCAGCTGTATCCAGGAGTATAAAAGAGGTGCTATATCACCATTGTTTCTTAAAGCTGAATAGTACGACATGATATACATATACCACATTTTATTAATCCACTCGTGTATTGATGGGCACCTGGGTT
>VBSM01000272.1:31961300-31971489 GCA_008086735.1 Cheirogaleus medius
CCCCCCACCTCTCTCTCTCCTCACAGCCTTTATTTCCCAAAGAGAACACATTCAAGACTATGAGCACTTCCTTCACCACATATGGCAACAAAGAATGCAGGACTTTGGTACTGTAGAATTGATTTGTCATATACTCAACCTGTTAGCTACATGAGAAATAAAGGAAGCGGACTACCTAAGCAACAAATCTGAAATTCTTAATAGCCAGATTTCCAGGTTACACCTAGTCCAATTTCCATACCTGCTCCTGTGTACCCTTAGATCAGATAAGAGAGAACAGCAGAGATGTAGGGAGTGAGAGAGATCTAGGGAACAGAGAGGTATTAATACATGTGTTTAATAATGGCAAAAAACTAGTCCATAGTCACACCACTACTCCTGACCACATGAATAATTGCTGTGGATATAAGATACTCAAAAGCATAAGATGACAAGGCTTTCCTTCTTTTCAAAATCCTTGTATCTGAACCATTATCACACTATTGGCAGTGGGAAGCCTAAGCCTAGCCCAAATTGTAAGCATAGCTCTTCCTACAATCTCCTTATCATCCCTTTCCCTAGACTAGTTCCCCTACCAACCACCCCAACATTTCACACTATTCTACAAATAAACACTCTGCCTTAACAACTTCCTCCTCTTCACCTTTTCCTGAACCCCAACTCTAACCACCCCCATACTGCAACACCAGCTGAGCCCACTGACCTCAACAGTACTTGTCTTGCAAGTTTTCTATACTACCTCTCACCACTAATAACCCTCACCACCAATAAATATACTTCATTCCTTAAAGCCAGGTAGATAACAAGCTTGACAACCTGATGTAACAAAATGCTAACAAATAAAAATAGCTTAATGTTTTGCTTTCCAAGGAACTTATATTGCAACAAAGACATAAATACATTTTCTTAACTCAATGTTTCTCAAACTTGAGTAATATCAAGTACCTTTTGAAAACAAACTGGTCCTAAAAGGTAACTTACATTATTTTAACATAAGATTACCAAAATTAATATAAATATAAAATCAGGCATCATCCTTATCTTATAGTACTTTCATTATGAAATGAAAACAAATTCACCAATCAATAACCAGGTGCCTGATTGTCTATTGCCAACTACAGGATTAAAATCATCACAGGTTGGGGATGGTGACTCACATCTGTAATCCTAGCAATCCTGGGAAGCCAAGATGGGAGGATCAGTTGAGCTCAAGAGTTCAAGACCAGTCTGAACAAGAGCCAGACTCTGTCTCTAATTAAAAATAGAAAAAAAAAATAGTGGGGCACAGTAGCACATGCCTGTAGTCTCAGCTACTCAGGAAGCTGAGGAAGTAGAATCACTCGAGCCCAGGAGTTTGAGGTTGCAGTGAGCTATAATGAAGCCATTGCACTTTAGCCAGGGTGACAGAGTGAGACTCTGTCTCAAAAACAAACAAAAAAATCAACACACATAGTTGCATTTTGTTACAAAGTGGCCACCCAGATGATCTAAAATGTGCCACTTGTATTATTTTTAGATTACCACATACTCACTCCCCCCAAAATAACCCACAACTTAGAACTTCTCATGAGGAAATTGGTGATCCAGGATAAATTCATAGACGTTGCATGTCCCTCACTTTGTTATCTAATAACAGGGAAAAAGTGACATAAAGTGGGAGACCTGAAGACAAGAAATGTTTGAGAAGGTAGACGTTTCTGTGTCCTTCAGTTTATCATTCCTAATACAACCTTGCAAGAGAATGGCCAATAATGATTTGAGTAATTAAACTACTTTTATATTTAATAAAGTAAAAATCTATTTTAATAAAAACATTAGTTTTTCATTTACTTGCAATTTATGTAACACTATTAATTCATCCTTTGAAAGCAGATGTGCATATATACACTTAGAAATTTTAAAAATTTGTTCAGTGTTTTAATACAAATAAGATCTCTTAGAGTAACCTTATAAATGTTTCATTATATATGAAGATTAATATGATCACATGTCTAGCCAGGCTGGCAAGAACAGAAAAGAAAAAAATTGTAGCAATTAAAAAAAAAAAAATCATGGTAGGCCAAGACATAAATGAGTTTGGGGGTGAGGGGATGCTACCAACAAGCTAATAAAAGTTAAATGAACACAGAATGTTTTGTGCAGGAGGAAGTAGGAGATTATTTGACTAAGCTGGAAGGTTTAGCCCAGTGGTTCCTCAAAATTTACTGCACATTAGAATCACCTGGGGAGCTTTTAAAAATACTGATGCCATGACATACTGTGTACTAATTAAACCAAAATCTTTGGATATGGAAGCTCAACAACAGTATTTTTTAAAGATTCAAAGGTCAATACAGTGCATAACACAGTTTAGGAATCTGTGGTTTATCTAACTAAAAACATTCTGATAATCTGTACAAAATGTGATGATTTAAGAGAAATAGCTCTTCAGATCGCAAAGTATTCTCAAAATCCTTATGTTCTTCTGCATCAGTTTCCTGGGTGGCTTAAAACAACAGAAATTTATTTTCTCACAATTCTAGTGGCTGCAAGTCTGAAATGAACTGTGTTAGTGGGACCATGCTCCCTTCACTGCCTCTAGAAGAGTTAATCATTCCATTCATCTTCCAACTTCTGTATCCCCAGGCTTTCCTTGGCTTATAGTAGCAAAATTTCAATCTCTGTGTCCATCTTCACATGGCCAATTTCCCTCTGTGTCTGAGTCTCCACATGGCATTCTCCTCTCTGTGTCTGTGTCCAAATTTCTATTTATAAAAACATCAGTCATATTGGAATAGGGCCCACTCTCATAACTTCCTTTTAACTTGATTATATCTGCAAATATCCTATTTCCAGCTCTGGTCACATTCAGGGGGTTAGGACCTCAACATATCTTTTGGGGGACACAATTCAATCCAGATACCTTGTAACTTTCAAAACTTCCCTAGTCATCCACTATAAAACTTAGTGTTATGTGGTTTAATACAGAAAGAACTCAAGTACACATCACCGTTTCAGAGCTGGAAAGGACAACAGATTTGAAGCTGTGATTTCTAGTCTATTATAAATAGATTACATCCTCTTGCATCTCCTCAACAGCTAGACTACCCCATTATTATATAATAAAGCTTGGCCATAAAGGCAATCATAATACAGCAACCTATAGCTGCACCTGATTCCTACGGATGCTGCAAAAATGTATCATAAAATAAATGAGTTAACAGAAACTTATTGTTTCACAGTTCCAGAAGTCAGAGGTCTCAAATCAAGGTAGTGGCAAGGCCATGCTTCCTCTGAAGGTGTTAAGGAAGAATCTGTCCCAGATCCCTCTCCTAGCTTCCTTGGTGTCTTCTGTCCATTTGGGCTGCTACAATAAAATACCTTAGAGCTGGGTAATTTATAAGCAAGAGAATTTTACTTCTCCCAGTTCTGGAGGCCGGGAAATCCAAGACTAAGACACCAGCAGATATGGTATCTGGTGAGGGATCTCTGCTTCATAGATGGTGCCTTCTGGCTGTATGCTCATATGGAACAAGGAGCTGGGGAGCTCTCTTCAACCTCTTTTATATGGGTACTAATGTTCTCCATGTCTCTTCATACTGTTTTCCCTCTATGTGTCCAAATTTCCTCTTTAATAAGGATACCAGTCATACTGTATTAGGGCCTAACCTAATGACCTCATTTTAAATTATAGTTCTGTAAAGACCCTATTTCCGAATAAGAGTACATTCTGAGGTACCGGAGGTTATGACTTCAACATATGAATTTTGAGGGACACAATTCAACTAAGCTGAGAAAGCCCAGGATTGGTGAATACAGATGCTACCATTTACCACTCCGATGCTATATAAGACAGGTACACACAAGGGTTAACAAAGGCTTTTTCCCCCTTAACCTTCAGTTATCTGTCTATCTTGGTTTTCAGATAATCATTTTAAAACAAAAACCCCCACAAAGCTAGCATTAATTATGGTAACTATGATGGCATCAACACATGAGAACAAACAATTTAAGAGCCTTTATCAATTAAATGTATTACTGTTCAAATTTAATCACTCATTTCTTTTCCTGCAATAGAGTTTTGCATCCTCAACAACTTGGACCTTGAGTATGTCACATGCTTTGGCCAATGGAATTAGAGTAGATGTGATACACACCATAACCAATCACAAGATTTAAGAGACATTACAAGCGCCTGCCAACTCTCCTGCTCTTTCTTCTGTCACAAGAATGAGTGTGTCCTACATGGGGCCCACTCCAACAGCCTGGACCCTCAAATGAGCACACAGATGGAACAGAGCCACAGTGAACCCACATTATCTACACATAAAATGAATGACAAGGAAACCTTTATTATTGCAAACCAGTGAAATTGTTATCATTTTAAAATAAAAACTAATGTATCTTACGACAGTATTTTTTTTATTTTTTATTTTAGCATATTATGGGGGTACAAATTTTAAGGTTACATATATTGCCCTTGCTCCCCCTACCCCCTCAAGTCTGAGCTTCAAGAGTGACCATTCCCCAGATGGTGCACATCTCACTCATTATGTATGTATATACCCGTCCCCTCTTCCCCCCTCCTACCTGCCCAATACCCGATAAATGTAATTCCTATGTATCCACTTAGGTGCTGATTGGTTAATACCAATTTGCTGGTGAGTATATGTGGTGCTTGTTTTCCCGTTCTTGGGATACTTCACTTAGCAGTATGGGTTCCAGCTCTATACAGGAAAATACAAGAGGTGCTATATCATCATTGTTTCTTAGAGCTGAATAGTACTCCATGGTATACATATACCACCTTTTATTAATCCACTCATGTATTGATGGGCACTTGGGTTGTTTCCACAGCTTTGCAATTGTGAATTGTGCTGCAATAAACATTCAAGTCCGGGTGTCATTTTTGTAGATTGTCCTTTGTTCTTTTGGGTAGATGCCCAGTGGTGGGATTGCTGGATCAAATGGTAGATCTACTTGTATTGCTTTAAGGTATCTCCATATTGCTTTCCACAGAGGCTGAACTAGTTTGCAGTCCCAGCAGCAGTGTAGAAGTGTTCCTATTTCTCTGAATCCACACCAACACCAACATCTATTGTTTTGGGACTTTTTGATAAAGGCCATTCTTACTGGAGATAAGTGATATCTCATTGCGGTTTTGATTTGCATTTCCCTGATGATTAGAGATGTTGAGCATTTTTTCATGTTTTTTGGCCATTACTCTGTCTTCTTTTGGAAAAATTTCTGTTCCTGTCCTTTGCCCACTTTTTGATAGGGTTGTTTGATTTTTTCTTGCCGATTTTCATGAGTTCTAAGTAGATTCTAGTTATCAGCTCCTTATCAGATGTGTAGCTTGCGAAAATTTTCTCCCATTCTGTAGGTTGTCTGTTTGCTCTCATGACTGTTTCTTTGGCTGTGCAGAAGGTTTTTAATTTGATCAGGTCCCATTTTTATATTTTTGTTGCTACTGTGATTGCCTTTGGAGTCTTCTTCATAAATTCTTTGCCTAGGCCAATGTCTAGCAGAGTGTTTCCAACATTTTCCTCTAGAATTCTAATAGTTTCATACCTTGGGTTTAAGCCTGTTACCCAGCGTGAGTTGATTTTTGTGAGAGGTGAAAGGTGTGGATCCTGCTTCGGCCTTCTACATGTGGCTATCCAGTTTCCCTAGCACCATTTATTGAATAAAGATTCTTTTCCCCAGTGAATGCTTTTGTCTGCTTTGTCGAAGATTAGATGGCTATATGAGGATGGTTTTATATCAGGATTCTCAGTTCTGTTCCACTGGTCAATGTTCCTATTTTTGTGCCAATACAAAACTGATTTAATTACTACAGCTTTGTAGTATAGTTTGAAATCTGGCATATTGATACCTCCCATTTTGTTTTTATTGCCTAGAATTGTTTTCAATATATGGGGTCTTCTCTGGTTCCAAACGAAGCGTAAAATTATTTTTTCTATATCTTTGAAAAGTGATGTTGGGATTTTAATAGGGATTGCATTGAATCTGTAGATTAGTTGGGGTAGTATAGACATTTTAATAAGGCAGACTCAACAGTATTTTGACTGTATACATTGCTAGGGGATATAATCTAAGGACAAAAAAGAACCACAAAGAAATTTTAAACTTCTTTCAGTAGCCTTAATAGTTTTATTAGTATTAACTTAAAACGTTTTATAAATACAGATAAAAACAAGTAAGAAATCTGTTAAATTCATTTATAAAACAAAATTTTCAGAAAGGAAAAATATACACAAATACAAAAGAAGAAAAACCTTTTCATCTTTTCCTCAAAGCTGGTTACATCTGAAGGATATAGAGCAACATGTTAAGGAGTGACAGGATGAATGTGCCACACTATCCTTGAACAATTTTTCTTGACAGTAAGTTTGATCATCGTACTTTTATTCAACATTTGTATGTGATGGAACTGAATGCAAAAAATCAAATTAAAATTATTTTAATGCTTATAATACATCAATGCCAATAAAATTCACATAATATAAATGAAGCTTTAAAACTATTAATGTCATCTTACATGTGAACGGAAATATAAGTAGAAACTTGTGATTTATTTTTCTCTTACTAAAAATATGCATTACCTAGTTTTAAAAAGGCCTAGAACCCAATACTATTGTGCACTCCATACCTAGATTGTAGTCTCTTATATAAACAAGTTCCACTAACAAGAATCAGAAGTTCTTGAAAAAATGGCCAAATTCAGGGCTGAAGTAGGAAGCATAGGACATCTTGTCATGCAAGAAAGCAAGAAAACTACCAAAGACCATTGGTATAATATCAAAAGGAGATGGGAAGCAACTTGAAGGGACTCCCATCAGCCAAAAATGCCCAATTTGAGTCAAATAAGAAACAAACCGCAGTGCATTAAAACACCTTAAACATAGTTTTTAATCTATGAGATTATATTCCAAGGCTTTTCACCAGAAGCATACCATTTATGTCAAGTTGCTGATCAGTTCAGGTTACTGCTTCTCAATTACAGGTATTGGAATAGCCTTCTTCCCTCAACACGATTACAAATGTGTAAGTGCTCAATAAGTAATTTTGAAGAAAACTAACAAAACTCTAAGGTAGAATGGAGAGGGATTGCTTTTTTTCCTCATTGCTCTCAACCTCATCTCTTCCTTGGGAGAGGAAAGGAAGCATTCAGAGAAAAGCCAGTATACCCACCCATGTCACCTTCAGAATCAGTTTGATTTACCCCAATAATATTAAGGAATTAGTAGCAAAGCCTTCTTAAAATAGTGAAAACCCTGTGAATACCATACAGTAACCAAATATTTAATCTTTGTTTTTATGTAAACAATTATGTAAACAAAAAAGCCCTTTCTAGCAAAATTTTCTTGCACAATTCTTTGAATTAAAGAGTAAGAAATATTCTCTCAAAAAACATGAAGTTCTGTTTGGGCTACTGTTCTCAAAAACATTTAACCCTAATTAAAATACCTAATAAGAAATTACAAAATGAATACATATTAAATTAGAAACAATAAGCATTTAAACCAAGTTGCATAAACTTTTAAGACTAAAATTGTTACCACAAGTCATACCTATTCTAATTCTAATTACCAGATGTCTCAGTATTTTATAGTGTTCTACCTAAAAGTCTGAAATGTAAATTATAATATAATAAAGTACAAGTCAGGAAAAAAAGTATTTTTTTCTTTGAGCCTGTTGATTAAAAAAAACAAAACTGCTAGTTAACAGAACCTATAATACATAAAACACCTAGAATCCTAGCCCTAAAAGCTCAAGGAAACAAGAGATTCTTTTCCTCCTGTCCTAGGTTGTCCGGATTAATTAAAACTTCAGAGCATTTACATGTACACATATAGTCATTTCTTTTTTAAAAAAACTTGGTTAGAAAACCAAAAGGGATGGCTGTAGCACTAGGTATGAACATTACACAAAACTGAACTCATGGAAACAGTGACTGTGCAAAATATAGGTGAGTACAAAGCATCTATTATATTTTTAAAACTGATAAAGAGATTAGGGTTGAGAGAGGAGGAGTAAGAAGACAAAACAAAGAAGCACCTCCAGCCCTCTGCTGTTTCTGGTTACTTGATCAGATACTAGGGGATTATCTAATATGTGAAAGGTGTTAATCTATTCACAGCCAGTAGGCAGAAGTCTGGAATTATTTCCTTTTCACTGGTTGCGTATTTAAGAAGCATATAGTGCTGAAACTCAAGACCCACAGAACTACAAGAATGTTCCTTCTTTTCCATTATCAAGTCGAAAGGGTCTTGCCTCTTTTTTTGCCCCTCATATCAGTAGTAAGAAGATTTCAGGGCAATATTTACAACAACAACAAAAGCAGAGATAACTGCAACAAATGAAAGCATTCATTTCAAAATTAATTTTTTGATTCACAGGAGATGCTCAACTGTTATTTGCTGAAGAAAATGAATACAGCTTTCTTTTCATTAGTCAGCAGTGTTTAAAAGACCAAAAAATAATATTCAATGACTAAAACTCAACGTTCCTTCTCATCCATTCCCATATTCCCATTATATCCTTAATTTCAATGATTTCCATCTTTATTTCTTTTTGGCTAAACACTGAATATGAAGGAAAAAAAAGGCCACATTCCAGTTTCTATGTCATCAGTGGTTCTTATTTACTGTGGTGTATCAAAATTATCCAGGGCAGCTTTCTCAAAGCAATGCCATAAACTTTGTGACAACTCTGGAAAATCTTAATTAAATTACAGCAAGACAGGGTATAGCCCACCACCCATGTGTATTTTGACAACTTTCTCGAGTCATTCAAACCATGGCTTCCTTGCGTTGGTGGTATAGTGGTGAGCATAGCTGCCTTCCAAACCATGGCTTCCATCACAATGCTTCAAAACTTCTCCATCTTTACATCCTCTGATTTTCTTAAAGCAAATTTTAAAAACCTTTCTTTTACTGCAAACTACTTAAATCTCTAATCTACGTAGTTCCTAAATGAACAAGTTTTCACGATCACTTTCAGGTACGTATCCTTCTCTTAGTATCTCTCAATCTAACAGAATCTTCCTCAGATTTACCTTTCCTCCTCACATTTTCATCTACCAATCAGACATTTCAACAACAAATGATCCTGACATTCAGCTCAAGCGGCCTTGGTAACTCCCACTGGAATAACCCCAAACTATGACCAGGATAATGCCCCAATTCATTTGGCACCTCTGAGCCATTTAGCAACAATTTTATTAAGTTTCTAACTTCCTTATCAAATTTTACAATGTGAGTTTTCAAACATTTTAACTTTCCTCAAAACTCCATCTCACCAAAGCCCCTCAATCTCAGGTGAGATCTTTGGTAAAAGTTAACAGAACTTCTTGACAATTTGTTCACCTCAAAAATCTTTACTTTTATTTATCTTATTACTTTGTGGTGACTCTGAAGAAGTAGTAATTGATATAAAAAAGAATGAATTGCCTCTACCATAGAATCTGGTATGTCTTGTCTTCTAAGTATACTATCAAATCATTAGCAAAATTACTAGCCCTTTATAAAGGAATTTAATACAGTGGCTAACAAAACCAATAGCTTTTCTCTGCTCTAGTAATAAACACATATAAATACAAATGAGAAAATAAATATTCCATTTACAAGAGCAAAAAACTATTAAATACTTAGAAAAACTTAACAAGATTGGCACATAATTTATGTGACTAAACATAATATTTTATTAAAAGGTACAAAGTTTCAAGCAAAGGAACTATGGTATACCATGTTTTGAGAAGAAAGTCATCACCATAGTAACTTCTTGAAACTAATATATAAAGCTAATTCAATTTCCTATTAAAATATCAGTAATTTTTATAATTGGATATGGAATTATATGGAAAAATAAATGACTGAAAATAGCCAAAAACAGTATCAAAGCAGTGAAGGAGAGACATATTTAACATAGCCCATAGGGGATTAAAATCAATGGGAAAAGAATGGATGGTTGGACTTTTGCTGCCACAGTAAGTATCTGAAAGGGGCTCATATGCTTTACCATAGATAAAAATAAATTTCAAATGAATTTAATATGTAACTATTTTAAATAAATGTGTATATCATATATATGTGCAAGTATGTATGTCTACATATACACACATACTTAATATCTACATCATTCGAAATACTAGAGGCTACATGTCCAATCTAGATAGCAGGAAAAAAACTTTTAAACTGATTGGAAA
>VBSM01000272.1:31971499-32004805 GCA_008086735.1 Cheirogaleus medius
TGAGTGTATGAAGATTCACTAGTTAGTTATTAGGTAAATATCAAAGTAACAAGGAATAAATTACCCCCATTAAAACTGATAAAAATTTAAAAGATCTTTAATGCCTATTTCCAGCAGGAACATGGACAAAAGCTTATTTCCATATACTAGAAGTGGAAATGCACATTTTTTTTGGAAAACCATCTTGTAACCTCTAGTAAAGTTAAAAACATTAGATTAGACTGTAAGAATTGCTTTCCTCTTTTTGTAAAAAAGTTCAAAGAGTTACAACATCACATAATGCAACTAATAAATATACCTTACAACCTAAAGAAATAAAAGAAGTTTGTAAAGATGTTTACTTTAAGAACACTGTTTTTTAGTGCCCCCACAAAGGAAATAAAGTAAATGTTCACCAAAATGGAAATAGCAAATTAAGATTGTGGTATATTCACATCACAGAATATTATACAATCATTAAAAACAATAAATTGATGTGGATGGTGGACAAAGGAAAAAGTATAATCACATTTATACATTTAAGTAAAAGAATATGTATATACATAAAAATTAAACAAAAATTTCTGTTGGTAAAGTTCTGCTTCTGACCTTATCAGCTCTAAATAGCTTTGTTTCTAATTAATGAGCTACCTCCAAATTCAAGAGGTCTTCATATTCCTGGACTCTCACCCCCTGCCATTCCCAGCATGTGAGAATACTGAAAATGAGAACAGTCTAAAACCTCAACATGTGGCTTCCCAACTCTCTCTCCTGTGGACAGTTTTTTGCTTAGTCCTCTGATCTACACTATTTACTTTCCTACTTAACAATCCCATCCAGTCTGAAGAATAGGAAAAATACTATCTTTCCTATTAAGTGTTACTCTTATAACACATCCTATACTCTTTCCCACTCCAGCATTTCAGTTTCAGCTGATATATAACTCTATTTATATGTCCTTTCAGAATCTCATAACTCAGTATCATTTGAGGCAAGGTATGCCCTACATTCCCAAATTTGTTGCTCCTCTTGCCATCCCTATTATTATTAATATCACTGATAGTAACATTCATCAGGTTTTAGTATAAGGTTGGAGTCAACTTCTTATCTCAGCTTTTACCTGCAATCCTCTAGATTCAATCTTCTGAAATTTATACAATGCCTCTTGCAGTCATGTCTTCCTTTCTACAATAATTATCACCTATATTATTACAATAGCCTCAGAGTCTCCTATGTCTCTTCCTATTCTTCTCTTCTGACACCTAAGCATAAAACTCTGATTTTGCCATGTATGTTTATAGCCACCTATTAGCTTCCACATTCGCTCTTAACTCTTTAGCCATGCAATTAAGCTCTACATTCTACGGTCTCAAAGTACCTATCTATCTGTACAGTACACCTTCTTTAAATGTACTTAACCCTTTGGGTGAACACTGGTTCACTGGAATCACTCTAACATGTCCCACAAATCCCGCTTTCCTGCTTTTTAACTCTTTGTTACAACTGTCAAAATTCTTCTATTCTTCTTCTTCTTATGCCATGTCTTTATAATGCCCATCCAAATACCAACATTGAAGATGTTTGGGTACTTTTCTCTTATATACCCCTGAACTACAGTTTTAATATTTTTCTCAAAACTTGACAATAAAAAGATTATCAGACCAGAAATCAAAAAACTGACATTTACTTTCAAATGCTACTGGCTTTTGACACTAAGACATTATTCAATCAAGTCATTTTAACTTCCCAGAGCCCCAGTTTCTTCACCTGTAAAAGAGAATAAAATCTAACTTATATACCTCACAGGTATATAGGTATACATGAAAAAGTAATTTAAAATCTATTAAGTGTTAACACTGTTATTATGTGACCTTTCATTATGCGTATTTCTTCAAATGCTACCAAACATAAGCATTCAAAATCAGTCTGTACTTTATAAAGCACTTAACACATTGGCTATTCAAATATATTTTTAGGCCAAACCTGGTGGCTCACACCTATATTCCCAGCACTTTGGGAGGCCAGGAGTTTGAGACCAGCCTGAGCAACACAGTGAGACCCTGTCTCTACAAAAAATTTAATTAAAAAATTGTCAGGCATGGTGGTACACATCTGTAGTCCTAGCTACTCAAGAGGTTAAGGCAGGAGAATTGCTTGAGCCCAGGGAGTTGGAGGCTATAAATCATGCCATTGTACCCCAGCCTGGGCAATAGCGCCAGAACCCATCTCTTAGAACAAAAAACAAAACTAATATATATTTTAAAACCTTCATAATACAGTCTTCATGCTCCGCAGCATATAAAATATAATTTAAGCACAATTTATATTTTGTCTTGATCAAAATATCTACAACCCTTCTCTACACAGACATATTTCCAGGAAAACTGCAGTCACATAATATTTCTAGATTTCTGATTTAGTTCACCTGAATCACAATTAGTTAATTGGCAGGTAAGTAGGAATGCTTTTAAATGGCTGATAAAACTAAACAAAAAATTTCAAAAAACTTGAAAATATCTATATATGTGCTATAAAGTATCTGTGTGATTGTGACGGTGGTATTCTGTTCAACTCAACAAATTTATCCAGTATTCATAGCTGTTGAGCATTAGTACCTTAGTTTACCCTAAAAATTCTAAAGTTTGCTATCATGGCTATTTTAGTAACATAAAACAAGAGATTTTTAATAAGTCAATACACAGAAGTATTAATTCTCATTAAGCTGAAAGATTTATTTTCTTGCTTTTACAAAAGCAAAATTAATTGATGGACAATGTTCATAAAAATTCAAAAAATCAAAAATGGAAGGTAGGGGCTTGTGATGGTTAATTTTAGATGTCAACTTTACTGGATTAAGAGATATGTAATGTAGATAGACGATAAAGCATCATTTCTAGGTTTAACTGTGAGGGTGTTTCTGGAGAGACTGGCATTTGCAAGAGTGCACTGAGAAAGAAAGATCTGCCCTCTTCCAATATAGCTGGGCACCATATAATCCATTGAGGGTCCCATTAGAACAAAAAAAAAGGAAAAGCAAATTCTCTCTCTCTCTTCTCTCTGCCCCTTCCTGGAGTTTGGACATCCTTTACCCTTCGTCTCCTACCTTTGGACATGAGAAGTCCATGTTCTCCCACCCTTGGACTCCATGATTTGCACCAGCAGTCTCCCAAGTTCTGAGGTCTTTGGCCTCAGACTGAGAGTTATACCACTGGCTTTCCTCATTCTTTGGCCTTCAGACTTGGACTGAGCCACACTTCCCTGGTTTTCCAACCTATAGATGAGCTATTATGGGACTTCTCAGCTTCTGTAATTATGTGAGCCAATTCCCATAGTAAAGTTGTGTGTGTGTGTGTGTGTGTGTGTTTCTGTCTTTTCAGAGAGAACAAATTTTCTGTCTCTTTGAAGAACATGGGTTAATACAGGGGTGAAAATGCCACTTTGGTCCTATGGAAACCTGTAAATTGTGAACCTACTACAAGAACTTGAAAAACAAACAAACAAAAAAATCCTTGCATTACCTTTGACAACTACATAAGCCTGTAATTTCTTGTCAAATCAGAAAGCAAGAAAGTTACCAAAAACTGCTAGGGCTTATCAAAAGGATACAGGAGCCAACTTGAGGCCAATTTGAACACCAATATAGAACATAATAACATAAAACATAAATGTGTTTAAATCCATGCATTCATAGGCCTGGCCATTTTTTACAGCAATCACATCAGACTGTTGGCTGATATTTCTTGGTATTTTGGTATTTCACAAAAAACTACTCTCGTATACGGTATTACATCTGCTCTTAGGTCTCATCCATACTCTTGTTACTTAGTTGTAATTAATTTTTTAAATCTAAATTTAAAACTCTATAATCATCCATTACAAATTTTAATCGACTATCACTATAGTGCCTGGTAAGGCAGCAGAAATTGTCTTAAGAGTCTTTAACTTTTAAAAATGGCCAAGAACAGGTAGCAGCAAAATAAAAGTGTTATGAGAAATTGGGCTATATAATGGATTCAAATAAATATGGGTAGAAAAGGAAAATCAGAGTTACACAAGAATGATGAATAGCAGCTAATGAGAGCAGCAAACCATTTGTGTGTTTATTTAAAAAAAAAAGCTCACCCTGTATTATGATGTTGCTGAGTTCCATTAAGACAAACATCAGGCAGCATGATGTAATAGAAAGAGTCTTGGCCTGAGTCAGGAGACCACTGTTCTAGTCCAAGGTCTCAGTTTCCTCATCTGTAAAATGAGGGTGGCTGAATTAGATAATCTGAAAGGGCTCCTCTAGCTTTAACACTGAGTGATTCTAGAGATGAATTTAAGAAGAATCAATAAAATGTATGATCTTCGTTAACAGTAAAATTTAACTGTTAACATTGGAAACAGCAGGAGGGAACAGTGATGGAAACAATTTTCAGGTTATAAAAGGGGCACAAAATTTGAAACTGTAAAAATCAATTTGTTTATAACTTGAAAGTTTTTAGAATATACTAGCCTTAGTAGCATTACCACATAAGCCAAATTAGCAATAAGTTAACGAGATTATGACCTGAAAAAACCTATTCACCTTTGGCCAGAAAAATTGCCCAAGTACATCTTTGGACTAGTATTTACACTAAGTGATAGAGTGCCTCATAACTGTCCCTAATTAAATGACTGAACAAAGAATAAAATGACAACAAAATGATTAAACAATTATTTAATTTAATATGCAATAAAATATTAATTATGCTTGTGATATCCTTCTGTGTTAATAGTGTATTTTCCCTATGCATAATTTTTTTTCCTGGTTAGCTTTCAAAATAAAACCTGGCTTCGCCCTCTGACAATAAGGCCAATTGAAAATAATTATTTTTTTTTCAGCAACACATAGAAACATTAAAAAAAAAAAAGAATTTCTTTGTGCTTCCATTTTGTCTACTGAAAGAAATCAAGCTTCTATCAAGAACAAATCATATTAATAGAAAGGTTTTGGGACCTCAAAAAATGGTGGTTTTCTTACTGCAGTTTCCTAAATATAATTAATTGCCTGGTCCTAGCTAATCCTCCAGGGTCTAACAAATTTAACTACTAGTTTTAAGTTCAGAGATCAGCTGAAGTTCTACTTTACATTTATTCATTTATTGCCTATTCATTTATTGCTAAGGTTCTTACCTGGCAGACTTAAAACTCCAAGGATATGAGACCCAACAAACATACCTCTGCAATCAAGAATCTATCAATAATCTACTCAGAATAGCTGTATGGATATAAAGATACAATGAAACATTCAATGAGAAAAACTTTTTTAAAGCTTATTTTAATGAAAATTACTTAAAGTGATTATCAAATAACCTGACATCCATACAATCCTATTACTCAGTTATTTGAACATTTCTCCTGGTAATACATAATCATCTACCTAACACGACGTTCAGAATCACTAATAAAATTTCTCTCTGGTTAGCAGTAACAAAGACAAAAATAGAGTAACCTTGATGGGAACAAAATTTGTTGTTGGCTAGTCTTAAGTTGTGATATCCATGTGTCCCCAAGATCAAAATCTAAGAAACAAAACTTTCATTTACACTGCATTTACATTGAATATATTTTCCATTTTATTTTTGGTATTATGAGTTATCATCCTAAAGAGCAGATTAAATAACATTGTATATTTAATGGCAAATAACAGAAATCAGATGGATATACAGATCATACTTTAGGGAGCTGTTTGTAGCAATTTTCTCCATCTACCATACCTCCTCCATCATTTTTTCAGAGAGACTAAAATATCAAGACATTTAACGATAAAATACAACTACTAATGATAAGATACAACTATTAACAGTATTTCCTTTAGCCAAGATTATACAAATATGTAACAATGTAAACAAAACAAAAATGCACAAAATGTAAGCAAGCTCCTGTGATAATTTAAGGCTGATAGAACTACCGTTTGAACTAAAATATTCGAGGAAGGCATTGGTACTAAGTAAAGGGGAATTTGATGTCTAAATAACTAGTTGGTATGAGGTGTGAAGCCCACTTAATTGTTCCACACTAAATTTCTAACTATAGGGCATAAACACACATTTATAATTCTTTCTACCACTTCCAAAGTTGGTACATAGCCCAATTTTCTCAATGACCAAAATACATCATTTAAATCAGTAATATAGAATTCTTATAACAATATAAGTGGCTGGGCAAAACATAGTAGCACATTTGCTTTGAGAAAGTTATAATCCTAGAAATGGTGACTTTTTAAAAATTACTGTAATACATTTGAAGCACTAAAAAGACAAAAGACCAAAAAAAAAAAAAAAAGGTCCAAATCTATTTTTGGTTGCCAGAAAAATATCAAGCCTTTATATTAATAAGATCAAGTAATTTCATGTAACTTATATTTTAAAATAAATTTAATAACTGCTTAGTTTTGTTGGAAGTACTTGTTTCTGGATTGGGAAAGAAAAAAATTGTCAACAGAGAGAAACCAAAATAATCAAACTAATGATTAAAATTTCACACCTTGTAATTAAAATTATATTTTAATATTAATATTTTATTTTTCTCTCATCCCTACTCACACACAATTTAATCTGATATATACATCTAAAAATCCAGGCTATCAGAATAACTTTCATAAGAGTAAATGAACAGAGGATAAAAAATGAACTGGTATTTATAATGGTAATAGGTATACACAACACTGAATATTACAGTACTGTATTTTAATAGCACTATACTTGTTTCTGAAAACTTTACTTTTAAAAAATTCCACAAAATCCTGGAACAGTGATTTTTAACGCAGCAATTCATTAATATACTGTTACCATATTCCTAAAATACAGATTTTTTGTTTTATAAATTCTAATCATTCCAATCTGGCTAACAATTCCAGCATAAAAATCATAGAGTTTATATTTCATTTTGTTAATTTGTGTTTTTTCCCTTTCTTTGGGTACACTAGGTTGTGACAGCATTACTTTTTTTAAAAATAAATGCAACACACTAAAAAAAAAATTTGTCCCAAGCCATACTTCATATATGACGGTTGGTCAATTAAAAGATTAGAAAGAGAATATAATCATTTCCTCTAATAGCATTTTCAAAAACTTGTTCAAAATAAGCAACCCCAGGGATTCCATCTCCCATTAATCACACTTGAATCCAGGCATACTCTAATTATGTATCTATCCCCTCCAAATCTATGTATTATAAATGACCTTAGTCTTTGCTATGTCATTTTAAAATAATTAAATTATTACGTGAGTTTGTTTTGTCCTCTCACTTTTTATTTATATTTCTCTATTTTTCTGTATCTTAAGCAGTTCAGAGCTCAGTGCACAGGCAGAAAAATGTCACTGATGAGTTCTCTAAACTTTTCAAATTTGAAGAAATAATATCAATTCTGATGAATGCAAACAAAAACAAGAGAAAGTTGGAGAAGGGGATTCTGTAACTTCATATGAACCAACACAAGTCCTAACTTCATCCTAAGATGTGCATGTAGAACATACCCAAAGAAACACTACAAGGGTCTTGAGAACTGAAGATCTAAATCACTCTTCAGGTCCCATACTAACTCGTAAGTGGAACATTTGAGGAGTAGACCCAAAGCAACACAGCAAAGACTTTGAAAACTGAACTGATATTGGAACAAATGCCCACAGGTAAAACAGAACTTGTAGTCTGGGCCTAGCCATGTTGATCTCATGCTTTAATGAAAAAAAAAAAAAAAAATCAACATTTTCCAGGTAGGATACCACTCAAAATTACTCAATATACAAAGAACCAGGAAACTGACCAGTTCTCAAAGGAAAAGATAATAACAAATGCCAATCTTGAGATGATACAAAGATGCACTTGCAATAACAGGAAAGACACAAGTTCTCAGAAGCAGAAACTATAAAAAAAAAAACAAATGGAAACTTTACAACTGAAAAAGTAGATAAAATAAAGTGTAGAAAAAGGAGAAAAACTGAATGATTGAATTTTCTGAGTAAGATAATACAATGACATGAGAATATAATTCTAAGTTTTAATAGAAAATTTTCCTAAAATAACAAAATCTCAAGCTCTCAACAATAATGAAAAAAATCTAGAAAATCTTCAGTGGGGATGCCTGAAATAACAGCAGTAAATCCTATATATACTATGTTTTTTCCATGATAAAGTTTAATTTGTAAATTAGGCACAGTACTCTCACACTTTGGGGTCATTATTAAATAAAATAAGGGTTACTTAAACACAAGCACTGAAATACCACTAGAGTAGATCTCATTACTGTGATGGCTACTAAGTGACTAAAGGTCAGGCAGACAATGTATACAGTGCGGATATGCTAGATAAAGGGATGATTCCTGTTCCAGGTGACGAACAGGGCAGGATGGCTCACAATTTCATCGCACTACTCAGAACAGCACTAAATTTAAAGATTTATGAATTGTTTATTTCTGTGATTTTCCATTTAATAGTTTCAGACTGTGGTTGACCACAGGTAACTGAAACCACAAAAAGCAAAACCCTGGGTAAGGGGAGGAACTGCTATATTTATTTTTATGATAACTGCTATTTATTCTATCCTATCTGCAAGTTGGGGAAGAGAGTTTTATTTAAGGAATATATCAAAAGGCATTACGAAACAAAATACATTTCTCAAGTGATATAGAAGACTGAAGGAAAAACAAAGTATGTTTCAATTAAAATACAATTTTCAATAAGAAAATTTATTCAAAAGATCATATAATCAAATGCTTTGTTGCAATTTATTTGGTTTCTGAAATTATAACCAAAATATGCAATCCCTTCTTCGAGTGAAAATAACAAAAAGCTTAAGTAAATTAGCAAATAATGAACTCTCTAGGTTTTTTTTAATGGATATAATTGTTTTTATTTATTTATTTATTTTTCTGAAACAGAGTCTCACTCTCTTGCCCAGGTTAGAGTGCCGTGGCATCAGCCTAGCTCACAGCAACCTCAAACTCCTGGGCTCAAGCAATCCTGCTGCCTCAGCCTCCTAAGTAGCTGGGACTACAGGCATGCGCCACCATGCCCAGCTAATTATATATATATATATATGTGTATATATATACTTTTAGTTGTCCAATTAATTTCTTTCTATTTTTAGTAGAGACGGGGTCTCGTTCTTGCTCAGGCTGGTTTCGAACTCCTGACCTTGAGCAATCCTACTGCCTCGTCCAGATATAATTGTTTTTAAATGGACACTGCAACAATGTTTGTCCTAAATTGTTCCTCAAGCAAAATAAAGAGCAACAATTGATCTATATGAGAATCTAGGGTTCTATCCTAATCCCAACTCCCCAGATTTCCTATCTTCTCCATATGAGAATAGAAGTACAGATACATTCTCAAGAGAGAGGACAGAACTGTGGACAACACTTGACTTGGGATCCACGCTCTACGATTTGCTCTCTAGGCAAACAGGAATGATGATTTTCTCATCAATAAAACAGATATTAACACACTGACTGCCATACTAGAAAAACTTTTTTTTCCTTTGGGGCCACTGTGTTTTATTATGAAAACAGAATAAACACTTCAAAATAAAATGATCCTTTCTAACAAACCAAAAATTTGTGATTTTTTTATTTTCTATGTGTGAGTTATATGCAACTTGAAACGTATGTGAAGAGACTTGAGTTACATATGCTTCACAAGGCACTGGGCCCAAAACTAGTGTGAGTTAAATACAACTCACATGGTAGTTAATGTGTTAAATATCTACTCTCTATCACAAGGCATATACAGTTAATCTTTGAAGAATGTTCGAGTGGGTGGTGTATTGACCCCAACACAGTCAAAAGTCCTCCTATAAGTTATGGCTCTTCAAAAACTTAACTACTAAAAAAATAAAATAAAATAAAATCTTAACTACTAATAACCTACTGATAACCAGAAGTCATGAACTCATAATATAAATAGTCAATTAACACATATTTTACATGTTATATGTATTATATACTACATTCTTACAATAAAGTAAGCTAGAGAAAAGAAAATGTTAAGAAAACCGTAAGGAAGAGAAAACATATTTACTATTTATTAAGTAGAAGTGGATCATAAAAGTCTTTATCTTTGTCATCTTCACACTGAGTAGGCTGAGGAGGAAGAGGAAGAGGAGGTGTTGGTCTTGCTGTCTCAGGGGTGGCAGAGGAGGAAGAAGTGGAGGAGGTGGAAGGGGAAGCAGGAGAAGCAGGTACATTTGGTGTAACTTTTACTGAAAAAAGTTCAAGTGGACCTGCACAGTCCAAACCTGTGTTGTTCAAGGGTCAAGTGCACTAATCCATTTTTGGTTTGATTTTTATTCACTTTTTCATTTATTAAAATAACTTAAACTAATTGAAATGCCTTTTGGTGTCTCTCTCACACATCTAAAATATTTCTATGTAACTTCTTCTAAATCCATAAACCCCTATGCTCTAAGTCACCGTTTAAAAAATATCAGGTTGTATGTAATAAACTCAAATGATCCCATTAAAACATTTGATAGGAAATGAATGCCTAATATATATAGGATAAAGTGAAATAAGAACTTAAGCATTCCAACCTATTTTTAAAAGATCATCCTTATAGCAGATAGCAAATCACAGGAAAGGAGACAAAATAAGCATAGCGAAGGATCTCTGTGCCTATGAACCAGGGATAAAATGAAAAGATATAACTAAAATTAACTGGCTTAAGAAAAAGGACAGAACTTGAAGAAGCAAACAAGCAGTACACAACTAGAAATTCCTGTCTTTAACCTACTTTATATTATGTTAATTTCTCCCAAGCAAAAAATTAAAAATTTAATAACAAAAAAGCATGCCACATTTCAAGGATGGATAGATGAAAGGAAGGAAGGAAGAATGGGAAAAAATTTAAGAGCTTCCAAATGGCTTCAATATGCCTATGAAATAAGCAATGGCCTTCAGTTTAAAATTTTATGACTATATTGCTAAGATTAGACCATGCAGCCCAATTCTAAATGGTCAGACAGACGTCCTCAAACTATGGTCCGAGGGCCACATGCGGCCCGCCGAGGACATTTATCTGCCCGCCAGGTGTTTTTGCCCGTTTTTGTTTTTTTACTTCAAAATAAGATATGTGCAGTGTGCATTGGAATTTGTTCATAGTTTTTTTTTTTTTTTTTAACTATAGTCTGGCCCTCCAACGGTCTGAGGGACAGTGAACTCCTGTTTAAAAAGTTTGAGGACCCCTGGGTCAGAACCTAGTATGATGAAATTTAATATAGTATGAACAATTTGAGAAGCTGGAAAAACTTAAAAATAAGCCAGATAATATTCAATGATAGGACACCATTTGTTTTAACATTACTCCATTAAACATACATTCTGCTACTGTGGGTGTTATGTCCTTGCTCTCACACCATTCTGTGTTCCTTGGGATAACCAGAGGTATATTTTATTCTTGGTTGAATACTGCCTCTGCTAAGAACTTGTAGAACACACACCAAAATTATTTCAAGCATAAGAAATCAGTTTTTAAATAACTACGGTAACTCACCATAACAAGTTCTACTATTACAATTAATACATTTTGAGCATCCCCAATCCAAAAATCCAAAACCAAATCTTTTTGAGCACTGACATAATGCTGTAAGTAGAAAATTCTACACCTGACCTCATGTGATAGGTCACAGTCAAAACACAGCCAAAACTTTTGTTTCATGCACAAAATTATTAAAAATATTATATAAAATTACCTTGAAGCCATATATATATATAAAGGTGTATATGAAATTTAAATGAATTTTGTGCTTAGACTTGGGTCCTATCCCCAAGATATCTCATTATGCAAATATTCCAAAATTTGAAAAAATCCAAAATCTGAAACACTTCTGGTCCCAAGTGTTTCAGTTAAGGGATATTCAATTCTTATATTCTTGTATAAGAATTAAATCCATGTAAGAATCCAAACTTTCTTTGCCCTTCAAGTGATACCACAATCTTGCAAGTTCCATTTTAGACTTAGTTAATTCAGCCTCAGATCATGTAAAAGTCATATAATGACAAAGACACAGGGATCAGTTAAATATAATTCCAATTTGCATATGATCTTTTTTCAGTAGTTTTAAAAGGAAAAAAATCTAATGACTAAGAGTTTTTCAATGTAACCCTCTTATTGACAGTTTGAAAATCAGTTCTCCAGAGGCATAAATTCTCAAACAAAAGAGGATGAAAACTTCACACAGTGCTGTCTATGTGCCAATGTCATTCATTCTTCACATTTAATAAAACCACTTCAAAATCACAGGATAGTGAAAGATAAAAAAGGATAAAAAATGACAATGAACTTTTCTACTGTGAACAGAACAAATTAATTTATAGATGTTACACTTATGAAGTAGACAGTAAAAGGGAACAGATCCCTGGCTTCTCAATGTGCATCACACTTCTTGGTAGCTAGCTACCTGTTGGTAGGGTCACAACTCTTCAGTGGCTTTATCCTCAGTCTGACAAGTCATAACTTTTATCCTTTTAAGATAATCATGTTCTCAGAGATGTTAACAAAACACAACAAAGCAGTTTATGACTCAAAGAGAGGTGATTTACTAATTTAAGCTGAGAAATGTAATTGCCAGCAGAACAGAATGTTCACTGATGCAGCCAAGGCTGGCAGTACCCAGTCCACATCCCCTCATCACTCAACTTTCCTGAGCAGCTGGGTGGCACCTTACTCCAAAGTGCTCTGGAGCCTTTTCCCGCCACAGGTCAGGTCAGGGAGGAGACACCTGGCAGCTGATGCCGTGTCCTCCCAAAGTGTAACTCCACTAATAAGGAATGGAATCTTGTAGACAAATTGTCCCAGCTTCCTTGCCCCTTGGGTGGAACAACTCAGAGGCATGTTCTATAGTGTCCCCAAGAGGTCACCTCATGATTTAAGCCCAAATTCCCATAATAACAGTCTTTCTAGAACCCTGTATTGGCCTCCTTATCTTTTCCCTTTCTCTCATCCCCACTCTGCCATAGGAACTTTCTAGATTCATCTTTCAAATACAGTGGTTACAATCAAGGGTCCAATTCCATGGGAATCAAACCTGAGACAACTCTTCAGTCTGATTCTATTTTTAGTAGGAAAATTTTGTTGTTAAACCAAATTAATTTGTAGCTGTTGTGAGATGATTATAGAATCTAAACAAGAGGAAATAGAAGGGCTCAAGGGACTGACCATCAAGGATGATAGACTTTTCTTGAAAATAAGAATCTTTGGAAAAGTTCAAAGGAAAACACATACAAATACTTCTAAAATATATGAAAAGATGCAAATTAGAACTATACTGAGATATTATTTCTCACCTGTCAGATTAAGACAGATAGATAAATATGAATTCCTCACTACACTGTGAGTGGGAAAACAGACAACCTCACACATTGCTGGAAGGAATGTCAAATGGCAGAATGCCTTACAGAAGGGAATTTGGCAAACTGACTCAAAACTATAATCACATTTAAGGGTCTTACCTAAAACTCCCACTCTTGATACAGCTATGGTATCCATGCTAATGGAGTATAAGGCAGGTATAAAAAAAAATGTGGACTATCTCAATATGCTGCTATAAGATGATCTCCAGAATATTAAGTATATGCATGTATTTGCTTATAGTTTTAAATACAGCAAGATAAACCAAAAACAGTTTAAAAAAATTTTTTTAAATCTGGTTACCTAACAAGGGGAAGAATGTACCTCACTGTGAAGTGGCATAAATGTTTTCTATAATTATGAAACAAAAATAAATAAAAATTTTAACTCTTAAATACTAAAAATAAAATTAAAGATATACGCCCAATCATATATCAAGTTCGAGGGATTTACACATGGGGATTTACTTTAAAACAAAACCCCTGTAATTCCAGTACTTTGGAAGGCCAAGGTGGGGGGAATCACTTGAGCCCAGGAGTTTGAGACCAGCCTGGGCAACACAGGAAGATGTCATCATCTCTACAAAAAACTTTTTAAAACAGCCGGTATGGTGGCACACTCCTGTAGTCCTACCTACTCAGGAGGCCAAGGCAGGAGGATTACTTGTGCTCAAGAGTCTGAAGCCACAGTGAGTGAGCTATGAATGCAGCACTGTACTCCAGCCTGAGCAACAGAGCAAGACCCCATCTCTAATTTAAAAATTAAAAAAAATATATATATAAAATATAAAAAACAATACTTTAGCTGTGAATCCTAGTGGACATGGGCAAAAACAGAAAAATAAAAACAAAGCAAAATAGTTACCAGTAATCATATTGTTGGTACTGTTTTAACTATATTTATAAATATTAAAATATGTATGATTTTATATTATATTTTATATATTTACACATTTATTTTATATTTCAATGCTATTCTACATTTTTATATTTAAATAACACACTTAAATTATTAACTATTATGTTTATATAGTAAAGACTATATATAATATTATATATGACATAAATATACAAATGTTACTTTCACCCAAAAGAATCAGGACTTCTTAGAGACATAAATGATTTGGGGACCATGGAATTATATGCACGAGATAAGCTTAGGAACATCTTGTTATTTCAGAAAGCAAGGTAGCTATGAGAGAATACTGAAGTCATGTCAAAAAGACTCAGAGGTCAACTTGAAAAGGCTCTTTTAGCCAAGACAATTTGACATTGATAAGAATAAAAATTACAACGTAATAAAACATATCAAATACCTAAATTCATAAGGTCAAAACAACTCTTTAAAAAAAATACTCACTGGATACCCTTCCAGGATTCCATGAAGCAACTCAGTACTTTGAAAATTGAAAAATTAAAAACAATGAATCAAGCATTTAGCATGTCTTTCCTGTGCAAACTGTATTAAAGAGTAACCCAATATCCAATGAGGGAAGTTTCTCTTTATAGAAATATTACCGTATCTAAAAGCTTGATATAATTACGACATCAACATTTTTGTATACCCTAATGGAAATAACGGATCCAGCCAAGATAATCAACGGTCACCTACTATCACAAACAAACATTGTGTCTCTTCATGAAGTATCCCTTATTCAAAATGCTCAGATTTCAGATTTTTTTTGGATTTTGAAATATTTGCAATATACTGGTTCAGCATCCCCAATCTGAAAATCTGATATCCAAAATGCTACAATGAGCATTTTCTTTGAGTGTCATGTCAGTGCTCAAAAAGTTTCAGATTTTGCAGCATTTTGAATTTCGAGCATTTTGGGTTTCAGATTGGAGATACTCGACCTTTACTTAGCACCACCTATAAAATGAAATATTACACCACCCCAATCTCCCAAACTAATGGGGAAAAAACCTGAATTAGATTAAGTCTTTAGATCTAATTGCTGATTTTCAGAAAATACAAAGAAAATATAAACATTATACTACAGGAATGCAGTTAACAAAATACAAAATGTAGAAAACTTTCTAGGACAAATAAAAGAGAAAAATAAAATAAATAGGTAGAAGCATAATCTATACATAGCAACCAAACATAACACATGGATTCTGTTGTGATTCTGTAAAAAACATATTTATGAGCAGTTCAGAAAAACTTAAAACTAAATGGAGAACTAAATTAAGAAGTTATTATCAACACTACACACCCATTATGATGGCCACTATCACACAAACAGAATAAAAAAATATATTGTCCAGGATATGGAGAAATTGGAATACTGGTGCACTGCTGGTGAGAACGTAAAATGGTTCCGGTGCTATAAAAAATAGTATAAAAGTTCCTTTAAAAAATAAAACTAGAATTCCCATATAATCCAACAATCCCACCTCTGGGATTCCAAAGGAACTGCAATCAGGATCTTGAAGAGATATTTGCACATCTACACTCACAGTAGTACAATTAACAATAACCAAAAGGTGGAAGCAACCCAAATGTTTATCAATGGATGAATGAATAAAGAACACGTGGTATGTGCATACAATGAAATATCATTCAGTATCTTTTCTTTCCTTTTTTTTTTTTTTTTTGGAGACAGGATCTCGCTCTGTCGACGAGGCTAGAGTGCAATGGCATCATCATAACTCACTGCAACTTCAAACAATCCTCCTGCCTCAGCCTCCCAAGTAGCTGGAACTACAGGTGCATGCCACCACACCTGGCTAATTTCTCTCTCTTTTTGTAGAGACAGGGTCTCACTCTTGCTCAGGCTGGTCTCAAACTCCTGACCTCAAACAATCCTCCCACCTCAGCCTCCCAAAGTGCTAGGACTACAGGTGTGAGCAACCAACCGTACCTGGCCGTTATTCAGCCTTTAAAAAGAAGAAAATAATGTCAAAGGCTACAACATGGATGAACTTTCAGGACATTATGTTAAATGAAAGAAGCCAATCACAAAAAGACAAATACTACTTATTTGAGGTATCTAAAGTAGTCAAACTCACAGAAAGAGGAAGTAAAAGAGTTGTTGCCAGGGACTCAGAGAAATAGAAAACTGTTTCCTGAGTACAGAGTTTTGATTCTGAACAATAAAAAAAGAGAAGGGAGGAGAGGAGAGAGAGAGGGAAGGGGAGGAGGGAAGAGTGTTTGAGGTGATAGATATCCCAACTGCCCTGATATGATCATTACACACTATAGACAGGTATCAAAATATCACATGCACCTGTAAAATCTACATGACTATTATACATCAATTAAAAAATAAATTAAGTAAAAGAAAAAAAAGAACAATGTTGAGGGTGGGTATGGGGCTGGTAGAGGTAACTATACATTCCCACAAAGCCTTCCTTTAAGCCATTTTCAGGGAAAAAAATATGAGGTGCTACTACAAAGCACAGGTTTAACTCAGAATACTATGGCATTTCTGAGGTTCATGAGGAAACCATCATTTAGAACCAATACTTATAAATTTACTAGCACATTGTACAAATATGTATTCAGAAATGGCTTCAGTGCCCTCAGCTAGACTATAAGCAAGTTTGTTGTAATCTTTGCTGCCTTCACCTCTAACACTAACATATATGCATCCACACTCTTAAATTTCTGTGATCATGACATAAAAAGATTTCAGGGATTTTCAACAAAATTGGCAAAGTGTTTGGGATGATCTAATTTAGAGTGAGCTGTTACAAAACAAAACAACACAAAACAAAACATAGTGTATGTGAGTGGCACATTGAAAAATTCACTTGAGGACAGGTACTTAGAAAAGATAGGTAGTTGCATAGCATTTGCATCTTAGAAACTCAACGGGCCCATGCAGCTGATTATCAGTGGAGATGTGCCACAAATAATAAGACTCCAACTATCAAGAAAACTAACAGGTTTCAAATGTGAACTTTAAACAAAAAGCCAACAGCAGATACTCCAAATGCCAAAGTTGATTTACCATGGAGCTGCTTCCCACATGAGAAACTCTACAGTGCTAGTGCTCCCAGGTAAACAGTAGATTCAATGATGGTTAGTGAGTTGCCCAAGCAACCTAAAGAACCCAGCCAGGTGTTTCATAAATGAATGAAAAACCATGTCATCCTTTGTGCTAGGTAAGGCTGGGGGGGGGGGGGGGGGGGGAGATTCTTATTTTTATCATGTTCTATCAACTGCTGAGAGAGAAAGAGAGAGACAGAGAGAAAAGAGAGGAGGAGGAGGAAGAGAGAAAGGGGAAGAGGGTGAGGAGGAAGGGGAGGATGCAGAGAAAGAAGGGGAGGAGGGAAAGGAAGAGGTCAATTTTTTCCCCCAATAAAAATTCAGAAGATAGTTTAGACAAAAGATATCTTCCTCTTATCAACCTACTGACAAGTCCATCTTTAATATGAATCATTTCCTGGGAAATGTTTTGACAAATATCTTACCCACTTATTCTGGTTCCTATTAAATTTCAATAGTTTTTATTTCAGACTGATAACATCTATCATTTCTCACCAAATTCTATAAACCTTAATCAGTTTCTACAGCTCCCTGATTTAACATTTAAAACTAAAATTTGATTAAGTAAAAATAATTAAAAATGTTATTAATGTACTATGAAAATATTTTTCAATGGAACATATTATTAAGTAATTAATTCTAAAAATGTCAAAAATCATTCTGCTATTTATTGATCCCCAAAATACATAACAATAATATTTAGATAAAAAATTACTCCTTGTAAGAGAGAATCATTCTGAATTCTAGTTGACAGTGCTGAGATCACTTAGCCTATGGCTAGAATAAACCTTAGAAATTTAGTCCAATTCCATCACCAAATTTTTACAAGAGTAATTGCCAAAAGTCATTAAAGATTCCTAGAATATTTGGGAAATAAAGCAAATCCCAGCTCTTGGAGTCCAGTTGTCTTTCTGCTATATCACATGGTTGACATTTATATTACACAGTGAAAGGCTTCTTAAAAAAGTCTCTTTAAATATATAAAAATGGCTCTCCTTAAAATTATTCATTAACTAAAAACAGGTAGAACTTTAGCCATTTAACTACCTATTAACTAAAAATATTAGGATAAATGCAATACATGAAAATCATCTATTTTAGTAAAATAATGAACAAAAACAGAAGAGCTATTGCTGTCATTGTTGAGTTTTTTTAAAACAAGAAAATTCTATTCACAAAATATAGTTCATTTGACAAAACAGAAGATCACTCATCACTATGTAACAATACTTTTCCTCCAGATGACCAAAGCTAAGAGGTCTTAAAAACTACAGAAAATAAAAACCTTTAAAGTAGGTTTCTTACTAAATACTCAAAAATTATTTTAAGTACTTTAAATAATATATAGTTTTTAAAACATTTACTTTGGTTGGGAACACATATGTATTGTCAAATTGTGAGAAACTTTCAAAATTCTCAAAATACTCTAAAAAACAGGAGAATAATGAACAGCGATTAAAACATTCTGACACTGGGAGTTGGAGGGAGTCTTACCATTGGCAGTGCATTGACGTAGGGATGTGAAACTGAATATCCGGTACCACCAATCACAAGTTGCTGTTGCTGTTGCTGCTGCTGAGAAAAAGGAAAGTAAAGTATTCAATATGCCCTAAAACAAGTTCATTTTAAAAGATTTTCCATATTAAGTTTTACATGTTTGAAATATTCTTTAAAGTCTCCAGCAATGAATATCCCCCAAGCAATTGCTTCTCCCCCCAAGCAATTGCTATCATAAACAACAGCAGTAACTTCTGAGTGCTTAATATGTGTCAGGTCTTTAAAACATTCCAAGAAAGTTCTAACACAGTGAACATAATGAGATTCAAAGAGATGATTTGCACACAGGGTGCTCCAACACCATTCAACTCAACTCATGCAAATATTACTGCATAAGAGTCCAATACAGTATGTTCAAAATCCATGATCATGAGCCACAAAGAATGCTGTGAACTTGCATTCTATCTATTCTGTTTTATAATAAAGACAAACATATCATTGGTTTTGAAACAAATATAATCAAAACTTGTTAAACCTAAATCTCCTTAGGGTTTACATTTTATAGTGTTTACCCAATTTTCTCAATTGAGAAATCACAACACAATACATTTCATGAATCTTTTGTGTAAATATGACAACTGTGTTTCATACACCAAGTCCAGTAAGGGGAGATTCTTAGGTGGAACACTGACCAGTGTAGGTTCCAGGATGTGCTTGAGTGGAGTAAAACTTTCTATAAAAGTGGCAAGGAAAAATGAAGTTAATGCCACAGAAAGGAGTGTTTACTGCAACATATAGGAGGTTTAGCTCCCAAAGAGGTAAATTAAGTAAGTAAACACTAAAAAGATAACTAAGCAAATACACTGAATAATTGCAGCAATACTTCTTCAATCCCGTGGAGTTTGCTCCCCTCTTTGTTTTATCTTTAGTCCACTGGAATACTCATTTGCCCTGATTACTGACTCCATAGCCATAAATAACTTTAGTGCTACTATGTAACTTTCAAGTAAATGATAAAGAGATCTAGAAATTAAAATAACATTTATTAAGCAGAGCACACACTAATTGAAATTATATAGATGAGTACGCTAACTCATGATATCCCATCAACTTCTGGTGCTTCAAGACATGACATGGAAGTGAGCCCTAAGGTTTTTGCCATGAGACACCTGTGAGCTAGTCGGTAGGTCCTTCCTACCACCTACCAGTGAAATGTTCTTAGACATCATGACTCAGTCCAAACAAAAACTAGATACCTCTAGTTTCTATTTACCTCAGAGTCATTTGTTATGAACATCAATTATTTTAATGTAAAGTTTTCAGGAATTTTTCAGCTACAATCATACAGGGCTGCTTGTTATCCAAAAATCAACTGAGCACCTTTATCAGAGAAAAGTTTTGACATACAGGAATTCAATTTATTTATAAATAATTAACATATGCTACTAAATTATGTTTATTTTAAAACAAAGCACAAGAAAAAAAATAATTTATTTACAATGCTACAATATATTTTGTTTATAACATTCTAGATTCTTAATGTCTTCTTAATCGTGATGGTTTTACACCATCATTAACTAATATCTTAAAGCACAAATTACTCCTAGAGCAAAGCTCATCAGTACCAATAGTGAATGTGTGCCTGTATTTCAAACACCTTTCTTGATAATCTCTTAATTTTTTTCGGACATCTTCTAAATGATTAGATCATAGCAAATGAAGAGTTCGTTCTAGTTTTGTACGTTATCGGCTCTGCCATTTTCTTGTTTTTTATTCTTATTTCTATAAGCAGTTCCCATGCAAGAATCTTTAAGTCATTAGACAATTTTTGTGAGGTTTGGTTAAAACTAGATAATAAAATTCATAAATCTATATAAGCAAACACAAGTAAACAAGTGCTATGGTTTAAATTTGTCCCCAGATTTCATGTGCTAGAAACTTAATCACCAAATTCATATGTTGATGGTACTTGAAGGTGGAGCCTTTGGGAGATAATTAAAGTTAGATAAGGCCACCAGCTCCATGATGGGACTGGTGGCTTTGTAAGATGAGAAAAGACCTGCACTGGCTCATTCTTGCCCTCTCACCATGTGATGCCTCCTATCATGTTATGACACAGTAACATGGCTCTCACCAGATGCAGCCTCTTGACTGTGTACTCCCTAGCTTCCAGACCATAAGAAATAAATTTCTTTTCTTTATAAATTACCCAGTCTGTGGTATTCTATTACAGCAACAGAACATGGACTAAGACAAGTAAACTTAAGCTGAAATACATGGCAATTACAGGAAATGAGAAGAATGCATTAAGTGCCACTGGTATTTGTGGAATCCCCACTCTTTCCTCCAAATAGCATTACATACCATATGTTATACATGACTCTCTGACCATTATAACCAAATGAGGGTACAAATTTGAACCCATGTATTAAATATTAGAAAAATTTAATTTTTTAATCTAAAATGAACATAAAAATAGACTCATAGGGCACCAAACCCCACTAGATACTTGTTTTCACCCACATGTATACATACAACACACACAAACTCATACACATCTACCTTTGGAGAATACTAAATAGATCATTCTAGTTTTCCTCCTCTCCCTGGTTCTTTTTTTCTTACTTTTCTGTGATGAGTCTTCCTCTAATCACCCTCACAGATGTATCAAATCTCAGTTTTCACTAATTATCTTTTCTCTATCTTTTGTCTTCATTCATTCATTCATTCATTCATTTAGCTTTTCCTATTAGACTAGTTCCCTAAGAGGAAAGACCACAATAGTGATTTAATAAGTAACTAAATAGTTAACACATATGTGATTCTAGGATTTGAAGGATGAGTAAATACATGAAAAATGGTATGTCAACAGATATGGCCATTTGCACATACAATTCAATCTGTAAAACTGAGGAATTTCTAGACACACAGGGAGGGCCATATTTTGGTTTCTATATCTTGGACATTTTCCTAGTCGATTTTGTTTACCTATGTCCTAGTTATTGTACATTTATAAAGCATACCACATAATTAAAATGTATATATGAATCTTAAGAGATACCGTTACACACTTTACATAGAAGTTACAAAAATTTAAGGTGCATTTAAGATGATGTGACAACATACACTAAAACTATTTGTATTAAAATAATTCAAATTGTCCCCCCAAAAAAGATCATGTGTATCCTTATACATCAGGCTTTCTATTCTCACTTACTCAACATCCTCTGCTCTCACCACAGCAGATCACTGTGTCTCTTTGTTCTCCGTACTCATTGGCTGCCATGACATTGCTCATTCCTCAGAAATGTCCTTCTAACAATGGTTCTGCCCACAAATGTAGCCCACCCATGCCTTCAAAGTTCCGCCCAGATCAGCCTCTTCTCTTGATTATCCACCCCACTATCCAAAGACAGAAATATGACCCTCCCTTAACACATCTCCCATTCCACACCTGTGTAGCGCCTTATTCTTTTATCATCTCTCCCCTATCAGACTTCCAGAGACCGGGAACAAATGTGATCATCTTGCTGTCCCGCACTAAGAATAGTGCCTTGAACATATATAGTTCTTAAGATGTATTGGTGATAAAGTGTCATTATCTATATGCACAGGAATGGATATATACATATCTGAAAATAAAACACAGCAGAGACTGAATTACAGCATAAATAAATCCCACTGATAAGGAAAGAACTTAACAGTGAACTGTTACTTTGAAATGCTTATTAGGAGAGCCTGGTTATACCAAGAATTTTAGTACCACTTCTAGGAGGTGGCCAATAAAGAACGATAAATTGTTCTTCTGCAATTAGCCAAAAACAAGAGCACATATCAATCGCATATAAAACTGCATATGAACTACCAACTACGTTGTGTACTACATAAACTAAATCCATTTGCCCTACTTCTTGTAATAAAATAAATATTTGTTTATTGACTTTCTTTTTGTCTCTAAACACAAAGTGTTGCCTCTAAAATCTATATATGAGAAGATTTTATCTCATATAAATGAAGTATTAATTTTAGGATAGATTTACAGCATAGAAGACACTGTTGGCTCAGCAGATGTCTTCTAAGATCTGCTAACTACACATAATTAGGTTTTTTTTAAAAAAATGCAAAAATCCTATAAAATAGTAAAACAATATATTTTAACTGATCTTCAAAAATATTACCCTGGGCTAGGCACGGTGACTCATGCCTGTAATCCTAGCACTTTGGGAGGCTAAGGTGGGAGAATCACTTGAATTCAGGAGTTCAAAACCAGCCTGGGCAACACAGCAAGACCTCCTCTCTACAAAAAATAAGAAAAATTAGAAGGTGTGATGGCACACACCTGTAGTACTAGCTCCTTGAGAGGTTGAGGCAAGAAAATCACTTGAGCCCAGAAGTTTGAGGCTACAGTGTGCTATGATGATGCCATTGCACTCTAGCCCAGGCAACAAAGCAAGACTGTCTCAAAACAAACAAACAAAAAACTACCCAGAAATAAATTTATTTATTTAAATATATAAACTGCTTTGAAAAGCTAAAAGACAATATAGGCCCTTTTCCCTAGGAAAAAGTATAAACACAATAAAAATTTACTTATTACTTAAGGTAGCAACATAATCTAATCTAGAACCTAGTGGTCAGTAACAAGTTCAAGAAAGTATATTTGGTATCCTTAAGAAACATAAGTTAAAAATTAATTTTTTTTAATGTGAAGCATTTGGGAAAATCCTCCCACAACTTAAGAGAAAACTGTAAGAATTCTACCAGAATTGATGCTATTCAGAAAGATTTTAATTAAATGAACTTCTGGGGAAAGTCACACATAAAGTTCAAATTAAACTGCTTAGCACATGAATGATTAAAAACAAAATAAATAGTACTACCTGCAAACAGAACAATTAGAAATACATATAATTTGTAAGTCAAAGAGTTTCAACTGAATCTTCTCAATCCATTTTACAAAAAAGAACTTATGAGTTGGTTTCTTCAACCTGACAATCCCCATTGTGTGTGTATGGTGTGTATGTGTATATCACCTCTCTCCCCTCTCCCCTCTCCCCTCTCCCCTCTCCCCTCTCCCCCCCTCTCTCTCTCCACTATGGTCCCCAACCCCTGGGCCTCACATCATCACATAAGTTCCGTCTCTTGTTACATCAGCATTAGATTTCTCACAGGAGCACGAACCCTACCATAAACTGTGCAAGCAGGGGATCTAGGTTGCTCACTCCTTATAAGAATCTAATGATCTGAGCTAGGGCAGTGATACTAGCACTACGGAACAGCTGCAAATACAAATTATCATTAGCAGAGTGGTTTGATTGCACAATAAATGTAATGTGCTTGAATCATCTCGAAACCATCCCCTCCCATCCCCCCTACCCCAGTCCGTGGAAAAACTGTCTTCCATGAAATCAGTCCCCGGTCCTAAAAAGGTTGGGGACCGTTGCTCTAACACGTTACATCCCCCATTTCCCTCACCCCATCTTCATTTTCCACAGAATTACACACACACAGATAATATTCTAGACAGCCAGAAGGTGAGGCAAGTAGAAAGAGGAAGGGAGCTCTAACACCAGAGATATCTTAAGAAAAGTGATCCTGAGATCAGACTCACAGTCGGACCAAAAACAGCTTTGCCATCACTGTATTTTCACTTCCCATTGTTATTAAGAGTTGTATATTACAATTTGACTAGCTTAAAAAAAATAAAAAGTTGTATGTTATGACCTAAATTTTCTAAAAATAACATAGTCTCAAGACCACATACCCACATAAAGAACAATTTAAACATGCATTGGTGTCTAATCATCCAATTACTACTTCAGTTGATTTAGTTTCATCGGTTGCATGTGGCTGAATTTTATATTAAATTTATATAAAAATGAACTATTTTATAAGAATAAAACAAAAAACTGTCAAGTATTTCAAAAGTTGTCAGTTACAGAGCAAGTAATGCAATTACAGACAGTAACACAACCTCTTTTACACTAGGCCAGAGTTTTAAAATTAAAAGTTTGAACAGTTTCAAGTGCTATTATAAATCAAATTTGTTATTTAGACACTAACATCTACCCACGATAAGCTTCCAGTTCACTAATTTTCAATGACAGAGAATGTGAACATTGGAAAAAGCTTAAACTCAAACTTTAGTTGATACTAAAAAACACTGACACAAAAATATGGACAAATATATATGATTGTCAGTTATTCTTTTTAAAAAAATGTGAGAACACCATTGGCATGTAAATATAACTAATTTATTTTTTCATACACAAAAAAAAGCTACTGAATTAATGGTGTGACTTGGACAGAGCTGACATTGTTTTCTTGTTAACACAAAGTTGATAGCTGCTAAACAACCCTGGCCTTATTTTTGTTAAAGTAGCATGGGTGAAAGACACAAGCAGAAGAAGGGTGGCAGAGAGCAGGAGGGACAGCACAAGGATCCACAAAATAATGGGATAGAACCAAACAAACTTCCTTGCCTAAGACCTCACAGGCACTTAAGTTAGGAGAGAAAACTGACATAATTCCTAGATCTTACTGGATTTCTCTTCCTACCAGTTGAATATTTGATTCAAGATACTAAGAATGAATAGCTAATTGGCTACAATACAAAAATCACTCAGCTGAATAGCATGTTTCCAGTAGAAATGAGAACAGGTTTTTGATTAACTCTGTCCTGCAGAAGTAGGGGTCCCTTACTTAGATTTAATTGATCAAGGGTAAGACCTACACATCACCTGAATTTAAATGCTCTCCCAGGTGATTTCAATGAGAGTTGAAAACCACTAACCTATGTGAAAGAAAGGGCAAGATGGGAAATTTTGTCAGATTCTAATTATTAATCTTTTGGGGGAAGGTGAGGAGCACTTCTTTCAAATATCAGATTGTAAAAGTAAGGGGTGCTCAGAACTAGAGGGGGAAGTATATAGTACCAAGAATTAAATGTTTTTGAGGTTAATGATGAGAAACAAAAGATAAACTCAATCCATTTCCCCAAATGTGAATTAGAAAAGGACAGTAATAATAAAGACACCATAAACAGAAAGAGAACAAGAAAGACTACAAAACAGAGGAGTTACCCCAAAAAAGTGCATAAAAGGACACAGAGGATGAGCAATGCTGATATTTACATTTACATAAAGAGACACATAAGCACCTAATGAGCCTCAGTTATGTGTGATAAAATTTTAAGAAGTAGGTAGAAGTTACAGAAAGGTATTTTTTTCCTACTCAATATAATAGAAAACCACCACACAAATCAATGGCAATGTTCAAACAAAAGCTGGATATATGGATATATGACTCTCCAAGGAAGTGGAGGGTGGGCACCTAGGCACATAATATGAGGTTGGTTGTATGTGTGTCCTGTCACCTTTCAATTCAACATTCAAGCATGCTACCAGGACCAGCACTAGCCTCTGTGATACCCCTGTTCAAATTAGACTCTAGCAGGACAAATTAGAAAAGGGAAGCCACACAGTATAGAGGAGTAAGAGCCTTAAACTGTGCAGCCACACATCTTTGGTTTGACCACCTGGCTCCGATGTTCAGTAGCTAGAGGATCTAACACAAGTTACTCAACCACTCAGTGCCTTAATTTTTTTCAACTGTAAATTAAGTTAGGAGAGTTAAATGACTTAACATTTATAAAGCGTTAAACCATGCCTGGCATAGGATTCAGATGTAATTATTTGCTAAATAATATAAATTTTTAAAAGCTCCTTCCTCTGAAGAAGTCACAGTCCCATACCAGGGAAACAACTCGGCCAACAGAGCATGGCCTGGCTTTCCAGTGCCCACTTCTCCCCTTACTTGTGTACTTCTGTGTAAGACACAAACTGCCCATTCGTATTCTGCTGTCCTGGGTGCTACTAAGACTACAGAGTCCAGCTTTATTATATCTTCTGTAAGTTGATAAAAATCAAAAAATTTCATTGTTGATAAACCTTTTAAATTACAACAGATTTGGAGTGTGCCCAAAACACAGTAGTCATCCTGACTAATGTAACCTCATACTGAAGCATAGTCCCTCAAACACATGTCAAAACTGAATTTTTAAATTTTTTTAATTTCAGCATATTATGGGGGTACAAATTTTAAGGTTGCGTATAATGTCCTTGCCCCTCCCTTCCCCCAAAAGTCTGAGCTTCAAGTGTGATCATCCCCTAGATGAAGCACATCTCACTCATTAAGTATGTTTATACCCATCCCCTCCTCGTCCCTCCCACCTGCCCAATACCCAATAAATGTAATTCCTATGTGTCCACTTAGGTGTTGATCAGTTAATACCAATTTGCTGGTGAGTATATGTGGTGCTTGTTTTTCCATTCTTGGGATACTTCACTTAGTAGTATGGGTTCCAGCTCTATACAGGAAAATACAAGAGGTGCTATGTCATCATTGATTCTTAGAGCTGAATAGTACTCCATGGTATACATATACCACATTTTATTAATCCACTCATGTATTGATGGGCACTTGGGTTGTTTCCACAGCTTTGCAATTGTGAATTGTGCTGCTATAAACATTCGAGTCCGGGTGTCTTTTTTGTAGATTGTCCTTTGTTCTTTTGGGTAGATGCCCAGTAGTGGGATTGCTGGATCAAATGGTAGATCTACTTGTATCGCTTTAAGGTATCTCCATATTGCTTTCCACAGAAGTTGAACTAGTTTGCAGTCCCACCAGCAGTGTAGGAGTGTTCCTATCTCTCCGCATCCACGCCAACATTTATTGTTTTGGGACTTTTTGATAAAGGCTATTCTTACTGGAGATAAGTGATATCTCATTGCGGTTTTGATTTGCATTTCCCTGATGATTAAAGATGTTGAGCATTTTTTCATATGTTTGTTAGCCATTATTCTGTTGAAGTCTTTAATTTTTACTTTGTAATAGAATGGAACAGGCCTCTTAACTTTAAAAAAAAAAGAATGTCAGCAAATAATTACTAAAATGAAAATTATTCTGAAGTGCTTTGGACACGCAGGAAAAAAAAAATACTTAAATTAGGTGTTAGGTCCAGAATTTTGAAATGCTGCATTTCTATTTATCTACTACTTAAGAATTCAAAGTATCACTCTTTTGTCTTTCCTAAAACTATTTCCTTACAAATTTTCACATGGAAAAAAGCGTAAAAATGGGTTGCTTTGACTTTATATCTTAAAAGTTGATATAATTTAGACAGTATCAGCAAATGTTTTGCCTTCATTAAACTAAAACAAATGAAATGAAATTGTTCATTTAACTGCCATGTTCCAATCAAACTAGTTGTCAGAAATACTCTTTTAAAAAATCAGGTTTAGGGGACAAGCCTGGTGGCACAGATCTGTAATCCTAACATTCTAGGAAGCCGAGGTGGGAGGCTCACTTGATGTCAGGAGTTCGAGACCAGCCTGAGCAAGAACAAGACCCCATCTCTACTAAAAATAGAAAAAATTAGCCAGGCATAGTGGTGCACGCCTGTAGTTCTAGCTACTCGGGAGGCTGAGGTAGGGGGACCACTCAAATCCGGGAGTTTGAGGTTGCTGTGATCTATAATGACACCATTGCACCACTGCCGGGGTGACAAAGCGAGACTCTGTCTCAATTATAAAAAAAAAAAAAAGAAGGAAAAAATAAGGTTTATATACGATTTTTTTTTAAATGACATATTCTTAATTCTAGGGAATGCCAAACTCTCATCTGATATTGGTTTGCCAAATTGCTTTCAGTTCACTTTTTCGTCAAATTTAGAATGACACAACTAAACCATCAAACACAAGCTGTGTTTATCTGCCTGATCCATTCAGGATACAATCAGGGTCACACACACACAAAGATGTCCAAGGGTCATGAAAGAAAGGAGACTATCTTTTTTTAAGTTCCTCTATCTATTAATATCTGTCTACTTGAATAGAAAAGACTACTCCTCTCCCTGCCCACCACTCAAATTATGATAATAAAGCACTGACTGCGACTACATGAACACTACAACTACTCCATCTTACTTTCGACCATTGACATGCAGTGGTCTAGGGGATTGGCAAACTATACCCAGAAATTAAGTATTTTGGTTTTGCAGGCCATTAGTTTCTGTCACAATTACTCAACTCTGCTATTATAGAGCAAAGCAGCCGCAGACAAAACATAAATGAATGGACATTACTGTTTCAAATAAAACTTTATTCAAACAGAAAAACAAAACAAAAAAGGGAACAGAGCAGATATGGCCCATAGATCATATGGTTTGTTGACCCTGAAGCAATTCCCAGAATCACCCAAAATTCTACAGATCCAGGATGGACCATAAAGCTTGTAGGTTAAATGAGGCCGAAAAAAATTTTTTTAATCGAATAAATGAACAAATCAAGCAAAAAATTATTATTCAAACATTGCACACTAAAAATATACAACCATCCTATGAAGACGTAATTTTCTAAGGCATTCCAACATACCATCTTATGTGGCACTATATATAACAAAGCTAAGAGTATTAAAATGTCAGTATTCCTCTGCCATCCTCAGAAACCTAAAAGACCATGGGAGTAGAATGGAAAGAATGGGGCTTTCTGTTCTTCCTGTTCAAAAACTCAGCTCTTTCACGTCATACCCATATAATCATAAGCAAGTCCTCAATGTCCTCATCTGTAAAATGAGGCTATTATATAATATAATAGTCCTTTACATTACATTTGCATTAAGTCACTACTAATTTACCAACACTGGAACAAAACTTGCTAATATACATCAGTAAATAAAACAAAGATCTCTGCCCTCACAGAATTTAAATTCTAGCAGAATTTGGAATTAAGAGTATTGTTAGAAGGTAATTAATGCTATGAAAAAAGAAGAAGTCCATGGAGGGCAAAAGGATTCAGAAGCTGAGAAGGGAAAGGCATGCAATATTAAGTAGGATGGCCAGAGCCAGAGCCAGTTTGTATTTCAATTATGAGATGGCAAAATTTTCAGGAAGCTGTTGTATGTTCTTTCTGCACACAGGCAATCAATCACATATGAAGATGTGCCTTACCTTGATGTTGTCAGTTTGTCAGAAGCCATATCCAGAACACCCATATTCAAGAAATAGATCACTTATGGTTCAATTACTCTGATTTTTTCTGCAATTTTTTCTGATTTTTTTCTCTGCAATATCTATTCTTGCCTTATATCTCCCATATATTTTAAAGCTACAATTTCTAGGAGAGATAGTAGGCATTATAAGTTAACTAGTTTATTTAAATATTTAGCATTATAATATTATGAAGGCCATCATAAAGTTACCAAATGCTAAGGAGAAGACATGCTAAATCAGAAAAACTCATAATTGTTGCCCAGAGTCTGTTCAAATTATTTTTCATATAGGCATTCTTAACAAAGTTAAGAATGAGCTTCAACCTTTTTCCAAGACCCATGTACTGAAAACAGAAAAATGTCACTGAAAGAGAATATCTAATCACCTCAGCCCTACTACAGTTTAGCCAGCAGACTAAATTTTTAAATATTCAGCAAATCTTTATAGTGTGCCTGGTACTACATACCTACCATCACTACTTTGAAATACCTTACTAGGTAAAAATAACAAAACACAAATGTGGACACAGCCAAAACTTCTTAAAATGCTTAAGAAACTCTGGTCTTGGTTTTGTTTTTGTGGGATTTTTTTTCCCATTGTGTTTAATATTCTTTAGTAGAAGAAAAATAAAGAGGCAGCAATGGAGACTAGTTTATGAAAATGTACATTAGAACTATAAATAGACTGGCTGAATTTTTTCAATACCTTCAATTATAAATTCCCAGTAATAAATGAGAGCATCTCTATAACTCATGCCTACTATCATACCTAAAACATAATTCTAGATTCCAATAGGTATTAAATGAGATGGGAAGAAGAAGTGGTCAGAGCTTAATGGGGAAAGGGAAGGATATTCTGGGAGAGGGAAAAGTGTGACAACAAAATTTTACCTCTTCCACCTACACAAGGAAATAGCCAGAATACTTCTTCCAGATGAGATCCAGAAGAGGAACATATCTTTCCCACCAAGAGGATAAAAATCTGTTGTATATGATTTTTCACTGACCCCTTAATCTCATGTCAAAGCTAATCAATCGGTTGAAAAGAACTACTCTCACAACTCAGATTCAGCTAGAAGAATTCACAAAACCTAAGTAGGCCACACCTGGTATCTGTTTGCTGAGTATAGCACAGGAAAGGATACCGCAGGGTGGTATCAGACCAGACACAGCAGCAAGACACGCAATCCAGGAGCTACTGTCTTCACACCTCCCCCCCTACTACCATCACCATCACCATGTCACTGTTTGGTAGGCAAGGGGGCAAGAACACACAGATGGTGCAGAGCTACCCTGGCTTAGAAACCTCAAGCTCCACTGAGGAACCAGTATCATCTTATAAGTGTCTCAGGGACATAGCTTCCAGGGAACCCAACCCATCAAAAGAAATGCTCAGTTCTAAGTGTTAGAGTAGGAGACTAAGAGACAGAGCTGAGACCAGTTGCAAGGGATTGAAGAGTGAGTGCAGGTACCAAAGTAAACAACCCTCAGGCAGAAGCTAGCTACAGGGGCTGATATTCATAGGCAAGAACCAGCATCAACTGGCTTGTCAACTATCTCTGTCACCTTACATGAACTTTGTCTAATTATAATATCATTTACGTTGTGGTTTTAAAATTTCTTGGCCCTTGAAATCACCATGACAGTTCCGAAAAAAAACCATTTAAAGTATGAAAATGCAAGGGAACCCAATTCTAAGAATTACTACCCAAATTCTTAGTAAAGGCCAATCCCTTAACCATGAATAGTCCTCCCCTCAAATTAGTAACACTTCAAAAGACCAAAAATCACTTTCTCCCAATGCAGCTGCTCTCTTTCAAGCCTGCCTGCTCTCTCTCTCCTGAGAGTGTACTTTTGCTTTTAATAAAAGCTGTTGCTTGCTTGGCTTGTGTGGTGCATCCTGAAATTCTTTTCTCCCGATGATCACCAAAAACCTGGGAAAACCTCCATTCTGAGGCTGGTAAGATAAGAATGCACCACAACTTCCCACCATGTATTCACTCCCACTCCAGATGCAGTTCATATGTCAGGGATCACTATGACATGCCCTATGTAGACTGGCAATATCACTGATATTCCACCTTTAGGTTTCAAACGAATCAGAGTTAAACATTAAACGAAGTTCATTTGTCCATAGAATGAGAAAGGGTTTAGTGAACCCTTTACTCACAAGGCACCTAGGTCCTCATCCCAAGTCTGCTTTTAGGGTGCCAGTGCTCTCAGGGACTGATTCACTTTCTATAAGCAATGATGGGGTTTTACTGGGTTGACCTCTGAGTACTTTGAAACTTTTTAAAAAATGAGAACCAAGCTCAAAGAAAACCAGGCCCTCGGAAGAAAGAGGAAATTATCTCCTGCCTTTTGAGAAATAAGGCAACACAAATATAAAACCAAACAAACTAAAAATATCTTATAAATAGCATAGAAAACCTGTTTTGATAAGAAGTTAAAAAAAAAGTTAAAGAGAAGCCATCTAGTTCAATCCCCTTTGTTTTAGGCATAAAGAGATTGAGGCCCAAAGAGGTTATATCTTCTTACAAGTGGTGACAAAATGAATACTAAACTTGGCATTGTTTGTGCACCCAGTATCATTTATATCTCAGACAATTTTGCACAGTAGTTATTATTGTCCCTGTTTCAAAAACAAGTTAACTGAGGCTGAAAGAGGTTCCCAGACCAAGATCACAGAGATGAAAAGGAGGCAGAGTAAGTGGTCATCAGATACGAGACCTTGAATTCTTAACCATTCTCCTCTAGGTTTCCCGAGTCTCTTTTCAAAGGCTTTGTTACCCAAAAAACATTTATTTATTCCAACATGACAGCTAAAAAAATTTTAATGATCCTATCAAAATACCAAGGACATTCTTCACAGAAATAGAAAAATTAACCCTAAAATTCATATGGAACCCCAAAAGATCATAAATAGTCAAAGCCATCCTGAGCAAAACGCACAAAGATGGAAGTATCACACTACCTGACCTCAAAGTATACTACCAAAGTTATAATAATGAAAACAATGTGATACGGGCATAAAGACAAATCGACCATATGAACAGAACAGAGAGCCCAAAAATAAATCCACACATTTATAGCCAACTAATTTTTCCTGAGGTTTCTGTCATCAACTGTGTTGTATGGTCCTCTTACATTGGAAACAGTAAGCCCTCATGGTAGGTAGGTTAATCCTACCCCTGCTGGTCTGAGGCAGCCCCCCAACTCACCCAGGCCTTGACAAACCCAAACAAGAACCATAAGGACAACAGATTTCACCTGGCCACACAGCCCAAACGGAAACACATAGGGGCTGAGCAGAGGGAAAGCTGACTAGAAAGAAGCCCAGCTCTGGCACACAACACAAGACACATTCCGGGCCGGGCGCGGTGGCTCACGCCTGTAATCCTAGCTCTCTGGGAGGCC
>VBSM01000272.1:32004905-32028666 GCA_008086735.1 Cheirogaleus medius
AAAAAAAAAAAAAAAAAAGACACATTCCTTCCACCAGACACGATGCACATACAACACACATACACAACACTTGCATAGAATCACTCACACATAGGCGGGCACACACATGCACACAAGCAGCCCCGAGGCTGCCAGGTTGTGCCCCCTGCGAGGAAGCCTCTCCAGGAACAGAGCACCTATGGACACACAAGCAGTCCAGCCCTCCAAGTCACAGGGCCCACAAGTTCCAGGAAGACTTGCATATACAACCCCAAGACAGGCGTGAGGCAGCAAACCACCCCATGGTGTGTCCAGGTGGCTCCCAACAAGGTGTCTTCATCATGGTCAGCCTTTCTCCACTCCAAGGATGCCAGGAACATTCCCTCAAACCGCTCGCAAGGATAGACCAGCACCCAACACCAATGCATGGCCATAGTGGGCTCTCTCACTCCCCAGTGCCTCAGGGAAATGGTCCCTAGGGAACCTCAGTTGGTCACTGTGACAGCAAGCACCAGACCCCAGCCAACTAATTTTTGACACAGATGCCAAGAACACACAATAGAGAAAAGATAGTCTCTTCAATAAATGGTGTTGGGAAAACTGGATATTCATATGCAGAAGAATGAAATGAGACCCTTATCTCTCACCATATACAAAAATTAACTCAAAAACGGATTAGAGACTGAAACGTAAAAACCAAGACTATTAAACTTCTAGCAGAAAACACAGGGGAAACACTTTATGACGTTGGTCTGGGCAAGGATTTGTTAGATAAGACTTCAAAAGCACAAGAAACAAAAACAAAAACAGTCAAATTGGGATTAAATCAAACTAAAAATCTTGTGCACAGCAAAGGACACAGCAGACTGAAAAAACCTACAGAACAGGAGAAAATATTTCCCAATTATACATCTAACCAGGGGTTAATATCCAAAATGTATAAGGAACACAAACTTAGCTAGCAAAAAAAAGGAAAAAATGCAATTCAAAAATAGACAAAAATCCTCAAAAGAATCCAGATGGCCAGCAAGTATGTAAAAGAATGCTCAACATCATTAATTAGCAGGGAAATGCAAGTCGAAACCACAGTGAGATATCGTCTCACTCTAGTTAAAATGGACATTATCAAAAAGACAAAACACAACAAGCACTGACAAGGATGCAGAGAAAAAGGAAGGAATGCTTATGCACTATTGGTGGGAATGTAAATTAATCTGGGCATTATGAAAATAGTGTGAGCTTTCCTTGAATAATTAAAAAGAGAACTACCATTAACTCAGCAATCCCGCTACTGGGTATATGTCCAAAGACAGTGAAATCAGTATGTCAAAGAGATGTCTGCACTTCCACATTTACTGCAGCATTATTTACAATAACCAAGGTATCAACCTACATGTCCACCAGCGGATGAACATATAAAGAATATGCAGTATTATACATTGCAAAATACCATTCAGCCATAAAAAGAAGAAAATCCTTCCATTTTTGACAACATGGAAGAGCCTGGAGGACATTATGTTAAGTGAAATAAGCCAGGCACAGAAAAAAAAATACCACATGATCACACTCACGTGGAATCTTAAAAAGCTGATCATATAGAAGTTGAGATAGAATGGTGGTTATCAGAGGCTGTGACAGTAACGGGGTAGGAATGTTGGTCAAAACATACCTAATCACGACACAATAGGAAAAATAAATTTCAAGAGATCTACTGCACAGCAAGGTGACTAGAGTTAATAATGATACCTCATGTTCTTGAAAGATGTAAAGAGAGTGAATATTACCTGTTCTTTCCCCAAAAACGATACCTATGTGAGGTAATGGATTTGATAATTAGCTAGATTTAACCATTCTACAAAGTATATGTACTTTAGAATGTCATCACTACATATGATAAAAACATAGTATATATCTGTCAATTTTAAAAAATTAAAAAGTTCTGTTTATTTTTTGAGACAGGGTCTCGTTCTGTTGCCCTGGCTGGAGTAAAGTGGCATCATCAAAGTTCACTGCAACCTCAAACTCCTGGGCTCAAGCAATCCTCCCACTTCAGCCTCTGAAATAGGTGGGACTACAGGCACATGCCACCACACTGGGCTAATTTTTCTATTTTTTGTAGAAAGGAGGTCTCACTATGTTGCCCAGGCTGGTCTAGAGCTCTTGGCCTCAAGCGATCCTCCTGCCTCTCAAATTGCTAGGATTATAGATGTAAGCCACCACACCCACCTTAAAAAGTTTTTTTAAATTTTTATTTTTTATGGGGGTACAAGTATTGTTGGGGATACATATATTGCCCCTGCCACCCCTCCCCCACCCCGCCGTGCCAGAGCTTCAAGCGTGTCCAACCCTCAGGTGGTGCGCCCCTCACCCATTATGTCCATATACACCTTTCCCCTCCTCCCCCCTCTCAAAAAGTTTTTTAAAATTTTTAAATCATAGTTATCACTTTACTGAAGGAAAGGAAATCTGTATCTAAATTTTCTTATTACCCCAGTAGCATGGAGTCAATACAGTAAGACTCTTGGGCACCCAGAGGACAGTGTAAGTCCATTGACCAATAAATAGTACTTTTTTTTTCTTACCATCCACCCCAAACCAGTTTCCAAATACTTTTGACCTAGAGTGTTACATAAACTAGTAAGTTCTTGAACTGCTATGGAGATTTAACTGTTAAAAAAGTGATGATACATATAGAAATCAGGGACTTCATCTGATTAGAGTTAGGTCAAATTTACTTAATTTACATAATCAGTATTCATAAGAGAGACCGGGATTTTAAAATGCATAATCCTCCTCCTTTTGGAAGTTTGCCAAAAAGTCTTGGAAGATGCAAAAACACCAGTCATTTCTGCAGCAAATACTGTGCTGCTTACTACATAATATTCATTACCCAGCCCAAAAGCCTGAAAGTCACTCCTGATTCTTTTCTGTCTCCTTTGTCTCCTACATCAGTCATTAAATTTTGTCAAAATTTTTTTTTTAATTTTGTCAACTCGTATTCCTAAATATCTCTGTTGCTGACATAACCCTCTCCTTCCATCATACTGTCCACACTCCTCACTGTGCTTTCCATGCAACCTTTATGGAGTCTAAAACCCGAATTATTTTTAATGCATCCCCAAATTTATAACTAAACATCACCTGATATCTAAAAATTCCAATTTTAATTTTTTTAGTTTTGAATCAAAAGAGCATCAGTGGATTTTCTTTGTTGAGGCATTGCTTAATTAGCTATTCAACTTAAATAACTGCTTAAATGACTTCGGCCTCCTTGCTAACATAATTCCAATTTTATTCAAAGTAGCAACATGACCAGATAAATTCTTGCTTTCCTAACCATTCTTGTAGTTAACAGTTCTGGCGTAGAACCTAAGTAGGAAGGAAGGAGGGGGAGAGAGAGATTTTGCTTTCCTGAAAAGAGAACAGATGCAGCATTTCTTCCTGCTTAAATATTATGCCTCCTGCAGCAGTAGCCACTTTTCCACCAAGGCAATAAACCTGATGAAATGTATCACACCAAGGACAATGGAATTAAAAAAAAAAAAACAAAAACAAGCACCTTCCTGCCTAATGATTTGTTTAAAGTAGTGTTTTTAGTTACTTAAAGCCAATTGGACATCATTCTCCCTTCTCTGGAAGTCTCCAAAAGCATTTCAAACTTACTACATATGAATTTAATTCATCTACCACTCCAAACTTATTCCTCCTCTCATACCTCTGTGTATGGCTCCATTCTCCCATTAAGCCAAACTAGAAATATGGCTTTTTTCCTCCCTCATTTGCTATAGCTAATCAATGTCACCAAGGATTTTACATTCCAATAGAGAGAACAGTCTAGTTATAACCACACTATACATGTAAAAATATATTTCTAGAATTACTTCAATCTCCAAGTCTCTAAGGAATTCTCTGAATGGAGAATAACCTAACAGAGTCTAATCCTACTCAGATCTATATTCCTAGACTGAGGGGGAAGTCCACTCAAGGAGGTCACAGAGAAATATCAGATTTTTGTTCAAAGTATAATATATAGGATGATCCTACTGCTGATTATTCATTTACCCAATCAACAAACTCTTACTGCATTCTCATGTTTTCTTTATGTCAATCTACATAACAATTTTCTATCCTCAGGCATTATTCAAAAAACAAGTATTTCACTAAGATATTATCAAGAATATTCATTTAAAAGTTAAAGGGAGATAATAAATAATGTCTAAAGCTAATACACATCAAGAAAAACATAAACAAACATATAGTGGTAACCACCAAAAGAACTAAAACACAAGTTCTTAACACTGGCTGTTTCCTGACAACCAGGTAGGGCTAGAAGCCTTTTTTTTTTTTCTTTTTTTCATTTTAGTACATGCATTCATTATTTCCATGGTATTAAGGGGGGAGAAAGGTACTAAAATTTCTGGTTTTCCAGATCACTCAGGGCCAAGAAATAAACTTCTTTTACACAAACAATAAACATTAACTATAAAACATTAACTATATGTCTTTACATGCCCCCATCACTTGGTATCTTTAACATTGATTCTAATGACTCAAAAGGACCTAATGAGATCCCTTCTCATTAATACTAAAAATCTGATCATGGTATTTTTATCCAATGGCATGACTAGAATCTTAGAGAAAATTAAAATGTAGCTTGTCATACTTACATTTTCAGTGATCAAAAAAAGCCCATAAAAGAAGGGAATAAGAAGAAAGACTTTAGGAAGACTTTACAGAGAATCCATTTGTAAATACTGTTATTTATTAGGCTTAATTGCTGTAAAATACCATAGTTTTTCACTCATTTAATAACTATTATATTTATTGAGTACCCACTATTTGCCAGGCATCATTTGAGATGCGAAGGACAGAAGTTTAAAAAAAAAAAAACAAAACGTTAAGTTTATATTCTAGTGGAGCAGGACAAACAAAATGAGTACAATATATGGAAAGTATCTTATTTTCTCAGTTTCTCAAACTGAACCTTTATTAAAATAAAAAACATCAAGAGATACTTATGTTTTAGAACTGTAACCATTCAGGTATATTGACTGCAAATACCAGACAGTAATTCCAGATAACTTAAGAAAAATGGGATTTATTAAAAGTATTCATTCATTTTTAAAAAAAAAAAACCTGCATAAACTGGTTTTAATAGAAAAGAAAACGCAGTAGTACCATGGGTCAAGAATTATTTATACTCTACCCAATTAAGTTTGTTCCTGGAATCTGTTTCAACAACTGCCCCATGACAGGATTGTTGAAATTGCCAAAGAGACAATAGCCATTCCCTACATCGTGATACACTGCTGATCCAGATCCTGGTCTAAGCAACACTACTGGTTACTAATTTTGCAGATCATTTTAGTTCATACTTCTGTGATCATTTATTGTTCTTCCAAGATCAACTGCCATACTTGGATGGCTGGTTCTCCAGAAGCTCTAGAATCAACACTTGACATACAGAAACATTCCAAAGAATCCTTACGCCTGTATTTCGATGTATTTCAACCATACTCATTTTCTACAAGGTCATTTTGTTACAGTGCTTTCACTGTCCTTTCCTTCCACTAAAGCCACGGTATTCGCTACATCAAATTTCAGGGAGAAGAGAGTTGGGATATCCTCCTCTCTAACAGAAAGCTCTTGAGCTCCCAAAGCAAACTGTCTAAAAGCCATGCATCCCAAAATGCTACATAAAGTAAATTTAGTTATACTCCAACAGGTTATCTCACCAACCTTTATTTAAGTAACTTAGAGGGCCACATTCCTAGTACACCAACTCTAAATGTCATACATAACTATAAAGATCCTGCTTATAGAACACAGAATCGATAGTCTTAATTCTCTGTTACTTTCCAACATGCATCCCTCCCTAACCTGTGATATAGTAGGTTTATTTCCAATTGTGCCTTTTTAATTCAGTATTCTTCTTCTAACAGCTTTGCCTTTTCCTCTTCTCCTATCTTGAGCTTGCCCATTTTTTCAAAATCCAGCTGAATAGCTTCCAGCTAAAAGCTTTCCCTTATTACTCTGTCCTGTCAGTTATGTTTCTCTTCCCTGAAGAATGCTGGTAATATACCAGTCATTTTATAATGCTAGACAACAAGGTCTAGGCAATTTAAATAACTAATTCAAAATCATACAATATCTAATGGCAAAGGCTAGACTACAATTCAGAATTCCAAACTCAAACTCCAAGGTTTACCTGTTGTTCTAACCTTCTCACTCTAACATTTGCCACACTAATCTGGCCATATCCCCCCACACTTAAAATTTTCCAGTGGATTCCCCATACTTAAATATTTTATCCAAATTCAACTCATCCTTAAAATCACAGATTAAGTGCAATCTTCTCCCCTCAAACTATTTTAACAGTTCTAAAACTCACTGATTTCCCTTTTTTCCAAATTTATTATATTTAATCACTATCACATAGTATAGCATCTTTGTACTTTGTATGTGTTATCTCATTTATTCACAACAAACTGAAAAGGCAGGAATTTATTAGTCATATTTTACAAATAGCCCTAAGATATTAAGCAATTTGCTTAAATTTATATAATGATTCACAATTAAATTTATACAATTATTCACAATATACTTGAAAAGGCTGAGATTTAAAACTACATCACTACCTCCAAAGTCTATGCTCTTTAAATACAGTATACTGAAATTCTTTTCTGAGAACTAGAATTCAGGACTCCTGAGTCTTAGTCCAGAATTCTTTCCATTATAACCTATGACTTCTTTTGTCATTTTCCGTTGCCATCCTTTTCATTCCTTTAAAATCACAGTTAACATAATCTGAACCTGATCCTGAGGAAACAAACAAACATAAACTAAGGAACATTCTTCAAAACTGTCAAAGTCAGGACACAAAAACGGCTAAGGAACTACATCAGATTAAAGACTAAAGAAATATGACAACTAAATTCAACGCGTTGATAACTGTTGAAACTAAGCAACAGGAATATGAGAATTCATTATGCTATTCTTTAATATATTTTCAAATTTTCCATAATAAATGTTTAAAAATAAAATCCTTCATTGAAAAATCGTGCTAGAAGTCAATCTCTTTCTTCCTTTCCACAGCCTATCTCCTCCAGAAATAAGTGCCAATACAACTTTACACATCCTCCTTCTTTAAACAGCCTCCTTTTCAAACAAAGTACAATTTTTAAAACCAGACTAAATTCATGTAGATTACAAATTACACACATTACCTTTCTCTTTAAATACTAAACTCCCTGAGGGAAAAGGGTCTTATCTGGTGATTAACATAAATTTTGTGGTCTAACAGGATTATGTAGCACCTTTCATCATTGGCTCTGAACTCCGGCTCTCTTTGGCACACAGGAAATGAAACTCTCACAATCCCACTGAGCCTGTTCCTCATGAGGTTTAAGGAAGGCAAGCCTTTTTTGTTAAGACTACCTTCATGTCTGACACACTTTTATATATTACAAGTGGTTTAGAATGTTCTTAGCTAAAGATGTAAAAATCCATGAAAGTTGCAACTAGTAAAGGGCCACTAATTACAGAAAACCAGAATTACTGGAAGTTCTGAAGAGATGGGGCTTGAAGGAATCACAATACAAGAACCATCTTCATCCTAATCCCACAGATGAAGAAATTTAGGATAATCCCAGCATTCCAATTAATCCATACAAAGGCAAAACCATGAACTGTTGAAATCTAAAGTACTAACAAGCAAAGTTTTATTCCATTAATAGAAAGCATACTTAAATTAAGGTACATTTGTACAATGTTGATAAATTCACCAAAATGTTCCTTCTGAGCATTACCAGCAAATTTACTTATTCCATAACAGTGTGTTTACTAAGATATATTCTGTTAGGTACTATAGAATGCATAATAAAATATTGACTCCTCCTCTAAAATAAGATATATAAAACATGTATCTGTAATACAAGACAGACGTAAACATTGTGAACCTGTGTCAAAGCATGTAGGAATTTAGATAATAATGTCACTCTTGGCTGGAGTCACAGAAGAGTTGATGTGACAGAACTGAGATAACAGCATCAAGAAGTTCAACTTGTACCCTGAAAATTGCAAAGTAACGACCCAAATCCCTTAATGATTATCATGAGATGTGCCTCTAACAAAGACATCAAATTTGGCTCTATATGTACTAATTTGAACTCTTGTGCCCTTGAAGATGACAAGATCTCTGACCTAAAATACTACAAGTCCACCAACACTGAAGCCACATTGTTGGAAATTCAATTTCGCTGGCCCAGCTTTCATAAAGCTATTACAGTCAAGCATGAGGAAAAGCAGAGCTCATGGATCAATGGCTTCTGGCAGACAGGGCTAAATAAGGCAGTTGCAAAGAGCAACAGGTTCTTTAAATAGTGGTTTTAGCTGCAAATCAAAGCACACATCACCACATATGTCTGCATATGTGCAGAAAACACTACTGAACAAATATTAGCCTTTTCAGGCTAATTCACAAATACCAAACAATTAGCATCAACAATGTCTTCATCTTCCAACTCCATCAGCATTTTAAAAATTACAGTGTAGCTTATTATTGCTGGTGGGGGATTCCAACACAGTGAATCCCTGTCTAAATCAAGTAACAGTACTGTTAAACATTGTGAGCAAAAGTAAGCCATAGGAAATCATTCTGTCCTGTATTGCACATACCTGCCTTACATTTTTTTTACTTGAGAGGAGGAGAAGTGGAAGTTTTTACTAACTCCTACCAAAATCATACAGAGAAAACTGAACAGTAGCAATTTTTAGGTGGTCCTTTCAAAAACAAAGGAAAAGAAAATATTGATTAGTATACTATAATAATTTTAAGAAATGTATAGTAACTCCAAGGGAGAACTCATATCACACTAAAAATGATATTTTTACCTTCTTAATCATAATAGAATATACATTATTAACAAAAATTTAAATTTTAAGCCTTAAAATAAAGATATCTTTATTTTCCTAAAAGAATAATAAAATTCCATTTACACTCTCACAATTTATGTTGTCCTGCAATTCATGCAAACTTTTCTCAATCCACAATATAACAAATCACAACCACGCACAAAACTGATGTCAGACTAATACTTTAATTTTTAGTTTTCATTTCAACTTTCACTGTTACCACAGTACCTCACATGGGGTACGCTTTAACACAATGAATTCCTTTCCAAATGGTAGAAATATTCCAGGTTTTAGCTAACCAAAAACTGAAATATTTCTACCATTTAATCCTTCGAGACAATAATTTTCCCACGCTTTCATTCTGATACTTGATAGAAGTCTGGGAAAGGATGAACCTTGAGGAGAAAATCTTTACAAATGTGAAAGTAAACTAGAATAGGGAAATGGAAACCATAACACAGTCAACTGATTGAGTTACTGGAAATCTCAGAACAACTCTTCAACAACCTTCATTTCAATGCAGAAATCATTCCTGTACTTTTAATGACAACCATCATTCAACCCCACTTGAGCACTTCTGATGATGAGCACCATTTTACAAAATCAGTAGGCAGTTTTCATTGTTTGGAAGTTCCATCTTCTCTAGGATTCAATATATATTTCCCTGTAACTACTTCTTATGGGCTCTAGAACTACACAAAACAAGTTTATCTCTGCTCTAAATGAAAATCTACTGGAAGGCCTTTCTCCCTGTCTCTCATTCCCAAATGCTTCCCGTTTTAAAAATTTGTAATATAATTTTAAAACCTGCTCCAGTTTCTGTCCTCCTTAAAAAGACTCCTACAATGGAACACAGTGCTTTATTCACATTTTTTTCTTCAATACTTAGTAAATTTAGGCTCTTAATTTGGACAATAGGGTGGTAATAAAACTCAAAATCTCTTCAACTGCTAATAAGATCAAGAAAGTCTACATAAACATTCATTAAAAATCTATCATTATAACTGAGGCCAACAAATGGTGCTGAGACAACTGGGTATTCCACATGTAAAAGAAATGAAGTGGGAACCCTATCTCATATCATATAAAAATTTACAGCCATGTGCAGAGGCTCACGCATGTAATCCCAGAATTTTTGGAGGCAGAAGGATCACTTAAGGCCAGGAATTCAAGACCAGTCTGGGCAACATAGTGAAATGCCATCTCTACAAATAAAACTTAAAAATTAGCTGGGTGTGATGGGACATGTCCATAGTCCCTGCTACTAAAGAGGCTGAGGCAAAAGGATCACGTGAGTCCAGGAGTTCACGGTTGCAGTGAGTCATGATCATGCCATTGCACTCTAACCCAGGCAACAGAGTAAGACCATGTCTCTTTAAAAAAAAAAACAACAAAAATCACAAAATGGATCATAGACCTAAAGGTACTAATAAGAGCTAAAACTCTAAAACCCTTAGAAGAAAACATATAGGTAAATCTTTATGATCCTGGATTAGGCAAAGGTTTCTTAGATATGACAAAAAAGCACAAGCAACAAAAGAAAAAAATAAACTGACATCAAAATTTAAAACTTTTTATCTTCAAAGGACACCACTGAGAAAGTGAAAAGACAACCACAGAATAGGAGAAAACTTTTATAAATCACGTAAGGGAGTTGTATCTAGAATATACACCAAATTATTACAACTCAACAATAAAAGGACAACCTAATTTTAAAATCTGAACAGATACTCTACCAAAGAATATACAAATGGCTAATAAGTATATGAAAATATGCTCAATATCATTACCCACCAGGAAAACGCAAATCTAAATCACAATGAGATACCACTCCACACCCATTAGGATGGCTATCAAGAAAGAGACAGTAACAATGGTTGGCAAGGATATGAGAAATTGAAGCCCTTATACACTGCTGATAGAAAAGTAAAATGGTGCAGACACTTTGGAAAACAGGCTGGCAGTCCCTCAATTATTAGAACTTCATTAGAAATAATGAATTATTAGAATTTCAAAAAACATTTCATGTAAAATTGACATGTGTCATTATAAAACTTCACAAGAATGAAAAAAATACATCAGGACATGGTTCCTTTCTATATTTCCAATGACTACAATAACTCATTTTTAAATTCTAGGTGGCAGCAGAATAGCCAGTATACTTGATGTGCCAAGAAGTGCTGGCAATTTTCTAACTACTGATAAGACAATTAAAATGGCTCACTAAACTATTCAATTTCTAGATTTTCAAATTTGCAAGTAAAATATATCACCTTTCAAATTGACAAAGAGTTTATACTCAAATAATAAGCTGGAGAACAGTAACTTTTAATTAAATTATGGAATGGGCTATTAATCATTAATAGCTTAACAAAGCTGACACAGACACCACATTTTTAAAAAGGTAATAATGGATCAGAAATGCCTACTCCTCTTTAAGCAAGTAAAGACTTGTTGAAAGCACAGATTGCTTGGTTTCACCCCCAGACTTTCTGTTTCAAATGCTAGATCTGGGATTCAGCCAAGAATCACCATTTCTAACAAATTACCAGATGTTGCTGTTGCCAGGGACCACACTTTGAGAACTGCTATAATACCCTGAATCATCTAACACAATATTCTTTTGAGAATAAAAAATGGTAAGATTAATGATCCAACAATCATTTGTCAAATATCATTTACCAAACATGGGTTATGTAACAAAATTAAGATACACCAGAGAAGCTTTTATATCATCAGGACTTTCCTAGTGTTGTTTGCTCCAATTGGTACATCATCTACTAACATGCTCATGAGATGGTCTTCAAATCCTGCATCCATTTGATTCCCCCAGCTGGAAATAACTGCTTACTCCTTTTAACCTCACTAAGTCCTCATGTGTACCACCCATAAGATGATGACTGCTAACTTTTTTGTTTAGCTATTCATATTTGAGATTTACCTCATCTATTAAACTAAATTCCATGGTAGTCTACTGCCAGAGATTTCCATATCCCTTAGAATTTTTAGCACAAGTTCACTATAAATATTGAATAAATACATGTTTAGTAAATAATTAAAATTAATATATCCTGATTTCATCCCAGAAAAAAAGGAACACACAACAGTCAAGCTTTTACAGAGAAATAATGTCAAAATCAAATCCTTTTCAAATAACTACATGGAATTGTTCAATTATAATATTTAACCATTTAGGTTTAGGCTTAGGAACAACACTAGAATGGGAGGCTCAGAATCTAGTTTCAACAATAACTTACGACATAACTCCTCAGTTGGTCAACTAACCTACAGTTTACTCTTCATAAAATACATTCATATTAATGAATAAATAAATAAAAACTAGGCTATTTGTTTTAAAGATTAATCTGCCATAGACAGATTATAATCAATATAGGACCTGCTGCCCAAGTATAATTCTTTCCATGATTCTTTACATTACAAATGTTTGTGTTATGGCATGTATCTCGACATGCTGCTGCTTGACCTATACACAAAGACTCAACCTGTGTGTACAGTTCTCAAAAATTCCCTTGAAACCAAGATCTTTTTTTTCCCCCTCACTCTGTTACCCAGGCTAGAGTGCAGTGGCATCAACATAGCTTACCGCTACCTCAAACTCCTGGGCTCAAAGGGATCCTCCTGCCTCAGCCTCCCAAGCAGCTGTGACTACAGGTGTGTGCCCACACCCAGCTAATTTTTTTACTTTTTGTAGAGATGGGGTCTCACTATGTAGCCCAGACTGGTCTTAAACTACTAGCTTCAAGTGATCCTTCTGCCTCGGCCTCCCTAAGTGATGGGATTATAGGAGTAAACCAACACACCCAGCCAATAATCATTCTTTTATGGTATCTCCAACATCATAGAAAACAGCACAAAATTCAGCAACACCTTAAAAGCATTTAAAATAATTTGAAATTCTCAGTATCATTAACTATAATTCTTCTATGATATTTCTATACAACTCCATTGTATTATCTTTTATCTACCTGCCCTTTGTAGATTATGAAGAAAAAAAAGAAAAAAGGGAGACAGAATGTTATTTAACGTTAAATACCCCAATACCTAACACAGTGCCTGGTGTATAACAGGTGCTCAAAAAATAAACAAAACCATTGTTGTTATTAGTATCTGTATCTGACAATTTGGGGAAGAAATAATATCTAGAGCAGCTCCAGAAACTCAAATCCTAAGTACAAGAAAAACATACCAAATATGCACTTCTATTTGACCTATGATAGACTCAAAGGTCAGAACAATGACAGGATCACTGTGTGAAACATTAAGTCAATTTAAGGAGTTTTACTTTTGTTTTTTGTTTGTTTTTTATTATTGTTTAAACATATCTAGGCAATCCTCATTTTGGGATGGTAGTGAGGGACTATAAAAGTGATCAAGCGAGATTTGAAACCAAGCAAAGTGATCTTTATCAGTGAGAATTGTTCCGTGATCTTTCAAATTTTGTCAAAATATTAAAAACTCTCTTATCAGTTATAAATATGTAGAAAAATAAAAATATTGTAAAACTAATATTCACTTGGTATACTGTAACTTAAAACCATTGCAAATTGTTTCAGTTCTTTGTAAATAACTTGTCAAGTACTTTGAACAGCACTTATCTTCTTCTCATTGTATAACTTATGATACAGAGCAAGAATCTTTTATATTATAAATCTTGAGGAGTTGTCATAAAACTTTCTAAGTTGGGACTGGCTTCTAACATTTTATGTTTTGTACTCTCAATGTCATGAAATATCTCTGAAAGAGAGTTCCTCTGGTGTGAAGCTTTTTGTCAGTGTCACTACTTCCAGGGCCACCATCCTTTTCATCATAATCACTTTCCTCATTTACATCCATAAGTTGACCTTCACTAAGTCTCTCTAGCTGCATATCAAGAGTATCTTGACCAGTGACAGTGGCAACATTCCCCTGGTCAGCTATTTCTTCTATAACTTCATTTACATGTGATTCAAATTTCACTTTCAGTGTCATCATTTTATTTATTGCACTTTCACCTTTGTTGACATTAAGGTGTAACTTTACAAAAGTTATAGGATCCTCAGAGGACAGCAGATACATTGAGGAAAACAATATAATGGGGAAAACAGTTTAATGGCCATAAGAAATTAATTACATTATATTACAATTTTTTTAAAGAACTTATCATAGCAAGAACCATCATATGCAATATCAAAAGGCAAGACTAAATGAAGAAAATAGTTACAACTCATATCCCAGATAAACAATTAGCTTCCTTTACACATAAAGAGACATATAAGAAAATGATCCTCTACTCATGGATATAGGAAATAAACAGCTTACGAAAAATAAAAATTTTAAAGCTTTAAGCTTTAAAAGGTGCTCAACTTCCTTGTAAGAGAAGTGCAAATTAAGATTTCACTGACACCATCTGAATGAATCTCAGATATAATGCTGAGCAAAATAAGCCATAGAGCATATACTGTATGATTTATATAAAGTATAAAGATAATGAATAGATGTATCATCAAGATAATGGTTACCTTATAGAGCCCAAGGATGGAGCAATGACTGGGGTAGCAGTTATACAGGTTTGTTCAATATGTGAAAGTCATGAAGATGTACTTTGTACCTTTTTATGTATATCATAGTGAAAAGTATATCTTTAAAAAAATACAAGATACCATTTTTCACCTACCAATTTGGTAAAGATTAAAAAAGTTCTGTAACACTTTGCAGTGTTCTAATATTCACACACTGCTGGTAGGAGTGTCAATTACTACAACCTCCATGCAGACAACCTAGCAGGGAAATTCTAAAATACACATATCCTTTGACCCTGAAATTCCACTATGGGAAATTTATCCTTCAAAATATGCTTGCACACATGCAAAATAACTTATATACAATGTTATTCACTGTAGCATTAGCAAATGAATAACATCCATGGGGGGCTGGAAATATTACAAAGAATATTAGTCAAAAAAAGAATGAAGAAGAAACTCTTCAGATAGTGATATGGGCATTATCACCAGGATATACTGTTAGGCTATCAAGGAGGGGTGGGAATTGGGAGGCAAAACAGAGTGTATAATATACTACAATATTTTTAGAAAAAACATTGGGAGAGAACATATTATATACCTGTTTATACACAATAACGTCACCTCTGGAAGGACATACAAAAAGATGATAATACTGGTTTGCTCCAGAGAGGATAACCAAGTGGCTAGGGAACAGGTGTGGAAAGATTTTTCACTGTATACATTTCTATACGTTTTAAACATTGAACTATATAGAATGGTCAACTGTTCAAAACAATTAAATAATACTTAAAAGAAAAATGAAAATAGAGACCCATAAAGAGATGATCAGACTCTAGACTAAAATAACTGCTGATAACTCCTTAGAGAAGGGCCATCTATTTAATAGAAATGTTTTGAAAGCAAAAGTCCCCACATTGGGGTTTAGATGTACTGTGGAATTAAATCAGGGAGGCTTATGTGAGGCCAGTGGCACAATAGACCAGAAACCAGATTTCAGAGAATATACTAAGGAGAACTTCAGCAAATCAGGGGCATCCAAGTCAAGGTATCTTAAGACAATTTGGTGAGAATCCAATAAAAGATAACTGAGAGAGTTCTAAATGCAAAATAAAAAGAAACAGAAATGGACAAGACAGAGAAAGTCCCGAGAAGTTACTGTTATTCTGGAATCAGAAAGCTGTAAGAGGCAGAACTTTGAATTTTTTTTCTCACCTACATTACCACTATATGTTCAAAAGTTATGCTAGCTAGCATTCACTATGAGGTTCTTGATTCTTTTACTTTTACTACACGGTACAATGCGAAGAACTCTGGTTGTGGAGCCAGAATGATGTAGGTACAAATCTACCTCTACAAAGTAATTAATAAGAACACTCTTGAGGGCCAGCATAGTGGCTCATGCCTGTACTCCCGGCACTTTGGGAGGCTGAGGCGGGAAGATTGCTTGATGCCAGGAGTTTGAGACCAGCCTGAGCAAGAGCCAGACCCAGATCTCTACAAAAATTAGAAAAATTAGCAAGGTGTGGTGGTGCATGCCTGTAGTCCCAACTACTTGGGAGGTTGAGGTAGGAGGATTGTTTGACACCACTGCACTCTAGCCCAGATGACAGAGACTCTGTTTTCAAAAAAAAACAATTAACACAAAAAACCACCCTTGAGCATAGTGCTTTAACTTTTGAGCCTCAGATTACATTTATATAAAATAGGGATATTACTACCCACCTTATGAAGTCCTCATTAGCATCAGACATAATGTGTATTAAAAAAACTTAGCACAATGTTTGGTGAATAAAAGGCACTCAAAAAATGGTAGCTATTTATCACTGCCTAACTTGTTTGATAAAATACTAGAATTCTCTTTGTAGGAGATACGTTACAGAAAATATTTTGAGTGTCTAACTCTTCCTCAAAGACATGAAACACACACAAAAAAGTAAAACTACCTTATTTGCCTAATCATAAAGACCCCTACAGGAAAGTCAAGAAAAAATGAAGCAATTACAAGAAGGGGGAGCAGAATCACACTCACTTTTATACCCATACCTTCTTATCACTTGCTGCCCTCTTGACCTCAACACTGCATAAAGTGCCTGGTCTTCTGAAGATACTTAATCTCACACCTAAAAGTTGGGGAGAAAACAAACTTAAATGTACAAGACACTTTTGGCCACTGTGAATATACTTTGTCAAATCTTAAACACATTTAATCAAAGTACTGACATCTTCCCACAAAGACAAGATTCTTGCTCTACCTAACATTTACATTCTAGTGGATGATTTTTTTTTTAATGTAAATAAAAAGAATTCTGAGGGTTAATCCCAGAAGGCCTGGAATTGGCCTGAGTATATTCCTGGAGTAAGAGAAGTACCAGCATGGCAGTAACGTCTGGTCAAAGCACAAAACATACTGATTTACAATGCTGCTGTGAAACCGTGGGTCCAATGAACTGTGGCCTATTTATACCAGTTTATTGACACTGTTTATTGTTAACTGTGAGATTAATGGTTTGTACCTGGTTTTGGCGAGACCACCAAAGGGCTCTGCCATTAGGGCTAGTTAGGTAGCACAAATATGCCTATGTGGCCAGCAGGATATAAGCCACCCTGAGACTCCACTGTGAGATTCCGAGTTCCAATGTGTTCCCTATACACAAAAGTGATCCTGATCTAAGAGAGAAGATATCCACATGGCCCTACATATGGAAGACAAGTAGAGCTCATGCTCAGCCTCTTCAGGTCCATTGCTATGAGGCAGCCTTTGGTTGTGATGCAAAACCTTACTTTAAAGTATTTGCTATATTGTATCCTTTTGCAGCAATAAACGACAGATTGATCAACACTGCTATTTTGGGTCATGTGGGTCTGGCATAGCAATCAAAAATTTTGCCTAATTGCCAACATTAGTGGATCCAAAAAAATTGTAGTAACTGTGATAAAAAAATAAAATAGAATAAAATGATTATAAAAAACCACAGAGGCAATGGGATTATAGAATACATCCAGGAAAAGCACAGGGGACATATGACCTGAGGTACAAATGACAAGAATCCATGCAAGTGATGACGGGTAAAGAGAATTCCAGGCAGACAGAACCACAGCAAGTGTATAGGCTCTAAGGCAAGAATAAATTTGAATCGAGCAAAAGATAAGTATGGCTAGAGAGTGGCAAAAGACAAGTGGGGCCAGATTACAGAGGGCCTAATAAACGTAGACTTCAACTATTCCAACAGCTTTCTTACTGTCCTGGCTCCCTCTGCCTGCTCACTCAGCCTTTCCCTTCGCTCCACTGCTAATAATGCCTCCAGAGTGAACGTTCTAAACACAATTATGTAATTTCACAGCTTAAAATAATCAAACCCAAAATCCTTGTGTCAATATCATCTTTATTATCTCTCTCCCTTCGTATGACATAGTTTCGAGATATATACTGTAAGCTTTGTCACATACTCCTCCAAAGTTCTGCTCACTTTTTATACCACATATGTGCCCAATAAACATACTCTATACTAGATAATGATTAAGAACCATACTATCTTCTCTCTGGAGTTTGAATAAAATAATATGTGTATGTCTGTTGTTTTTAGTCCTCTGATTCTGCTTTTGAGAAACTACACAGCTTCTTCTGCACAGTCTTGGGCTGTGTCCTCCACTGGCCAAAGAAAGGAAACATAACTCAAGCTAGGCAAATCAGACACTATCTAGATAGGTGCATCAGACACTGTCTAGATAGGTACAAAGAGAGAGAAACTATATAGGAAAATAATTAAAACTGATTCTTAAGCACTGCGAAGTCAGCCCACTGACTCCTACAACCTAGATTCTTTCCTCTTCAGGGTTTTTTAAATACTGTGAATTACCACATGTCTTGGTTTTTTTTTTTTTTGCTTCACCCAACTAGACTCTGCTTCTGTTGCTTTCAACCAAAAAACCAGGAGTCCTGAAAACAAGAGTGTGAAAAAGGTCAGCACAAGTCACAAAAGCAACAAGCAGGAACCATAAAGCAGAGAAGAGGAGAGGCTGGTCTATCAAGAGAACTGAGTTATAACGGCAGAATACTAGACTTGGAAGTCGAGTACTGCTGCTATGAAGAGGAATCCATGATAATTTAGTCTCTGAGACTATGTTACATTCTAGAACACATGCCAATTATCCATAAAGCCAGAAAGTGAAAACAATCAGTTATGATCAAAACAGTGCTGCAATTCTCTGAAACACCTGGCTTTGCAGCTTTAAAATAATTCTTGTTTTTCTTTACCTCCCCATTTCTTGAAGGAACTGGAGCTGGAGGTAACTTGAGAGATCGTGTTCCAAATAACTTTTAAAAAAAGGACATACCTGTAATTTCCCCACCCTGACTTCCTCCTTTAGGTTACTGTACCTCTCATATACTTTACTAACATCTTTCTCACCCTGTATGGAAATTATGTCTATATGTCTCTATAGTAATAAAATGTTACCTTCCTAAGGCAAAAATAATGCTTGAATTTCAGTGCCTATTTAATACAATAGCTACCATATAGTAAAAATAACAACAGAAGGCCTCCAATTATTAAACATCTATATCATTCCTAGCACTGCTAGGCACTTTGTATATATTAATATTCCTAATCCTCACAATCAAGCTAAGAAGATATATACAAACATAATGAGTGAGATGTGCAACGTTTGGGGGATGGTCATGCTTGAGGCTCTGCCTGGGGGGGGGGAGGCATGGGCAATATACGTAACCGTAATATTTGTACCCCATAATATGCTGAAATAAATAAATCAAATTTAAAAAAAAAGAAGATATTATCATTCCCAGTTTATAGTTGTAAAAACAGATGTAAAGAAGGAAATTACCTAAAACCATTGAGCTAGAAGAACCTAGGTCTACTTGAATCCAAATCTCTCTAACTTTCCACTATTGCAAAAGATCAAGATCTAAATCAAGGGTTTTCAAACTGCAGATCACAACCAATTTGTGAATAAGACAGTTGTGGGTCATACCCTTTTTTAATGAAATCAACAACATGAGTACATCACATGAAGGGCAAATATCACTACATGAAACTCTAATTTTAGTTTTATTATACACACACGTGTAGAAGGCAGCAATGTTAAATGTGTATCTTACTGTGCATCACGGGCAAAAAAAAAGTCTAAAAGCCATGGACCTAAATAAGTATTGTCTTTATTGCTGTTGTAAGCACTGACATATCCTCTCAATTTTTCATCAAAAGCCTGATGTTTAAAACATTTGGGCAATAAAATCCATCACCATGTCCTAAATATATTACCAAAAATAAACGGATAAATAAACAAGGCTTAAAAGGTGTTACATGAAAAAGCATTTGTCTTCCCCACTGATAAAGTATATCCCAAAACTACATTGCACAACCATTAAGATGGCAAAGAAGAAAAATGAACTATTTCTTACAATGTCTTCCCCGCCCCAGGGCTTTTACTAAATCATTTTCAAAAATGTTTCCCTGCTTTGCTATGCTTCACTAAAGATAACAACCCAATTTTATCAGTTTTCTGACCATTTTCATGAGTGATTAGATAAATATTCTCCGATATATACTGTCTCTTTAAAAAAAAATGAGTTCACTCACATGTATAACCTTAGACACACAAAAAAAAAAGCACTCAGCAGGTGATGGCAAGCAACATGCTTTCTTCAATAAGAGGACATAAGCCCAGAGACCAGCAGTGGGCATTATGGCATACACTGAAAATTAAAGTGTTCTTTGTTACTGGGAAAAAAGAGATAATTTATTAATTCTTCTAAGGCACTATGCACAAAGAAGTGATCCAGGTTAAGAGAAAGATATGTTGGGGGACTTTTACAATCAGTCACAAATTAGTCAACTACAATTCAAGGCAGAAGACTGAATAAATGTATCTATGGCTCCTCCTTCCCAAGGTCCCACCAAAATGGCAGGGAAAAGACTTAGATTAAAATGAAATGACAGCAGAAATATATCACAGCACTGTCCCCCTGAAGTACTTAAAGACACCAGGTATTCAAGGAGTAGGGTGCCACTTTGCCTGCTGACTCCTCACCCACCCTCTATAGAAGGAGCACTGCTGGTCAAAAATGCTCCTGACTCCATTTCACAGAACCTGTCACCAAAACTGCCATTCAAGAGAAGCCACATGGAAAAAGAACTACATGCTGCAGCAGAAACCACCCATCAACTGCCAGTATTAACCAAAATCCATCAAATACAGGGCGAAACCTAATAGAATAAAAGAGAAGGAGCAGGATGAACAGACATAATTGTTAACAGGAAGAAGAGCAATCTAGGAAAAACATACTTTAATTATCATTAATATCCTCAGAGGGACTGAAGAAAACATTGCAAAATAAAAATAGGCCATATTTAAGAAAGAAGCAACAGTAATGGCTATTAAAAAATCATTAAAGCATAAAAAAATTAAGTAAATAAAATGGGCATGACCAAACACCAAATTATTTATCTATGACACAATTTCCCAGAAAGTAAAGAAAAAAAAAACTACAAGTAAAAAAGTAAAATGTGACGGTCTAGGGGGAGTCCAACATCCACTAACATAAGGCACTCAAAAGTGGAGAAGAGAGAGGGAGGGTAATTAATCAAAAAAGGGGCAAGTTAAACTTTCCAAGGGCTAGAGAAAAATGAGTTGTCAAATTTAAAAGATTTATATATCATGACATGATAACGGTTGAAAAAGCACTGCTCTCACAAGTCAGATTTACCATCAAGTCAAAATAAAGACTTTTCAGACATTCAAGAATTAAAATTTTACTTGTATGAATAAACTGAAAAGGCACAATAGCAAAACAAAAAAGGACCCCAAGAAAACACAATATGAGGTAAAGAGAAACAGTGGCAGCTGAGTATGAACCAGAAGTAACAAGTGAAAAACAAAACAAGATATACTTGTCACTGACAAGGAGATTCTCCTTTAACAGCACAAGTTTAATGACACAGTATATTTCCTTCCTCATAAATATCACATAATAAATAAGTCATAACAATTAGTAATTTTGTTTTCTAATTTTTAATCATCCCATGGAGGGGGGAAGTTACAAAACTAAGTAGTTACAAAGTATAATCCTTAACCTGTTAAAAATAATATATTTTTTAAAGTTGGAAAGAAGAAGAAAATATAAGGAAGAATAAAAGCACTAACTTTCTCAAAGCTTTCATATAAAATGTATCCTATGGTTAATCTATCAAGAAATAAGAGTCTTTGGTATAATTTATTATTTAAAGTAACTAAGGCAAGCAAAAACTAAACAGAACTGTTAACAGCGCTGCCTCTAGAAGTATGGGGGAAGAAAAGATATTCATAGTTTTGTTCATACCATTCTGTACAGTTTGGAGTTTTCTATCACATGGATGCATTACTTTTAAATAATTTAAAAACTGACTTTGATTTCTAAAAAGTATAGTATACACAGAAATTAGAATATTAGGTATCAGTTAAGATATATCTGCATTTACATGAAATAATATCCTCAATATATTAGATCATCAAGTCAACAGAACAGTATGTGTATGATCCCAATTGCTATTAAACCATATATAAATAAGCCATATTAAAAGTTTTCTCATTTTTTTATACACACCTGAAAGCACACAAACACAATTACTAGAATATACACCAAACTCTTAACAACAGCTGTCTTTGGTGAATTAAAGGAGCTCAAACACAACTTTTACAAGTCACTTTATAGCATACATCTGTTCTGTCTGGTTGGTTCACTTATTTTTATAGTACATCTATATGGCATGTAAAAGATAAACTGTTGGGGGGCAGTAGAGTCTCAAAAGACATTTGTACACCCATGCTCATAGCAGCATTATTCACAATAGCCAAAAGGTGGAAGCAACCAAAGTGTCCATCAACAGATGAATAAACAAAATGTGGTCTATATAAACGACAGAGTATTATTCAGCCTTAAACATAAGGAAATTCTTGGGCTAAAATGACGGTGTGGGTAAAATAAAAATAAATACATAAATAAAAAGAAAATTCTGATACATGCTACAACATAGATGAACTGTAAGTAAGAACATTGCACTAAGTGTAATAAGGGAGTTGATAAAAAGACAAACACTGTATGGTTCCACTTATATGAGGTACCTAAAGTAGTCAAATTCATAAAGGCAGAAAGGAGAACAATGGTGTCCAGTAGCTGGGAAGTGGGAGGCATGGGAAATTGCTCTTTAACATAGAGAGTTTCAGTTCTGCAAGATAAAAAGTATTCTGGAGATTTGGTGGCAAAACAACATAAATGTACTTAACACTACTGAAATGTATATTTAAAAATGGTTAGGATAATAAATTTTGTTATGTGTATTTTACAATTAAAAATTAGTTTAAAAAGTGAAATGAAAATTTTAAAATTTAGCCAGCGTGCTGGTACATACCTGCAATCCCAGCTACTCAGGAGGCTGAGAGAGGCAGATTGCTTGGAGTTAAGAAGCTGCAGTAAGCTATGACAGCATCACTGCACGCCAGTCTGGGTGACAGAGCAAGACTCTGTCTCTAAAAATAAACAAATACATAAATAAAATTAAATCTAAAAATTTTTATTTAAAATTAAAATATAAATAAAACATGAAGTAAAAATGATGTTAGTAGCATCCTCGTTAGTTCGTGGATTTTTATTTATGAATTTGCCTGCTTGCTAAAATTTATAAGTAATCCAAAAATTAATACTTATAGCCCTTTTCAGGTCATATGCAGACATGCACAGAATGCAGAAAAATTAGAGTTGCCCATCACGCACTTACCCAGCTGAGGTCTAACAAGGCAGCATTCTGCCCTCTGGTTTCAGCGGTCACATTGCAAACAAACGTCTTTGTGTGGTCTCTTCAGTGTCACATTTTTGCATTTGTGTGTCGCATTGTGCTAAAGTGCTATCTAGTGTTGCTAAGTGCAAGAAGGCTGTGATGTACCTTATACAGAAAATATGTGTGGCAGATAGACTTTGTTCATAAATGGGTTATAGCATTGTTGGCCCTAAGCGCAATGTTAATAAAATGAATACATATTAAATAAGGTGTCTACACAGAAACACACAAAACATTATTACTGATTAGTTCACACAAAAAATGTTGTGATCAGAGGCTCGCAGGAACCTAACCCTGTAATTTCCCCTAGATGCAATGGCTCCATGTTTGCTAATTTAGTGTTCATAGGAACTTTATAGAATATAAGTACTATGAACAATGAAAATCAACTGTATTTATCTATAAGTCCAAAAAAGGAGTATTACAGCAAAAAATATCAATTCATGTCAACCACTTAAATCTTTTTTTTTTTTTGAGACAGTCTCGCTCTGTTGCCTGGGCTAGAGTGCCATGGCG
>VBSM01000272.1:32028766-32054631 GCA_008086735.1 Cheirogaleus medius
AAAAAAAAAAAAACGAGGAGGGGTGGGACGGTGGTGGCATGGGCCTGCAGGAGGATCACCTGAACCCAAGAATTTGGAAAAGAAAGAGAGAGAGGCATATTCACAGTATAAATTTTTGACTCATGGCACTGACAAAAAAGGCAGTTACTAAGTATGATATAAAAGAATCTTTCTCCATTCTCTAAAGCAGGAGTCAACAAATTATTTTCTGTAAAGTGCCAGATAGTGATTTTTTTAAGGCCATACACTGGTCTCTGTTGTGACTACCCAAGTGTGTTGTTCTGAAGTAAAAGCAGCCATACCCTATACATAAATAAATTAATATGGCTGTATTCCAATAAAACTTAATATATGAAAATTTTAATTTCATATGATTTTCACTTGTCATGAAACTTCATTCTTTTAATTTTTTTTTTCAACAATTTAAAAACATGAAAAACATTTTTAACTTGTGGGTCACACAAAATCAGGTGGCAGGCCACATTTGGCCTTCACGCTGCAGTTTGCCAACTCCTACTCTAAAGCTTTCAAAGCCAAAAATCAAATGCATAGTCTGGTTTTGCTGATTATTTAGTTGTAACATCAAGTAGTGCCAGGCAAGGTGAAAGAAACAGAAATCTAGTGGTTATCAAACTGGTTTGTCTGCAAGAACCCTGGAAAGTCCCTAAAGTCATACCTAAAACCATAATAAAGGATATCCCACTATAGTATCATATGATCTGTGCCAGAAATATGAAAACTACAACCCAAGATCCAAATCTGACCCATTGTGTTTTTGTAAATAAAGTTTTATAGGAACACAGACATGCTCATTTATGTATTATATATTCTATGGCTGCTTTAGCACTACAATGGCAGCACTGGGTAGTTTTCAGGGTTTTTTTTCCCAGTGACTATGTATAGTATATCTGGCCCCCTAGAGAAAAAGTTTGCTGACTCCATATCTAGACAAACAACCAAATATGGCATACAGAGAAGCCTGACGAAGGAGACATAAGCTACCAACATAGAAAAAAATCAGACTCTCACGGTTCCCAGACCCAGAGCCTAGAATGAAGGTAAGGCAAAATATCCTTTAGACAAGGCTCTATAATTACACCACAAGTACTGTGATTTTCCCGTTGTCTTTCCACAAAGATCAACAGCCACTTACTGAAATACCCAGACCTTTCTGGGACTATAAAATCTAACTCAAACTAATCTCTGAAGACCTAGATAGCACCACTGTGATACACTTGTCAGAATGAGGGATTACAGTGGTCAAATAATACATGTTTTGGCCAAAGTCTGTTTATCAGAGAGTGGATCAATCCTCCCACCTTATGGTTATTTCCCCCAAGTGTTGAATGTAGAGTTGCAAAGGGTAGTCTTAGTTTATCATCAACTGACAAAAAAAAATCCCCACATTGATGCCATGATGGAGTAGCAGGGTAGTAGTTTATCAGGAAAGGTCAGGTGGAGATCCCTGGAGCTCTCCCTCCAAACAAAATTAATACTGCACTCTCTGGAGAATTATCAAGGAAGTGAAAGATGCAAGGGTTGCAATTGCTAGCAGTTATCTACTTAATACAACTGTCTGGCTAATGCAGAACACAAATATTCTTAGAGAATGACAGTATTTTAATCTTAATGACTAGAAGCAAAGCTGGTATCCAACTATGATCTGTTTAGTGCAGTACATGGTACACAGCAAATGGTTTCTCTATCTCAGAACTCCAAACAGAACTCCAAAAGCAATTTGCTTCCATTTGGCTTGGACAGCAGTACACAATCACCATATTGCCTCAGGTTAAGTCAATTTTCCAGCTTTCACATGATCTTAATTATTTCACCACACCACTGGACGTCAGGCTGGTCCACTACACTGATAACATCAGGCCAGAAGGACTCTGTAAGGAGGAAGCAGCAGTACTCTAGATGCTTTGATAGATATGCATGCCAGAAAACAGAAAATAAGTAAGGGGAAAATATAGGTCCTGTGAACACTAAATGAAGTTCTAGGGGCCAATGGACTGTGGCATGTCAGGAGAGCCCTTCCACAGTGAAAGACAAATCACTGTACATTATATGTCCTACAACTAAGAAGCAAAAAGCTTGCTGGGCCTCTTTGGATACTGAAAACAACATATACCAATTTGTGTGTGCTGCTCTGTTCTATTCACTGAGTAATCTGAAATTCTACAATTTTACGTGTGGCCCATAGGAAGAGAAAATTCTCTCATCAATTCAGCTGCAGTACAACTAGCTCTGTCACTTGACCATGATGATTCTATGACTGCAATGCAATGATGCTCTATGTGACAACTGATCAGTGCCATCAGGAGCCACTGGCAAACCTCTTTAGAAGAATATCAACAAAGACACCCAAGGGTTTTTAAGGCAAAGTCATGCTTTCTTTGTCAAACCAAGATTCTCTTTGAAAAAAGTTCTTATACTTTTGGTATACTTGTACTGGTAGAGAATAAAGATCTAACCACAGGTGAATATGAAATCTGAGCTGCACATCTGGAATTATCATCATCTGATCCATCAAGTTAAAGCTGATGTGACAAACACTCCATCATCATGTGTTGATGGTATACACAGGACAGTATTCAGGCTGATTGTGAAGCATGAGCAGATGGTTTACATTTTCAGTGTGTCTACTCCTGATAAAATGCTATTTCTTCCTCAAATAAGCCCTATACTATTAATATATAAGGGGATTCTTTTATGATTTGCTAACTAAAAAGGAAAAAATATGATCCTAGATTACAGACAACTCTGCACCATATCCTGGTATCACCCAGAAATTGACTCTTTAAATCATACTGCCCCATCTGCAGTAGCTCTTGAAAGTTAAAAAGAGAAATCCTCCTAATGCGCAAAACACCTTATGGTCCATACTGTCAAGAAGGGGAAAGAAAGTGAGATACATACCACTTCCTGAATGGGATCTAATCATGTGGCTAGACTTTCAGGTCAGGTCCTCACAAGAAACAAGTATTGAGAATGAATTTGACATGTAGCTGCAAAAAGGAGCAATATATTTCCTAGTCTTTTCAGATTGCTATGACTATTATTCTCATACCAAAACTCAACAAGTGATAGTTCCATCAAGGTTCACTGCAATATGAAATCTTAAATCCTATTAATGAACTTTTCATAATCTTACATTACAATCCACTGTTTGGGCAATATTGAATAGGCCTTTTACCCATGCATGATTTTTTAACATCATGCATCAATTAGAAAATATTGGTCTGAGTCAAGCAGATCTCTCAAATGTTAGCATTTCATTGTAAAGCATAAAATATTTCAAAATAACATTCACTACTATCACTGCCAAGGCTCATCAGAAAAAGCCTAAGTATACTGGCAAGCTGTCAAGCTTGCAGTAGCTGATAATTTTCCAAAATCCTAATTTTCAATTGAAATCTCAAATTTTATCATTGGCAACAAACACTGTCAGTTGTTTTCCTTTAAGGCTCACTTTGTCCATTTGAAAAAATGTCTGTCAAATGCTCATGTCAGAATCACAGTGAGTCATTGTTCAAGTAAAAATGAAGAGGCTAGTTTAGCTCATAACTCAAATAATCACATGTTTTCCCTGTGCCAGCCATCATAATTCTACAGTCAGAGGTGTTTTATTGAACACTTCTCATTTCATCACAAAGACTGCTAAAAAGATACATGCTCTTAAAAGTTTTTTGTATACAATAAATATGTGGTGGTGGTGAAGAATACAGTTTGAAGCAACTGCATTGATTTTTCCTAATCAGAAAGTTTTCCAAAGCATCTTTTTTTTTTTTTTCTTTTTGGAGACAGGGTCTCGCTCTGTCACTCAGATTAGATTACAGTGGCATCATCATTGTTCACTGCAAACTCAAATTCCTGGCTCCAGTGATCCTCCTGCCTCAGCCTTCCTAGTAGCTGGGACTACAGGTACACACAACCACACCCAGCTAATGTTTCTATTTTTTGTAAAGATGGGGTCTCAACTTTGCTCAGGCTGGTCTTGAATTCCTGGCTTCAAGCAATCCTCCCACTTCAGCCTCTCAAAGTGCTAGGATTACAGGTGTTAACCACCAGGCCCGGCCCAAAGCATCACTTTTGAACCCTAGTACAAATGTCGATACAGTGAAAAAAGCACTTATGATTATTAAATTAGTTTTAACCATAACACGGTCCTGGGTTCAACAGGCAGCACTTTAATGAACCACTAATTCACTAAGACAAAAATGTATTTCTCACTTTTGTTATGTTTGATTTGGGTTGGCTACGGGTATCTTCTTCATTCTGAAATCTGGCAAAAGAAACAGCCTTTTTCTTGGGGCAAATAAGGAAAAACTGCTTAATGCAAATGGCCCCTACAGCTTTATGATGGATATCACTTCTACTCATCTTCCATTAGCCAAAGCAAGTTCTATGTGCAAGCCTAATGTCAACAGGAACAAGAAGGTATCCATCCCTCCCATAGGTAGGGGTTCCTGTAGAGATGCCCAGTAAAGAAGAGAAGTAATTATTTTCTAATAATACAATATACTATAAGCAACAAGTTCTCCCACTCTTCCACACCAAACAGTACCATATTTCACTGGGGACAGACAGCCACCTCGTAGCAAGATGGTAACACTCAGGACCTTTCCATCATAAAGAAACTTAGCTCTGTGAAAATGACATTTAGCTTTCATAAACAACCTTATTATTCTGGCTAACCTGGAAACAAGTCCATAATTTATCATACTTTTGTTCTGAACGGAGAATGAGTTTTATGTTCTAAAAAACCAATTCACATACTACCTTAGCACACAAACCTTTCATAAAATTGTAGAATTTTTAGGTGAGAGCGTGTTCCAACTGTTTGAAGTTTATAAAAGGAAGTAACTATGCTCATGTGGGAGACCAGTAAGTGTCTGCTCTTATGGACCTCTCATAGTCATCACTACTAAAAGTTTGAAGAGACTTTTTAATTTGTAGATATTTCTGTATTTTGGATATCTACCACCTAATGAAGAAATTAGAATTTAAGATTCCCAGCATCCTTTATAGCTGGGGACATAGCATATTATTCAATCTCTAAAATAAATTTCCAAGAGACCTTGATCTGGAAGTAAGCAATGGTAGAGCTTCCATTTTTGCTCATGCTCAAGGCAGCAAATACATCTGGCTTTTGATGGTGGCAGCAGCCAATGTTAGCCAATTCTCAGTGTTAATTGAGTACCCAGTATTTAGTGCTCAGTATGAGTGGCTTTCTCAAACACAGTTCTGCAGTATAGTTTTGGGCAATGTTCCCAGAAACTTGGACTTAGATCTGTATCTCCAGCACTCCCCAATGATTCTGTAAACTACCTAATATTATTTAATAATTCCTTACTCTGATTACAATAGGTGAGCTCTGTTGCTTATACATGAAGAACTATAATATAAAATTATTCTCATTTTACATATAAGAAACAGATTAAAATGGCTAAGTATTTTACTGATAACAGGAACAGGCTTCTTAGATTTCAAAGCTTTTTTGCTTATTTTATAATGTAATAATTATACAATTACTTAAATAGTACAGGAAAGCAACTGAAACAAATTTATCATCACTGTGCTAAAACAGGAGCTGGTAAACTATGGCCCACGGGCCAAATCCAATGTGCTTTTATATGGCCCACAGGCTAACAATAGTTTTTTTACATTTTTAAATGGCTAGGAGGGGAAAGAACATGAAAAGCATATGAACTTCAATTTCAGTGTATAATAAATAAAATTTTATTGGAACATAGCCATGCCTATTCATTTACATTCTGTCTATGGCAGGTTCCCATTTCAACAGCAGACTTAAGGAGCTGACCAAAATAGTCACTCTCTGACCCTTTACAGGAAGTGTGTTGACCTCCCTGCTCTAAAATTCCTCTAATATGGTATAACTGAGGAAATGCCAATGTAAATAAATCTTAAAGCAGGCAAATATATATTTGTATCATTCCAGATTATCTACTTTGAGATGACATATGTAGCACACTACACAATTCACCCAATAATTAAAGCTAAACCAGAAAGTTCCATTTTTTATCTTGCCTATCTGATTCCATAGCAGGAGTATCAAAATAGAAGTTAGTGTCAAAAGGGGCTGTTTTCAGAACAATCAGGATGATGGTAACCAAGAGCCAAATGCACCCCTAATTATTCACCTTCCTCAGAAACTGAAAAGGTCAATAGTAAGGGAGATTTTTTTAAAAAATTAAATAACTGGCCTTGAGTTTTAAAGGGATGTATGACAGAACAGCATTCAAGAACACAGAGGAGGGGCAAACAGTGCAGTGTCAAAAAGGTTGACATTTTAGCAGAGAATAAAGAATTCCTTAAAACTAAACAAAATGAGCCAAAAAAAACCCCCAGAAATTCACTGACAAATGACTAGAATGTGCAGCTGCTAAGAAATGCTCACAGTAGGATGGCTGCCTTTATGCATGCCAAAATCCAGAGACCAAAAGTTACCAGGTCATTAAAGCTGAAAACTGACCAGTTTTATATCCTTTCCTCCTCTTTCAGCAACTACAGATTGAGTTATCTAGCAAAACAAAAAAACCTCTTGAAAGCACTGTCTTTCCCTGTCATGTAGTTTAATGTAGAATTGTTCTTCCCATTTGTTGGTAGTATCCCCAGCTCTACCTGACTATCCCCAGCCCCCAAACTGACCTTCTGTGTAGAAAAATATGCCCTATAAGCCTTTGCCCAAGTACCAAGCAGTTGAAAAGGCAACTAAGAGAAAGTAATTATCTAAGGACACTCTGACATAATCCCAGTTAAGGTAGGAGGCTGGGAATGGAGCAGAAGGAGATATTAATAAGGAGAAATAGCCTCAAAGTTTTCCTTTATTTTACCTTCATTTAAAAATTAAGACACAAATTGGAACAACTTGTCACAATCTGAGGTCTGATCTCACTATATTGGAATATGAGTTGGTTATTCAGAACTTAAAACATATCCTCTCCTGAAAATATGGTTATATGTGATACAGTTGTGTGTAAGCTAGTAATAATAATGAACCAAAAAACTCTGCAAAATCATAGAATCAGAAGACACTTTGAAGATCATGTTCAGCTCCTTTATTTCACAGATAACGCAGCTGTGGTGATGAGAAAGTTGAGTCCCTTGCACAGGGTCACAGTGGTATACAAAATCAAAGCTGAGAAGAAAGCCAAATCTATGACTCTCAAAAGCCACATTTTTCAGATTGAACCACCTCTACTTACGAAGTACTTTTAAAGTATATATCTCAGTATAGCTTAGCTTTATCAGTATCAGATGCAATATTAAAAAAGAGTTGCATATGATTTTGTTAGTGATGGTTTACATAATAAAGTAGTAAATAGGCTGAGTGTGAAACCAGCTGCATTATGAACACCTGCAGTACAACATTCCTTGTCTCAGCTACTGCAAAATCTCAGAATAATTTTTCACCACCTAAGGCTAAAAGTTTTCCCATTAGAGACTGTACTCTTTTGTCCTAAATACTGCTAAACACAATTTGTTTCAAGTTGATTCAAATGGATAACACTGTGAAGGAATTTGAGGAATAAATCAAACACGATTATAGCAAATTAAAAGTTTAGTTACGGCCGGGCGTGGTGGCTCACACCTGTAATCCTAGCATTCTGGGAGGCCGAGGCAGGAGGATAGCTCAAGGTCAGGAGTTCAAGACCAGCCTGGGCAAGAGTGAGACCCCATCTCTACTATAAATAGAAAGAAATTAATTGGACAACTAAAAATATATTGAAAAAATTAGCCAGGCATGGTGGCACATGCTTGTAGTCCCAGCTACTTGGGAGGCTGAGGCAGAAGGATTGCCTGAGCCCAGGACTTTGAGGTTGCTGTGAGCTAGGCTGATGCCACGGCACTCTACTCCAGGCAAAGAGTGAGACTCTGTCTCAAAAAAATAAAAAAAATAAAAGTTTAGATTACTCAGTTGGCCTGGCTGTGCTGAAAAACTTCTAAAGATGCTCTCAGCTGTCATCCTTCTTTTTCACTATTCAGGACATTTTTTTCTCTTTTTTAAAAAGGCTAGTCAAGTGAAGCAGTGGAAGTGGAGAAAAAACAAATCTGTAACTGATTGTGATCAATTAGTTGTAAATACCACCGCACTGGGGCTAGCCTACAGGACCCTTCAAGTTGCTACATTCACTCTGGATTATGCATTTTACTTTTCACTTAGACCACTATCCCTTCTCTCTTTGGTTTCACTAAAGCCAAGTGAATTTAAGCCCCACCCTATTCTCAGCTTTTGCTGCTGTATCTATATTTCCCTCCTTCACCTACTCATGTAATGTTGGTTCTATATAGTTCTTCTTTATTTTCTACATAGATATCTCTAGCCATCATTCTTAGAGCTGCCTCAGAGTTTGAGATCCCATTTACTTTGCTCTTGATTAGCCCTAATTGAATTATTATTGTTTCCACCTCTTTCTGGCTCTTTCTCAATTTTCCACACAGCTTTCCTGAAAGCCTGTTTAGATCTTCACAATTCCCTCTCACATTCCTACTCAGCTGATGCTACCCAACAGAATCACACTACTTGAAGACTGGCTTGTAACCAAGACATGTATCATTATTGCCTTTTATGGGCTCAAGAAAAAAATTAACTGACCTACCCATATAATTAATGGTAACGACAAGATTATAGTATACAGTAATTCTTCACCAACCAAGAATTCACGTTATCTAAAATTACATCAACCTTTGTTTCAAAAGTAATCTGGAGAAGCAGATAAAAATTAAATTAAATTAAAACATTAAAACTAATGCATAATACAAATAAGAACAGAAAAACATGAAAGCAGGAAGCTAGTGCACAAAAACACTTGTTAAAATTTTAAGCTACTCCACAGAAGACATACAAATCAATAAACACATGAAAAGATGTTCCACATCATTAGGCATTATTAGGAAATACAAAACAAAACCACAGTAAGACACCACCTCACATCCATTAAAATGGCATTTATTTTTAAAATAAATAAACAAACCTGTCATCAAAAAACACAAAAAACAGAGTAAAAAGGTAACCTACAGAATGGGAGATAATTGCAAATCATGTATTTGCTAAGGGGTGAATACCCAGAACATATAAAGAACTCCTGAAACTCAACAACAGGAAAACAAATAATCTGATTTAAACATGGGCAAAGAATGTGAATAAACATTTCTCTAAAGAAAATGCAAGAATGACCAACAAGCATATGAAAAAATTCTCAGCATCAGTAATCATTAGGGATATGCAAATCAAAACACAATGAGAAATCAACTCACACCCATTAGGGTGTCTACTATAAAAAAATGTTAGCAAGGATATGAAAAACTTGAACCTTTGTACACTGCTGGTGGGAATATAAAATAATGCAGCTGCTATGGAAAAAAGTAAGGCAGCTCCTCAAAAATTTACAAATAAAATGACCATATGATCCAGCAATCCCACTCCTGGGTATATATTCAAAAGAATTGAAATCAGGGTTTCAAAGAGATATTTGTACACCCATGTTCACAGCAGCAGTATTCACAATAGCCAATAACTGCATTATTCACAATGCAATCCAAGTGTCCACTAACAGATGAGCAGATAAACAAAATGTGCTGTATACATACGACGGAATATTACTCAACCTTAAAAAAGGAAGGAAATTCTGACATATACTACAACACAGATGAAAGGACAATATACTAGGTGAAAGAAGCTAGTCACAAAAAGATAAATGCTGTATAGTACCACTTTTATGAGGTATTTAGAACAGTCAAGTTCATAAAAACAGAAAGTACAAGGGTTCTAGCCAGGGGATGAAAAGGGGGGGAAATAGGGAATTACTTAATGGGTACAGAACGTTTCAGTTTTGCACAGTGAAAAAAATTCTGGAGCCTGGTTGCACAACTATGTGACCAAACACTGCTGAACCGTATACTAAAAAATGGCTAAGATCATGAATTCTGTGTTATGTGTATTTTACCACAAGTAAAAATTTTGAAGTAAAAAAAAAAAACCCAAAAAACAAAAATAACGACTGTTGGTGAGGATGTAGATAAACTGGAACCCTTGTGCATGGGGAATGTAAAATGGCACAATCACTATAAAACAATATGGCTGTTTCTCAAAACAGTAAACAGAATTACCATTTGATCCAGCAATCCTGAGTATACACTCAAAAGAACTGAGAGCAGGGATTCAGTTATTTCTACACCAATGTTCGTTATTCACAATAAACAAAAAACAAACACAACCCAACAAATGAACAGATAAACAGCAATGGAATATTATTCAGCCATAAAAAGAAATGAAATTCTGATACATGCTACAACAGGTATGATGAACCCTGAAAACATGCTAAGTGAAGTAAGCCACATGCAAAAGGATAAGCATTCTATGATTCCACTTATAGATGGTAACTAGAATAGGCAAATTCTCAGAGAGAGACAATTGAATAAAAGTTACCAGGGGCTGGGGAGAAGGGGAATGAAGAGTTATTATTTAATGGGAACAGATTTTGTTTGGGATGATAAAAAGTTCTAGATATGGATAATGGTGAGGGCTATACAACACTGTGAATGTACTTAATGCCACTGAATTGCAAGCTTAAAAAGAGTTAAAATGTTGTGTTCCACATATCTTATCCCTCCCCACACACACTAAGTCCAGCTTTCTATCAGAAATTTTTAAAAAATTAAAAATAAAGAACTCAAAACTAGTAAGATTCATAGATTCACAGCCACAAGAAAAATAAAAACAACTGCACAATTTCTGTCCCTGACACCAGAAGGACATTGCCATTGGAAGTCTTCATGAAAGGACATCATTAAATAATAAATAGCATCTTCAATAAAATAAAATCCTAGCCCAACACGCCCTTAATACACAAAGAATATATCTTATTAATAAAATCTTCATAAAATTTCTGAATATAGCTACAGGCCCACAGTTACCAACTAAGCCACACAGACACAAACTCACAAGGGGACCCACAAGAATAAAAAACTGTAGACATCTCATCAAAAACAATGCAAGGCAGAACATACTGGAAAGACTTTAAAGTGCTCAAGTAAAAAGGTGACAATACATAATTCTATACCCAGTGAAAATAACCTTCAAAAATGAAACAAAGACTTTACCAGACAAACTAAATCTTACAGAATTACTCACCAAGGAACCTAACTAAAAGAAATGTTAAAGGAAGTCCTTCAGAAGAAAGAGAACACCACATACAGGTAAGAACTTTAATCTGCTTAAAGGAATGTAGAGTGCGAGCACTGTTAAATGTGCATCCAAATATAAAAGACTTTTTAAAATTTCTCTAGATGGTTATTAGCTGTTTAAAGTAAAAATAATAATATACCTGGTGCTTATAACATCTGCATAAATAAAATGTACAGCAAAACCAGTACCAAAAAGGGAGAGAAACAGATGTATACTATTATAAGGGTATATATAACACTATATGTGAAATGCTATAATTTTACTTGAATATAGACTGTAAAAAGTATGCAAAAATTAAATTCTAGGGTAGTCACTAAAATTAAAAAGTAAACAAAGAGGTATGGCTAATAAGCCAACAGTAGAAATAAAATGAAGTGCTAAAAATTACTAAATCAACAAGGCAAGAAAAAGAGATGAGACAAATAGAAAACAAATACCATGATGGTATAAATTTAACCACATTAGAAATTACATTATATGTAAATTATCTAAGTCCCATAAAAAAAGAGACTGCCAGCCAAGATTGAAAAAAAAATCCAACCATATGCTGTTTAAAAGAATCCTACATTAACTATGAAAACAGATTAAAAGTAAAAGAATGGAAAATATAAATCATGCAAAAAGTAGACATAAGAAAGTTGTAAGTGTAAATTGATTATATTAATACTGAACAAGGTATTTTAGGAGAAGGAATAAGAAAAACATTTAATAATGATAAACTGGTTAATCCATCTCGACAACAAAAGAATCCTAAATGTGTGCACCTAACAATTTAACTTGGAAATATATGACATGCAAAGAGAAACAGATAAATCACATTTAGAGTTGGAGATTAAAACTCTTCCCTCTGTAAACAATAAAAATAAACATAAAAATCAATAATACAAAAGATGTGAACACTTGACTAACTTGACGCAAATTGATATTTACAGAAAATACCATCTAACAAAAACAGAATACAAAATCTAAGTGAAAATAGAACATTAACAAAATAGATCACATGCACAGCTTTAAAACAGATATAAAGCTAAAAGATTATTTTAGAGTATTTTCTCTGACCACAAAGGAAAGACTTGTACAAAGTTTCCAAATATTTGAAATTAGATAAACACACTCCTAAAATAAACATAGGATCAAAGAAGAAATCACAAGGAAAATTAGAAATCATTTTGATTTACATGAAAATGAAGAGCCTATAAAAATTGTGGAATACAGCTAAAGTAGCACTTAAAGGAAAATTAATGGTTCTAAATGCTCTATATTACCAAAAATCTGGGATTGGCTATCACTGATTATTAATAAGTTTAAGAAGCTAGAAAAAGAGCAGCAAATTAAACTCACTAATGAGAAGGAAAGAAAAGACCAAAATCAATACAACAGTAAACAAACACATACTAGAGAAAGAGCAGTGAAACAAGTGTCTTTTAAACAAATCAATAAAATTGATATACCTCTCCCTAAACTGATAATAAAAAGCATACATCGCTAATTATGAGGAAAGAAAAAAGGTAACACAAACACAGATCCCATACTCATTAAAAGAATACGGATATCAAGCAAATAAATTAAATAATTATAAAATATAAAAATCCTTTGAAAGATATGAATTATCAAAAATGACTCAAGAAGGGGTTAAAAAAATCTACATTGTCCTATATCTATAAAAGAAACTTAAATGGTGGTTAAAATTCTTTCCACAAAGAAAACCCCAGGCCCAGATTGCTTTTCTGATGAACTGTATCAAACATTTAAAGAAAGAATAGAAAACCTACTCAAATTCTCTTAAAAAATAGAAAAGGTAAGAGCATTTCTCAACTCATTTTCTGAAAATACATTATCTTAATACCAAAACCAAAGACAGTAGCAAAAAAAAAAACCCCAAAAACTATAAATCAATGTCCCCCGTGAACACAGACAGAAAAATTCTTAATAAAATACTAGAAAATCAAATCAACAACCTATAAGGAAGATAGTACATCATGATTCTGGAATGCAACCAAGGACAACATAATCTTTGAAAATGAGTGAATGTAATCCACCATATTAAAATTAAAGGAAGGCCAGGCGAGGTGGCTCACGAATGTAATTCCAGCACTTTGGGAGGCAGGAAGATCACTTAAGGTCAGGAGTTCCATACCAGCCTAGGCAACATAGCAAGACCCCATCTCTACAAAAAAAAATTTTTTAATTAGCTGGGTGTGGTGGCATGCACCTGTAGTCCTAGCTACCCAGGAGGCTGAGGCAGGAGGATCCTTGAACCCAAGGAGTTTTAAATTATGATTGTGCCACTGCACTCCAGCCTGGGTGACAGAGAGAGACCCTGTCTCAACCAACCAACCAACCAACCAAATAAATAAATAAATAAGCATATCTGATCATCTCAGTAGATGCAGCAAAAACCTGACAGAATTCAGTGAATGAAAATTCTCAGCAAACTAGGAACAGACTAAAACATCCTCAATTGGATAAAGAGCATCTATGAAAAACTTATAAGTACATCGTGTTAGATAGCGAAAGAATGTTTTGCCCCTAAGCCTGGGAACAAGGCAAGAATGTCCTGCATCACCACATGTATGCAATGTTGTACTGGAGTCCCTAGACAGCTGAAATAAAGCAAGAAACAAAAGGCATACAGATTAGAGAAAATAAATTATCTTTGTCTAAAGACAATATGAACATGTACACAGATGATTGTAAATAAGTTATCTACCAAAAGAAAAGCTGATCTTTGACAAAGAAATTGAGGATCTTCAAAAGGGGAAAGGATAATTTTTTTCAACAAATGGTTCTGAAACAACTGGATAGTCACACAGGAAAAAAAAAATGAACTTCAACCTTTACCTCATACCACACACAAAAACTTAATGATTTTTATTTAATTTTTGATCACAGATCTAAATGTAAAAGCTAAAACTCTAAAACTTCTAAAAAGAAACAAGATAAGTTTTCTTAAGGCACAAAAAGCAAAAATCAAAGATAGACTAATGGCCAATAAGCATATGAAAAACTGCTCAAAATCTCTAATCATCAGGGAAATAAATACAAATCAAAACCATAAGCTATCACCTAACTCCAGTGAGAATGGCTTTTATCAAAAAGTCCCAAAACAACAGATGCAGGCATGGATGCGGGAAGGGAACACTTACACACTGCTGGTGGGACTGTAAACTAGTACAACCTCTATGGAAAGTAGTAAGAAGATACCTCAAAGAACTGAGAGTAGACTTACCATTTAATCCAGCAATCCTACTTCTGGTTATTCACCCAAAGGAAAAAAAGACATTTTATAAAAAAGACACTTGCACTCAAATGTTTATAGCAGCACAATTCATAATCACAAAGATGTGGAAATAATCCAAGTGCCTATCAATACATTAATAAGATGTGGCATATGTATACCATGGAGTACTACTCAGTCTTAAAAAAATGGTGAACTAATACCTTTTGTAACAACCTGGATGTAACTGGAGACCATCCTTTTAAGTGAAGTATCGCAAGAATGAAAAAACAAAAACCACATGAACTCACCACTAAATTGGAACAGATCAACACTCGTGTACATATGGTAGTAAAATTCAACAGAAATCAAGCAGGTGAGAGGGAGGAGGAGGAGAAAGGTGAATTCACATCTAACGGTACAATGCACACTATCTGGGTAATGGACACACTTAAAATTTTGACTCAATCTGTAGAAAAGCAATTCATGTAGCCAAAACGTTTGTATCCCCATATTCTAAAATGTTAAAAATTAAATTAAATTTTAAAAATTAAAAAAAATTTAATTCTAAAAATCTGGACTTCATCAAAATTTAAAATTCCTACTCTACAAAAAAGAGTATAAAAAGGAATGAAAAAACAAGCCATATATCAAAAAAAAAAAAATCTATGTAATTCTGACAAGACTCATGGCCAGTATAAAGAAAGTTGCAATTATATGAAGACATACAACCCAAATTTTTAAATAAGCAAAATATTTGAACAGTTCACAAAAGATACATGAATGTCATCAAGGAAATAAAAATTAAAACACAAGGAGATACTACTACACACTAGAATGTAGCTCAAAGCTGGAAAGAACAGCCAACGCTGGTGGCTCATGTCTGTAAGCATAGCACCCTGGGAGGTGGCGGCAGGAACATTGCTTGAGGCTAGGAGTTTGAGACCAGCCTAAGCATGAGCGAGACCCCATCTCTATGAAAGAAATAGAAAAATGAGTCATCGTGGCACTCACCTATAGTCCCAGCTACTCGGGAGGCTGAAGCAAGAGGATCACTTGAGCCCAGGAGTTTGATGTTGCAGTGAGCTATGATGATGCCACTGTACTCTAGCCCAGGCAAAGGAAAGAGACTCTGTCTCAAAAAAAAAAAAAGCTTGGAAATAAGACAAATGTCCATCAATCACAATGGACAAAAAAAAATTGTGGTCCATCCATACAATGGAACGGTAACTCAGAAATAAAAATGAACTAACTACTGCTACAGGCAATAGAGAGAGAGAGGGAAGCAGGCAGGGAGGGAGGAAAGAAAAAGGAAAAGAAGCCAACCACAAAATACATAGTGTAATTACTTTCTATTCCTGCTATAACAAATTACCACAATCTCAGTAGCTTAAAACGACAGATTTATTATTGTATAGTTCTACAAGTTAGAAGTGTGACACAGGTCACACTGGGCTAAGTTAAGGTGTAAAGAGGGCTACATAACCCTCTGGAAGCTCCTAGAATAGACCTGTTTCTTTTGCCCTTTCCAGACTCTAGAGACAATATTCCTGGCTCATGGCCTCATCCTCCATCTTCAAAGTCATCAAAGGTGTATCATCTCTCTGACCGTTCTTCAGTTGTCAGAAGTCTTATCTCCTTCTGACTACAGATTTTAAGGATCTGTGTGATTAGATTAGACCTACCTGCATAATTCATTATATGGTACTATAAAATCTTGAACTTAATGTAAGGAAACAGCATCTTTAATTCAAGTCAGAACACTCTTGGTTATGGGTCATTCTGCTTGTTTAAATGTGGATTGGCTTGGCATTACTCTCTGCATCAAGGCTCTGAACTTAATCGCATTTGTAAAATCCCCTTTGTACTGTAAGGTAAAATATTCACAGGTTCCAAGAGTCAGTGTGGACATCTTTGAGAGGTCTTTATTCTGCCTACCACAAAATGGAATAGAATTCAATTTTTTTGAGATTTTCAGAAGAAGCAAAACTAATCTGTAGCATGAGAAAGCAAATCAGTGGTTGCCTGGGATAGGGGTGAAGAGTGGGACTGACTGTAACTGGGAACCCAGCATGAACATGATCTTTGTCTTGAATTATTGTTGTTATACAGGTATACACATTTGTATACAATTCAAAACTCAGTGAATAATACACTTCAAATGATGGATTTTATCATACACAAAGTATAGCTCAATAAAGTTTATTTAAGTCATAAATACTATCTTTGTATTTTGTTTCATTTTAGTTAAGTTTCCCCCCAAAGGCTTTAACAGGTTTACTCATAACCGCAGTTTTCAAACCTACCTCTCTCATATATCTCAAGTTCCCACGATGGCAGTTTTCAGTAAAACAGTCTATATGACAAGGGAGATAATAATATTTACCACTAGAGAACTAAACAGCTTTTATAACATTATTTCTAAAGAAAAACCTGTTGCAAATCCTAGTGTAAATACAGGAATTTACAGCAAGGCCACAACTCTGGCAGAGGAGCCATTCATTCCTATGGTACATTCCTAAATTTCATATTATAAATTAGAAACTGAAAATCCTGTTGCTATGGTGTTGCTTCCAGGAAACAATTCAAAGGCAGTAAGTAAGAGGAGCTAAGAAGCCAACAAGTCATGTAGAGGAGTGATCAGGAAATCATCTGTGGTGCTTTCAGTACCCCAGTTGAATGTCACTAGCTTAAAGAAAATTGGATAACCACTAACAACCCTAAGGTTGTATAAACTCAGAAAATTAACCTAACTTCCCCTTGGGTGATACTAAATAAATATCATTCTTCTACAAACAACTCAACATAAAGCAAGAACAGGAAATGTGCCCCATTCTAGGGGCACATTTAAACGACTAAAACCACTAAAATGACATATTATCTCCCTACCTCCAAAACTAAAGCTATAAAAACAGAATATGGTCTCTATAATCATTAGCATTCATAAAGCCTCAATGTAGAGATATCTTGTTAAGAGTTTTAGATCTCCTATTATGAAATGTAAAAAGAACAGGAAGAATTTTTTTTTTAATTCCTGTAGTGACAAAGATGTTTTTTACTTATGTGGCACTCATTTGGATTTTCTCAATGGGCAAAAAGGAGAAATCAGTTCCTATCATGGGTTTAAAATGCTGAGCCTGATTCCTGCTGTTGAGAAAAGTAAATAGCTCACTTCCAATTCTAAATGAACTAGCTTCTTGAAATTACATCAATTTTCTAATGCTAAAAAGATTACTTCAAAATGGTAACTAAATTACCACTTATAGCACCATTTGGAGTATACATTTTATAAAATAAAGGCTCTCTATTTTAAAATAGATCATGTCCAAGGCTGTTATGAGAATTGCATGATTTATTTAAAAAATACTATATAAAAGTCAATATATATAATTTATACAAATATAAATGACAAATCTGATCAAAATAACTACTTGAAAACACCTAGACATAAAATTCTGATCACATTTTCAGCAGCATGAGTTTATACCATGCTCTCTTCTTTTTTAAAGTAAGTATTTAAGCACCCCTTTCAAGCACTAAAGATATGCCAGTCCTCAAAAATGTAGTGGGAAAAGGAAAAAAGTCACCAGGTAAACAATTACAATCAGTGCTCAGTGTTAAGAAGTACTAGCTCCTATGAGACCAAGAAAGTACTCTCTAAGCAAGTAAGCAAGCAAGTAAGAAGAAGTATGCTTCTGCCTCCACCTGAAGCATAGGGCCTGGCAAAGACCACAATGATGATACAAATTTTTAAGACAAGCCATGCTGACCTGAGTTTCAATTCGCTATTTATACACCTTCATAACGACTCCACATTTTTGTTTGTGGTGGTAAAAGTTAGCATGTTTATCTGCTTAAAATTTTTTAAAGCTTTATCAAAAAGTCAAGGTTTTTGATACCACCACTTTAATGTATCTAATCTCATAGTTTAAATCTAGTTTAACTTAATAATATAAAGAAACAGCATGGCTAGAGAGACAGATTTGCATGTGACCCTAAGTAAATTACTGAGAAAGAGGGGGGAAAATGAGGGAGGGGACAAAATAAGAGTGCTTTCTCTAGGAACTTAGACAAGTAACATGTAAATTTAAGAGTTGCTGGAAGCCCTCTTTTGCTGCTTTGTGGACCAGATACCTAGAAGTATACAGTTGGCAGAGAGAGAAAAAGAAAAATAATGTCCAGAACAGTCTCCACTAAGCCCCTAGTTCCCATTCTGTTTCCAATTCCGGGATATATACGTGCACCACGTTTCATGAGATAGTTTTCAATAAATTCTCCTTTTTCATCTAGCTCTCAATTATGTTTTGCTATTTGAAACTCAGAGTACTAAATCATAAAACATGTTTAAAGACCTAAAACATTCTCTAGAAATGTAAAATAACAAATTTTAAATGTATATATTAAGTACTAAACAAGCAAAGCCAGTTAAACAATCTTATATACATAAATGTACACATTGTGGAGATTGCTTGTTTTGTGTTTGAAAATTTCGTAAACGCTTAATACCATAATATTCCATTACTGTAATATTCTAAGTTATGTTTTCCTGTTTTTCTGATGGTTTTGCCTATTATCTTAGATAACCCCTGTGCTGATTCTTGCCTTCCTCACTTTTTATGTAGTTGTTTTAGTGACTCTATGTGTCCTTTAAGTTTTCTTTTCCCCAAAACCCTGACTGAGAAAAAGATTTTCACAAGCAATAGGCAAACAGATTATTTCCCACATATACCTCACATTTCTATGTACCTTGTGAGCCATTTAGGTTAGCTCCATTTTTCAATTAATATACAAGTAAAAGATTTTAAACTCAGCAATAAGCATATAAAACCCCACGTAAAAGGTAATAATTATAAAATGACCATCAGCACCAGACTGATTCCCCCCAAGCAGGACTGATCAAGGCTGTGAATGTTTAGAAGTAAATAGTTCAGCTACATATATGGGAAGAGGGGTATTCTACCTTCTCTGAACTAAGTTTTACACATATACACACACAGGTGTGCACACGCACGCACACACACACAAAAGACAGCAGTTAAGGACCTAGAAGGCCACATCTGGCCTTAAAGCTGCAGGTTCCCCACCCCTGCTGGCTGGCTATACTATATAACCTAGGTGTGTAGTAGGCTTGTGTCACTCTATGATGTTTGCACAACAACAAATCCTCAGAAACTGTCCCTATCATTAAGCAACACATGGCTGTGTGTGTATACACACACACATACACATACATTCATACACACGACAGTTAGTGAACAGAACAAATATTTGCATTTCTTATAAACCAGGGTAATAATACTTCAAACAGACCAATCTGTAAAAAAATACATTACTTTGATTTCACCCTGTATTCATTAGTTGTAAGATACACAATCTGAAGCAAGATACACAATTGAAATCAGAATTCATCTTACAACTAGTGTTGGCCAACTAGCATCAAATCAAATTTGTCATTGCCTGAAAATATGCAACCAGCAACAGTAATTGCAGAATGGCGGTTAGCAACTTCACAGGAAAACTCTGAAACAACAATGGCCCAGTCTTTATCCTCTGCACACCAAATAGTAAATGTGAAGGGGAACAGGAGGTAGAGAATCAGATAAGTTTACCAAGATTTCTAATGCTAAAGTAAAAAAGCAAATAGGCTAGTTCTATAATTGCAAAGTTGGCACCAATGGCTTTTAAGTTTTTTTCTGGATTCTTTTAAGAAATGTCCCCCTCCAATAATCTTCATGGCACATGTATCAATGAAGAAACACACTGATAAGTCAAAAAGTGGTTCAGGCAAATCCCAAATGTGAAAACTTTGGGAGACTACGTTAACCAATTTATTTCACTTATATTTTCCCTTTCACACAATGTAGTCTTAAAAAAAACTAAATCTAAAAGTATAAGATAATAATTCTAGTGATAAGAAAAAAAGTCAGTTTAATTAACAGCATTTTTCCTATTTTATCAGGGTACCCAAAACATTTTATATTTGATGGTACATTAGATTACAGTATTTCATTAAAATACTGTAATCATGAAATGGTGAAAACTTTTCAAAAGTATACCACAAAATTCAGAGGCAATTTAGAAAGAATGACAATTTGACCAGTATTTTTATTTAAAGTCTGCTTACTGTGATTTTTGCCAATCAAAAGTAAAAGCCATATAAATAGACTTAAAAAGAATTTACAAATTCATATCACAATGGGCTACTTTCTCTTATCTATAAAAAACTTCTACAATCATTCCAACATCCATCACCCAGTTAACAATCTTACATCGAGAACAAGCACTCTGGGAGGCCGCAGCGGGAGGATCCTTTGAGCTCAGGAGTTCAAGACCAGCCTGAGCAAGAGCGAGACCCTGTCTCTACTAAAAATAGAAAGAAATTAATTGGCCAACTCAAAATACATAGGAAAAATTAGCCAGGCATGGTGGCACATGCCTGTAGTCCCAGCTACTTGGGAGGCTGAGGCAGGAGGATCGCTTGAGACCAGGAGTTTGAGGTTGCTGTGAGCTAGGCTGAAGCCAAGGCACTCTACCCTGGGCAACAGAGTGAGACTCTGTTTCAAAAACAAAAAAAAAGAACAGGCACATTAAAAGAACACCATTTGTCACCAAGGAAATTCAAATTATAACTACAATGAGATACCACTACATTTCCACCCAAATAGCTGAAACTAAAAAGACTGACAAATATTGAGTGTTGGCAAAGATCCAGAGCAAACACAACTCTCAAACATTACTAATGGAAGTATAGATTGGAATAATACGACGACTTTTGAAAACTGTTATGGCAGTCTCCAGTAATAAACAAACATATACCTATACCCTATTACTCATCAATTCCATTTCTAATACACCAAAAAGATGTTAGATACTTTAGAATGTTCACAGTTTTATTCAGAATAGCCCAAAGCTGAAAAACCTAAAGTCTGTCCATTAACATTGAAGAATAGTACAATTATATCCATATGCATATATCAATAAAAAAGAAACTCCTGCTCGATACAAGAGATGACAACACACAGATTTACGTGACCAATCTCTAGTGGACACAGGTCAATACAGTGGTTACCTTTATGGGGAGATACTGACTGGGAGAAAGGACAAGGGAGGCAACTGGAAGACATGAAATGTTCCATACCTTCATCTTGCTTGGTAGTTATATGGGTTTGTAACGTGTTAAAAAAAATCATGGACACAACTAATTTATGTTTAGAGAAATTAAAAAAGTGATTGCCTTAGGTGGAAAGAAGAGAAAACTAAATAAAAACAGGGCCTGGGGGAACTTTCTGGGTGATGGAAATGTTCTAAATCTTGACTGGAGTGGGTTACATGGTCACATAAAGCTGTCAAAACTCACCAAAACTGTACACCTAACATCTGTGTCCATTTTACTGGAAGAAAATTATACCTCAACTAAAAGAAAGTTACTGAGTTATACATTTGAAAGTATGTACTTTACCTTATGTAAATTATACCACAATAAAAAATGGTGGAAGAGTCCAAAATAAAATAGTCCACTAAAAAGAAATGATTCAAATGTATGAATGATTCAAATATATGAAAAGATACTCAATCTCATTCAAAATAAAAACAAATTAGGAAGACACTAAAATAATACCCTTACTATCAGATTAGCAAAGAGCAAAACATTTGGTAGCACTATGTTGGCAAGAAGGTAAGAAAAGAGACACATAGCAGGAGTGTAAACTGGTACAGCCTCTGTGAAGTCAGTCTGGCAGCTATCCTAATTAATTACAAATGCACATATCCTTTGACCCAGCAATTCTACTTCTTTACCATGCAGATATCCTTTTATGAATAGGAAATAATATATATATCAAGGTTTTTCACTGCAACAATGTAATAGCAATAGACCGAAACAACATAAATATCCATCAACTGAGAAACCAGTTAAGTAAATTATGGAATATCCATACAATAAAATGCCTTGAAGCCATTAAAAAAAAAAGGTGTTTGTGTTGATGTGAGAGGATGTAAAATACCTATGGTAAATACAGGAAGATACAGCAAAGTGACTAACTAGTACTCCATCATTTGTGTTTAAATACACGTGATCCCCTAGTTACAGACAGAGATAAGTTCCTAAAACTGTCATTGGATCAGATTTGTATGTAATTCAGATCCCTGATGAACAGCACATATGCAATAGTAATAATAAGAGCAATACTATAATGGCTCCTATATAGTAATAACAACAGTGAAATACTATAATAATAATACCTCTGTACTGTAATAAGTTACAGAAACCACTGTGCTTGCTCTTTTAAATCAAACAAACAGAACATAAAAACAAATTCATACAAAAACTTTAGACAGGAGACAGGAGAAACTTCAAAACAAAATTAAAGGTTAACACTCACCTAATGTTGCATCAACACTAAGCTAATAGTAATGTTACGCTTATTTTGATCTTCTAACCAAATCAATAATAACCTTTCCATTTCAATAATTAATCCACTGTGCTGCTTAGTAATAATTGATGCTTTCATTGGAGCACTGCCTTTCACATGTTCCATTATTCTCACTTTATCCTTTATAACTGTTCCAATACTTAGCGACTGAAGCCTATTGCTTTCCTAACGAATGGTGGTGTCTGGCCTTTCTCCCAATGCTTAATTATTTCCACTTTCCCTTCCATTTTGATCACCTTTCTCTTCACTGAAGGCTCACCTGGACTTGCAGTGGACTTCTGCTTTGGAAGCATGGTCATAAGTGTAAACATAAACTCACAAAATCGAATAAAAAAGTTAAGACCAAGGTGAGGCTGTGTATGAGCGACCACATAAACAATGAGACTAGTGCTGGCTAGCGTAAAGATGTTGCTCCAATGAACCACTTAAACCCTCCACCTCATCCTCTGTGCACTAAATCCAGGGTTGAAACAGAATCCTGCTGTTCTGCTTAAAATCTTTCACTAGTTCCCTTTCATAGAAGAACTTCAAAACTCCTTAGCACAAGATGTCACTTTATGATACAATCCCTGCTTACCTTTCTGGCTCCTTTCTTATCACTTTCCAACTTAGAAACCATATGCTAGACAGAAACCAAACTGCCGGAAAAGACCAAACTGCTGGGCATCTTTATGCCCTGATACCCTCTCCTTCTCCTTCACACATTGTCTTTTATTGTAAATTATCATAATGTATGCAAATTCTCAATTAGTAGTTAATATGAACAGCTCTTGAAACTTATTTTAGTATTTAAAAAAATATGTGAACAGCATGTTCTCATAGTACTTAACAAATATATTTTCAGTGCACAATTTCTAAAACATGCAGTACACAGAGCAAATTAAAAGCTTAACTGTTGAAGAACTGCTTTTGACATGCAGGAATCATACCATGAAAATAAGGGTATTAAACGGAAAAAAAATCATTCTCAAAAATGTATTTGGTAATAGTTTTCCCTTCCATGAAATGGGATGTAATAATATTATGCACCTGAACTCACAACATTAATGAATGTGATAGAAGTTTCTTCTTCATATATCTAAAAAATATTTTGAGGCTAATTTGCTCAAAATTGAGATGTCTGAGAAAAGTAAAATGTTTTAAGAAAAATCAGGCAAAGACCAATATTGTACATTTTCCATGATATCTGGATGAACACATTTAATTTTTAATTACATATGCTGTCATAACGTTAAAGAGCATTAGAGCCAGAAGGAACCTCTAAGAGAATCAATCCAATGTTTTAAAAAGGAAGCAACTCAAGTACAGAAAAATTAATCTCTCTTAGGTTACAAAAGGCTTCTTTCTACATTTAAATACTAACTTAGTAAAGCCCCTTCTGACCTTACCCTAAATGTTGACCTTTTAATGAATTATTTCCAGTATTCTATCCTAAAGATGACCCAGTTTAAGGCTGCCAGCTAGTCATGAAAACATTCCCAAGACAACAATTCACTCAAATATTTACTAAGCACCTGCCAGGTCCTGTTCAAGGTAATGGAGACAGTCTGACAAATAAGAGGGCCCATCCCTGTTCTCATGGAGTTTAAATTGTAGAGGGAAGTAAAACAAAAAAATTCAGCCATCAAGGCTATTTCAGAGAGAGAAAAGTACAATGAGGAGAATATAGATCTTGTGACTGAAAATGGCTGGGGGTTGGCAGCTATTTCACCGTAACCTCTGAGGTGGTGGCCGTGGAACTAAGATCTGAATAACATAAAAGAATCAGCTATATGACAATCTCAGAGCAGAGCATGAGTCAAAGAACAAAGCAATTAAAACAGTAAGACAGGAACAAGCTTGAAAGTGGGTGTGGAGCTGGTATGGCTGGGCACAGGGAACAAGGGGAGGGTGCTGTGAAATAAGTTTTGTGAGGTGGCCAGGACCAGATCACACGGCAGGGGCTAGGAAGACGGACCCTCACAGACTAAGGTAAGATGTTTGAACTTTATATTGTTATTGAAAACCCTTTTGGGCCGGGCGCGGTGGCTCACGCCTGTAATCCTAGCTCTCTGGGAGGCCGAGGTGGGCGGATCGTTTGAGCTCAGGAGTTCGAAACCAGCCTGAGCAAGAGCGAGACCCCATCTCTACTAAAAAATAGAAAGAAATTAATTGGCCAACTAAAATATAGAAAAAATTAGCCGGGCATGGTGGCGCATGCCTGTAGTCCCAGCTACTCGGGAGGCTGAGGCAGAAGGATCGCCTGAGCCCAGGAGTTTGAGGTTGCTGTGAGCGAGGCTGATGCCACGGCACTCTAGCCGGGGCAACAGAGTGAGACTCTGTCTCAAAAAAAAAAAAAAGAAAACCCTTTTGAGGAAGAGGAAAGGGAAGGAAACTGACGTTTACTGAGCATCTTATATGATGCCAGACAAAATAATATGTATAAATATTTCCCCTGTGCATTCTACTTAATATAAAACAATACACACATTTGTGAAAAACTTTTTATGCAAAGTCACATGCTAAAAGTAACAGGCACTTTATGAGAAAGAAAACAAGGTTATGGGAGACAAGGAAAACTTATATGCCACTTTGTAACCAAAACATTAACAAAAGCAATTAACAATCCAAATAAAAATGCTAATAAAATTTGTTACTGTTAAATTTCTAATAAATAATTACAATAAATATACAATTTTCGGCCAGATGTGGTGGCTCACACCTGTAATCCTAGCACCCTGAGAGGCTGAGGCAGGAGGATTGCTTGAGGCCAGGAGTTCAAGATCAGCCTGGGCAACATAGCAAAACCTCACCTCTACAGAAAAAAAAAAAATTAGCCAGATGTGTTGGTACCTTTCCAGGGTGGGGAACCTGCGGCTTTCTGGTTTCAAGATTGTTCTTTTTTAAGCACCAAAAGAGGCAAGAAAAGCTTCATCTTTCTTTGCTGCACCTCTTTTTATAAAGGGATTTGTTCTGTAAAATTTGGATTCAGTCAAAAGGCTGTATTTAAGGAAGTAGAAGGCCA
>VBSM01000272.1:32054731-32068328 GCA_008086735.1 Cheirogaleus medius
CGTGGTGGTGCATGCCTATAGTCCCAGCTACTTGGGAGGCTGAGGCAGGAGGATGGTATGAGCCCAGGAGTTTGTGGTTGCTATGAGCTATGATGATACCACTGTACTCTAGCCTGAGTGACAGAGCAAGATTATCTCAAAAATAAATAAAATTAAAAATATATTATAATTAGATCCCTATGAGCTAAGTATTTGACATTTTGCAAATAAAAGAACTAAAGTTCAAGAAAGGCAAGTAAAATGTATCCAAACCCAGGGAGTGAAGCAAAAGATGCAGAATTTATTCCCTGAAACTTTTTTTCTCCCACTATCCATACTGTCAACTACTCTTCAGAGGGCTTCAAATCATGACCTTCAAATTATACTGTGTACATTCATCATAATATTTATCAAAAGACCATTACTACTCAGTTTCAAAAAAATTTAAAAAGCCACTTTTCCTGTCATTACTAGTTCTCACTTGTAGGAAGTCATTTCTATGTTGATTTGTCAGACCAAACCAATAACCAAACAATGTACCTACTAGCAAAACACACGAGTCATCTGGAAGAAAACATAAGAAACGCAACCAGATAAAAAAAGGCAACCAGATTCACCAGCATATGTGACCCAAAAAAGGGAACAAACCAAATAGAGAAGCAACAAATTAGAAAACATACCCACACATTAATATAAGCAGAGAGCCCAGAGATAAAAAAGATTAGGTATCTGCTTGAACAAAAGCATTCCCCTGCAGGCAATAAACAAAGGGTAAAAAAGGGAAAACCCCCAGTACCTTAATTCATTCCCCCATTTAATAGTACCTTGTCTGTTTAAATAACATTCAAAGTGAAAATATTAATCTTTTAAATATTACTATCCTTGTCATTTTTTAAAATCTGCTAATGAATTTTTAAAACTTTTAAGTATTTTTTTAGAATATCCCTGAAATATTGTGGCATTCATTTTAGTTCAAAGTTTTAAAATTGAAAATCCTATCTTCCCTGAGAGCAAATTCTGCCAACTACCTCCCTTCTGACAAAAGGGTCATCTTTTACTTTGGAAGGCTTCAAATGATACCGGAAGCAAATCTACCAAGACCTCTTATCCCCAGCCTCTACACTCCAAGTATCCAAGATCATCCTGGATATTTTCATCAATAAAAGTACAGGATGTTGCCCTGCCTCACCAGACAACCCCATGTTACCATCACCTACCCCTATTTCTTCCAACTCTAAACCTCCTCTACCTTCCAACTGTCTTGTCACAACTCATCACCATTAAATGAAAACCTACTGCCACTGCCAGCCTACACTCAACAGTAGAAACACAGGAAGAAAGTACAAGATGTTCCCATGCTAGACTGCGGGTAGCAGATCAGGAGAGGAGTTCAGAATTAAGAGCCAACCTGGGCCAAAGAATCACTTGTGCAGTAATGGCTGGTTTAAAGAGACAAAGGTGTACAGCCTCCACACCCTTTGAGCACTGAGGGAAAGCCACAAAGAGGAGGGTGTAAGTAGATTTACGGAGTGACCCCACATGCTAAGGAACCAACAGCCAGGAATAAAAGTCAGGTAAGAATGGCATACCAGTAATCAGGTAAAATAAGGGTTCAAACTGGGGGCAGGGTGGGGGATGGAAAGAAACAAGGAACAGACCACAAAGAGTGCATGAGTATCAGGAACAAGTAGACAAGTCCACACAATTCGGGTTTATCTGCTCATGTCAAGTCAAGGTCGTCGTCTCTTTTACCCAGGTTTTGAGCATATCCTTTGCTTCTCCTTGCAAGTCCACACTGGTCCCAAGCCAAAAAAGATTCTGGAAATGCCAAAAACCACAGGGTGCTAGGTTATCAAGCAGTCCGTCACAATTCCTACAGTAGGAACACAATGAGTCCAAGGGGCAATGAATTTGTGAAACTGGATGAATCTCTTTTCTAGTTTTGTATATATATGTGAATCATCCTCAAAGAGGCAAGGTTCGATTGTACTAGGAAACCTGTACCTCAGTCAGAGAGCCTCATGGGATTCAACTCAACATGGACAGAAAAGTCTACAGTGTGCCAGGCATTGGACCAGGTGCTGAGGATAAATATGGGTGAAAGACAACTGTCCTTAAGAAACGACCTACCTAGTGAAGTAAGAGTCAACAAAGTACTTCTCAACCAAGAAGTCGTCTGTGCTACAAACAGATGACTAGTGATTACAGGCTAGAATGTTAACTTACAGCTATCATAAAAAGAGGATTCATCTTCAACCAGATAGTGTCACTTCATGTAGCCAAGTTAATTTTTATCTAAAATAGTGTAAAATAATTATTCAAACTTCTTCTCTATTGGGATGTAAGAAACTTAATGTAACAGTCATTCCTCTGCTAATAATTACTACTCTCTGTGAGAAGCATTGAAGGTTTTTAATCCAGAGCTGTTTGGAGATTTCCCCTCCAAAAAAAATCATATTTACATTTAATAGCAATAAAAATTCTTTATTATTTGTACCTTACTTATGTATGCCTTACAAAATTAGGACACCCAGAACTTCAGAATCCTGATATAGCCTCAGCATACCACCTAAAAACATTAGCATAAGGGCCAGGCACGGTGGCTCATGCCTGTAATCCTAGCACTCTGGGAGGCCGAGGCAGGAGGATCCCTTGAGGTCAGGAGTTCGAGACCAGCCTGAGGAAGAGCAAGACCCCCATCTCTACTAAAAATAGAAAAGAAAAAAAAAATAGCCAGTCAACTAAAAATAGAAACAAGCAAACAGCAACAACAAAAAAACATTAACAAGAATAAATGTGACTTATCTATGCTCAGTCATTCCGAATGTCAATTTGTTTCTCATTCTGAGTTCTGATTCTAAATCCATAAAGGTAGAAAATTATAATTCTAACTCCTTAAAACTAGTATTTACTAAATTCATTGAAATTATTTTTAAATAATAAAATCTATTTATAGGTTTATAAAAGCAGTTTTTAAATGAAAAAGAATAAAGAGTATAGAAAATCAGTGTTTATCAGGTATTAAAGCAATTATTAGTTCTGGAAAACTTTTATTTCAGTTATTTTTATATGTATACATATCCTATGCTATGCCATATACATTTTTAGTGAGAGTTCATGTCAAAGTTTCCATAAAATGCAGTGATTTTTTTTTTTTTTGGAGACAGAGTCTCACTCTGTTGCTCAGGCTAGACAGAGTGCCGTGACATCAGCCTAGCTAGCTCACAGCAACTTCAAACTCCTGGGCTCAAGCGATCTGCCTGCATCAGCCTCCCGAGTGGCTGGAACTACAGGCATGTGCCACCATGCCCGGCTAATTTTTTCTATATATTTTTAGTTGACCAATTAATTTCTTTCTATTTTTAGTAGAGACGGGGTCTCGCTCGGCCTCCCAGAGTGCTAGGATTACCGGCGTGAGCCACCGCACCTGGCCAAATGTAGTGATATTTAAATTGACTGATCCAGCCAGGTGCAGTGGCCCACACTTGTAATCCCAGCATTTTGGGAGACTGAGGTGGAAGGATTGTTTGAGTCCAGGAGTTCAAGATCAGCCTGGGCAATATAGTGAGACCCCATCTCTATAAAAATAAAAAAAATAAAATGACTGATACAAGCAGTAGCCACTGACAACCAGAGTAGTGCTTCACCTCCTAGAGACTGGACAAAAGGAGTAGCAATTCCATCCCAGATACCAAAAAGACTTTATTTTCTAAGAATGTAGCAACCTTTTTTTCTTTGAAACATCTTATCAAAATGTGACCAAATTCAATATGAAATATTACAGCAAAAACACACACACAAACCACACACATATATCAGACACATAACAAAGCTCCACAGTACACATTCTCATTCTAAAGTGAGCAACAAAAGCTCATTCACCAAATGTAGGCCTAGCCTTCTGAACTGGAAATTCTAACCATCCCATCTCTGCAGTTGCCACAGTAAACCATGACAGATTTACCGAATAAGCTGTCAGGATGGGTGTCACTTTTCTGCCTCTCTCTACAGCTGTTGCTGCTGCAGCTAACAAAGGCCACCAATAGTATAGCCTGCATTTACTGGGTACTTCCTATGTGCCAGGCCCTATGCTAATGGCTTTACATATGCACTCCCATTTCGATCCTCACAACTGCTCTATGGAGAAAGTATTAATTATCCTTTATTCCTATTTTTCAGATGTGGAAACCAACTGGAATGATTATGAATTTCCCAAAGTCATATGACTAGGTAGAAGTAACAGGATTCAAACCAGGTATGCCCAGCTCCAGCTCTTCATCAACTTAACATCCTAGAGTAAGAGCTGACTACCAAAGATATGACACAGACACTACCTACCTAGTTTCCTGTTACATGCAGAGAGGGCCACTGTCCTTAAGGAAGGCTAGGGTAAAGTCCCAGTACAGCAGAATTAAATGCACAAAAACAGGTGCTACCTTTCCTTGAGGTTGCTCTAGATCAGGGGTCCTCAAACTTTTTAAACAGGGGGCCAGTTCACTGTCGCTCAGACCATTGGAGGGCCGGACTATAGTTTAAAAAAAACTATGAACAAATTCCTATGCACATTGCACATATCTTATTTTGAGGTAAAAAAACAAACGGGCAAAAACACCCACATGTGGTCCGCAGGCCTTAGTTTGAGGACGCCTGCTCTAGATGATGTTGAAAATGAGCAAAACTAGAAGGCAAGCCCTTTTACTGGCAAACCAGCCAATGAAAAATTACAAGTGACACCCACTGCAACCAAAAATAGAATCAAAATCTAATGTATCTGTCTCCTTGGAGTCAACAATGCATACATATAGGTTCATAAGTCACAAAAGGATCTGTGCAATATCAGAATCCATAGTTCCATAAATACCAGTGTACCAAAGACTATCATAATGATTAAAATCAACTACTCTACTATGAGAACTCCGATTTTCACCTGACATCCAAACTCTTGGCAAAGCAAGACCTTTGAAATAAGATAACAGTTATATACTTCCAGATAACCAAAACCTCCTCTTAAAGCTTGAATTAAATTTCTAATTATCAGGGTTAAACAGGATTCAAAAATTACCAGTTCACCACTGGTCTGATGACTCAGTCATGAAATAGAACCAACCCTTCTTAATCATACAACTACTCTAATTCTGAAAATAAATACTGGAAATAAAAATAGGCATTTATAGAAATATACAGTTCCAACTCTTTAAGAACTGACTGAAAAGCATGGGAGAGAATAACGTAGTTTTCTCTCTTTTGACTATCCAAATTAAAAGAAATAGAAAGATTAAAAATTCTTAATGCCTTACTTTTTCAATCACTACTTTTTTAAAAATGGTAATACAAACATATTCAAACAACTCAAAAGGTTATACATGAAAATAAGTCTCTCACACATCTGACCATATATTAATAATTTGTCCATCCCAACCCTACTCATGATACCACTGTAAATAGTTTCTTCCATATCTTTCTAGAGTCACTCTAAGCATACACAAGTATATACACATAGTATTGTGTGTCCTCCTTTCCATTCTTCTCCCTTTTTAAGTTAAAGCAACAGCAGACTATACAGAATTTTCTGCCCGCTTTTTTCCTTTAAACGTGTCTTTGAGAAAATTCTTTAAATATTAACAAGAAAGTAATAAACAACAAATCTAAAACTATAAAGGAGCAATTCACACAAAAATCTCTCACCAGATGTCAAAACTGGTGACCTCTGCTGGCAGGACATAAGGAAGTCCAAGGTCAAACATGTATCCCCATGAAGGTCTGTGTTTTGTTTTTTGGTTTTTTCCCCCCACAAGAATGGGAAAACTCTATTTTGCTGATACAATAACAGATTGAACTCCTAACCCCAGTCTATGATCTTACAAATGTACATCTGTTACTATAGATGATAGAGAAAGGTGATTTAAAGAAAACCTACCATTTTACTAGAGGAAAAATTTTAAGCACATATCATATTGCATTTTTTATATAAAAAGATGCAAAGCTACAGCTATAAATAGTATCTTAAAATCCACACATTTATGATGAGTCCCATTCCATAAAGGGATAATTACACAGAAAAAGAAAAGATATTAAGGAAATTCATTATCTATTCCCATTACCTTATTTCAGAAACCCACACTAGATGATCCAATTGCCTTACACTGTGAGTTAATGATATATGATAGTCACTAAACAGAAATGGAACAAGATTAGTATACACTTTATCCAATTAGCCTGCTCAAATTAAAGGGAAAGTATAAAACACCTCTACCTAACCCATAAAGCTGTTTCTATTCACAGGTGATGGTAACCACCAAAATATACTATAACCATAACATGCCTCACAAGGCATTTGCTTATGTTAATGTCAAGTACTTCCCAGACTATTATTCTATATAAGGCTGTAGATTTTTACTCCTTAAATACTATGAGAAAATTTTCCACATAGATCCCCCTCAAAAATCATAAAATTAAATGATAAATTCTAAGATTCTATCAAGTATTGAGTATACTCATTCAAGTAATGAACAAATAAGCAAACTGTAGATAATATTTCATCTGATCATCTTAATACACATTTACAGAAGCTAAATGATTTAACATGCAACCATGGTTTTGCAAAAGTGATTGTAAAAAACTTGTTTGCTTAATACTGGATCCATGTTAAAACACTACCCACCATTTAAGTATTAAATAGTACATAGTAAGAACAAAAACACAAACATCTACTTAAAAACTGAGTCACTGATTGCCGATTTACAATACCCTACCCTCTAATGTGCTGAAAAGAACACAGCAAAAAGAGAGAGAAGGCAGGAGAAGGAAAGCACTGACTGATACCACTTCTGATCTCAAAATAGAGAAGATATCAGGTAGACTGGACATCTAGTTCCTAAAAAACTTTTTTAAAAATCTTTACTGTTTTAAGGTGATTAAAAATTTTAAACTTTTTTATTTAAAAAAAAAGTTTGAGAGTCCAGTATAACTTTATATAAAGAAGAGTTATTCTACTAAAATTCTGGCATGACCACCTTTAACCCTTGCTCCTCAAGTTCTCTTCCGTTTTTAAATTCTGCCTCTTGAAAGAAATCTTTAATAGATAAAGGGGAAAAGAGGTGGCAAACTCCACTATTTAACTGATCATTTTAAACATTTATCCTTCGTTCATTCCTCAAACCTATTCATTTCACATAAACCTTTTCCTTAATCTGGGCACTCTCTATGTTTACTGAAATTTAATTATTGACCTTTCAGCATGACCCTTACAGTATGATTGTTAACGAATTCTGAGTTACAAATCTAAGCTCTCAGAAAGCAGGGTAACATCCAACTCATTTTGTTTGACTGAAAATCATGCAAAAAAGCTGACATTTTAAAACTATAAATATTTAAAATTTTGAAAGGATATAACACCAAATTAGTTGCCTTTAGAGTCAATTACCCTGGTTGGTTGAAATTAATATAGCAGAACCTTACCATGAAAACCTATCAAAGGGAGATGGTTAAGATGACATTCTTCTGGTAGATTAAACCCTTCACACCTTATAATAGATACACCCTATACTGAATATTATTACATTAATAGTAATGGTGCAAATGAAACTCCAATGTAGTCAGAATGCTGTAACAGAGAACTAAAAACACAAAGATACACTACTGAGAAAATAATGAGCAAAAAAGCCTGAGAAATGTATAAAGTCCAAAACCTTCATACCTGCCACACAGATAATCAGCTAAAGTCAACTGAGGGTGACATGATGCCTAACTAGACTGTTTTGCCCCAATACAGTTGCTACTAATCCAGAATTTTTCTTCCAGTTTTTTTCTTCTCTGTCAACTCTGGCAGCATTAAAATTCAAGTGAACAGTTAAACGTGACTACAGTACAGCTAAACCTTGAAGGCCTAATCCAAAAAGGAGATTCTGCCACATAAAGGACAGGGTGCAATGGGTCGACTGGAACTGTCATCACTCTCATTTAACATGGGCCCTTATAAAAATAACCCATTTTAACATGAAAATGGTATTATTTGAGCTCTTGATACAAAAAGCAAGAACTCTGACAAATACTAAAAGGAAAAAGGTCCTTCCTTCAAGAAAAGTAACATGTGGTTGGAGTGATTTGACAAAATACTCACAAAACAATAGTTAGGCAGTTTGCGATATTCATTGAATGCAATAGAATTGCAGAGAAGAAATATCCTGAGTCAGGATGGCCAAGAAAGGCTTCATGGACAAAGTGGGACTGAAACAAGGCTATAGAAAGGATAAAAGGAAGGAATAGCATGCGCAAAAGCAGACCAGTAATGAGTATGGCAAAACTGCAGTATTTGAGAGGCAGGCAAGAATCCTAGTTAGGGAAGAGTGGGAAATTAAGCTGAATAGGTAGAATGCAGCCTTAAAAGCCAGATCAGGGCATATGAACTCAATCCAACTGGCAAAGAGAATCCATTATGGGTTCTCCGGCAGGAAAACCGACATGATGAAACCAGTATTTTAAATAAATTACACTGTCAGTAGTTACAGAAGATGGAGAAGAAAGGTTGTTCAGGGCAACCAATGAAAACTTAATGCAATAACCCAGACCTAAAACCACTCATTCATTCTCTTTGAAGATAGTAGTACGCTAGGTAAGAACACTGGCCTAGGAGTCAGACAAACCGGGCCTAAATCCCTACTCTTGTCTCTTTCTTACTCTTGCCTCAATTTCCTGTTAAATTCAGGATATCAGCCAGTTGTCACAAGTACCAAAGTACCTGTATAGTCCCAACATAGAGAACTTTGACTATTAATAATGACCATTACTGCTGAATTAAAAGTGGTAAAAAATGGGACAAGGCTCACAGAGGAACAGAACTTCCAAAGAAAACTATCTTGACTGCAGCTAATAATATAGAAAAGAAAACAGGTGAAAGAGCAAGGCTAGAGGAGGGGAAAAAAACCCCTACCCAATGTAATCATTTTAACCTAAAAGACAGATCCTAGGTTCTGCTGGATCCAGTCTCAAAAGAGTTCTCTTTTTTATTTAAAAAAAATTGGAGGTATTTCAAATGGTGCAAGATTTAAAAAGTCCAAGCCCAAGTGACAGAACAGCAAAAAAGGCTTGCAAAAGATTCATCATTGTACCTACACCAATCACCTAACTTGATATTGTTCCCATTTAGTGTTACAATTCTAATTCTTCATAGTGCATGTAAGCCTTAAATCATAACTTTGAGAGTAAATACATTAAGTTTATTTCAAATGTTGCCCTGGAACTGAGGAAACAGAACAGCCAAATGCTTTCTATGACATTTTGCCCCCACTAAAATAAATAACAAGCAAATACAATGTAATACAAAGAAACAAACTTTAAAAACCAAACCTATCAGCAGCAGCTTATACTTACAGATGCTCAGTATGTCCACCATTGTTCCAATATACCTTACGCATATTAACTCACTAAATCTCAACTCTTATGAAGCTGTCTGTCCCCAATACAAAGAAACTAAGACACAGCAAGAGTTACAACCCCTCATTACAGCTAATAAGGCATGGAGCTTGAGTTTGAACCCTTGCTCAAACCACTATACTACAACACAAAGACGTAAATGATTTTTTCTTACACAAGATTTGAGGAATATATACTCTTAGGGTAGCTGGAGTATCACTTATTTGCTTTTCCTTCTTAACTGTAGGCACAGAACATTTCCTTATTTCTGCTGGCAGTATTTGGAGAGGCTACTTCACTGCTGCCAATCATAAGGTAGGAAATACAGCAGTTGACAAGACTGCATCTTATTAAATAGAACTAGAGAGTTAAGTACAATGATATGAGTCTTATGAATTTCATTTACCCATGCAATCACTTGACCCAGTTAGCAGAGATGCCCAACTACGCAATTATAAACTTGATCAGAAACACGTAAGTTTTCTGCAAGGATAGGTACAGACCAAGAATGACAAATCAGCTGGGAAAATGTGACACAGATACAATCATCTAAGACAGATCTAGGTTTGAATCCTAGCACAGTCATTTTGTGGACTTGGACAAGTAAAATAACTTCTTTTCACCTCTGTTTCATCATCCACAAAAGGGCCCAACACTATCTACCTCATAGCATTTGCCTGAAGTATAAATGACATACAAAGTACTGTGTTTCCCCGAAAATAAGACCTACCCATAAAATAAGGCCTAGCAGGATTTCTAAGCATTTGCGCAATATAAGCCCTACCCCGAAAATAAGATAGTGATGGGCGTGGCTACGCAGCGTATCTGCACAACCCATGCATTTCGTGGCAGAGCGGTAAAGAAGGCGAGCAGCCCTTCTCATCTGCCCCATCGTGACAGCTATTATCCCAGAGGTGACGGGAAAGGTGTGGGCAGCCCCACCAACAAGGTCGGGTCCCCGTCAGGTCGGGGCCATCCTGCGCGTGCTGCAAGCTGAGGCTTTGAGGGGAAGTCTCCTCAGTGAAGTGAGGAGCTGGACGCTCCGATTTAGGTATTGTGTGTCCCCAGGGGGAAGAAGGAAAGCTGTGGCTGCCATTTTACTATGATGATGTTCCAGAAGAAGACGACTTAACTATATTTGAATAAATGTAGATTGTTGTACCGTACTTAAAAAAAATAACACATCCCCTGAAAATAAGCCCTAGGGTGTCTTCTTGAGGAAAAACAAATAAGACACTGTCTTATTTTCAGGGAAACACGGTACCTCACACCTTCTAGAGCAGAGCCCAAGCAGGGTCCTTTTCCCTGGCTCTATGGTAACAGGGCAATTAGTTGTACTCTTTGAGTTCAATCCCAAAGGATTAAGTAGCCAAATCTCTCCTACATCAGCTCTCTCACAGAGCTTTTTTTTTTTTAACTTCAAGTTTCTGTTGGTGGCAGACCAGAAGATAACACCAAAGTGAACATTACTCTTACCAATTCTTTACTACATAGCCCTAGGTCCTAGCCCTTCTCTACTTCCGGAATGTTTGAGTACAAAGTATAAATGTCTCATGTTAGCTGTTTTCCTTTTTTTGCATATCAGCAACTTTTACTATAAATGTTATTTGCAAAATGAGTCAAATTCACATGTACAAGAAAAATGCAAGTCCCAGACCGTGCCAATGTTTCTGCCATCCCAATTTCCTACCATTCACGTTCTTTTCTATTTTTTTAGATAAATAACACCAAAATTGACCAAAGCCAACAAGTTATTTCAACCAACTTCATCAAAATGTGTCAAGTCAGAAATTGTTTGCAGTAATACTACTGTAAGTTGTAGAAGGGGTATTCTTTTGTCAACTACTCATCGGACAAGGTTGTATTTACATTGCATTGCTATATATGAACTGATGGATTTAATCAACAAGTTGATGTTCAGAAAGTCCATTTATTACATCTCCTTATATCAGTAACCTTTATGTTTATATATGTTTCTGCCCTTTCAGCATGGTAGGTTGAAAGGCTCCCAGTACACAGAAAACAGTTATTTCTTGTTCTCTTGGTAGGCTGGTATGGTAATCATGCAAAAACTTTTAATTAGGTGTTGAGGACAAAAGTATGAAAAAGATTCCTGAAAATATGAAAAGTTATTAAAATAGTTAATATTTCTTTGATGCAACAAATGCAAAAACACAACCTCCACAAGGAGCCATTCCATTTACCACCAGTGTCTCCCACATGAATAACTAAAGCCGGTACATGTTAGAGGAAAAATGTCTTATAAACTGATAGTGAGCTTGGCAACAATTTTTAAGCTACTAACATGTCACTTAATTAAGTTCCTTAACAGTAAGAAAAACTTTTTCCATTCACATACTGTTTTCATCTCCCACAGTTTAGTATTTTGTCCTACTAAAGGTCTGATTCTCACTATTCAAATGGCAAAAAAAACAGTACTTATGAATTTAATGGTTGTGATTACATACATCACCACAGTGCAGGACAGCGGAACTGAAAACAAAAATATCGTATTCCAAAAAAGCAGGAAAACCTCAATTTAAGGGGAAAAAGTATAAACACATCACATGCCTAAAGGCTCTCAGGCATATTTTCTTCCTGCAGCCCCTCCCCCACAGGTAAATGCAAACTATTTCTAGAACTCTCAATGATAATTTGGGAAGACTGCCATCAACTCCCGTGATACAATCCAACATACAAGATGTTTTCATGGTGGCAAAGCTGCCCTACTTCCCTAGACTATAAACTTATTAAAATGGTGAGAACACACAGTCCAAGGAAGTCAGGATTACTAAAATACACAAATGTAGCATGGATCTTATTTAACAAAAATGAAAATGAATCACACTGGGAAACCCAAAAAGTCATTCCCTATACCTTCAATACAGAATCAGAATATTTATTACAAGTTGTTTTAGATAAGTGAATGAAAACACCACGAGGACTTTATATTATCCAAAACAGTGAATGAGTCTTTAGGAAAAAAGGGGGAGGAAGATGATTACTTAATTATATTGGGGGGAGGGGGAAAGGAGAAACCATTCAGTCTAACAATCCAGACTAAAAATAAACCGTCATTTCACCCACCATATTTTATTAACAAGCTTGTTTAGATCAGCATAAAGTTCTTGTTTAGAAAACAAGAAAGTCAATAGTAAACTTCCCTAAGTCAACTGTAAATCACATAGGTACTAAAACTCTTCACCCCTGGTGCCTGCACAGTCCAGTAAACTCGAGACACGAAGAAAACCTAATTTTTAACTAGGTTCCAACACTTTTCATTTGTAATCGCCAAATTTTTCGAGACAATGTTAGATAACCTAACAAAGAGAGCATTTTTCAAAAGCCACCACAACCCAAATTATACATGAAATACACCATTTTCACAACCTAAATTTAATCCCGGTTGCCACTGCAAAGTGACGCCTGTTTCAGCAAATTAGGAACTTCCAAAAATACTGAACACGTTAACACATGCATGGCTTCCCTCGAGCTGCCATTTAAGATTAATATTTCACTTAAATAAAAGACTGTTTCTCTTCAAAAAAAAATTAAATCGGTTGCAAAGAGGAAGTTACCGAGAAACCAGTCTCACAACGTGGCCTTTACACTGTCAGAAAATAATGTGACTCTGTGCCACCCAAAACTTACCAGAAGCTGGCTATAACTTTGCCAATCCCACACTCTCAACCCAACTTCAAAGAGGCTCTACCGAATGCCTACTTAAGACGACAGAAAGCACCAAGTTGCAAACAAACACGTCCCGGAGCGAGGCCCGCCGGCCGCGCGCCCCTCCCCCGCCGGCGCCCCCGCCCGGACGCGCGGCCCCAACAGCCGCCCGCAGCCCCCGCACGCCGGCCGGGGTCGCCGCGCCGGGCCGGGGACGCGCCCGGGGAGGGGAGATTTCCATTGCCGCCTGACGTTCAACAAAATAGCATGCACCGAAAAGCTCCTTCTCCTCTGCTAAAAATAGGCTATAAAGGAGTCGGCCTTATGATGGCTCCTTGATTCAATTTGCTGCAAATTCTTTCCTGAAAGCCTCCCCCCCACACATACACACACGCACAAAAAGGGGGTGTACATGCACGAAGGGTGGAAGAGGGGGAGAAGGCCAAGGTGCACCTTTTCGGGGACAACATAATTAGGGTGAGGATCCCCCGAGACCAGGAAAGGGTAGGGGGTGGGCAGGCACGTGAGCATTTCAAAG
>VBSM01000272.1:32068428-32109858 GCA_008086735.1 Cheirogaleus medius
GGGGGGCCTCCGCCGGCCGCGCTCCTCTCCCTCTCGGCCCGCTGCGGCGGCGCTGGGGGCTGGGCGCGTGCGGCGCATTCTTTTAAAAATAAAGCGAGCCCCGCGGGCGCTCGGAGGCGCCTCCAGAGCACAGGCCGCGCCGCCCCGCCCCCACCGCCCCGCGCTGCCGGGTGCGGGGCGGCGTGGGTGTGGGCCCCGCGGCCCGGTGGGGGCGGGGAGGCTCGCGCCGCGGCCGGCGTGGAAACGCCGGTTAACTTTCCGGGGCGGCCGCGGGCTCCGGCTGTCCGGGGACGGCCCAGCCCCGCGGGCGCCGGGCTGCGCGGCGCGGCCGGCTGGGCGCACACGCGGCGGGCATGTGCAGGGAGCGCGGCGCCGGCATCGTATGGCCATTTGTTTGTGAAAGCTCTGTACACACCTTTGTGTGCGTAAATACATATGTTTCTCGGAAGCGTACCTGGAAAGGTGTTTTCTCTCTAATAGACGATGTTCAAAATGTAATCCGAAGCACAGGATCTGTAGAGAAAACACGCACACAAGAAAAGGTTTCTGATACTAAACACAAAGCTGTAATTGAAATGTTTATGCCCAAATGTACTGTGAATCAAACATATGGTGGTATTTATCATCTGGTGGGTCTGTTTGAAAGGTTTGGTCGATCAGTTCTTATTTCACAAAAATAAAATAATGTAACTAAATGTTTACTAAATATATACCTCCACGGCAGCATCGGCAGAAGTTTATCCACTTTGTGTACTTTTTGCATGTGTGTAGCACATCAAGGCAATTTATAAAGTGGAACTTAGATGAGTGATAACGTGACAATATGATTGAGGGAAGGAGTGCAGCGGTTTTTTTAGTATTATTATTAAAGGGAGATGTCTCAGTTTTTAAAGCAAATGTGGTGTTGATCTTTCTAAGGCTTTCAGAAAGCAGGAGTGGCAATGCTTCTTAGACCTTTGTATAAGCTTAAGACCTAAAAAGCAGCCATCCTTTCCTGCCCCACTAAGTTCTTCGGGAAAGGCCTCTGGCTGCTCCCCCCAGCCATCAGAGGAAAGGGAGTGGGATTGGAAACTCCCTTCTAACCACCAAAAAGCGAGTTCAAAGCATATCGGTGATGTGTCCTTAGACTATTTTCATACACGAAAGTGGGAATGTTAGATTAAACAATGTCACCCGATGGGAATTTAGATAACTGCAGGTTTCCAAAACACTGTAGAGTGTACGGGGAAACAGCACAAAGAAAAGTTGCGCATTTCAGTTCGATTCTAAAACTAGCACCTTTGCAAAGATTTTATTTCAGAAGTTATGAAAGTATAATTTTTTTAAGAGTTGATTAATGATATACATGTCACTAAACATAATCCTCTCTTCAATAAGTACACAGTTAGGGGTATTATCTGAGCCACCCAATGAACCAAATCTAATATTAGGCCTAGATTGTTTTAGAATTTTCACATTGTGCTACCCCAATGAGTCTTCTTCAGACAGCAGCTACTTCAAGATCAAACCAGTCTTCAGCAACTAAGGACTTCTCAACCACACTGATTCTGAAAGGGTCATCTTCAAACCTGGGGCCTCAGACTTATCTTTCCCCAAATCACCCCTACTGCTCACTCTGCAAGGGAGGACCCATTCTCCTTCAGGTTCATAGGGTCAGGGTTTCCAGCCTGAAGGTCTTATACCCTATACCAAGCTGCCTCCTGAAGTTGTTCAGTGTTAGTTGAGCCTCATCACACTGATAATAATCCATGCATTTGGTTCGATTCTTGTAGTTTACAAACTATTACTGTGCATAAATTACTTTATTTGAATATCATGATACAAATCACCAGCTGGGGACCTATACCATAACCTAGTTCCACTAAAGTGTAAAGTGTATTCTTCCTGCCATTACTGAAGTACTTTTAGACCAAAAAAAAAGCACCTAAAAGTGGAAAACCCTTAAGTCCCCCAACAAAAGGGGTTTTAAATAAGACCATATTTTGATCACTTTGAATTCTATATTCTGGAACCTACCTGAAATAACAGTGTGACTTCAACATTAAGCACTGAGAAAAACAAGCTGCCATAAGAAGGTGGCATATATTGTCATCTCACCCTCTTGCCCTCCCAACATATCCAGCATACAGGATCAAGTAATGCTTAGGCTGACTGGGTAAGATAAGGACAAGAAGGAACTGTTGTTACTAATTTTCAGTACTTTGTCCTAATCTAAAAACTGTCATTGTGCTTTGAACATAAATATTAATATTTTGAGAAAGAAGAAATTGCTGTTACTAAAAATTTATAAAGCAAAGGGACACATTATAAAGAAAATTGTCTTGAACTTTTTAGCAAGTTACTCAACAAAGAGAAACCTCATACCAGTAGCTGTTATCAGAAGTTACATATGTAATGTAAAATGACTGAACAAATCCTGACTTGTTTTATTTCGATAATATTACACCCAGAAGGTGTGGTATGGCAAACTAGGCTACACTTTTGCAACTTTCACCACTCAAAACGTAGAACATTTTAAAGTTAAACTGGTTTAATCCCAGGCCTAAAGGGTCTCATTACTACATATACATGTAAAAATCACCATGAAGTTTTAAATTGTTTATATTAGCTGATCTACATAATTAAAGTATTCAAAACAAAGTTACTTACATGAAAAAGATATCTGATACCAAAAATATTATCCTCATACTATAACTCATTTTATATTCTTTACTCACCCTGGAACTCAGTGGCTTTATGTCTGTAGCGTTTACCCCCAGGCATCTTGCTGTTACCCTGTGATATGTTTCTGTTTCATTTTGACTTACCTTGTGCAATTCTTTGTCTGTAGTTCTTCCGAGATGATGCAGCCACACATCTCAAGATCTCAGCACAAGAGTCCTTTTCTCCTGTGCTTAGCATGCCACTTGTGACCTTTCCTCATCAGTGTGAACCCTGTCACAGTTTTCCATGCTCCTATGACCCAATTTCATTATGGTCATGAACTTTACTTGGGAGTCTTCATTTAAATTATAAAAGAAATACACAACTATCTTAAAAGTATGCCTCTCAGATAATGGAAATAGCAGGCTGTATCCTGTGTTTGTGACTCAGTCAGAACCGAAAACCAACCATACACAGCATATTGCTGTACCTGTCACTTACTTATACTGACCAGTACTGAAGGCCTTATAGTAATATTATGTTGATGGTTCTCCTATTCATTCATTCAACTAACATTTACTGAATGCTTAGTGTTCTAGGCACTGTTCAGGAAGCTGTTTATAGTGAATCAAACACAGCCCCTGCTCTTCATGGAATTTACATTCCAGATCCATGCCTGGTGGTCGTTGGGATCACAGACTTTCACAAAATTATGTCTGTATTAGGCTATAGTTTGATTGCTATGAAAAAGGCAATATAAAAAATGGCTTAAGATAAAAGTTTATACTCTTATGTGACTAGCATTCAAATGTAAGCATTCCAGAGTAAGGTGTCAAAGACCCAGATTGCTCTATCTTGACTCACATCTTCCATCAGGTGGTATAAGATGGCTTTTCCGGCTCCTGCCATCACATTCAAATTCCAGCCATTGGGAAAGAAAAGAGGAGAAATAGGTGGCTATGCCATTTCTTTCAGGACATATCCTGGCAGTTGAATTTATCACCACCACTCATACTCCATTGGCCAGTTCTTAGTCATATAACCACACCTAGCTGCTAGTTAAGTCAGGTAAATGACAACCAAGCTTAAGTAAAGTGGGGAGAAAAGTGGGCATATATGTTATTTTAGATAGTTTAGAAAAGGTTCCTTAGTTAAAGTAACATGTGAGCAGAAAACTAAATGAAGTGGGAGAGTGTGTGTGAATACCAGAAAAAGGAATGTTCCAGGTAGAGGGAATAAGTACAAAGGAACAGAGGTAAAATCAAGTGTGCTATATCCTAGGAGTAAAAATGTTGTCAGTTGATTGGCATGAAGTAAGCAAAGGAGCGGTGGGAGAGGGCCAGAGACCACATGTGAAAGGCCTTTTATTTCTCAGGACATGAAAGCCTTGGGAAGGTTTTGGGCAGAGAAGTGACTTGAACCACCTTCTGTTTTAAAAGGACTACTCTGATACCCTATGGAGGACCAACTGCAATAGTACATCAGTGGGAGGGGGCATGACTAGTTAGGGGGCTATTGTAGGAATCTCAATGAGAAGATGGTGGCATTGGTGACAGTAGCAGGAGCTGGTTAGAAGAAGTTAGACTCTGTCTAATATTTTAAAGGAGAAAATCAGAATATATTGTGTGGCACATTAGAGAAAAAGAAGAGCCAAAAATGGGTCCAAGAGTTTAGATCAAGCACATCAAATGATGGATTTGCCATTTACTGAGATGGGAAAGGCTGGAAGAGAAGCAACTTCATGAGGGAGAATTGGGTTTTTAGCGTTTGATGTGCCTATTGGCTATCTCTATGAAGGTGTTGTGTAGGCAGCCAGATATATAAATCTGGTGTTCAGAAAAGATATTGGAACTGGAGATATAAGTTTGAGACTCATCAGTAATGATATTTGATATCATGGGCCTATATACAACCACCTAGAGAGTGAGTATAGGTAAAAGAAGAGTCGAGTTCTCTGTTCCCTCAGTTGTCTCCTGCCGCCGACATTTTCTTTTATTACCAATACTCCTCTGCTTTTGATGTAGTGAAAAGCTTAAACGTGTTTTCCTTTTTTAAAAAAAATTATATTTTGATTCTGTAGAGACATGGTATCTCTATGTTTCTCAGGTTGGTCTTAAACTCCTGGCCTCAAGTGATCCTCCTGCCTCGGCCTCCCAAAGTGCTAGGATTACAGGCATGAGCCACTGCACTTGGCCTCTACACACGTTTCATCATAGGTCAACATAAGGTGACACCCAAACCATTAGGACATTGATGGAAACCATAGATTGCTACAATTTATGAAGTATGTTGCCAGGAACTTTTCAAGGTATTTTATACTTATTATCTCTAATTTTCTCAGCAATATGAAAAGGTAATGCTTTAGTCAGTTTGTACTGCTCTAACAAAAATACCATAAACTGGGTGGCTTAGGTCGTTTAAGCCTTAAACAGCAAAATTTGTTTCTCACAGTTCTGGAAACTGGGAAGTCTGAGATCAAGGTGCCTGCATGATCAAGTTCTGGTGAGGGCTCTCTTCCTGGGTTGCAGATGACCATCATCTTGCTGTGTCCTCACATGGTGGAGAGTAAAGAGAGAGGAAGCAAGCGCTCTCTTGTCTCTGCATGTAAGGACATTAATGCCATCTGAAGGGCTCCACCCTTATGACCTAATTACTTCCCAAAGGCCCACCTCCTGATACCATAGCATTGGGGGTTAGTGTTTTGACATATGAGAAACTGCTTGAGGGGAAGAATCACATCTTAATTACATCTATATGACCCACATTTCTTAGACTAGAATCTAGAAAACATTTACTGAGTACAAACCTGGTCATAATCAATCATTTGGATTCTCTCTATTGCACTCTTTGGTACTATTAGTGTATCTACTGATGATGAGAGGAGGACCTTTGTCACACTCACTACCCCCCTTCCCCCACCTCCCCTGCCACCACATGGAAATTTGTGCATGGGCCATTCTTGAAGACAGGTTTTTGTGATCAAGGAAGACAATATGGCTGGGCGTAGTGGCTCACGCCTGTAATCCTAGCACTCTGGGAGGCCTAGGCGGGCGGATTGCTCAAAGTCAGTAGTTCGAAACCAGTCTGAGCAAGAGCGAGACCCTGTCTCTACTAAAAATAGAAAAAAATTAATTGGCCAACTAAAAATATATAGAAAAAATTAGCCGGGCATGGTGGCACATGCCTGTAGTCCCAGCTACTTGGGAGGCTGAGGCAGAAGGATTGCTTGAGCCCAGGACTTTGAGGTTGCTGTGAGCTAGGCTGAAGCCATGGCACTCTAGCCCAGGGAACAGAGTGAGACTGTCTAAAAAATAAAAAAAAAAGAAGACAATATACAGTAATTCACTTTCATTTATTTCAAATTTGAAAACCTAATTTTCCTTTAAGCTTTGAGATTCAAGTTACAGATCTAACTCTCCGTTTTAAAGGAATGTTTACAGTTTGGTTAATTAAATTCCTTTGAATTATTAAACTGCATTAATTCATTTAATATATTCAATTTTCTTTTTAAAATACCTTAGTTGCTCAACAAACAAAAGAATCACAAGTAGTTAAGTGATGCTCATAAGTATGATAAACTAATTATAAAATATGATGAGTCTTAAGTTTTCTAGCACATTATAAAAATATTTGCAGATTTAATAAAATTCTCATATTTTTCACCTAAAATCACAAATCTAAATCAATTACAGTTCTCATTTAGATGTTTTGGTATCACAGATATAACCTGTTCGGCATTCTAAGGTGTCAAATTATGTTAAAGATTATAAATGGTTAAAATACCAAATATAAATATGCACAAATATTTCTAGACATAAATAATAATAGTACTATGGATTAAATTTGTCTTATCTCTTAACTTTATGCTTTCCTATGTCTGAAAGAAATTTACCCTTAAACAATTCTACTGGCCCAAATGAACTGGGATGCTATCTTAGTTTAGGGTGCTATAATGAAAGACATAGACTTGGGGGCTTTTAAATAACAGAAATTTATTTTGTACACTTCTGGAGGCTGGGAAGTCCAAGATCAATGCACTGGCAGATTTGGTGTCGGGTGAGAGCCCATTTCCTGGTTAACAGATGTTGCCTTGTTGCTGTATCATCACATGGTAGAAGGGGCAAACAAGCTCCCTTGTTTTATGAGGACACTTACATAACAGCACTAATCCCATTCATGAGGGCTCCCAAAGGAGCCCCACCTTTTAATACCATCACCTTGGGGGTTAAGATTTCAACATATGAATTTGAGGAGGACACAAACATTCAGATTACAACAAATACCTTATTGGCTTATTGGTCCTGAGTGGTTCTGGCTGGAGATGCAGATATCAAGGCAGTTTTTCCTCAAAGCCAATGAGATGTGTTGAACCCTTCTTAATGCCAGCAAATGGGAACTCCAAGTTCCTGCCTTCAAATGGGGTGGCCTTGCCACAGTTCATGTCCACAGATTCTGGTTACACTACTTCTTTCAAATGATTTGAATACGTACCCCTCCTACCAGATTGCTGACACACCTGGTTGGACTCTACTAACTTACATACTACATTATATGTATATTCATTTTATTCTGAACCATTTTCATTTTTCCCCCTCTTGGGGCTCCATTTTTATGCAAACTAACTGTGCACGTGCTCATGTTTGTGGCTGGCTTTTTTTTTTTTTTTTGAGACAGAATCTCACTCTGTTGCCTGGGCTAGAGTGCCGTGGCGTCAGCCTAGCTCACAGCAACCTCAAAGTCCTGGGCTCAAGCGATCCTCCTGCCTCAGCCTCCCAAGTAGCTGAGACTACAGGCATGCGCCACCATGCCCAGCTAATTTTTTGTATATACTTTTAGTAGGCCAATTAATTTGTTTCCATTTTTAGTAGAGATGGGGTCTCGCTCTTGCTCAGACTGGTTTCGAACCCCTGACCTCGAGATCCACCCGCCTTGGCCTTCCAGAGTGGTAGGATTACAGGTGTGAGCCACCGCGCCGGCCTGTGGCTGGCTTTGCAGTTCCAACCACACACACACACACACACACACACACCCTACCCAACCTTATTATAGCCACTGGAAAGTGGGCAGACCACACTTCCTGAGAAGAATGTCCCAAATACCTCCTTTTGGTCAGGTAACAGCCATTATAACTATTATTTCCTTGTGTCAGCATTATCCAAACTGTTCCACTCATAATGGACATAGTCTATGCTTCTGGGAGTAAAGTATTCCAATATTACGGAAGTTGGGAAGTGTCACATGTTAAATTCACCTTCCAGGGATTTGCAATGCTTCTTAGTATATTAAAAACTGAGAGACCTTGCAGCATGAAAATCTTATAAACCCATTGAACCCCTTTTTTAAAGACATATCTTTTCAACTGTTACAAAGTTCACATTCTGTGGAATAGTTTGGTAAAATTGTGTTTTTATTTGGTAAAATGTTTTTATTTGATTTCTTGATTATTGATTTTTTTTAAGATCAAGGCTTAGATATGAAACTAAATGGGCTTCCTAATGTTTCCCTTTCCCTGAATTTATCCCACCCAGCCAGAGGCAAAACTGAACAGTCACAGCCCTTTGCTACAAGGAGACCTGCTTACCCAGTGACAAAGGGCAAGAGAAACTGTGTGTTTTGAGGCAGGGCCCCTCCAAAGAGAGAGGCAATGCAGCTGAGCACTTGTGCTCCCTTCCTTCCTTCCTAGAATCTTGTAAATCACTTGTTCCTTGGGGGAAAAGGACCCTGCAAAAACTGCAGAGAATTCTTCCTGGGCAATGGGAGCACTCTCTCTGCTATGGTTTCGATATGGTTTGTCCCCATCAAAACTCATATTGACATTTGATCCCCAGTGTGGCCATGTTGGGAGGTTGCCCTACTGGGAGGTATTTGGGTCTTGGGGGCAAATCTCTCACAAATGGTTTGGTGAGTGAGTGAATTCTTGCTCTTACAATACTGGATTGGTTCTTGTGGGAATGGATAGTTATAAAGCAGATGCCCTGGGGGTTTTGCCTCTTCCCATGGGTCCACTTTCCTTTTGACTTTTCTCTATGTTATGACCCAGCACAAAGGTCCTTACCAGAAGCCACGCTGGTGCCATGCTTCTTGGATTCCCCAGCCTGTGGAACCCTCAGCTAAATAAACCTCTTTTCTTTATATATTATCCAGTCTTGGGTATTCTGTTATAGCAACATAAAATGGACTGAGACACTCTCTTTTATATACAGTCTTCTGATATTATGAGTCTTCCTTGAGCAACAAACCAGGAAGACTGTATATGCCAGTACTGAGTTTATTACTGTAATCAAACAACAAAAATTTGTTTGTACACATATTTAGGAATAGGTATAACAGCCAATTGGGTTCTAGACACAGCTCTACCCTCATTGTTGTGTGTTCTTAGACAAGGCATCAAATGGCTTAGAAACTCAGTTTCCTCATTGATAAAACTGGGACCATGTTGGCTACATCATTTCAGAGTAGATATTCAAAATACTAATCAATTAGTTCTGCATGACCACCAACCAATTGGAATAGAAGGTGGTGGATACAACGTACCAGATCATTCTCCTGATTGGCAGCTTCGCAGTTCATACCCCTCATTCAGTCAACATTTGTGGGTGTCTGCCATAGCCAGCTGTTTCACAGGACTGTTGCATGCATCAAATTAAATGTTTGTGAAAGCAGATCATAACCTCTATATAAAAGCAAGGTATTTCTAGTCATTATTATTGTGTATAGTAAAAGGCATAAAGAATAAGGGAGGTGGGATGCCTCTTAAACATTTCACCTGTTTCACACTTTTGCCTAGCTCGTGGGGGTGAGCAGGCCTATGTTTGAAAGCAGACCTCAGCTTGAACTATAATAGCCTAAGGAGGTGGAGACCTAGGCCATGACCAGCCAAAACACAACTTAACCTCAGAACATCAAGCAATAGTAAGAGCTAGCTAGCACTTTATTGAGTAGTTACCATGTGTTAGACCTTATTCAAAACAATGTTATGCAGATTAACTCATTTAATCCTCACCTCAGCCTGGTGAAGCAGGAATTATTATTATCTTCTCTCACAGATGAGGAAACCGAACCATAAGCCGATTAAGCGACCAAGGTTCCTGAGCTAGTAAATGTCAGAGTTGGATTTTTACCTGGGTGAATGAATTCATGGCTTTAACTGCTAATCCATACAGCAAACGGGTCCCAGCCTGACAAGCGAGAGAGAGAACTGTAGAAGGGCTGGTAGCCAGACAGTATCATGGGTCGCCAAGCTGAGCCTGGAGTTCCTGTGAAGCCACTCTTAGGACCACAGGTGTCATAACCCAAGGGGGTCCCTTGGAGCAGTGCCGCCTCTCCAGTGCAGGTCATTTAAATCCAATGCTCTTGCAGAGGATAGTCAAGGGTCTCCAGAAGCTCCCGGCTGATAGGAACCCTTCCTCCACGCATTGAGAACTGGGGAAGCCACAGCCCAGGGAAGGGCAGCTCTGTTCTGTGGCCCCATAGCAGAAGCCAGAGGAAAGTGAGTAGGGGAAAAGGAGAAGAAGAACCAGCACAGCAGCCTCTCCTGCTAGCTGGGGAAAACCAGCCAGCTCAAGGAGTTTGCCTTTGGATAGAAGGATGCACTGTAATTGTGGAGTAAATAAACCAGGAGCAGCGGGCTGTGCTGGAACTCCTTTCTAGAGAGGATGAAGAGGTGTTAAAGAGGAAGGAGGCAGAGGAAGGGGGGTGGGAGAGCTCTGAAGCTGGAGCCAGCAACCTTTCACTACAAAGGGCCAGATAGTACCAATTTTAGGTTCTGTGGACGATGTTCTTCTTTGCTGTCCTCCCCCACCCCAACCATTTTAAAAATTTATAAACCATTCGTAGCTCCGGGCTGTGGGCTGCAGCTGGATTTGGTCTGTGGGTTTATAGTTTGCCCATTCCTGCCCTAAAGAAACAATCTGTAAACCTCACCATTTTACCTGAGGCTAACCCTGCCGCCTCTCCAGTGCTGGCCATTTAACTCCAAGTAGGGCTTCCCTAGGAGTGAGAGAGGCACGCAGGTGAGGAAAAGGGCATAAAGTTCTGACTGTGGTGATGCTTCATGAAATTTGAGGTATGTTCCACTGAGGTACTTTAGAACTAACTCTGTTTGGCAACTCAAAGGTTTGCTCTGGGGATTTTTATGCCATGCACAGCTGCACACATGAGCAACTCTGCAAGAATTATGTTTCATGCCACATTCCATTTGGGAACTGATGCCCAAGACAATATTGCAGAGGAATGAAACTCAGCATTATTGGAGGGAAAATGGAGTAGCAATCTATCCCTCTTGGTGGGCAAAACTGGAATATCTCAATGCTTTTGGGAAGAGCTTGCACTCAGCAAGAAGGAATTGTACCATTTGGTAAACTTGACTCTCAAGTATAATGTCCCCTTTAAAAAGCCTGGCTTTGCAATAAGAAAGAGACTTTGTATGTCTTGTTATTAGAGGGACAGCTCATTATCCTACCATTTGTCCAAAACCATCTGTCCCATTGCCAGACATAAAACAGTCTTCTCTTTCCACCTTAAATGTGAACTGCTAACCTCTAAAGCTTTCTTTTTATTTTTTTCTTTTTTCTTTTTCAAGAGAGAGGGATCTTGCTTAGGGTGCCTAGACTAGACTCTTGGGCTCAAGCAATCCTCCTGCCTCAGCTGGTGTTTAAAGGTATTCTTAAATAACACGAAGGCATGCTTTTAAGGCAGGAAGGTAGGGGGAAGGGAAGGAGCTTATAAAATACTTATTCACTTAAGAATTGACAGAAAGCCATAACTTCCAAAAACTATTAGAACTTTCCAATACATTTGACATGAGTTAATGTGTCAGAGAGACTAGTTAAAATGGAACATATGGAAAGTTATTGATATGGGGCAAAGGACAACAGAGTTTTCCATAGGAACATGACGTTTGGGAAGAAGAACAATAAGAGAGGGAGGTAGTGAGACAAGCACCCAGTGGGAAGGCGTTGGCCCACCTTGGCTTAGAGGCCTGAAGAGGGCTACTGGCTGGGCAGAAAGGTCTTGGGAACAATTTCCCCTATTCCACACCCATTAGAGCCTGCCTAATGCAGCTTAGGAAAGCACCTACTGAGCTCACTGTCCTGCCCCTTAACCAGGCAGGCCACTGAGCTCTCCATGGTAAGGGCTCCTGTGTTGACCAAGGCATACCAGCTAGACTTCAAAGAGTAACAGGAGAATTATCCCAGCATAAATTTTAGGATTGTGTTCTGTGGAGGTTTTAAATTTTAAAGAATTACCTACTTGGAGTAGTCTAGGCCAATTAATACCCGAAAGCTTTGAAATAAATTTCGTCTAAGAGATCTCCTTAAATCCTATGAATTAATTAAAAATATGTATATTTGATAATTAGATCTAAAAACAGTATCTGTCCAGTAACCTCCTTACTATTCTCCCTGCCTGCTTTCTGGCTTTCCTCCAAAACATCTACACAAAGCATTTTTTTTTTTTTTTTTACAAAGCATCTTGAAAACCTCTAATGCCCTAAGTCCTCCAAAGCTCCACATGGTCTGGCCACTGCCCAGCCTCTGGTCTCACTGTGTACCCTCTCTGTCTCTGGGCCCTGTGGGGCAGCTAGGCTGAGTTTCTTTCAGTTCATCAAATGTGCCATTCTCCCTCCACCACTAAGCCTTTGCCATTGGTGTACCACCTGCCTGGGACCCTTCCTTCCTTCCTTCCCTGTGGGTGACACTTTTGCCACTCCTCCAGGTCTCAGTTCAAGCATTGCTTCCTGGGGAAGACTTTCCTGACCACTGGACCAGGCCAAATCTCCCTGTTATTTATATAGTTTCTTTTTATACCAGGACTCTGCTCCTTCCCCGTGCTCAGAGCAGTCTTTCATGGCAGCCATTCTGCATGCTTTGGTCTGATTATAGGATCTGATTTACAGCCTACCTCATCCACTAGACCATGAGCTTTCTGATGGCAAAGAGTATGCTTGTTTTATTTATTAATGTGCAAGGCATAGAATAATCATTCAAAGTGAGCTACAATTATTATATACATCTGGAACAGTAGATCATCTTTTCATTTGGAATCTTTTAGAATGGTATCTACACATTTACTACTATAAAATTGACAAAAATAAAAAATTATTAAGCAGTGTATAAGCATGATGTCAAACTACTCAATCTGATAAGTTCATAGAAACACAGGAAACATAGCTATTGGATAAATATGATATATTGTTCCCAAGAGTCAATTTATTCATGAATTAGTGTAGGGAGATATGGGGAGGTATTTTTATAGCATAACAAAGAGATGTTATACAATTTTAATATAAAAAATTTTTAAAAACTTTTGAGCTGTGGGCAGGGCATTTAGAGAACACTCCACAGACCCCTGTCCCCATCCCTCACTCCAGCCAGCCTCCAGAGGCATGAGTTCCACCATCAGGTGTGGCATGTGGAAAGGTGGAGAAGTGAGAAAGATTCCTTTTTCTATAATCTTTCTAAAATATAAGATTAGAGTATTAGTAATAAGTAAGGTCCACCCTCACATCCTCAAAATTTCTTAAGCCTAAATTAACATATAGTAAAACATTGTTCTAAAATGGATAGTCTCAACTTAAAAAAATGTGTATGTATGTATATTTTTTATATATATATACACACACTCATATATATATGTGTGTGTGTGTATATATATGTATATTTCCCTGGCTTATACAAGAAATATTTGAGCTTAGTGAAATATTAAGGCGGTTGCTCACACCTATAATCCTAGCACTTTGGGAGACTGAGGATGGAGGATCACTTGAGGCCAGTTAAAGACCAGCTTAAGCAACATAGTGAGATTCCATCTCTACAAAAAAGTTGAGAAATTAGCCGGGAATGGTGGTGTGTACCTGTATGTAGTCCCAGCTATTTGGGAGGCTGAGGCAGGAGGATGACTTGAGCCTAGGAGTTTAAGGTTGCAGTGAGCTGCGATGATACCACGGGCACTCTAGCCCAGGCCACAAAACAAACAAACAGAAAACTCCAGTAATGTATTGCCACAGACAGATCAGGCTTGCATTTGGTAAACACCTTAAATGAGCTTGTTTAATCCAAACCACCTGAATTACATAATAACACATAAACAAAAGTTTACAAAAGGCCCACTATAACAAAACGTTGAATAAGTAGTATTTCATTATTTTTCACAGAAATGTGCCAGAGAAATTTGAAAATGCCAAGAAAAGTAGAATTTGTTGTTGTTGTTGTTGTTATTTTGGGTGTGTGAGCCCTAAAGGACTGGTATTTAGAGATCTGGCCAGCTTTGAATTTGGATTCAAGCTTTTTGACCTAAAAGCTCCCCAAAACTTGTACATTAAAGAAAATGCTGATATCTGGAATAGATCGCAATCAACATATACTTGCGAGGGAGGAAAGTAAGAGTGTAAGGAGCAGGTTAGGGCTTTGTTTCTTTTATGTGGAGATTATTTTCTTTAACCACAGTCCCGTGATTCAGCATTCATAAAATAAATCATTTACAGTTTGAGAAAAATATCAGGTTCCTGCGGAGCTATAGAAAATGACTTGTGGGTGCTAATAAGGAATAAGGGATGGAACAGTGTATAGAGCTTTTGTTCTATTCCAAGAGGTCGCCAGTCCTTAGCGGGCTCACAAACCACTATTTATGACTCACTCCCTTCCACCCACAGTTCCCTCCAAGCTTTTCATACCACTAAGGCTTCTTGTGTTATCCTAGATTTTAAACCCACTGCCTCCCACTGTTCTCCAATCAAGTGCCTTCTCCATTTCTGGGGACCCTAAGAAAGATGCGCTAAGGCATGATGGACCAGGATGTTTTTCCCCCAAACTGACCTCAATTCTCTTAAGTGACTGATTACTTGATCATCATTGAGTTACCAATCCCCTCTGCTAGCCTTGTGTGCCCCAACCTCCCCTGCTCTCAGCTACCTCCAAGCAAGCTTCTAGCTAGCTGCAGGCCACGTTCTCTCCTCCAAACAATCAGGGCTGAACAGAATTTGAAACTTGTCTTGGTTGCCCCCAGCCTGAATACTTCCTCGAATCTATCCCATGGCATTTACTCCATCCAGTTACATTTTGTCCTAAGCCCCCAGGAGGAGTCCAGGCCACCTCCCTACCTTCCTTCTGCCTGGGTCCCTCATCACAGCATTCCTGGTGCTGTTCCCACAGTCCAGGACGTGGGCACAGGGTGGCTGGAATCCCTGACTTGCATCCTAACCAGAGGGCTGAAACCTACTTCTGAAATGGATCCTGCCAACCCATTTTCCTGGAAGCAAAACTCTGTTTCACCCTTTGCAGTGCAGATAGCTCAACAGCCCTACTTTCTCTGACCTGGGCTTTCTCACTTCAGTACTTATTCTCCCTCCAAATCTGCCTTCCCCCTTCCTCTCCTAGGCCTTCACTGAATTTGTAGTTCCTCTGATTTGGATACCAGCTCTGATTTTCAGCCCTAATCTGTGTCCCTTGTTGGAGTCGGCTTTGGCTTGAGAGGTTGCTAGTTTCCTACTAACTCTTCCTTCATCCACCTCCTATCACTCTAGCTCTGCACCCCGCCCCCCAGCTTCTTCACACACATATACACTCGAGCACACACACACACACACACACACACACCATTGCAGAGGAAGTATTCAGATCACTTGTTACATGGGTAGGGTATGCAGATTCCTTTTCTATTAATGGCAACTAACTAACATTGATGTTCCTGGAATAGTAATAAGAAATAGTAACAGCGGTTTTATCCTCATAGACAGACTGCTCCAGGGAGGGGTGTGAAAAGCTGGGTAGCCAATTGCTGACTTGCCTTCCACCACCATAGAGCTCTCCCCAACTCTACAACTTCCTCATTATCACCCACCTAAAATCCCATTAACACTGGACAGTTATACTAATAAGGGTGGATAGTGCCACTTCCTTTGAGCTGGAAGGAAACCTATTCTTTGCCCTTTTTCTTCCTCATATGACTGCCTTCCCCACCAATACCCACATAGGCTCCCCATCTTATTTCCCCCACTCTGGGTAGTTCCTAGTAATTCAAGTGCTGGCTCCAGTGCCTTTGAGGGGAGTCCAGTATTCACTATGCAATATTCCTAAATGCCACCTTTTTGGGGAGAATCTTCCAGCCGACATTAAGGCTTATTAGACACTGAAATGAGTTATGGAAGAAGGTTTAGATTCTCACTCCCTGGAGATCTTTAAAAGCAAGGATGGATTCTCATCTGTCTGTGATGATTATGTGGGATACTGCTGGTAGGCCAGGGGATAGACCAGCTCATCAACAAATGATATTTATTAAACTCCTGGGAATTCACAATACTGTTCTAGATTCCTTATGTATTAAAAGATAATTTTTAAAAAATAGCTCTTACTCTCAAGAAATTTTTAACTAATGAAATAAAAGCTTTAATGGCATACAAATAATATGATGAATATCAACAGTGCTTTAAGTTCTCAAAGCATGTAGTTTTCCCATTTTCTTTCTTCTCACACTCTTTAGTTTTGGTTGAGGGCCATGCAGAGCAAGATTTTCAGTGAGCAAAGTTTCCTAGCTCATATTTCCCAGAATTTGTGAATGATGCAAAATATGAACAGATATCAGAAGAATTAAGTGGGGCAGAAAGCACAAAGTGGCCTCAGTTCTATCATGCAGAAAGCAAGAGGCTTATGGGTTTGATCTCAAAAAATCTTTCACTTTTTCACACCCTAGGATTCTAGGTCAGGGAGTAATTAAGGTCAAAGGGAAAAAAGACTATAAGGAGGTGGGAAGAGAGCAAATTTTAAAATATTTTTCTCATCAGCGCCATAAAATAGTATTGATCAGGGGTCTGTTTGAGGCCAGATTTTGGGTAGGCAAATAAGGTTATATTCTTCCAGAGCCAGAAGGTTCCTATTAATGCCCTCTGGCTGAGAAGTGCACGTCTATGTACAGGCATGCCTAATCACACTCCATCCCACTCCCTCTAGCAAAGCACAAATGCTGTGGCCCTGCACTCCGTAGTCTCAGAGCTATGATTGCAAGAATGTACAGAGCACAGAAAGGCCAGGTTGAGGTTGCATTTATACATTCGTTCCCATCCCCCTACAAGAAAGTCTTTTTCTAGCTTATCTCCTTTGTCCTTCTCACTCCCTAGAGCCTCATAGAGGGCCTCAGCCCGCACCAGGTCCTTTGTGCCCACTCTGTGTGCACAGATTTGAACAAGGTGGCCCTTCCTCCTCTTGGACCCAGCGCTGCTGCACCAGCGTGCAGGCAGCCAGAGGGAGCAGGCTAGATTGTAACCCCCCACGCCCACCCTAACAACAAGTCAGCCCTGTAGATAACAAGAGAATTTTGAAGAATTCTATATATGAGTGTCTCTGTACAAAGCAAAGAATTGATTAAACGTACAGTTTTTTTTTGTTTGCTTTTGTTTTTGTTTTGAGACAGATCTGTTGCCCAGGCTAGAGTGCTGTGGCGTCAGCCTAGCTCACAGCAACCTCAAACTCCTGTGCTCAAGTGATCCTCCTGCCTCAGCCCCCTGAGTAGCTGGGACTACAGGTGTGAGCCACCACGATGATTTGTTCTATTTTTAGTTGCCCAGCTAATTTTTTTTTTCCATTTTTTAGTAGAGACAGAGGGTCTTGCTCTTGCTCAAGCTGGTCTCAAACTCCTGACGTCAAGAGATCCTTCTACCTCTACCAAGCCTGGCCCAAATGTGTGTTCGAATTTCTCTAATTTCTCTGTGTGTGGAGAGATGTGAATGAACCAAATATTTATTTACCACTAAAAGAAAAGCATGGACAACTTTCCCCTCAACTTGCAGAAAAGCTGGTGTTGTGTACACTAAAAGTTGTTATAAAGTAATCTTCATGTTCAGTTTATTGGGTACTTTCCCCTCCTAGGAATATACAGCAAATAGGGTGTGGTTAGTTATGTGGCACTTTAAATGCAATGAAGTTCTTTGGCTGAAATGACCTCCTGCTGCTCCTGCCTTGAGCACAGAGGCAGTGAACTTCTGAAGATTTAATTCCTAGACCACTCCCATCTAGTGACTTCATTGGCTTTATTATTTTTAACTAAAACTTGTAAGTTGAATTTACATACATAAATAAATGTGGAATGTAAATTTAATTTTCTAATAATTTAGTCAAGGATTAACTACTACAGAGAAGAAAGTGGATGTTTACTTGTTTCACCGAAATTTAATATATATATGCCAAAATTAATTAGTATATAATCAGTTTATTTAGTCAACTATTTTAATCTATTATTTTACTTATTAAATGTTTAAAGAAAAACTCTTAGGTTATAATTTTCTCTACCTTTTAACATTTTAGGCTTCTAAACACATTACAGCTAAGCTAAAAGACCAACTTTAAAGAGTTGGTCTTTTTTTTAAATATATGACTCCTCCTAGAATAGTAAGATAAGTCTTTTTTACACATTCTGTCATTAAATGGCTGTATTTTAAGTGATGATTTACCAAAGTTCCTGGCAGTTCAGGAGATTTTAACTATGGGAGGATTGATAATGGTCTTTCATTTAAAGAATTTATTCTCCTACCAGAAGTTTAGCAGATATTCCCCATTTTAAAGATGAAACTAATTTTATTCCTTTGTAGTCAGCTGCTAATATTATAGTTGCCAGTTTTAGGAGACAGATATATACAAGTGAACTCTTGGTGCTCTTGAATATACACAGGAGAAACAGAACAGAGCAAAGCTTCCTTTTGCCTTATCAGGCTCCTGGGATTGAGCTCATTCAATAAACACAAGAGGAGTGGGCTGTAGTTCTGACTTCCTCATGAGCTGTGAATCTTTGAGCAATTTACTCAACCAGTCTAAACAGTCTGTTTGCTTGTTAACTGAGGATAATATCTACCTTGCAGAGTATTTGTAAATATTATATATGTTCTATAAATTATTAATAATATTGTTTTTCACAGTAGATGTTCAATAAATAGTGGATGGGTATCTGAGTGCTTGTCTTTCATTTTCATCTCTCCACAGACTATAAATTCCTTCAAAGTAAGAAACACAGCCCCTCTTACAATTTGTTCCATCTTGCTAGAGATCGATAAATATTTGTTGAGTTGAAAATTTCATTTTTTAAATGCTTTTAAAATAATTTTTTCCTGTAGTATTTTAGGCCTTTGTGTCTGATGTACCTTTCACTTCAACTTCCTAAAAGCTAATTTCCTGGTGTCTAGAAGCACATTTGAACTCACTGAATATCACAAAATCTAAGGTGACCTGAGCCTTTTCTCCTCAGACACCATATCCATTTCACAACTAGTTTCTTCCTTTATGGTTAGAAATAAATTCAAAGTAGCAGTTATCCTGGTTGTTTCCTCAACCCTATGAGAGATGAAATTGTCAGAAAAAAACAAGTCACTATTTCATCAGATGCTTTGCCTTTTTTTTTTTAAAGACAAGGTCTCACTGTCCCCCAGGCTGGGGTACAGCCATGCAATCATATCTCACTGCAGCCTCAGACTCCTGGGCTCAAACGACCCTCCTGCCTTGGCCTTCCAAAGTGCTGGGGTTACAGGCATGAGCCACCCACCTGGCCAGATGCTTTGCTTTTACCACCATGAGACCTCCAACAGATGCCTTGATAGCTGAGGCCTCCTTCACTACTATAGCTTGTTTGTGCCAATTTTGCATTAGTTGATGGAATGTGACGTTATGAAATATATCCTGTTAAGGTATGCAGATTAATTTTGCCTTATTCTAGGCAACTGTCCTATTATTAGGATAGCAGAGTCTTTAAGCATCAACTTTGTTCCATTTCCTTTCTAGAACTCTCCCCTCAGATTTAGATTCTAGGGTTTAATATCCTTGCACTCTTGTTCTTATCCATCCCCTAATGAGAAACTAAGCCAATACTTTATGGCGTGTATATTTCTAAAGATAGGCTTACCTGACTTTTCCTTTGATTCAGTTAGGAGTATTTTTGGTTGTAAGTGACACAAAACCAACTTTTAAAATGGCTTTTAAAAATAGAGTTGTTTTGTTGTTGCTCCTCCTCCTCATTTTATTCTTCTTCAAGGAATCCATATCCACAATATTAGGGTCAGCATCTCTCTTGACTCCCTTTGTGTGTGTTGCCTTCAATCCCAAGATAGCTGCTGTGGTTAGGGAGGCATCTGCAAGGCAAGAAGGAAGCATAGGTAGCTATCAGTCATGTCTTTTACACCAAGAAAGCAAAAGCATTCCCAGAAGCTCCCAGGAAAACTCAATTTACCTCTAGTTGACCAATATGTGTTGCAGGGACATGGCTAGCAGCAAGGGCTTCTGGGAAAGTGAGTATTGAGCTATTCCAGACTCTATAGTGAAAAATGGCAAGGGAGTTTGGAATGACTCCTGGGTTAGTCAACCAACAGCATCAACCACAACTTTCAAATATAGCTGTCCTTTGGTACACACAAGGGATTGGCTCCAGGACACACCCACTCCCATACCAAAACACTTGGCTCTGCAGAATTCACGTACAGGAAAAGTCATCTAGCCCTCCACATATTCTGGTTTCACCTCCTAGAAATACTGTATTTTCCATCTGCATTTGGTTAAACAAAATCTGTGTATAAGTGGACCCAGACAGTTCAACCCCATGTTGTTCAAGGGTCAACTACATAAACTGGCCGAGACTTGACACACCAGATTTGCCAGCATTATCCTAGACCTAGACCATTGTTACTTATGGTTGTATTCAAAGCTAGTGACTACCAGAAGTATTATAGGTAGTAAAATCTATTACCCGCTGCCATAAGCTTTGCGGAGACACATTTGCCAAACTTGTGAGATCAAAAGAAGTACTTAGAATATATATAAAATAAAATATAAATTCCTTGGATATTCCTCAGAAGAGTCTGACTCAGTTGGCCTAGAGGTAGAATCAGGAATTTATTAGATTCTTTAAAAATATACCAGTGGAGTTTTCTTATCAACCAAATTGAGAATTATTAGTCCAAAGGATATCTCTGATTAGCCTTGCTCTGGTAATAAATATTCAGCTCCTTAGGACACTATTATGAATAGAGTTGTATTCTTTTCCTTCAGATGTTGCTCTACCTACTACCTTTCTAAGTCCTCATAATCTTTCTCTTAAGTATCCCTCTCACAAGTTTCCTCTTAAGATATTCTACTCCAGATAAGTCCCTCTATCCACTTTCCTCTTCTGTCCCCATGGTTTCATTTAAAAAGACCTCTTTGTCTTTTATAAATCTGCCCATTCCAGACTTGACCCCACTTCTCCCTTACTCTCCTAACCCCCAACTTCTATTAGTCATGATGTCTTTTGCTCCCAAGTTTTATTTCATACATCAATTAGACTCTTATAAAATGTTATCATCTTGCTACAGAAGTCATATGATCTCACTGAACATTTAAAAGAAAAATTCTCAAGTTCCTATGTTTCCACGTGACTGTATTTATTCTATATAATCCTTTTTGGAAGAGAGGAATGTTGTATGCATGAATAGTACACAAAGACATGAGGCAGACAGTAAGAGGCATTCAGCAAGACAGGTTGTTTTGGACCAAAGGGCTTAGGTAAGGCACAAATTTGAAAGAGAGAGAGAGAGAGGGAAGGGGGGAGATAAGAAAAGAAAGAAAGAAAAGAATTCCATGAAGGTAAGCATTATACTGTTTTTCTTCCCTGAACTTACCTTCTAACATACTCTATATTTTACTACTTGTCTGCCTATCCGTACCATAATCTATGCTCTGTAATGCAGGGATTTTTTGTTATAGTTGTTCTTGTTTAATTTCTAAATCCTCGGCAAGGCCTGGCACAGAGTAGCTACTCAATGAGTATTTGTTGGCTGAAGAGCGTGAATGAATAAATGAGTGGTTTTGGGAGATGGTAACATCAGCCTGGCTGAAGCAGTGTTCCAGTGGGGGAGGGGTAGAAAATGGAGTTAGTTGTAAGAACATTGGATTTGAGACAAAGGAGTTTCCAGTTTTTCTTTAGGCAATGGGAGAAAGAGGGAACACGATGGAATTTCTGGGTTCTCCTTACCTCATTTCCATATTTAGTGTAAGTACTCCAAAGAGGTTGGAAAAGGAGACAAAATTGCAGAAGTAAACCTGGCTCCTTCATTTAGGAAAGGAAGATTTGCTGACGGGGCTGGTTGGAGAGGCCATGAGGTGTGATAGGGCAGGCTCCTCTTGGTTGGCTTGCTGCTCCTCCAGGAGACTGGTCTTGGAGACACAGGCCAGTGAGGTGATGTGACCAGTGATGATGGACACTGGAATATTCTTAGGGACAAGGTTCTTTTTCTGGACCCAGGGGCCACATCTCTCACATTGCCCTTTGGTCTCCATTCTCCCCACTTTCACCCTAATCTCCACAGCCTCCATAATCTTACTGGTGGGTTCCTAAAATTGTCTCTTAAAAGATTTCTGTACTTCAAGTCTCTACATTCCTCCTTTCTTTCCATTCCTACACCACACAAACACAAAGTCCACTCTGTCATTGTCCTAAAGGACGGTCTTAGTAATGTAACTTTCCTTCTTAAGGGCCATGATACATCTCTTGTAATATCTATTTAATCTATTCCATCTTTAGGTCTAGCTTTCTCTCCCTCCTCTTCCCACTCTCTCCAACCAGTAATCAGTCTTCTCCATACATACATAATGTTTCTATTGTAGTCAAACAGGGCCTCCCTAATTAATTTGTTAACGCACAAGTGGGCCAGAGATTGTCTGTAGGTACCTAGCACCTTTCACACCATTATATTACCCCTTTTGCAAGGGCTAGAAATCTGGGAACAATATTTCTCATATTCTCTTGCCAGCAGGGTTGCACATACACTTTGGGTTCTGCCAATCGGATGTATTGGTGAGAGATTTGGAAGGCAGAAGGGAGATGGTAACCATCCTTGGCTTTTCCTCTGTCAGTGGTTATCGGCAGCCCTTGGAGTCAGCAGGGTTTCCAGCAACCTCCAGACTCTTGGAGGCAGAAGCTTTTGATGCTTTGTGTAAGGATATGCCAGGCCACATCCTGCTCACCAGGGAAGATACAGAAGTAACAAATAATAGGTCAGGATAGAACTAAGGTCTATTAACACATTTTTATGCCTCAACTTTCCCTCTCATTTTTATTTGAGAGTGGAAGGAGCATAGCACAGGAACTTGGAGGGACACCAAGGTGTTTTTTAATAGTAAATAGGTAATCAAAAAAAATACAGGTAAATGACTATCAGACCAAATGTTCTTTTTATTAAAGCTAACGCTTTTGATTTTTTTTTTTTTTTTTTTTTTTGAGACAGGGTTTCACTCTGTTGCCCAGGCTGGAGTGCAGTGGCATCATCATGCCATAGTTCACTGCAACCTCAAACTCCTGGGCTCAAGCAGTCCCCTTGCCTCAATCTCCCATGTTAATGCTACCACTTTTTATCTAAGACTCAAGACAGTTGGCCTTTTCATAAAGATAATAATATGTTATAATTGAGCCTTAAGAGATAACTGTATTGGATAAGTAAGTGCTTTTAAAATCATATTATGGTGATATTTCTTTTCTGTTTTTCTCATTTGTTATATTAAATATTATAGGAATTTCGAATGTGTTACATTAATACATATTGATCTGAAAATGGAAATTAAAGAAAGATACTGTGGATTCTTTATATGGACATACTTGGAAACATTTTTAAAATGTACTGTATTTTAACATTGTTTCTACTGTACACACCTAAAGTGGAAAATAAAAAGAATTTTCCAGATAATTAGATAAAAAATACATTCAAAGGTACATCAAGATATTTAACTAGGTCTTTGAGGACATTCACAAAATTATTCTCATACTTTGCTTTCTTTTTCTTAAAAAAATGGACATTAGTTTAAATTTATTAAGTACACAAAGAATATGTGAATACATTCACATTAAAAAAATTTGAAATGGCCGGGCCGGTGGCTCATGGCTGTAATCCTAGCACTCTGGGAGGCCGAGCAGGAGGATTGCTTGAGCTCAAAAGTTCAAGACCAGCCTGAGCAAGAGTGAGACCCTGTCTCTACTAAAAATAGAAAAATTAGCTGGGTGTCGTGGTGCATGCCTGTAGTCCCAGCTACTCCGGAGGCTGAGGCAGGAGGATTGCTTCAGCCCAGGAATTGGAGGTTGTAGTTACTTATGATGATGCCACTGCACTCTACCCAGGGTGACAAAGTGAGATTCTGTTTCAAAAAAAAAAAAAAATTGAAACACTGCAGATCTAGCAAAAGTCCCTTTGACAGTATTTTTCCCCTCTCTGAAAGATAAAGATCTTAGCACACTGATACTTTCTGCTCTCTTGCTTCCCAGTGTCTTCCACCAACTAAGTTATGCCAATGTTACTTTTACTGTAATACTGTTATGATTGGTAACATTTTTTGTTGGTAACATTTTGAATCGTTTGTAACCTTAAGTTTTTAATGCTTTGTAGGTTGATTTTAAAAGATGAAAAGTAATAAACAGCACTTATATTATCATGACTATGTAAATATTATTCACTACAAAGATAAACAATGTGATGTATTTTCTTTTCTATTGTTCCGATGTTACAACACTGGTAATATTCAATGAATGTGAGAGTGAATTCTCCCTTTTTCTATCTATCAATTGCTCAAAATCATGCAACACTTAAAAATATCAGCCTCATACCTTTTTTTAAGGAGTTTTGTTTTTATTTTTGCCTAGAGTTTCTATTACCTTCATCTCATTCTCTTTTACTGCTTTTTGTAAGAGTTTATGGCATAAATGCACTGTAATTTACTTACTGTTGAACATTTAGGTTGTTTTCATTTTTTCTGCTATGAGTAATGCTTCATCTTGCCCATAGATTTTTGTGTACATACAAATTACTGTAAGATAGAAATCTAGAGGTGGAATTGCTGGGTTGAAGAGAATTGTGTATTTTAATAACTACTGCCAGATAGCCTTCTGGCATTGCTGTCTACATCCCCAACAACACTATATAGGAAGGTATAATTCTGCACAGCATTTCTTAGACTCTTATTAATCATTTTGATTTTTGCCATCTATCTTATTTCTGTTTTAATTTTCTTGATTATTATTGAGGTAAAACATCTTTTCATAAGCTCATTGGCACTTAGTATTTCCTTTCCAATACATTGATTATTTTGGTCTTTTTAAATATTTAGAATTCTTTATGTATTTTGGATGTGAATTTTTTTTCTGTTGAACAAGTTACAAATACATTTTCCCAGTATATCAATTGTCTTGCAAGTTTCTGGTGTTTTCTGTCAAAGAGAAGCTTCAGTTTTCATGTAGTTAAAGATCGGTCTTTTTTCTTTATAAGTTTTATACTGTCTCTTGCTTAGATGGGTTTTCCTAGCCTAAGGTAATAATCATGCTCTCTTGTGTGTTTGAAAATACTTTATAGATTTCTTTTTGTATTTGGCTCTTTACCCCATCTAAAATGTCTTATTTGTATATGGTGAGGCAATTTTCTTCTTTCTGTATGTGTGTCTGACAATCTGTTTGCAAATTCTCCAACTGATGAACAGAAAGGTGATATAGTAACAACTTCTCCCTACACATTTTAAATTATGCCTCCTACTCCTTGTTTCTATCCTCCCCAGAAGGCCACACTGATCAGTGTGTGATGAACTTCAATAGGCCTTTCTAATGTTATGAGCAATCCCAGCACCTACTGAATATCCATTCCTTTCTCTCTATGGAAGCCATTACTAGGGCTCACCGACATCCTGTTCTCCTTTCTTTCTGGGCACAGGGAGGACTGGACTTCTCAGATATTATGTAGTCAGTGGGTGCCTTGTGACTAATTCTGGCCAGTAACTTCTAAGTGGAAGTGATATGTCAATTACATGTCACTTCAAGCTGAAGTGCAGAGCCCTGTGTGACCTTGCAGCTTCTTTTCTGAGCACTTACATAGGGATGGTGGCACCTGTGTTCTGAGGCACTGTATGGAGGACGTGCTGACTTGCTCAGTCTGCAGAGGACTTGGTGTTAAGTGAGAAATAAACTCTTTCAGGCTAAGCTACTGATATATTTGGGCTTGTTTATTACCACACCGGAAGGCAAATGAGTAAAGTGTGATACTACTTTCTGTCAACCTTGGTTCTGTTCTATTTTGTTTCTAAGTGGGTAGTTTGCAAATGTTGACACTTTATCATTTGAAACAAATTATTTGCAAAATACTTGCAAGTGATTTGAGAAATACCAGTATCATTTATTCACTATTTGGGAATATTAATTGAACATATACCCTGAACCAGGCTCTGTGAATAAAATGTGAGCACAACAGACCCTGCCTCTCTCCTCACGGAGCTTGGCAAAAATCCCATAGAGAAGGCTGTGCAGGAAATTGTTAAGAGTGTGGCTTTATAGCCAGATGCCCTAAATTTGAATCCTGGCTCTGCCTCTTCTAACTGAGTAAACTTAGGCAAGTCAATTAACCTCTAGTGCCTCATTTTCTCACCAATACAATTAAGATTACATGAGTTAATACATGTAAAATTTTTAGCACAGGGCTTGACAAACAATAAGCACTCAACCAATATTAGTTATTATCACTATTGGGATCATGGGTCTAGAATACACTCAGGTGTGTTAGAGGTGCATAGAACTATACTCCCAAAGCATAAAGCCAACACTAGCACATCACATGCCAGCCTAGCAATTTACTTTGTGGATCAGCATGATGTACTCACCATTAGAAAACTAGCAAAAAAATTCTAAGGCTATAAGAAGCAGATATTATAAAAAGTACTTGTGTTGTTATCTCTACATTTTTTTTAGTATTTTTTTTTTTTGCTTTTATTTCATCATATAATGGGGGTACAAATATCGTTAGGGTTACATACATTGCCCCTACCACCCCCCCCACAGTTATCTCTACATTTTTAATGTTTAACTTTTAATGTTCTAGGGCATTTGACTTAATAATAGATAATATTTTTAGATGGCCTGTAAAAAATGACATCCAGTTCATAGACTCTGAAATTCCTAGTTTAAGAATATAAGAACTTTGTATATTTAACTTGTGGATAAATATTGCATATATACATATGTACTTTAAAATTGTATAGATATGCACATATATAAATGGAACGCTTTCTATGGAGGGTGCCAGATTTGTTTTGAACCCTGAACTTTACATATTATGTTACCCAATCTCACAGAGCAAGTCTGTAGCAGAGACAAGATGAGAATCATGAAACCAGAAAATGTTCTTTCCATCACAAACCTGTCTCATAGAAGTAATAACCACCTTTGACTTACTAGAGCTGCAGTCAACCCGGAAAAGATAGTAATATGTTACACATGCATACATTTTTATTGCTAGACTGTATAACCTTATCTCCAATAGAGGTTTCAATATTTTCTCAGTAAATACAAACCACTTCCTTTGTGCACCACTATAGCTAAATTATTAATAAACACAGTAGAAAGCAAGGTCTTTGGTGGAACTGTAGATCTAATATTAAGTCAGTTACAGAATCTCACTCCTTTGCTCCTATAAAAAACTGCTATACATTTTTATTATTGTAGCCCTTTCTACTGTGTCCTCCTAAACCACCAATCAAATCCCTAAGGGAAAGAAAAACTAACATTTATTGTGATACTAACATTTATATACTAGGAAAAGCCTTCACATAAACACAGACCTTCAACAAATATACAATGAGTTCAAATATACACATTATACATAATTTTATTTCAGTTTTACAAAACATACACAAAAAAAGAACCCACAAAAATGTGTATCAAGGAAAAGACCTGCAACCTTCTTGACATCTTTATTTTTGTTAGGGTTGAAGTTTGGTTCAACAGTGAATCAATGAAGTGTAACAAATTGTCCCCAAAGCCATAAAACCTCTGGATTTGTATGTGAGTCTGCTGTGTGTATGTGTTGATTACAATCAATATGTGATTGTTGTGAAAATAAGCGAAATATGATTAGCAAACTTTTGAAAAAATTCCTATGATCTCACTACTCAGAGAAACCCACTGTCAATATTTTGATACATATTTTTCAGAATTTTTTTCTGTGTGCATAGAGACTATACTTCCATGCCAAAACTATACATCTGCAAAATCATTCTTAAAGGCCACATATTTTTCTCTTGTGCCATAACTATGTACTAGAATTTATATGTCCCATATCCTATTGTCAGTCAATTAAGTTGTTTCTAATTTTCACTACTGTAAATTTCCCTGTGGAATTGTTGAGTCAAAATCTTCAGAATAGGATACCAGGACTATTCAAAGTAAAAGCATGTAGCGAGGTCCTGTGGACTCAGTGTTCGGCCCATGGGCCCTTCCTTTGTTCTTCTCTTCCTCAAGTGTGGTAACACTGAAGGAATATGGATAAGGGTGTCCATGGGATAGGGACACTTGAATTCCAATCTCAATTCTGATTACTAATTAGAATAATTACTACTTATCCATAGGATGTGGATACTTAGATATCTGTAAACCGAAAGAACTGGACTAAAATGAGAGTGCAACAGGTCAGATGATCGTCAGAATTACCAGAAAAATTTAATATATGTTCCTGGTTTTTTGACTTAAATGACTCTTGAGTATAAATCTCTAGGGCAGGACTTGAGAATCTGCTTTTTTTTTTTTTTTTTTTGAGACAGAGTCTCACTCTGTTGCCCAGGCTAGAGTGCTGTGGCATCAGCCTAGCTCACAGCAACCTCAAACTCCTGGGCTCAAGCAATCCTTCTGCCTCGGCCTCCCGAGTAGCTGAGACTACAGGCACACGCCACCATGCCCGGCTAATTTTTTTCTATATATTTTTAGATGGCAAATTAATTTCTTTCTATTTTTAGTGGAGACTGGGGTCTCACTCTTGCTCAGACTGGTTTCGAACTCCTGACCTTGAGCGATCTGCCCGCCTCAGCCTCCCAGAGTGCTAGGATTACAGGCGTGAGCCACTGTGCCTGGCCCAGAATCTGCATTTTTAAAAACTCCTTGAGCGCTTTTACTGCATGAAGACTGGGACCCACTAGACCTGCTTTCCCCTCAAGGTCTCTCTCCAGCTGGAACTCATTCATTCTTGTTTGTTCCCTTCTCCATTCTCCAGAAGCCTTATACAGTTTTCCTTGCAGTCCAGCCAGTTTGTGTGTAATAGTATGGGAAAAACAAAGAGAGATTTAAAAAGAATGCATTAATTTGAAAAAAACCTCAGGCCAGGCGCTGTGGCCCTACACCTGTAATCCTAGCACTCTGGGAGGCCGATACAGGAGGATTGCTTGAGCCCAGGAGTATGAGGTTGCAATGGCTATGATTGAGTGGCTATGATGAGCCACTGCACTTTACCCAGAGTGACAGAGTGAGATCCTCTCTAAAAAAAAAAAAACCAAACTCTTGAATCGTTTTTAAAAGGCAAATTAAAACCAAAATAATAAAATAATCTTACTCAGCTACTCCTTATTGACTTATCTGTTGTTCAATTTATTAAAATGTTGGTGTTTAAAAATTATATTTTATTCTTTTTCAAAGTCTGAAATTTTTCTTGGTGTTCAAGCAGATGCCATGTGACAAATGGCAAGTAGGCTGTCTAGATTACAATTGAAAAGTCCAAAGTCCCTTGCAGTTCCTAAAATCTGCGATTTTATTTCAGATAATCTTATAGATGCTAGAAAAATACACATGCGTTGGCAAGTCCAACTCTCTATCTCTATACAGAACAGGCTAACATGAAAGGTTTATTGAAATGTAGCTGTTTCTGGGAGAGTGAAATATAATATACTGATAGAAGAGTATAGTCAGTCAACCAATAATATTTTAGAACATGAGCTTTATCTAAGATCTTTTGTTTGCAGCTGTTTTTGAATATCAGTTCAGTGGTGCTAGGCTTAGAAAACCTATGTAGTATTTTCATTTTTCATTCTTAAATAAGTGGAGATAAAATATTTTTAACTCTATTCAGTTTCTTATTAACCTTTATTCCTTCCACATAAAAGGAATAAAGTCGGTGATTCAGAGTGGAAACTCAGAATCTATGCTTAATTTTAAAAACAAATAGTAATGGAATTTAACTTTTCTCTATGACTCTAGTAAAATGAAGATTACACCTATTAATGCTTAAAGGACAAAAGAGAAAACAAGAATTCTGAGGCCTAAAAACATATCATCTTAAGTGAGAAGAGTTTTATTATTTTATCAATTAAGAACATGTTTAACCATGAGATTCTAATAAAAATCCAAGCCTTTGATGCAGAGATCATACTTCTGTGATAATACCTGCATTTTCAGTGGATACTTAACAATGAAAACGAATTAACACTTTCTATCAAATGTCAACTCTGTGATGGATGATTGTAATTGAACAGTATTTTTTGCACTTAAACTCCAATTTATATCATCTGATACAATAAACTCTTTGGCCCAGTGACACCATGCCATTTTAGAAGATGTTTAAGGTGTTGAGTTGTTTTCTACATTGCACTTTACTTAAAATGTAATATTCCTGAACTGATGTGCCAAAGGTTGCTATTGCTGTGAGTCATTAATCTATATCTTCAATAACAAGGCTGGTGTTAAATATAAAACCATTCATAATACTGTTCAGCAAAGAAAGTATACTCAAGGGCTCCAATTTAAGTTCTCATAACAAAAAGAAACCGTGAATTGGAATTGTCTTTATAGCCTTAATTTACTATTTGAGGGGTTGGGGTGGAAAGTTAGGATTTAATTCTGTTTCTATGGGGAGAGAGACGACTATCATGATGTTAAAAAGCTGTAGGCCAAAGCTCCTTCCCCTTTTGTGAGGGCAAATGATTTTTAATTCCCCCAAAGCTCAGAGATCTTCTTAAGTGAATGGAGTAGAGAGAAACGATACCAGCTTTGCTCCTTTCTCCCAGAATCGTGTGGGATATGGAGGAAGTGGTCTGGTTGAGGAGCTGTAATAATCTGCTCTGATTTATAATTATTTATGTATTTGTCCTATATTTTCCACCAGACTATAAATCTCCTGTGGTGACAATTATGTATTTGTTTTGTGTGTATCTGCAAAAAGGCCCCTGAAATACAAAGAGCCTCTTGCACTGAAGATGACTTTAATGGGTTTGGCATTGGAAAGATGGGCCTAGAAGCGAGTTTGGGTTTGGAAGTGAATTTGATTAAATTAAAACAGCTGAATTACATCCTATGGGGAGAAGAGTTTGATGTTCTTGCATTGGGCCTGTCTGAGGCAGAGGGTTGAGAAGGAAAAAGGATTCTAGTGAGTTCGATGGTTATCTCTGGCAGTTTCAGTAGGTGGGGTAGAGTTGAGAGACATCTACAAAGTTCTCTTTGAAGTTCCTTGGATTATACAAGGTAAGTGTCTTCACTGTCTCACTACACTCTCAGATTCAGTAAAGTCAACCCTATGAGAAATACCTTGGGAGAGTGGGATTTTGCAGGAAGAGGGAGGTGGAAATTGAGTATAGGTTGTACTTCATGTTCAGTTTATTTTACTAGGAATAGAGAGCACTTGAGAAATGGCATGAATATTAATATACTTTTCTCATTCTGCAGAACCAAGAGATCAGTGCCACACGTGAGTGTAAGAATATAACTTCGCAGACAGTTCAGTAATCTTGGGAGAGGACTTCAGACTTGAGCAGTGTATCTGGATCACAATAGATGAGAAAAGCCCAGTTGAAACCAAGTTATATACATTATTCAGAATGCCTGGCCCAGTTCTTGGGTAGTAGAGCTCAGTGTGTTGGTCAGGATAGGCTAACTGCTATAATAAAGTCTCCAAATCTTAGTGGTTTAACACAATAAAAGTTTATTTCTTGATCACATAACAGTCTAATATGAATCTACAGTTTCAATAGCAAAGCTAGTTTTAAATACAATACCATTTATTGAGTGTCTTAATAATGAAGCCCCATTAAATAACTCCTGGCTGCAATTTAAGCTCATATAACAAAGAGAAACCTTGGATTGGAATTAGGGGAAATGGAAGCTCCATTCTGTGCAGTCATTTAGCAAGACCTGCCTTCTAAAGCTTTTACAATACTCAGGACTTAAGCATCCTCCAAAAGAGCCTCAGATAAAGGGACAAAAGGGAGTGAGCATGTAGCAAGCACACCTGTTAACTGCTATGGCCTGAAAGTGCCTCCCATCCTGTGCTCACCATGCGCTGGAGAGAGCGCTTCACTTTCCCTTCCTAGATGCAAGGGGCCTGGGCAGTGCAGGCCAGCAATGTGCCCAGGAGGGCAAGAACTTGGGTAATGGGAAACAGCTAGCCAACCTCGGCCACATTCAGGAAATATTTGCTAGATTAAATTATGTACTCTCTGACCTCTGTTTATTAAAATGAAGCATCCTAGGTCTTGCGCTAGGACCTTACTAGGACTGTGGTAAAATATCTCCCTGTTTATAGCTCTTGGAAGACGTCTGCATACAACAAGAAACTTCCAATGACACAGTTCCTTAACCCAAAACAATGTGTTGAGGATGATGAGAAGGGGGTAGACCTGACCTATATCCTCTGAAGTTGCATTTATATATACAGTACTTGACTCTTGTGATTAGTAACACATTTTTACTTCTCTGGAAATGGCATTCCCCATGAAACATGTGTTATCTACTTCATAAACACGTATGTAGCCCTTGCCTTTTGGTCGGCAATCTTCTAAGCACTTTAATAAGACTGATTGAATCCCCATGAGCCTATGAGGCACATACTATTTGTCTCCATGTTAGAGTTGAGAAAACTGAGGCACAGAGAAAACAAGAAACTGCCTATGAGTAACAGCTCATAAATGATGGCGCAGAGATTCAAAAAGTTGGGCTCGAGAGGCTGAGCTCTGACCACCACACCATGCTACCTTTCGTCCTGTAAGCTTCTCCCTCCCCTTTTCCACACTTGAGTTTGTACCCCAGAACACTATGTCTACAAGTGGGGGTTTGCCTAAAATTTCCACGGAAGCACTGCTCTTTCACATTGTTTCTAGTTGGTAGTTACAGACGGAAATAGAGCCTGATTAACATATATTTCAGGCTCAACAATCAAGTTCCAGAAACCCTTAATAAATTTCCTAATCCATGTTGCTTCATTAGACTAAACACTTTGGAGAATTCTAGGTCTTAAGAACAGGCTGGTGGAAAAGATAGACAGGTGTACTTTTATCCTTACCTTACAAATCATATCTAATTCATTCATTCATTGTATTCAGCCAATATTTATTAAGTTCCCCCATAAGCCATTGGGAGCAAAATAGGACATGGTCCTTCTTGTCATGAGGCTTATGACCATACTTGACTCAAATATGCTTACAAGATACATTACACAGGTAATTATAGCTGTATAATTCTATGAAAAAGTATAATAGCATAAATGTATATAATGGAGAATGCAAATAAGTCTGAAGATTCAGGCAAGGCTTGCTTCCCTAAAAACGTGACATGTGAGTAGGAGTTAAATAACCCTGTAGAGAGAAGAATATTTTAAGCAAAAGAAACAACCTTTGTAAAGGCTGTTCGGGGGAAGGAGATAGTAGTTTGGAAGGAACTGGAAAAAAGCAAATGTGGCTGGCATTCAAGGGGGAAGGAGGCATGAAAAGGTTAGAGGTGCAAAATCCCAAAGGGGCTCTCAGGCCACTGGGAGGATTTTGGTGTTTATCCCAAGAGCAATGGAAATCAAATGAAGGATTTTAAGCAGAGGAAGTAACACGACCCTTTTTATTTCAGAAAGGTCTTTTTGGCAGACAGACTTGAGGGGTTCATAGTGGAAATAGGTAGATCAGTTAAGAGTCGACTTCAATCATCCAAACATATTTGCATTTACACAACTGACTGCCACATCTATGTGCGAGATTGTCCTTGTGAATCCCCCTTGAAACTCAAGACACAGTAAGAACTTTCCATACTGAAAATTTTGCTTGTTTCAGCGTGAATGGCCTCTCTCTCCTTGAGATAAGAACATATTTAAGACTCCAAATATAACTTGTAAGAAGGTATTTTGCAGTTATATCTTTTTCCCCCATTATAATTTGAGTTTGATAACATGGAAGCAGCAGGTCTTATAGAGGGCATCCAGATAACTGAATAATAAAAAATTGAAAGGTTATATAATAGATCATTGAATATAATAAATATTTATAGGACCCTTGAGTGAAAGGAAAAGAGTATAAGGAACTGTAAGTGAAACGAGAAGCAATTCTAGAATTCTTTCTATGGGGAGGGGGTAGTAGTTTTCAAGAGGGAGGCTGGGCTCTGGCAATCTAATCTGGAGTATTTTTCTTTTTTTATTAATATGATAGTTCAATGATATCATTCTAGTAGCCCCTCAGAGGCAGAGATACTTGTTATTGCCTTATTGATCCTCCATCCCTAAGGTGTTGGCCCGCAGGAAGGGGAGATGGAGAAGTGAAAATCAAACCTGTTTCCCGTGCCAGGTGCAGTGGCTCATGCCTGTAATCCCAGAGCTTTGGGAGGCCAAGGCAGGAGGATCTCTTGAGGCCACTAGTTTTGAGACCAGCCTGGGCAACATGGCCAGACGTCACCTCTACAACAATGACAAAAAAATTAGCCAAGTGTGGTGGTCTCCATCTGTAGTCTCAGCTACTTGGAAGGCTGAGGCAGGAGGATCCCTTGAGCCCAGGGGTTCAGGCTCCAGTGAGCTATGATCACTCTACTGCACTTCAGCCTGGGTGGCAGACGGAGAGACTCTGTCTCTAAAAAAACAATAAATAAATAAAATAACAATAAAAAATACCTGTTTCCTTTAAAACACAACCCACAAGTTGCCATGTTGCTTCTGCTCACTCCTCATTAGCCAGAACTTAGCCACATAGCCAAGAGAGATCGGGAAATCTAGTCTGCTGCTGGAGAAGTGGGAAACAAATATTGGAAACAGATACACAGAATTCTCGCCCACAGAGCTGTCGTTAAAGCGAGACTACATTTATAGAGCTTACTGTCTATTGGGAAAAAAGACATTTAAATATATATTTAATTATAGCTGTAAAATACAATTACTATAATTATAAGTGAAAGTACAGGTGCTATTATGGTCAATAACAGAGGAGTCAAACCTAATCTGATGGAGGAGCAGGAACTGGAGTGGAGGTCCCTGGGACACTTTTCTGAGGAAATAACCTCAAGACTAAGACCTGAAGGAAGATGAAGGATGAGCCAGTCCCTGGCAGAGGGACTCAGGAAGGAACACAGGGCATTCTAGAGACTATAGCCCAGAGAGAGAGGGAAGAGAAGGAAGGGCTCTCGGGAGGCCAGAGGTAGCTGGTGGGACATGAGAGTAGCTAGAGATGAGCACGGAGAAGGAATTCCCTGAAGGGTGTTACTAGAGGAGTGAATGATGCAATTTGCCTTATAAAAAGATTATCCAGCTGCAAAGTAGAAAAGGTACGGGCTCAGACGAGGCCAGAAGCAGAGAGACCAGATAACAATAAAGCAAGTGGAAATGGAAATAGAAGAAAAATCTGAGGTTATTTCAGGAAAAGTCTGAGGAAATTGAATGTTTCTAAGTCCTTGTATGTCTGAAAATATCTTTATTCTACCCTCATAAGTAAGTGCTGGTTAGCCTTTTTTTGGAAATGATCTTGTTTTGTCACCCTGGTTACTAGAGTGCAGTGGTGTGATCATAGCTCACTGGAACCTCAAATTCCTGGGCTCAAACAATCCTCCTGCCTCAGCCTCCCAAGTAGCTGGGACTATAGGTGCCAGCCACCACGCACGGCCAATATAATTTGCTGAATTTTTTTTTTTTTTGATAGAGACAGGGTCTCATTATGTTGCCCAGGCTGGCCTCAAACTTTTGGTCTCAAGTGATCCTCCTGCCTCAGCCTTTCAAAGTGCTGGGATTACAGGCATGAGCAACCACCCCTGGCTGATTAGTCTCGATTCTGTATTTTAGACTTCAACTAGGCATGGTTATGCCATCTTCATGAATTAACCCTTTGCCATTACAAAATGTACTTCTTTACCTCTGGCAATATTTTTTGTCCTGAAATAAATATAAATATAGCTACTTCCACTTTCTTACTTTTAGTATTTGCAAATGTTATCCTTTCCCAACCTTTTATTTTTAATCTATCTGCTTGATGTATTGAAACATTTACATAACATAATTATTGATAAGATGGATTTTATAGAAAAAATGTCAACTTCCTTCATGTTTTTATTTATATTATTGCTTTTTAATTCATTTTCCCTCTCTTCCTATCACTTTGTGAATTAATTGAGGATTTTTTAGTTTTCCACTTTATATTCTTTACCAGCATATTGTCGTTCTTCTTTGTTTTATTTTTATAAAGTTTCCTCTAATGCTTGCCATGTGCATCTTTAACTTCTCACAGTCTTCTAAATAATATTATATTCTTTGTATGATATGTAATGGCTTTGCAATGAGGCTGGCTGACCTGTTTTCCAGAATTCCCTTCCTTTAATGTTTCTGCTTATGGTGGAACATAAACAATATTCTGAGTAAGATTTGGGAGGCAGAAGCTAAGTGGCAGACATACTGCTTTTATATTCAGAAGGTCATGCAGGGACACCAGGTGCAGCCGCAGCTCGTGCTTGTTGTCTGCTGGCTTACCTTGTCGGTCTGGGGCAACAGCCAGGCAGGCAGCTGCTCTACTTCCTCTACCCCAGTCCTCCTTCAGCTTCTCTGACTCCTGGTTAGCTATGTATTCAGCTCCCTGATAAAGGGCGCCAGCTTCTCCTATAGACCACTCTTTATTAAATTTGGAGGTGCAGAGATATTGGCATAACTTCAAGTTCATTCTGATTGTACTTCTGGGTTCCAATTAGCCCTTACTCCCCCCAGTATTTTTTCCCCTATTGTCTTCCTGTAGACTTGGAGTTCCAGTGCCAGACACAAAGACAACAGCCTTAGAAGGATTACTGAGCTGGCTGCCCATATTATTTAAAGTTACTTCCTTATAATAAAATGTTAGGTCCAAATCTGTATTAGTTATCTACTGCTGTGCAGTCAATTACATCAAAACTTAGTGGCTTGGAACACCAATAGACATTTTTAAAAATCTCTCTCAGGCCAGGCGTGGTGGCTCACGCCTATAATCCTAGCACTCTGGGAGGCCGAGGCAGGAGGATCGCTCAAGGTCAGGAGTTCAAGACCAGCCTGAGCAAGAGTGAGACCCCGTCTCTATTATAAATAGAAAGAAATTAATTGGCCAAATAAAATTTATATAGAAAAAATTAGCTGGGCATGGTGGCGCATGCCTGTAGTCCCAGCTACTCGGGAGGCTGAGGCAGAAGGATTGCCTGAGCCCAGGAGTTTGAGATTGCTGTGAGCTAGGCTGATGCCATGGCACTCTACTCCGGGCAAAGAGTGAGACTCTGTCTCAAAAAAAATAAAATAAATAAAAAATAAATAAAAATCTCTCTCAGTTTCTGAGGGTCAGGAAATTGCAAGTGACTTAACTGACCGTTTCCACATTAGGCCTATCATCTGGGGCTGCTGTCATCTGAAGACTTTACTGGGACTGGAGGAAACGCTTCTGAGGTATCTCACACATGTGGCTGGCAAGATGGAGTCCATCACTGGTGAGAGGCCTTAGTTCTTCCCCACCGGGGTTACGCTACATAGCTGATTGAGTGTCCTCGTGACATGGGGACAGGCTTCCCCTAGAGTGAGTACTTCAGGAGAGCAAGCCAGAAATCATAATGCCTTTTATAATTTAACTTCAAAAATGACACAAAATCATTTCTGTAGTATTCTACTGGACAGATAGGTCACCTGATTCACTGTGGGAGGGTACTAGACAATTGCATGAATATCAGAAGGTGAAGATTGAGGGGCATCTTGCAAGCTGGCTACTACATATTATGAAATTCCTTACCATACTCTTCTCTATTTCTTCTTTCCTATCCTTTGAGCTACTGTTGTCATATATTTTACATGTGTTTTTAAGCCCTAGAATACATTGTTATTATTTTTTCTTTAAATAGTCAATTATTGAAATAAATTAAAAACAAGAAGAAAATATGACTTTTATATCTACCTTAACATTTATAATTTCTGTCACTCTTCACGCCTTTCCCTGTAGTATCGTTTTCTTTCAACCTAAAGAACTTCCTGGCTGAGGGCAGTGACTCACGCCTGCAATCCTAGCACTCTGGGGAGGCTGAAACAGGAGGACTGCTCGAGCGCAGGAGTTTGAGACCAGCCTGAGCAAGAGTGAGGCCCCATCTCTGCTAAAAATAGAAAAATTAGTCAGGTATGATGGTGCATGCCTGTAGTCCCAGCTACTCAGGAGGCTGAGGCAAGAGGATCCCTTGAGCCCAGGAATTTGAGGTTGCAGTGAGTTATGAAGATGAACATGCCACTGCACTCTACCCCAGGGTGACAGATCAAGACTCTGTCTCAAAAAAAAAAAGGATTTCCTTTATCATTTCTTATAATGTAGGTCTGTCAGTGGAAAATTATTTCATCCTCTGTTTTTCCAAACAAGTCTTTACCTTGCCTTTATTTTTGAAGGTTATTTTCGCTGGATATAGAATCCAAATTTGTTGACTTTTTTTCTTTTACTTTAAAGATGTAGCTCCATTTTCTTCTGGCTTGCAGTGTTTTTGATGAGAAGTTGACTTAAAAATTATGTATGTAATATGTCTTTTACCTGTTTGCTTTTAGAAATTTTTTCTTTATCTTTGGATTACAGCCATTTGATTATGAAATGTTTTGACAGATCAGGTTGGGTTCCCTGGGAAGCAGATTCTGAGACAGAATTTAGTGTTCAGATTGTTCATTAGGGAGTGGCCATGGGTTCAGAACCTGTAGAAGGATGGCAGTAAAGTAGGAAGTGGGCAGAGGGAGACATCAGGCTGTGGCAGAGACCCAAAAGCCCTAGCCAGTCCCACAGGGAGCATTACTAGATCAATCATTGATTGTGGGCACCCTGCTGAAGGGCATAACCTTGGATGAGGCGGCTCTCTGTGCAGCTGAGGCCATTCCCGAAGGGCTCAAAGCTGAAGGCTGTTTGCTGACAGCACTTCCAAAGTTGAGACAACAAATCCTTCCTTGAAGGGATATCTGAGTGGTGTGTTTCTGTGTGTAAAACACTTGGTGTGGTTTTCTATGTGTGATTCTGCTTGGTGTTTATTGAACTTTTTGGTTATGAGTGTTTATATTAATAGTTTTCATCAAATTTGGAAAAGACATTTTGGCTGATATTTCTTTTAATTTATTTTTACTAATTTTATTGGGTATAATTAACATTCAATAAACTGTACATATTTATGTGTACAATCTGATAAGTTCTGGATATGTATATATCCATGAAACCGTTGACATAATTAAGAATGTTAAAACATCCATCACTCATAAAAGATTCCTGTGCACCTTTAAAATTCCTTTCTCCCGCTACTTCCAGTTCATAAGCAACTATGGTACTGATTTGCCTTCTCCAACTAAAGATCAATTTAGATTTTATAGACTTTTATAGAGATAGAATTATACAGTATTTACTCATTTGGTCTGACTTCCTTCACTTAGCATAATTATTTTGAAATTCACCCATATTTTTGCATTTATCAAGAGTTCATTCCTTTTTCTTGATGGGAAGTGTTTCTGTATAGAATATTGGGTTGTTTCCAAATTTGAGCTATTAGAAATATTAAAAATAGAGCTGCTATGAAGATTTGTGCACAAGTCTTTTATACACATATGCTTTCATTTTTTATGGTAAACTCTAACAAGCAGAATGGTTGGATCATATGGTATGTGTATGTTTAACTTTTAAGAAACTTCCATAGCCAGGCATGGTGGGGTGTGCCTGTAGTCTCAGCTACTTGGGAGGCTGAGGCAGGAGGATTGCTTGAGCCTGGCAGTTTGAGGTCACAGTGAGCTGTGATGACACCACTGCACTCTAGTACAGGAAACAAAGAAAAACCCTGTCTCAAAAAAAAAAAACAAAAAACAAAAAAAAAAAAACAACTCTTCCAGACTATTTTCCAACGTGGTGGTATTAATATTATCTTATCTTTCCATCAGCAGTGTCTATGAGTTCTGGTTTGTCCAAACCCTCACCAACAGTAGGTATGCTTAGTCCTTTTACTTTTAGCCATTCTCCCATCCAAGTACTAACCGGGCCCGACTCTGCTTAGTTTCTGAGATCAGACAGGATTGGGCACGTTCAGAGTGGTATGGCCGTAGACTACTTTTAGCCATTCTATTAGGTATGTAGCAATATGTTATTATGGCTTTAATCTGCATTTCCCTAATGACTACTGATATTGAGCATTGTTTCATGTACTTATTTGTCATCATGTATTTTCTTTGTTGAAGAGACTGTTCAAATTTTGTTGCCCAATTTTTAATTGGGGTGTTTATGTTCTTTGTATTGAAGTTCAAGAGTTCTACACTCTGGATTCAAGCCTTTTTTTCATACGTTTTACTTGCAATTATTTCACTCTATCTATGGCTTACTTTTTCATTAACCGTGTCTTTCAAAGAGAAGTTCTTAATTTTGATGAAATACAATTTATCAATTTTTAATTTTATGGAATATATTTTTGGTGTTACATCTAAATGATATTTGCTAATCCACAGTCACAAATATTTTCTTGTATAGTTTATTGTGGAAATTTTGTTGTTTTAGGTTTTATATTTATGTCTGTCTATAATCCATTTTGAGTTAATTTTTGTATATAGTATAAGGTACGGATTAAAGTTTGTTTGCATATAGATATCCATTTATTTCCACATTATTTATTTAAAAAACTATCCTTTCTACACTGGACTTTGTGCCTTTAAAAAAAAGATCAGTTATCAGTATATATGTGAATCTATTTCTGAACTCTCTGTTCTGTTCCAGTGAGCTATTTATCCATGACAAAACAGTTTTATTACTGTAGTTTTATAGTAAGCTTTGAAATCAGGTAATATTTGTTCTCCACCTTTGTTCTTTTCAAATTCATTTTAGCTACTCTAGATTTTTGCAATCCATCATAAATTTCAGAATCATTTTGTAAATTTCTAAGAAAAAAAAGCCTGCTGGTATTTTCATTGAAATTTCACTGAATCAATAGATTAATTTGGGAAGAATTTATATCATACCAATATTGAGTTTTCTAACCTATGAACATATTATATCTCTACATTTATTTAGGTCTTCTTTAATTTCTCCCAGGAGTATTTTGTAGTTTTCAGTGTATAGTTTTTTTCCTGTAGTTTCAAATCTTTTAAGCTCAGCCCATGAAATTTTCACTTTAGGTAATATATATTTTAGCTCTAGAAGTTCAGTTTAGTTTTCTTTCAGTGTCCATTTCTCTCTTTGTTATATTCACATTTTCCTTTAAGTCCTTGAAAATATTGGTAATAGCTGTGTTAAATTCTCTGTCCATCATCTCTGTTATTTTTAGATCTGTTTCTATAGAATCTCTTCCTCCTCCTTTTTTATGGGTTAAATTTTCCTGCTTCTTGCATGTTTAGACAATTTTTATTTGCTATTAGACATTGTGATTATGTTTTTTTATAAATTGTCTAAATGCTATTGTTTTCCTTTAATTTTGTTGTTTGCTTTAATGAATGCTGATTTTTTTCTGATTGGCTGTATATTTACAGATGCTTTATAATAAGGTTATATCTAAATAAATCCATTGTAAATTGAAAATTAGTTGAAATGCATTTAATTCACCTAACCTACTAAATGTGATAGCTTAAGCCTACCTTAACTGTGCTCAGAACACTTACATTAGCTTATAGCTGGGTAAAATCATCTAACACAAAACCTATTTTATAATAAATATTGAATATCTCATGTAATTTATTGACTACTGTACTGAAAGTGAAAAACAGAATGATTTTGCGCCATTCTAAAGTTGAAAAATCGGCCGGGCGTGGTGGCTCACGCCTGTAATCCTAGCACTCTGGGAGGC
>VBSM01000272.1:32109958-32122506 GCA_008086735.1 Cheirogaleus medius
AAAAAAAAAAAAAAAGAGTTAAAGTTGAAAAATCATTAAGTCGAACCATTATAATTTAGGAACTATCTGTATTTACATATCAGCTTGATCTATTTGAAACTAGCTTTTATGTTTTGTTATGTTTGATCTAAATTTGCTTCTTATGGAAGAGCAAAGAAAGTGGTTTCTTGAGATGGAATCTACTTGAGATAAGATGCTGTAAATGTTAAAATGACAACAAAGGATTTAGAATATTATATAAACTTAGTTGATAAAGTAGCAACAGAGTTTGAGAAGATTGACTCCAACTCTGAAAGAGGTTCTACTATGCTATGGGTAAAATGTTATCAAACAGCATCACGTGCTACAGAGAAATCTTTCACGAAAGGAAGAATTCATTGATATGGCAAATTTCATTGCAGTCTTATCTTAAGAAATTGTCACAGTCACCCCAATCTTTAGCAACCACCACGCTGATTAGTCAGCAGCCATCAACATCCAAGCAAAACCCTCCACCAGCAAAAAAGACTATGACTCGCGGAAGACTCAGATGATCGCTAGAATTTTTTAGCAATATTTAAAAAATTAAAGTATGTACATTGTTTTTTAGACATAATGTTATTATTGAACACTTGACTACAGTATAAGATAGACATATCTTTTATATGCACTGCGCTAGGAAACCAAAAATTTTGTGTGACTCACTTTATTGCAATGTTCACTTTATCTGGAGCAACCCGTAATATCACCAAGGTATGCTTTACTCTGCTCTGCAATTTTCAGTTACCTCAGCCTTCCTAAAATTCAATCTCTGTCTTCTCAGCTCATCAACACCATTGTGCTTTGCTTGGGTTTCCCCTTCCTGAATTGATTTCTGGGAAGTGTGTGTCTTGGCAGAAAGCCAGGTGATTGTAGGGGTCACCTCGTATATTTCTCTTTTCTCAGAGATTATAATCTTCCACTGCCTTTTGTCCAATGTCTAAAAGCAGTTGTTTCATACTTCTTTCCAGTTATCTAGTTGTTTCTTACAGGAGGTTTTTTTCTGGTACTAGTTATTCCATCATGGCCAGAAGTGGAAATTATCCATCTCTCACAGATTCAAGGAAGAATTTGGTCACAAATTCTTTGGCTACTCCTTACATTGAGAAGTGGACTTTAATTCTCTCCCTTTTCATCTGGTTTGGCCTTAATTTTGCTTGACCAGTAGATTGTGGGCAGATGTGATAGCTTGGATTTCCAAAACTAGTTGGTGGCCAGGCGTGGTGGCTCACTCCTGTAATCCTAGCACTCTGGGAGGCCGAGGTGGGAGGTTCGCTTGAGGTCAGGAGTTTGAGACCAGCCTGAACAAGAGCGAGACCTTATCTCTACTAAAAATAGAAAAAATTAGCCAGACGACTAAAAATATTAATAGAAAAAAATAACCGGGTGTGGTGGTGCATGCCTGTAGTCCCAGCTACTCAGGAGGCTGAGGCAGGAGGATCATTTGAGCCCAGGAGTTTGAGGTTGCTGCTTGCTAGGCTGACATCATGGTACTCTAGCCTGGGCAACAGAGTGAGACTCTGACTCAAAAAAAAAGAAAAGAAAAAAAAAAAAACTGGTTGCTAAGACTCTTGGAATCTTTGCTCTGGGGAAGATTCCAGAGCATCTGGGGAAGCCAGCCATCATGTAAGAAGTTTGACTAGTCTTAAGACTGCCATGCTGAGAGGTAAGCTATAGGAGTTCCGGTTGACAGTTTCAACTGAGTTCATTCTTCCAGCCATCTCCATCAAGGCACCAAGGCATGTGATTAAATCTGTCTTGGATCCTCCAGACAAGCTAATCTGTCAGCTGTGTATGATCAAGTGACCTCACTGGATGACACAGGGAATAGAAAAATCATCCAACTGAGCCCTGCCCAATTCCATGACCTACAAAATGGTGAGATATAATGAAACAGTTGTGTTTAGCCCCCATTGCAGTGCTTGGTTATGCAGCAATAGATATGTGGAACATCCCCAGAGACATATTTTTGACTTAGAAGATTTCTCGTTTATTTGCATAGTAATGTTTCCTTAGATTGATTTTTTTGGTATTTGTCCCCAAATGTTTAGTGATTCTCAATGCTCTTTGGGGATTGGGTAGGGTATGTGTATACACAGAGTCTGTGAATAGCTTGATTTTGGATATGAGCATAGGGTTCTCTGTCGTTCCTTGAAATCTTAAATTATCTGGCATTCTTCACTGCTTCTCTGTCCCAGTAAGATCCTTCTGTGTCAGAAAACCTGTCTTAAGAACAATATCTTAAGATTTCATCCTAGAGACAAGTGCCTGATTTGTCTGCTCTCCCTTTCCTTTCTCTTCCTCTCCTATCGTCATGGATGTTTGAAGTCACGCGAGTGCTCTTTTCTCCAGCTCCAACACTCCTCACACCTAACACTGCAGACAGATTGTTCACTTTTGGGGTGGGGACAAAGCAGCAGTAACTACCCTTTACTAATTGCTGGGGAAGAGGTAAAGCTCTGACTCACATTGCTTATCCCAAACCCACAATGTAATGAATTACTCTGATGATTGTGTTAAAGCTATTCTACTTTTCATTTTTGTTGCCTCTAAGTTTAGTGTATACCTGGAATGGCTCTTAATTTTTTACAGTGAATTTATATTATACTCATATTTAGTTTTCCAGAATTCAACAACATTGGGTAAAAATTAAAAAAAAAATTTCAAATTTTCAACTATGGCAGATGATTCTGCCTGTCATTCTCCTCAATGTGTTTTGTCCCTGAATGAGCAAATCTTGGGTGGGAGATGTAAATATGCTGTTCTTTCAATCATATTTGGCTGCCATGTGCCTCTTACAGTAAAAGCATTTACCACATTTAGTATAACAATAATGATTAAAGATGTGGATTTGTCCCTATAGTGTGGCTTCTAAATGTAAGCTAAGTGTTTCATCGGGTGTTTAACCAAAGAAATATCACTTTGTTCCAATGTTGAGAAGCAATCAGTTGCACTGGATCCTTATGGGGTTTTTTTGCCATGTGGCCTTTTTCCCAAGAACTCTTCAAGGATAATTTTTATTTATTCATTTATTTTTTAAAATAGGTAATTGTGTAGTTTTCATAAGGATGACCGTGTTGTTTGGAAGACAAAGTTTCAGGTAAATAATACAAATACCTTGAATGGAAGTAGAAAACATATCAGTTGCTATATCCAGACAGCTATGTGGGGCAAAGGCACGATGACAGCAATCTCCTTGCTGAAGGGGACTCACCCGGCTATCATCTCGCTGTCACAAAGGTGTCTCTCTGCTGGTGGTACCACTTGTTGATGGAGAGAACTCTTAGGGTTTTTAAGAGCTCTTTTTGCCATTCTCTCAGAGGATTTTACTCTCTCTTGATCACTTTCAACTATTCTGGAGACTTTGATTTTGTTTCTAATGTTCACCAGATGCAGACTAGCTCGTGACTACCCCAGCACATTCCTGAATGCTTACTGTAAGAAGAGGAGAATTGGAGATCAATTGCCCCAGGATGTTTTTCCAGGTGTACTAACCTCCTAGCAGATCCATGTCTCCAGAAACGATTCCCAATGTAATACATGCATAATATGCAACACTTCGAACTACAAAATAGTGCAGTGAAAATAAATGCCCTTTCAATGGTAATTTTTAATTATAAATCATTTTTACTTATAAAATATAAATTCATTGAAATACTCTTCTGTTGTGTTTTAGGCTGGGTGGGGTTTTTTGTTTGTTTTTGTTTATTGGCTATTTCCCTTCAATTTCACACCACTTTGTTTCTTCCTCGAATTTCTGGTCAGATGATGGTACAATTTTTTTCTCTGTTTTTCAGCACAATTACCCTTTATAAGGAAAAATTAAAAAATAATTTTTTTGTAGGCTAAAGGGATTTGGGAAAGGAAGGCTAGATAGATATATGTGTTCAGTTTGACAGCTTGATCTAAACTTCATCTTTGTCTTTGGTTTTGGTGTTTTTGGTGTCTGGACTTCTCGTTTTTGCCTTTCCCACAAGGACTTTGGCTTGGGTTTCCCTCTCCATCTCTCCATGCTTTTACTATTTCTGGTGGAATTTCTGCACTGGCTGTCACCTCAGAACCTAATTTCTGCTCCTGGTATTGTGTTTAATGTTGTTACTGACCTGCCCATTCCCCCAGGATCGGGGAGGGTGGGGGGGACTTGGGAACAAGACCTCTGCAGAGCCCTGTGATGGTAGCAGCCGCCTCTAGAGCCTCCTCTGGGCCCACTCGCCCTTGCTTTCCACTGGGCGGTGCAGTCTCCTTTCAGTGCCTTGCCCAGTTCTGCTTCACAGGCTTTTTACATACTTACCTCTAAGTCTGGAGCAGACTCTTTCATACTCCCACACTTAGCTATTGCTTCAGTCATTTTCATTCTCAGTTCCAATACCACTTTCTCAAAAAGATCCTTCCTGGCTCCCCACAGAATTTAGGTCCTAGAGTATAGTAGCATATTCCTCAGGGCACTCATTACAGTTTGTACTTTTATTTGTTTGTATTGTAATTTAATTCATGCATTTCTTTCCTGAGACTACTAGATTCACAATCGTGTCTCAAGAATCATATCTGTTTTTTTTTTTTTAATTTTCTTTTTTTTTATTTCAGCATATTATGGGGGTACAAATATTACTGTTACGTATATGAATCATGTCTGTTTTGCTCGTTGTATTCCCAGCTATTAATGCAGTGCCTATATGAATTGTTAAATGAGGAAGTAAAGCAATAAGCATTCAGTCATGTTATTTGAATGAAGGTGTTAAATGAGACTGATATTTAGTTCTTCTTGGATTTCTGACATTAATAGTATTATAGGACAAATACTTATATTTACAGTATAGAAAAATATACATATAGCTATATATCTATAGCTTAGAATAACAGCTTATATTTATGGCATAGAAATTAGATGATGACAATTTTAATAGATACCAACTTACAGATTTCAAAAAGTATAAATTTTGTCCTAATAATATTTTATTTAACAACCTCAACTCACCTATATGTCAGTGAATCACTGTTTATAAAAACATTATGAGATACTTTCTTTCCATTTCTTAGGCTTCATTAACAACATTTAACATCAGTGTAAGTCATGGTCCTTTAAGCAACAAGCATATGGCTACATTAAATCAACTAATAATGATATAATAGATTCTATGAATTTCAATTAATCTGAATTTGCTTTATAAATATATAGAATGGAATATTTTCCCCTGTGTTGTAGTACAAAGGGTCCATTTATATTGTTAAATAATTTTATAATCCTAAAAATTCTATGTTATTTTGGGTAGCGTTCTTAGTTAAAAACAACTAAGTCTACTCTGATTTAAGCAACAAATAGTATTAAGTGAATCATAGTTATTATGGCTACTATAAGAATCATCTTAGGTACCACTACAGTTCTGGTTTACCCTTGAAATTATTAATAGCATCCCTTTCACCCTCAAAAGTGTTAGTCCAAATGATAAGCTATACGATCCCCCTATATGGGATCATTGAGAGAGCTGGAGAAACACAGGAAGCTTCCAGGAACAATCCTTTGGGGCAGCCACAGGCCTGGACTGATGAAGGAGCTGTCGTTTGTCCTCACCCCTGACTCCAGAACCAGTCCACAGATCCGTCCTGAGGAGGAGCCGCTGGAGTCATCACCACTGACTCTAAAACCGTGTTTCAGCGCTGGATTAAAAAAGAAGCCTCCGTCACCACCTCTACCTCTGATGTCATTCACAGGGTCGAAAAATGAATTCCCTGTGCAGACGCCATTTCCTCACATGAGAGAAGCCAGGTAACAGCGTGCATTGTTTGTAAAAGGGTCTATAAAGATGTAGTTTTGGGGGTTGTATCTATGTTTCTTACTTTCTTCATCAACTAACCATTCCATATTACTTGTACTTTCAGATCAGTATTGACTGAGTTGACTGAGGTTCTTTTTCTAGTGTGTAGTAACCCGAACTTTCATTCCTTGGGAATTGAACCTCTGGTGGTTCAGCCTGTTGAGGGAGCTCTAGTTTCCCATCAACATTTATGAATGGACCTGGTAATACTAAGAAGCACTTTATAGAAACATTTTTGTTAAAGAAGTATCGCCACATCATGCGTCAAAGGATGTGAAGTTAAATTTTCTGTTCATAGGCTATTGAAGAAATAGTGAGAAATAGCATTTGCATTTTCGCTGGGCTGCTTCTCAGGAGAATGGATTAGTTCCCATGAAAGTGGGTTATTATAAAGCCAGGACATCTCTTGGGTTTAGTTCCTGTTCACACATGCCCATTTCCCCTTTGACCTTCTCCGCCATGTTTTGACATAGCCCAGAACCCCTCACCGGAAGCTGAGCAGATACCTGTACCATGCTTCTTACACAGCCTGCAGAACTGTGAGCTACATAAGCCTATTCTTTATAACTTACCCAGTCTCAGATATTCCTTTGCAGCAACACTAATGAGACTGAGACATTATGAAAGAAAAACACCACGTATTGGTGAGCGCTTTAGAGCATATATTGTATTTTGTAGGATAGCACCCCAACTTTGTAAGATATCTTACAATAGGCACTAAAAGTAAATCTTCAAAAAGTGATTTCACTGCTTTATGAAGCCAATTACTTCTGGTTACAAATTTTTATGCATCCTAAATGCATCAATCCAATGTCCTGGTTGTTTTGCTATACACAAGAATCCCTGGTCAGAGGCAATGTTATGTAAATTACAGTGACAGTGAGTAAGGCTTTTGGTAAGTCCGCAGATGGTGTCCCTGGCAGAAGCTTAGTAGACCAGGTAGACAAATTCATGTCTACAATGTATCAATTTCAGAGAGGACAGATTCCAACACTCTCCATGTTGGAAAAGGCCCTAGATAATTAACCTGCCATCAGGTAGCTGGTTTTTCCTTTTGGGGTATGGTAGCATATGACAGGGCTCATGTTTGTCCGCTGCTGCTTTCAAACTGGGCTCTCAGCAGAGAGAGGAAGGCCAGTTTTTGTTAAGCTCATGCATAAACTCTTTCTGAAACCATGACCACTTTTTTTCATGAGACCATTAAATAATTATTGAGGTGACTGTGGCAAGAGGTTAACAAATCCACAGGGCAGATCTTCTTATCCAACCATCTACTGAAGATTTCACACAGTCCCAGTCTTTTTGGGTATTCACATGGGACACAAATATTCTCTAACTCTAGACTTAGGCTGAGAGGTTTTTGTCCCAATAGTCTTTATTACCAAGCCTCCAATCTTATTCCTCCCAAGGCCCTGACTATCCAGTGATATTATTAGCTATTGTCCACAAGTTAATGTTGACCTGCAGCTCATCTTTCTTTTCAGATGAATGGATCATGCGATGTGCTTTTTGAAGTTCTGCCTGTTGGAAATATTTATTTTTCTACACTGACCGTCAGGTCACCCCTGAGTGGGATTGTCATGCTACAGCAGTTCACTTCTGCAAGTGGGGTTATTGAGCTACATTAAAAAGTGACAAAGAAATACTGCTACAAAATGTGAGCATAGAAAAATACTTTCATAACACAGGGGTTACTATAGGGTGTTTCTTAGTTTTGCCATGTCCAATGGAACCGACAGTAAATTAAACTGGAATCTTTTTCTTCTCAGTCACCTGGTCATAGGAATCTCAGATGGAGGCTAGAGGTGTGGTTTGAGACAACAATGGCACTAAGGCAGGAGTTGATGCCCTGGGAGTATGAACCACTTGCTCTTGAAACTTGTGTTGTCAAGACCCTACTTGAGCCTGTTCAAATATAAGTAATTTCTAAGGGGTGATGGAATGAATGCTGCAAGGAATATCAAACTGTATAGCTCAGTAAATAAGATAACACATAGCCTGTGGCAGGTAGCTTAATTTTTATGGTCACACGGTATATCATTGTGTATCAAACATTCAGTCTCTACTATGGTCCAATAGCAAGTCTAGAGGTTCTCAAAAGGAGAATGCTATAATTACTTACTGAAAAGGGTACAGTACTTTGAAATTTGAGGGCATGCACTTTAACCTAGATCTGCTAGAGTCATTTATTGCTTTGTGCCACATGGAAAGCTGGGAGACTTTCAGATGACTTGTTAAATTATTTGGAGAAGCATAGCCAAATGTCATACATGTTTTCTTCAAAATATAAAAAGATTGGGCAAGCATTGTTTCTCTCCACCCTTTTATTTGAGGCAGAGTCTTACTCTCTTGCCCAAACTAGAGTGCCCACTGCAACCTCAGGCTCCTGGTCTCAAGTGATCCTCCTGCCTCAGCTTCCTGAGTGGCTGAGACTGCAGGAGTATGCCACCGCACCTGGCTAATTTTTCTATGTTTTGTGGAGATGGGGTCTTGCTCTGTTGCCCAAGCTCATCTCAAACTCCTGGCCACAAGTGATCCTCCTGCTTTGGCCTCCCAAAGTGCTAGGATTGCAGGTGCAAGCCACCATGCCCGGCCTATTTCCCTTTCTTGGTGACATAGAATGCATACTACAGTACTTTCCTTCCAAGTTGGAGCAGACATTTTAAGAAGCCTGAGACCACTGGTCTCCCAGAAATGTCACTGAAGTCACAGGTCTCTGTATTTTTTGTATCTCCTATCCTTTGGTATGTATGTGTTTTATGAAAGTATCCAGGGTGCACACTTTTCCTGTGGCAGGTTGTATTAGTATAATGTCACAGTTTATAAACCACTATGATGTTCTGTGGACTAAATTATGGTACAGAGTCAGAGAATTCATGTTGCTCTTAGGCAGTGAAGCCAAAAATGTGTGCATCTGTCCCTTCCAGGGGAAAGCAAACTGCACCTAGTGTTCTCTATGTATTGAAATAGAGAAAAAGGTATCAGTTAGATCAATAGCTACATTCCACATCCAGGGGCTTCTTCATGTGGTTGCTTGGACTTCCACACAGCATGGTGGCTGGATTCCAAGGGGAGTATCCCAAAGAGAGCCCAATGGAAACTGTATTCCCGTTAAGACCTAGCCTCAAAGTCATTTAACTTCACTTCTGTCAGTCACAGCCCACTTGGATTCAGAGTGAGCAACAAGAGACCTCAACGCTTGATGTGAGGAACATAAAAGAGAAGTATATCCTATGGAAGATGTTCTTCCATCACTGGAAAATACTATTTACCACAAGCACCTTCAGATTTCATTCCCACATATATTCCCCAGGTGTTTGTTGATATAAATTAACAAAATCTTGCTTACATGTATATGTACACAAACATATGTGTGCGTGTGTAAGCTTTGTCCTTTCTGATTTGATTTTGTAATAGTGCTCTGGGAATTTCTATTAAATAAGTATAAGCCTGAAGGCAGTGAGGACTCTCAGGGAAGGGGCATGAGGAGAAGTATATTTCCCCTATAAGGTAATGGCCTCTGTCTACGCCATTACCTGGAATACAAGAAAGCCAGGGACAAGCTCATCAGACAGATTGAGGAGGGCTTCTTCAGCTAGCAAGGGAAGGCTCAGTGGAATTTGGGTCTTTGGGGTACTATGAGTCATCAGATTCCTCCCATATATCCCGTTCTGATCATTAGACCTGTGGGGGTGGTACCACTCTTCTCCAAACAATACCTCCATTTTTACATAAGAGAAGTGATGAGACTGTGAAGGCAGCTGATGTAATTCAACAATCTGTAGGATAACACTGTGTGTTGGAATTTCAGTTATAACAGCCTTGTGGTCACATAAGATAAGGCATTCTTTGTAGGACATATATGACCATAATTTGATCCAGGTCATGGTCAAATGTTAAATCTATGTATTAGTCAGGGTTCTCTTTCTCATATAGAGAGGAGAGAGGAAAGAGGAGAGAGAGAGAGAGAGAGAGAGAGAGATTTATTTTAAGAAGTTGGCTCATGTGATTGTGGGGGCTGGCAAGTCTGAAATCTGCAGGGCAGGCCAACAGGCTGGAGACACAGGGAAGAGTCAGCGTAGCAGCTCTGAAGGCAGCCTGCTGGCAGAGTTCCCTCTTCTTCCCGGGAGGCCAGGCTTTTTCTCTTAAGGCCTTCAACCGATTGGATGAGACTCAGTCACATTATGAAGAGTAATCTGCGTTACTCAAAGTCTACCAATTTAAATGTTAATCTTATCTTAAAAAATACTATTACAGCAACATTCAGACTAGCATTTGACCAAATATTTGGGAACTGTAGCCTAGCCAAGGACACGTAAAATTAACTGTCACACTGTCTTTTTGTTCCCATAATAATTAGAAGCATCCAGCCTAATCTTCAGTCTGTTTTTCCACATGCCCTTTTACTCTTGCCTGACTGTGATTACTTGGTCCTTGAAAGGCTTGTCTTAGATAGGCTCCTCATTCCATATGGCCAAATGATAATGTAAGTAACTCTCTCTCCAGTGCTGCCATGGTCTGTATCTTTGCTGCCTTTTAACCTGACCACATCGGATAAGCATTTCCTGAAAGGTCTGTTGCCCACCACCACATCTGCTATTAATTACTATATTAGTCAAGGTTCTTGTTTGCAAATAACAGAGTTCATTCTGGCTAATTTTAGCTAGAATAGATTTAATAAAGGATATTAGGTCGCTCATGGGATAATTAAGAAGGCTGGAGTGAATTGCTAAGTTTCCATAAATAAAGTCCAGAGCCACACCGAAGAACTAGCCTAATGAGGAAGTTGCTACTATGGCTGCCGGCTCCAGACCACGCAGGAAAACTGGCCATAGGACTGGGTGCCGATGGGTGGAGGTCTGAAAGTGTATTGCTTATGGCTTATATGTGGAAGGATGGAATAGGAACAGTTCATCTCCTTTTCATTCTAGCTTGAAGACATAGTCATCCTCAAATGTTAAATGTCTAATGTCAAAATGGTGGTGACTGTGCAGTGCTGATGACAACATTTCCAGATAATTAGGTAAGACTCTGGGCATTGCTTTCTTCTTTAGAGCTGTGAATTAAGAGTAACCATTATACCTTTAAGCAACAAAATACTCTAGGTTGTTGTGGTAGGAAGGATTTTGAGATGGGTTCCAAGATTCTGTCCTCTGGTATACACACTTGGTAAAATCCTTTTCCCTGGAGTGGGCATGAGAACAGTAACTATGATGGAATCATAGTCTATGATACCATGGACTCCCATGATGAAGTTACTTACCAGTTGACCTTGAGTTCATCACAAGGGAGATGATCCTGGGTGGACCTGGCCTAATCAGATGAGCTCTTTAAAAGAAGGTGAAGCACCAGTGAAATACTCTTCTGCTGTCTTGAAGACACACCTCCAATTTGTGAGAGAAGGAAGGCACATGGCTAGAACCCAGAGAGTGATCTCAGGGAGTTGAGAGCTCCCCCAGTCCAGAAAATGAGGACCTCAGTCCTATACCACAAGGAGCTGAATTTTGCCAACAATCTGAGGGAGACTGAAGGAGGGTCCCAACCTTGAGATGAGAACATGGCTTGACTGACTTCTTGATTTCAGCCTTGTGAGGCCCTGAGAAGATACCACCGTATGCCATACAGGACTTCTGCCCTACAGAAAGTGTCAGGTGATAAATGGATATTGTTTCAGCCACTAAATTTGTGGTAATTTGTTACATAGCAATAGAAAACTAATACAGTTGTGATTAGGACCTATCATTGACAGAATTCTTAGTAACATAAAATGCCTCTCCAAAACTCTTTACTTTGTGTATGCATTGAGAATGGAGACTTTCTTGGAGATGTGGGGACAAGAGCAGAATAAACTAAACAATATATCTATGAATCCACTGAATGCATTTTCTCTTCAAGAATAAGATTCTTATGCTCTGATCAGTGATTTAAAGAGATAAAGATTTTAGGGTAAGTGAAAAGGCCTGCCTCCAAGCCCCAAAATCTCCTACAGAGCTTGGCCCATTATTGGCACATTTTAAATAGTAACTATTATCATTATCAAATATATGTTAAAAATCTCATTATTATTGATACTTTTCATATGTATTTCAATTCTAAAATTTAGAGTTTCTTACTGCTTTCATTGTTAAAGCTAAAACTCATTCGCTTGAGCAAACAATACTACCTATGTGCCTATTCCTGAGCACCAGAATTCTTCATGCAAAAAATAAAATCAAATACTTTATGTACTTCTTGTCAATTTTCAAAGAAAAAAAATAACAGTGCATGACTTCTTTTCTATGTCCAAATTAATTTTACTGAAATAAATGGAGAGTGGATGGTAGCACAAGTGTCTTTGTCTTTCTTAATAACAGAATCTTAATTTTGAATGATTCATCTGATTCAAAAATAGATGATTTAATTTCAAATACTGTTTGAAAATACCTAATGGCTGTATAAAAAAAAAAATGTTTAACCATGCTTTGTAGAGCTATCTCAATTTTAAAGCCTCAAGATGTTGAAAACTGGCCGGGCATGGTGGCTCACGCCTGAAATCCTAGCACTAGCACTCTGGGAGGTCGAGGCAGGAGGATCACTTGAGCTCAGGAGTAGAGACCAGCCGGAGCCCTGAGCAAGAGCAAGACCCCATCTCTAGTAAAAATAAAAAAAATTAGCAGGGCATCATGGTACATGCCTGTAGTCCCAGCTACTCGGGAAGCTGAGGCAGGAGGATCGCTT
>VBSM01000272.1:32134812-32173893 GCA_008086735.1 Cheirogaleus medius
AAAGAAAATAACTCATGACCTGGAGGAAGTGGAGGCATGGTTGTGCCTGAACTATTTCCTTATATGACAATCGACAGTGAGATAAGGATGAGGGTTTTGGCTGCACTTTAAACTACCTGACCTGTTACTTTCCCAGGAAGGTCCATCTGCAGAGGACTCCGCTCCTCCTGCGGGAGGGAGGGGGAGTGAAAACAGGTGTGGGAAAGGCAAGCAACAATTCTAGGAATTAAGAGGAGGGATTGTGCGGGTAGGAATGTTTGATTCCCAGGTAGGTGTAGGGTGTACCCAAGCCTCCACACCTACATAATCATAGGTAATCGTAGAACCAAAAATGTGTTCTTTAGGAACTTGATGATTTGTGCTGTTTGCATTTTCCCTAATCGTGTCCGTTTACTTCTCTGAATATGATTCTTGAAAGCAGGAGCATATTTCAGCTGTGCTAATGAGAACCTTCATTCCAACCATCCTCTCAAATGCTCTGCTTTTCTGTGCCCATGTTTTATGGGAAGAGCCTAATTAATATCCATAGGGCTAGTTTTTGGGATGAATCTGGGGGAAAAGTGAGATAATTTTAAGGGCCAGGGGAAACTTTCCCTCTTGTGGTTGGTAATGGTGATGGTGGGAGGGCACCCTGGTGGGTGTTTAGAAGTTTTGTGTGCCAGCTTGGCTGGGAAGTGGTGCTCAGATATTTGGTCAAACATTATTCTGGATGTTTCTGTGAAGGTGTTTCTTGGATGAGGTTAACATTTACACCAGCGGACTTTGAGTAAAGCAGATTATTCTCCATAATGTTGTGGGGCCCATCCAATCAACTGAAGGTCTTAATAGAACAAAGACTGACCTTCCCTGAGTGAGAAGGAATTCTGCCAGCAAACTGCCTTTGAGCTCTCCTTGGGTCTCCAGCCTTGCCAGCTACCCTACAGATTGTGGATTTATCAAGCCTCATAACTGCATGAGCCAATTCCTTAAAATAAATCTCTCTCTCTCTCTCCTCTCTGCACATAGTGCTGGTTCTGTTTCTCTGGAGAACCCTGCCTAATGCAGAAGCTATTCCTATAACCAACACCACACAGAGATTGCCCACTCAGAGTTCCTCTTGAGTTGTGAAGGCTGCTGCTCTCTCTATGTAGCCCTATGCTTGAAGAGTTAACAAAAGAGAAGAAATTAATTTCCCAACATCAGTGATGATTTATCATTTATTGAGGGCCTCTTTGTGCCAAGTCTTCAAATGCAGCAAGGTGAAGTTTGGATGTGTAGGGATAGAGCGAAAGGGGGTTCCAGATGAACAGAGCAACTTATAGTGGGAATCTGGAGGGGTGTACAGGGAAGTGAGAAAAGGATGGGCGAGTTTGGTATGTACCCAGGAAATACGAGGGGAATTATAAAAATATTATATTGGAAAAGGTTTGTGTGGCCTCGATTGTTAAGCTAATGAGTTAGGCCTGTTCTGTACAGGCAAATAGAAGTTAGTGAGGAGTTTTGAAAGACGGGATGAAATATTTGGAGGGAAGGAAGTCGGCAATGCAATATAGAAAGGAAAAGATTAAGAGTTAAGGAATCCATTTGGAAAGTTACTGTAATTATCTCCATATTAATTCTTTTATTCTCTTATTCACCGAACATTTATTGAGGCTCTGTTAGTAACAGGCTTTGCACAGCTTAAAGAGAAAGCAGAGACTGTGTCCTTGAAGAGTTCAGCATTCTCGGGGGAGATGTGGCAGTGGAAGAAATGTAAGCAAGTGCTGCTGCGAGTGTTTCCCAGCCTTTAGCTCTGAGGCCTGCAGCCTGGCCCACATTGGACTGTGACACAGAACTGAGAGCTCCAATTTTTTGCAGGATGCCTAACAGAGTAGTACAAGGTGCATTTGTACCTTGCTCCTCCATCCTCTCAAAATAATAGAAGATAACGATCCAAAACTCATCCCAGCAACTGTGGACCTGCTCTATATATGGCCCATCAGCTCCTGAGGGAGGGAGAACGCTGTCCAGGCTGGCTCAGGTGTCGGCCCAGAGCCCGAGAGTGCCCTTATCCTGGGACACTCAGTGCTGACGGCCCAGGGGATGGGCTGTGTGAGCGTAAGAGATTGGACTTGGACCTGTAGCCAGAGTACAGTATTTTCTTATCTTTAATCTCCACGAAGCTTGTGTTTATTCTTCTCTCACAAAAGCCAAGCCTAAAGCACACACACTGCTTAAGGAATTGTTCCTCCTTGGACAGCTGTGTGTGCCCTGAAAACGTCCTGCTCAGGAGGAGGAGGAGGAGAAGTGTGCACGGCTCTGCGGCTCTGCGAGCTGGACTGGAAAGCATTTCCGCACCCCAGTGACACAAGCAGAGCTACACTCCCAAGAGCCACAGTTCAGTGGAGGGAAGGGAGGGGTTTCATTGTGGTCATTCATTCACCCGGAAAGGCTCAGTGCTATCTCATGAACTTGGTTTCTGGGAAGTCAAGCAACCTGACTGCACTTTACGACTTGGTAAATGATATACTCCAAGGGCTCATAAAAATTAATCCAGACACATTCTACAAAGTGACGCCAAGAAATCATGAGCAGAGACTTCCTTTCTATTTCATTCCAGAATGGACCAAGGTGTGTACGGGTCTACAAGGTACCAAGGAGGAAAGAGAGCTCTTCTGCTCTTCTATTATTATTATTTTTTTTGAGACAGAGTCTCCCTCTGTTGCCCAGGCTAAAATGCACTGGCATCAGCCTAGCTCACAGCCACCTCAAACTCCTGGGCTCAAGTGATCCTCCTGCCTCAGCCTCCTGAGTAGCTGGGACTATAGATGCGGGCCACTATGTCCAGCTAATTTTTTATATTTTTAGTAGAGATGGGGTCTCACTCTTGCTCAGGCTGGTCTTGAACTCCTGACCTCAAGCAATCCTCCCACCTCGGCCTCCCAGAGTGCTAGGGTTACAGGCATGAGCCACTGGGCCCAGCCTCTTCTACCACATTTTATTGTTGTAACTGTTCATTCTCAGCTCCCCTGGAAAGGGCTCTCTTACTCCTGCCACAGGCACGAAAAACTTAATAACTGTCATAGAAGTGGGAAAAGCTGCCTTTGGAGAGGTTTCTAGAATGTTCTCCAATTTGGTCCTCCCTCCAAGTCCATCCTTTTGATTTAATAAAATAATTATTTTGAAAATAATAATAGCTACCATTTACCAAGGACCTAATATGTGCTGGTTTATTTACACATGTTGTTTTTTTAATTCTTACCATCACGTACCATGTTCAGTGGTCTTATTTCCTGTGAATCAGAAAGAAGAACCTGCCAAGGTAATACAACTAGAAAATGAAAGTCAGTATTCAAATCTAGATTTCAAAGAGTCAGTATTTAAACCTAGGTTTCTATTCAAACCTAGACATGACAGTCAGTATTCAAACCTGCTGCCCACACTTGTGTGGATTCTGCCCTATTGAAGGCAATGTCTGGGTCATTTTTATTTATTTACTATGAAGGCAAAATACAGGTACTGCAGTCATGTATATTTCAAGTGGGAGAGAACAAAAGGTTTACTTTTCTTCCTTTCTTACTTCCTAAGCTTTTCTAGCTCCCTCCTTTGAGAGAGAGTATAGGGAAGGGTGCATGAAAGAGTTTTGAGTCATTCTTTGTAAGCACCACATCAAATTTTTAATAGCAAGAAGATAGGGAACCGCTTGATATTTTTAGAAATTGAAAATTTATTTTAAAAACACAAGTACAATAGATATATATTAGCTAATTTACATATTAGCTCCTAGTATTTTTATATATAAAAAGAAAACACTTCTTAACGGTTTTTAAAAAGAATTCAAACCATTTAGAAAAGTAAAAATGAAAAGTAAGAGTGAATCACCTAGAATGCCACCACCTAGAAACTGCCACAGTTAACACTGGCTGGACTTGCATCTTTCTCTGGAGGCACTCAAAGAGGTATATTTTATAAAATTGGCATCAGGACATAAGTGCTGTTTCTCAGTAAAACCATTGAATTTGATAGAAGAAAAATAAAATGAAACACAACTGGAGGGATTGAACTTCAAAAAAATGTTTTTTCTCCACTAGGCATATTTCCAAAAATATCCTTCTAAGGTTATAAAAGAGGTGTGAAGAACATTTAAAAGTATTTTTCCCCCAATCTTAGATGGGAAAAATGAGAACATTAACATTGACACTCTTCCATCCCCTTTGCCCATCTCTCATTGGCTGTTAGTTATATTATTATTTTTGAATTATGCAGATTTATATTGTTTACATTCTATAATTATAATTTCCATTGTTCTAGTATAACTTCTTTGTTTAAATGGATGTCTTGTTCCCCATCAGTCTTTGTACTGGAGCTTCTCTGATCTTTATTTTCGTTCATCTCTTATTTGCTTAGATTTCATTGTCAGATATTTTTTCAAGAAGGGCACATTGGTGTTATTTCCCAGTTATTCATGCTTGAAAATATCTGTCATTGCCTTTACACTAGAGAGATGTCATAAATGAATTAATGCTCCTGAATTACAGTTTCTTATCATTAGAATTTTATGGATATTTCTCCAGTCTCCTGCCATTGTATGTTACTATGAAGACATAGGAGGCCAGTCTTATTTTTTTCACCTTTGTAGGTACATTAGTCAGTGTTCTCTAGACAAACAGAACCAATAGGATACGTGTGTGTGTGTTTGTGCCTCTGTGTGTGTATATATGATTTATTATAAAGAATTAGCTTATGCAATTATGGAAGCTTAGAAGTCTCAAGGTCTGCAGTCAGCATGCTGGAGACTCCAGAAAGCCAATGGGTAGTTCCAGTCTGAGTATGAATCTGTGGACCTGAGCCGATAGTAGAAGTTCAGTCCAAAACCTAGCAGGCTTGACACCTAGAAAGAACCAGTGTTTCATTCTGAGCCTGAAGGCCAGAAAAGACAGATGTCCCAGCCCAAGTAATCAAGCAGAAGGAGTTCCCTCTTTCTCAGTCTTTTTGCTATATTCATGTCTTCAATTGATTGCACCAGACCCACCCACCTTGGGGAAGGCAGTCTGCTTTACTCAGTCTACAGATTTAAATGTTAATCTCATCCAGAAACACACTCACACAGACACACCCAGAATAACATTTGACCAAATGTCTGGACACCCCATGACCCAGTCAAGTTGATACACAAAATTGGCCATTCCAGTGGGTCATATGCTTTCCTGGACAGCTAAAGAATTCTTTCTTTGTCCGTGATGCTCAGTAGTAACTAACAAATGGAGTGTCTATATTGAGCCTTTTGTATCACATTTTCTTGGAACTCGTTTGCAAGTCCAGATTTTTCCTTCACTTGGGGTGAAGGTATGGGGATTTCTCTGCTATCATATCTTTCACCACAGCTGCTATTTCATTTGTAGTTTCTCTAGCACAGAGACACCAATTATCATTGTTTGGGATTTTAATCTTTTATTTTTTTCTCCATTTGTTAGTGTTATTCTAACTGAATTCATATTTTGTCTTTTCAAATTTCATATTCAGTGGTGTCTATTCATCCTTGCTATCCTCTAGTTTATTGATTAGTTCTGTGATAATATAGTTTCAATCAAATCTTCTTTTTAATCTCATTCTGTGGTTTTATCATCTTCTCTTTGAGCTCATACTTTATTGAATTCATATTCTCATTAACACATGCTATGGCATGAAACACATTGTTAATAATTTCCTCTGGTCTTCAACTTTGTTTTTCTTCCAGGTCTTTTCTCTCCCCTTCCTTCCTTCCTTCCTTCCTTCCTTCCTTCCTTCCTTCCTTCCTTCCTTCCTTCCTTTTCTTTCCTTCCTTCATTCTTTCCATTTCTATAATATGTTTTTAGAATTTTCATTACATTTCTTTTCTTATTTTTTTCTTGCTTGGTCAGTTCTGACCAGGCTTGGCTCTGTTATGATATGGATGACTTCTTGATTTGATTCCCACTGTATTCAATGTGATTTTTTTTTTCTCTGAGCAAGAGTTTGAATCTTAGTATGTTTTCTTCTATTTATTTTCTGAAGCTAATGTGACTTTGTGGGGCCTGAGCATAGGCCCTGAGCATAGCTGAGTTAAATCAGCTCTCCTTTGTTTCTCTTAGACTCCTCTCTTTCCCTAGCCATTAATTTTTCAAATACCTGCATTAGATTTCATCCTTTTCCTTAATTTGGTTGCTTTTGGTGAATCTATACCTAAGAATGTTCTTAAATCATATTTTGCTCAAATTTTGTGTTGAGGAAGGGTCATTATTTATTTCATTTCTTTTCATGCTTTCAGAAATCTTAACCCAGAAATTGGAATTCTATGAGAGGGAACCAAATGAAGAATTTGACTTGCATTTAAGTTGAAACAACTGTGTTTTGAATTTAGGGAGCACGATCTCATTATGGTATTATACAAGGAGACTGTATTGAATAAAGGAAAGAGAACTGGACTAAGCATCAGATAATCTTAAATTCTAGCCCCAGCTCTCTATATAGCTGAAACTGTGGGAAGCTCTTCACTTCTTTATTTTCCTTAGCTTGAAAATGAGCTGATATTAATAGTCTCTACCATGACTATTTCATAGAGCTGTTGTAAGGCTCAAATGAGATAATTAAATGAAAGAACTTTGTAAAAAGTGAAGCAATATTTAATATACAGTTTTTCATTATTTAATTATCATTATTATTGTTGAATCTCCTTGTAGAGATCATGACAAAGATGGTTAAATGAGCAGTTTTTAGGAAGGGGGTTTAACAAGGCAAGGGGGGCTAACTATCTGATTAAACTAGGGCGTTTCCCCCAAGGATTCACATTTTCCCTGAACTTAGTCCAATAGGGAGAGGGAATTGGCAAGTTTGAAAATTCTTTTTAATTTATTCTATATTCCATCCCTCATCTCCTTTGGGAATTAGTAGGTTTAGACATTTATGCACCTGAAGACAGGTGACAAAGTTTCTCCCATAGCTCTATGTTATTGTAAATATTCATGAAATACCCAAGCAATTCTTTCATTACAGGAGAATTAATAGTATTAATTGTACTTTAATATTGTTTATAGTTCCTTTTGGATTTCAAGGCATTCACACTGTTGTTTTAATTTTGATTAGCATTCTTTCCATAACACAGGCATACGAACCACGTTCTCTACTGACTTGAAGGAGAAGAAGTTTGAAAACTTTGACCACAGACTGAGCAGTGAATCTTATTTATTATATAATACTACTAAACCTGAAACATTCAAACAAAATGATTTCTTTGCCTGTGAGTTTTATTTTGAAATCTAAATTTTTATTTATTCAACCTATAGCATTACTCTATTTTTTAAAATACTTCCCTTTCAATTATGCATATTTTCAAAGAGCAATTGATACATAGGTCCAGGTTTCATACCCTCATATATGCTGGGAAGTAAGATAAGCTCATTGACATTGTTGATTTTACATTCCACTTCATTCATGCTTTCAAAATATTTTCAGTCTGGGTAGAAGCAGTATTTGATTGATGAGTTTTATAAATGAAACCATTTACATAGTGTTTATGATTTTAAATTTTGGTTGATAATTCTGCTTTTGCATGCAATTAGCCCTTACTCTAATAAGAAATCTATAGAATAATTCTTGCTATTTAACTTTGAAACTCAATTGCAGCTACAGAAATGGAATAGTAAGATACCAAGTAAGGGACAAAACATTTGTAAATATCAGCTTGACAGGAAAGGGTGGTACAAGCCAGAGGTTGTGTTTACATGCAGAACACAGGAGCTTTGTTGTACACAGGTTTGGCTCTGCTGCCATCCTAAGTCATACCTGTGTTAATGAAATGGTCCTCTCAATTCAACATTAAGCAACACAAATATTTTATCATAGAAACATTATTTCTACTGCTATAGCTCAGGGAACCATCCACTGAAATTTATCTCCAAGTTCCGCAACATATTTTGTTTTTAGGACTCATTATTTTGAAGTAAATTTATCATATTATTTGGACGTTGTCTCTTACAAATCTATTTTCTTTAGCACTTAACAGCATAATCATTTCAAACCTGAAGGAGAGACTGAAAATGGAGCATTTGATTTCAATATACTATAAGCAAGGCCATTATCACAGAATTTATTACACCAGTTTTGCACCATTTGGACAAAAAAGAAAAAAGAGGGTCTCTTTAGAAGAATTAGATATTTCCTCAGCCTTTAGCAGATTTGGCAGGATACACAGGGATACACAGATACACAGGATACAGTGTTTTTATTCAATGAAACTAATATATTGTTTTTTATTTCAGATTCAGCATACCTAAAGTTCATTCCTTGGGTCATCTTCTGTATCACAAACACAACAATGGCCAATATATATTGACAAAAACCAGTGCTAATGTACATTAGTGGAAGTATCAGATCAAATACCCAATATTTCCTTTCATCTTTGGTAAACAATTTGATTTGTGGTTAGGTTTGTCAAGATATACACATTGTACTTTTCTGACTATTTTTTATCTCACTCTTTTATTCTGATTTAACACTTGATATTTTGCATATGCTTACCACACTTCTCTATTCTCAACAACATAGTAGAGTTAATTGTAACTAGAACCTAGGATTCAGTCACAGATCACTAACTTGTGTGTGCCACTTAGTCTTTCTGTTGTCAGTTCTCCATCTGAGAAAGGAGAAATTCTGGGGTGGGGGTGGGTCACACAAAGGTGCTTCTAGAACCACTCTTGCCTCAGGAATCGCTCAAGGAATTGAGACCCTCCCATTCCCACTTTAACCAAAGAAATTTTATGTTTATCTGTTTATATATTCAGCTTAACCATAAGGTTTTGTATATAAAAAATGTTTGACCAAGGGGAAAAAATTAACAAAACTAAAACCCACTGTTCTGGTTATATATTTCAGTGTGACAAATCACCCCAAAACTTAGTGGCTTAAAAGAAAACCTTAGTGGGTCATAGTTCTTTGGGTTGACTGGGCTCAGCTGGGTGGTTCTCACTTGAGGTCTCTCCCTAAAGTTGCAATCACATAGTGACTGGAATTGGAGTCATCTGAAAGCTCGATGGGCTTGAACGTCCAAGGTGGCGTATTCATTTACAAGTTTGACATCTTGGCAAATTGGAGTCATGGAGATCAGTTTTTAAAAAAACTGCTTTACCGAGGTATAACTGATGTTCGATATATTGCACATATTTAAAGTGCACATTTTGATAAGTTTTGCATTGTATGGATCCATGTTTACAATCATCACCAAAATCAAGGAAATTAATATATCCATCACCTCCAATAGTTTCCTTATGCTCTTTTGGGATGCCTCCTTCCTCTCCCCCTCACTTCCTGCTACCATGCCCAGAAAACAACTGATCTGTTTTCTGTCATCATATATTAGATTACATTTTCTGGAATTTTATACAAATGAAAGAATACAGTAAGTACTCTTTTTTTTTTTTTTAATCTGGCATATTTTACTCAGTATAATTATTTTAAGATTCATCCATGTTGTTGCATGTGGCAACAGTTCATTTCTTTTTATTGCTGATTAGTATTTTTTATATGGATATAACACAACTTGTTTATCCATTTGCCTATTAATAGACATTTGGGTTGTTTTGGGTTTTTCATTATTACAAATAAAAGTGTTATAAACAACCATCTGCAAGACTTAGTATGAACTTATGCTTTATTTATTTATTTTTTGATAAATACCTAAGAGTGGAATGTTTGGGTCAATGGTACATATAAGTCGAACATTTACAAATCTGCTGAATTGCTTTTAAAGGTGGTTGTACAATATTACACCCCAACCAGCAGTGTGTGAAAGTTCCGGTTGCTCCATACCCTTGCCAACAATTGGATTCATCAGTCTTTTTAATTTTAGCCATCCTAATGATGTGAAGTGGTATCCCACTGTGGTTTTAATTCGCTTTTCTCTAATGACTAACAACAATCTTCTTTTGTCAAGTGTGTGTGTCAATCTTTTGAGCATTTTTAAACTGGTAGTTTTCTTATTACAAAGTTTTGTAAGTTCTGCAGATCCATCAACACGATACACTTCTCCATTTACTTAGGTCTTCTCTCGTTTCTCCCGGAAATGTTTTGTAGTTTTCAGTATACAGGTCTTATACATCTTTTGTCAGATTTATTGTTACGTTATTGTCAATTATATTGTTCTTTTTAAAATTATTTTGGCTTCTGATTTTGTTGCTAGTATATATATATAGAAATACAATTGAATTTTATGTATTGATTTTTGTATCCTATAGTCTTGCTAAACTCACTTATTACTTCTAGTGGCTTTTGTATAGGTTCCATTTCCATTGTATTTTCTGCATAGATGATTTACTAATAAAGACAATTTTACTTATATTTTCTTAATCTGGAAGCCTTTTATTTCCTTTACGTGTCTTAAATCTCTGGCTAAAACCTCTAGTACAATGGTACTAGAAGAGGTACTAGAGGTAAGTAAGGTACTAGAGGTAAGTAAGAAGAGAAGATATTCTCACTGTGTCCCTGATCTTAAGGGGAAAATATTTAATTTTTTGCCATTAAGCATGTTATTAGCTATAGGGTTTTATTTTTGTTTTTGAGACAGGGTCTTCTTCTGTCACCTGGGCTAGAGTGCAATAGAGTCATCATAGCTCACTGCAACCTCAAACTCCTGGGCTCAAGTGATCCTTTTGCCTCAGCCTCCCTGATAGTTGGGACTGCAGGCACCTGGCTACTTTTTCTATTTTTTGTAGAGATGGGTCTCACTCTTGCTCAGGCTGATCTGGAACTCCTGGCCTCAAGTGATCCTCCCACTTCAGCCTCCCAAAGTGCTAGGATTACAAATGGGAGCTACTATACCCAATAAAGCTGAAGATTTTTTATGGATGCTCTTATCAGGTTAAGAAAGTTCCCTTCTATTCCAATTTATCTAAGAATTTTTACATATATGGACATTGCATTTTGTCAAATGATCTTTCTACATTTATTGAGGTGATTTTTTTTCTGTTAGTATGCTGAATTACACTGATTGTTTTTCAAATGTTGAACCTTACATTTCTGAGATATATTCCACTTGGTCATGATGTATAATCCTTCTTATATAGTTTTGGTTTTAATTTGCTAAATTTTGTTTTAAAATTTTGCTCATGATGGATTTTTTTTAATGAGTTGTTCAACTTCTGAGCTCATGAAAGATTTTGATCTGTAATTTTTTTTTTTCTTGTAATGAATGTCTTTTTCTGATGTTGGTACCAAAGTAATGCTGGCTTCACAAAAGAATTGGGAGGAATTTCTCCTTTTTGATTTTTGGAGATGTTTTGTGTCGAGTTAGTATTTCTTCCTTAAATGTTTAATAGAATTCATTCATGAAGCCATCTGGGCCTACAGTTTTCTTTTTAGAAAGGTTTTTAACTATAATGGAATATTCAGGCCATTTATTTCTTCTTGAGTGACCTGTAATAGTTTGTGTCATTCATGAAATTTGTCCAGGTCATTTACGTTGTCAAATTCATTAACATGAAATTGTTTAAAAATTCATTTTTTATCTTTTTAATCTGTAGTGATGTCACCTCTTTCACTCTTTTGTTTTTGTTGTTTTGTAGAGACAGGATCTTATTCTGTCAGCCAGGCTGGAGTGTAGTGGCACGATGATAGCTCACTGCAGCCTTGAACTCCTAGGCTCAAGAAATCCTCCTGCCTCAGCCTCCTGAGTAGCTGAGACTACAGGTATGTGCCACGGCACCCAGCTTTGTAGAGATGGGTTCTCACTATTTGCCAGAACTGGTCTTGAATTCCTGGCCTCAAGTGATCCTCTGGACTTGGCCTTCCAAAATGCTACAATTGTACATGTGAGCCACCACACCCAGCCCATCCCATGTCTCTCATTCTTGATGTTGGCAATTTGTTTCTTCTCTCTTTATTTTCTGATTAGTTTTGCTAGATGTTTATTAATTTTATTGATCTTCTCAAAGAACCAACATTGGTTTCGTGGTTTTCTGTCTTCTTCTTTTTTTCTATCTCATTGATTTTCATTTTGATCTTTATTATTTCTGTTTTGATTATTTTGGGTTTAATTCACTCTTTTTTTTTGGTTGTTAGGGGAAATTTCAGGTCATTGCATTAAGATCTTTATTCTTTGCTAATAAATATGTTTCATGCTACAAACTTCTCTTTAAGTACTGCTTTAGCAACATCCCATAAATTTTCAATGTTGTGTTTTCATTTTCCTTTTCAAAATGATGTCTTATATTTCTTTCGGCTTCTTCTTTGATCTGTGTGATATTTACCAGTGTATCTAGTTCCCAAATATTTGGGGATTTTCCATATATTTTTCTGTTATTGTTTTCTAATTTAATTTCATTGTGGTAAGAGGGCACACTTTGTAGGACCTGAATTCTCTTAAATTCAGTGAGACTTGTTTTATGTCTCAGAATATAGATGACACTGGTAAAAATCATGTGCATTTATAAAGAATATGTATGATTTTGTTGCTGGGTAGAGGATTCTATAAATGTCAATTTAGGTGAAGCTGATTGATAGTATAATTTAAGTATTCTATATCCTTTATATTTTTGTCTACTTCTATCAATTATCGAGAAAAAAGTGTTGAAATTTTTAACTATAATTGTGGATTTGTTTTTTCTTTTTGCAGTTCTTTTTGAAGTATTTTGAAGTTCTGTTTTCATTTGCATAAACATTTATGATTGTTATATCCTTCTGATTAATTGATCCATTAACACTATGAAATAACTTTCTTTATCACTGAAAATATTTTTGGCTCTGAATTCTATTTTATCTCATATTAATACATTTAAAAAATAAATTTTATTATGTATATTTAAGGCATACAACATTATCTAAAATTAATATTAATTATTAATATAATAAATCAATAGTTTTCTTTTGATTAGTGTTAGCATGGTCTGTCCATTCACATATTTCCTTTTAACCTATATGTGTCTTCATATAATTTGTTTTTGTATTTTATTTGATCTGAACTTTTTTCTTTCAATTATTGTATTATGACATCATTAAAATGATATGACATTATTAATATGTTGGGTCAAATAGGATACAATATGATTATTAATATGGTTATGTGGTTAATATGATTATATGGTTATTATTAATTTGGTTATGTTAATATGATATAATTATTAATATGTTGGCTTCATTATTTTGGTATTTATCTATTTGTTCAGTTTTTGTGTTCCCTTTTACTGTTTCTTTGAATTCATTGAGTATTTTTTATGATTTCATTTTATTTTCTTTATTGGCTTATTAGCTATACCTCTTTGTTATATTATTTAGGTGGTTTCTTTATGGCTTTTAGCATATATCTTTAAATTACCACTATTTACCTTCAAGTGATAGTACACCACTTCACATACAAGCAACTTTCTATAGTATACTTCAGTTTCTCCCCTCCCAGCCTTGGTACTATTAATGTCATAAATGTCCACAAATAACATGTCCCCAAATGTTACTCATCCACAATACATTGTTATTATTTTTGCTTTAAACAATTGGTTCTCTTTTAAAGATACTTCAAACGTATGACAAAAATTCTTCATATTTACCAACTCAGCTTCCGTTTCTGGGGCTTTTCATTCCTTTGTGTCAACACAGATTTTCATATAACATTGTTTTCCTGCTAGTAGAAGTAACTCTTTCAACATTTATTGTAGTGCATGTCTGCTGATAGTAAAATTTTAAAGTTTTTTTTGTTTGTTTCAAAAAGTCTATTTAATTTTTGAAAGATATTTTTAGTGGCAAAGTATTCTAGATTGATAGTTCTTTTTCTTTCATATCTCTAAAGATATTACTCTACTATTTTCTAGATTGTGTTGTTCTAGTGAAAAATCTGCTTATATCTATGCCTATATCTTTACCTATATCTATGTATAGGTAACTTTTTTGTTTTGATATATATATATGTATGTATATATATACAGTGTCTTTTTTCTCTGGAGGTTTTTAAGTTTTTTTTATTATCAATGGTTTTAAGTAATTTGATTATGATGTGCCTTGGTGTGGTTTTATTCATGTTTCTTATGCCCAAATTTTTTTCAGCTTTTTGCATCTGTAGGTCAATAGTTTTCACTAAATTTGGAAAATTTTTAGCATTATCCTTCAAATATTTTTCTGCTCCTCTCCCTTTCATTTGGGAACTCTAATTACATGTATGTTCAGCCTCTTGAAGTTATTCCACAACTTACTGAAGCACCTTTTTTCTCAGACTTTTTAATCTCTCTGTTTCCTTTTGTATAGTTTCTATTGCTATGATTCAAGCTCACTAATTTTTTCCTCTGCGATGTCGAATTTGCCATTAATTCCATACAGTGTGGTTTTCACCTCAGAGGTTGTAGCTTTCATCTCTATAGGTTCATTTTATGTCTTTATATATTTCATGTCTCTAGTTAAAATGTTTAATCTTTCCTCTAACTTCTTGCACACATAGAATACAGCTATAATAACTCTTTTAAAATTCTTATCTACTATATCTATCATCTATGTGAATTGTGGGTCAAATTTAATTGATTTTTCTGCTTATTATGGGTCATCTTTTCCTATCTCTTTTCCTGCCTTATGACATTTTGTTGGATGCTAAACATGTGATTTTTACTTTATTGAATATTTTTATATTCCTATAAATATTATTGAGCTTTGTTCCAGGTTATGCCTAAATTACTTGGAAACAGTAGCTTCTTTTGGGTCTGCCTTTAAAACTTTGTTAAGCAGGACCAAAACAATGTTTGGTCTAGGACAAGTTTTTTTCCCATAATTGTGGCGAAACCCTTTTGAGTATTCTAACTTATGTCCTGTGTGAAGGTTTTCTAATTTGGCTAGTGCAACGAGCAATTTTTTCAGCTCTATGTGAGATTAAGGTGTTGTACTCTTTAATATTTAGAGTTATTTTTTTACCTGGCCTCGAGTAATTTTCTCACATTCTCACATGGTGGTCAGTACTCGGCTGAACATCAAAGGTTACCATTTGAAGATTTCTAGGGCCCTAGCTTTTTTCTTTCTAACAATCCGCCCTGTGAATTCTAATTGTGTCAGCTTCCTCACACTCACAATTCTGTCTCCTGAACTCAGGGAGTCTGTCAATCTCCACTTTTTCTAGGCACAAAGCTAGGGCAACCACAGGGCTCACCTTATTTTTTTCCCTTGTCTCAGGGATCAGTGTCCTTTGTTGCCCCATGACCAAGGTTTTCTAAACATTGTTTCATATATTTGTTTAGTTTTTCTAGTTGTTTCAGTAGGAAGAGTAAATTCAGTTACTGTTATTTCTTCTGGGCCAGAAACAGAAGTCTATTCAGCATCTTTTAAATTATTCTTGAGAGGAAAAGATGACTTAGGTAGGACAAAGCCATTGGTAATATAACAGAGTATATAAATTTGGGGAATGTTTCATAGGCTTTATGGGACTTGGAGCCTCATTAAGCATGGGCAGTGACAGAAAATTTCCAACCTTCATGACGACATGATTGTGTGGATGGCAATGCCATTGTCTAAGTGTAGGAGTCGTTGGGGAAGAGGTGGGCTGGGTGAGTGAGTTCCAGGTTTGTACATGACCTGTGGTCATCCAGATAGAAATGACCAGGAGGCAGGTAGAAATATGGATCTGGAGTTCAAGAGAGAGGAGATAGGTAGAACAATAGATTCTAGAGAAATCCTCCCAGAAGGGGTAGTGCCCAATTGAAAAGAACTATTTACCTCAAATTTTGTGAATGAATTAAATGTGAATAACTTGGTAATGGAAATAATCATTCTACTGTACAAGAAGTTATTGATATTAGCACTGGGCTTTACTCACTGCAGTGTGTGTGTGTTTGTATGTGTGTGTATTGATTTTCTTTTCCCCTAGTAAATTTTTGATTGGCAGGAAACAAAAATACAAAAGCTTCAACCCTAAATCTTAATGCTTTAAAATATCTTATCACATAGACTAACATCTGTAACTCTGCCTTAGAATTTATTACAATAAAAAGAAAAGTAGGCTAAATGTTCTGCTTTTCTCCCAGTTTCTAAATTGCATGTTTGCACATGAGTATAATGTATATCAAACATTTTATAAGAATACTAAAAAATGGCAGTTTGTTAAGTCCTTTGATATTTCATGTAGCTCTTGAAGTCACTGGAATTAAAAGAATGATACTATTATTAATATAAGTCTTATGGTATTAGCCAAAACTTTGCTCAAGTTGAAACTTTCAGTATTATAAATTTTTACTTCCAGTATTATATATTCCTCCAGTCAGTGGTTTGGAACTTGTGCCAAAAAGATGAGAAAATGTAGGGTAAAATGTATGCATCTAAAATAACAGTTCAATAATTTATGCAGAGGTTAGATACATTTAATTTAGATTACATGAGAACTTGGGTCAGTTTATTTCTTTTATTAGAAGAAAAATCTAGAACATAGTATCATACAGCTGCCAGGCCATACTAGCCATGGATCATCTCACATCATGTCTACCCTAGTCATGTGGAAAAATGAGCATTTTTTTTTTGAGACCTAGTCTCACTCTGTTTCCATGGCTAGAGTGCAGTGGCATCATCATAGTTCACTGCAGTCTCAAACTTCTGGGCTGAAGCAATTCTCCTATCTCAGCCTTCTGAGTAGCTGGAACTACCGATGTACAGCACCATGCCCAGCTAATTGTTCTAGCTCTTGCTCAGTCTGGTCTCAAACTCTTGACCTTAAGCAATCCTCCTGCCTTGGCCTCCTAAAGTGCTAGGATTATAGGCATGAGCCACCCTGTCTGGCCAAAATGAATGTTTTTAAGACCCTTTGTAGTTTTAGAGATACAGAAAACTAAATATAGGAAAAAGGTCAATAGTTAGTATAAATAATATTCTTGCATTTCATTTAACATGTGGTCCAACTGCAACTGAAGTTCATCAAGCCAAGTTCCCCCTGAAGTCACAACAGTTTTTATGCTAATTAGGGTTTTTTAGTTATTTAATGAGGGCAGAAGCCTTTGTATTGCTCCTTCAGCTCAATAGCATCTCTGGAGCTGACTTTTAAAGGTTAATTGTAAAACTTTAATTTTTCTTAGGAAATGCCCTTTTTTTTGAGTCAGAGTCTCACTCTGTTACCCTGGCTAGAGTGCAGTGGTGTCATCAAAGCTCACTGCAACCTCAAACTCCTAGGCTTAAGCGATTCTCCTGCCTCAGCCTCGGTGTCATCACCATGCCCAGCTAATTTTTCTATTTTTTGTAAAGATGAGGTCTTGCTCTTGCTCAGGCTGGTCTTGAACTACTGACCTCAACTACTGACCTCAAGCGATTCTCCTTCCTTGGACTCCCAAAGTGCCAGGATTACAGATGTGAGCCACCATGCTGGGCCAGGAAATGCCCTTTAAGCATATTCTTATTTATCAAGTAAATTTAATAATTAGACCAAAAATAAATCAAATTCACTTATAGAGATAAGTTCAATCTGATTTATGAATGGAACTGAAGTGTCAGGCTCAATGACGGGATTTTGGAAAACATGCAATTTAGGAGGATGTTGATTTCTTTTTAGTCAACTTCTTCTTTTTGTCTTTTAGTATTTCAAATCTATTAGTACTTGGTACATACAATGATTACATTTTTAGCAACACACTTCACATAAAGCTTAATTATATTTCCTAATAATTCATTTATTATTTGGTTAAGAAAATTATGTGTTTATCTGTCATACACCCACAGCAAAGTAGTATCTCATGAAGTACTACTTTTTTGATAACTGAAGCTACCCCTTTTATTCAAATTTTAACAATTTAATTCACTTTGGATACAAATTATTCTAAAATGTACTACACAGTTTCTTGTCTTTTATGACATCATTACAAAAATAAAAAAGAATAAATTCCTGAACCCTATGCCATATAAAAACTTATTTTATTGTTGTGTTTTCTTAGACTTTGTTCCATATGCATGCAGTTGTAAGATAGGACTTATTTTAAAATATGATTGATATAATTTAATTATCTTAGCATGGTTCTGAGTATTAAATTTTGTCTTAGTCCATTGTCTGTTGCTATATCAGAATACCACAGATAGGTAATTAATAAAGAAAAGTTTATTTAGCTTACAGTTCTAAAGGCTGGGAAGTCCAATAGCCAGGTGCTGATATCTGGTGAGGACCTTCTTGCTGGGTTATCCCATGGTGAAAGGTATCACATGTCAATCAAGCTCACAAGACAGAGGATATTGGACCTGACTCATTCTTTTATCAGGAGCCCACTCCTGTGATAATTAAACCACTTCTGTGATAACAGCATTAATCCATTCATGAGACAGAACCCTTATTATCTAATCACCTCTTAAAAGCTCCACCTCCCAACACTGTTACATTGGAAATTAAATTTTAACATGAATTTTGGAGGGAATACTTAAGCCATAGCAAATATGAACACCATTTTTCAATAGGGCCTCTGATTTTTATTACAATTACATTATTACATTGGTAATAGTGCAAACATTATGAATTTTAATTTCAGCAAGGCATTTGACAAATCTCTTGAGATAGTCAAGGCAAAATAAAGAAATGTTGGTATGAGGAAAGTTCATTTAGGAGTATTTGTAGCTGAAGAAATGACCACAAGAGTCTAAAATAAAAAAACTAAAATAACATTGTGGGTTTTCCCTTGGTTAAAATTGTAATGTGTGTTCTCTGTAGACATTTTGGAAAATACAGCTAAGTACAAAGAAAATGAAAATCACAAAAAAACCCAAACCCAACCCACATCTAACCACTCTTAACATTTTGGTAGATATATTAATATAAAATGAAATCATACCTTTCGCTTTTGGGTAAAAATTATTTTCACTTCCATGTTACTAGTTAGTCTTCCACAACATGGTATTTATCAGGTGTAGGTACTCAAACATATTTAACAAATCCTCTGTTTTTGTTTTAAATTATTTTGGTTACTAAAACAGGGCTTCATGCTGAATTTTTCAAAGGCTTTTTCAACATCTATTAAGTTGATCAAATGGCTTTTCTCCTTTAACCTTTTGTAGTGGTAAAATATTTTTAATGTCAAATTGCTTTTGAATTTCTGGAAACTCCCTTATTTGGTTATGATGTTTATTTTAGTTTGTTTTAGTTATGAAAATTTTCAAACATACTCCAAAGTCTAGAGGATAACATAATGAATCCTTATGTAACTTACATCCAAATTTAGTAATTATCACCATTCTTGCTTCATTTATTCTTCTCCTCTCCCCTTTTTGTTGAAATGTTTTAAAGTAAATATAGACAATCTACCATTTTATCCATAAAATCAGGGCTTTTAAAATACAAACACAATGCCATTATCACACCTAACAAAAGTACCAATTCATAATCATTTCTTAGAGTCACCTAATGACCTAAGTCAGTTTTCTCCAATTGTTTCAAATATTGGTTTTTTGAATTGTTGGTTTGTTTAAAGAAGTCTCTTAATCTATTACAAAACGGCTCTCCCTTCCTTATTATTTTTTTCATGTTCTGTTGAAGAAATGGGGTCATTTGTTGCTTCCTCCTGCATTTAAGATTGAGCTGATTGCATCTTTGTGGTTGTAAACACAGTCTTCTCTCCTCTGCATTTCCTATTAACTGTTGGTTAGAGCTAGAGGCTTGATTAGACTAAAGTTCATGTTTAGGTAAGACTTTTCATAGGTTCTTCTGTATCCTTGATTTTGTGCCAGATGAGGAGGGAAATAAAATTTGGTTGTCGTACTTTCAGTGATGTTAGTATTGATCAGTGGTTTTGGGTGTTAGAGTCTGATCCAACCATTATACAGTTCCCTATCAATTGTGTATCCTTTTAATCTGTGGTGCTTGATTTGATTTGCCACTATTTTATTTAGACCTTTAAAAATCTCCAGTCTATAAGTGAGCTAGTTTTCTTTCTTTCTTTCTGTGCATTATGTTGACAGGTATAGGCAACAGGATTAAAGAGTAGGGAATCCAAAGAGGATGGTGCCTTGATGTTAGGCAACCTGGTCACCATCTCAGAAGGTTCTTATCACATCATCATCTTTTTGAGAGAGACCAAGAACTCTAGTCCCTCAGGGAGAAACTGGCAAGAATATGATCAGAACCAGAGCAGATGCCCATTCTGAGAAAAGGGAACATAATTTGGAGTCATTTCAAATGTGTAGGTAGCACTTCAGTCTCCTGCAAGTCATTTGATTTCCAAATCCAGTTAGTATCAAGAGACTCTAAGAGGACAATGTAGGAGACTGATATCTAGACTGACAATGATAGCCCTCACCATATCCAGAAAAATAAAGGTGCATTTCTTCTTTTCTAGATAACAAATAGTTATCTATTTAATTGGTTTAATTAAGCCAATTTTAAACAACAACCAAGTTTAACTGGTTGTTGTTTCAGGACTTCGATAATTCACCATTTTTTCTTCTTACTGTTTGCTACTTGGAATATTTTCTTTTCTTCTTCTTTTTATTTTATTTTTTTTGTTAGGTGGTAATTTAAGAAGTAGTTTTCATTGACAGAAGGCTGATTCCTCAACAGGAAAAACATTATATAATATTTTACACAAATGCGTGTCTGTGTGCATAATCATGCACTTGATATTAGCAGTTGACATCCCAGGACTCAAAGGGAGCTGTGAGATGGCTTTCAGAGGTATGGTCTCTGAGGTTATGGAACACATACAGTCAGTGGGAAAGCTTTCCCACTACTTTCCCTTTCCCTCTTCCTGTTCTTGACCTGGGGCTTCCATATTCTTTATAATTCCTTATATTATTGCTATAATCCTGATGCTTTGGGTGATGTGCTTTAAGAATGTTCCAAACCAACCTCTGCTAACAAGTTCATCCTGAATATCCAGGCAGGTTCATTACTGAGGTTAGTCGAAGACCTGGTTTCCAAGAATACCTTCCTTTGTTCAATCATTATTTGACAAACACTTACTGAACCCTCCTGTATCAGACAATGGCTAATGCTGGGTATACACCAGGTTGAATAAGAGATGTTTCCTGCCTTCCAGCAAAGAGATAAGAGTCTAAGCAAATAATTATTACAGATGTGAATGTAGAAGCATAAAGGAAGGACAAGCTAACTCTTCCTGGAGAAGGTGATACTTCTTTTGTATTCCAGTGGTTCTTCTGGTCCTCTCAAATCTTAAATCCCATTCTTGGTGTTCTCTGTGGAAAAATTTCTTCTGTCCTTATGGTTTGGGGAAAGAAGAAGAGGATCTTGGCAAAGTACCTCTAGAAAGACTGGCCTCCTGAGAAACAACAGAACTCTCTGTTAATATTCCTATGCTGTTTTCAGATGCAAAAACCATTCCCTCTTCTACCTCATCTGCAAAGGGAATGGACAAAATGACTATTCTTATAATAAGTAGCAGGTTACATTCAAAATAATGTCATGGTCCTCTTTTTTTGCACTTCAAAATATTTTAAAATAGCTGGATATATTTCCTTCTCTGCCCTTTTTCCTGTAGCCTGACAATTACTAAAGCTGATATGATTGGCAATATCACTCAAGTTAGAGAAGGCCTCTTTTAAAGTCAAGAGCCTCATTTAAAATAATAACCCACTGGAAATATGCTAAGGGGAGGCCCATTACAGCAGTGTGAAAGATCATATTATCTCATATGTGCTTGTAGCCCACCTACAGAAGCAGAGATGACACCAAACCCAAATTCCAGTGTAAAGGAAATGTCTCCATCTCTGTGGGATGAACTCAATAAGTGAAAGTGAACTTTATTTTTTTTTTTTTTGAGACAGGATCTCACTCTGTCTCCTGGGCTAGAGTACAGTGGAATCATCATAGCTCATTGCAACCTCAGACTCCTGGGCTCAAGTGATCCTCCTTTGCCTCAGCTGGTACTACAGGCACAGACCACCATGCCCAGCTAATTTTTTATTTTTTGTAGAGACAGCAGCGGGGGAGAGGGGAAGGGGGGGTTAAGGGGGTGTCTTGCTCTTGCTCAGGCTGGTCTCAAACTCCTGGCCTCAAGTGATCCTCCCTCCTGGGCCTCCCAAAGTGCTAGGATTACAGGTGTGAGCCACCACACCCGGCTGGAGTATATTTCTAAATGTCTGTTGTTGCTCCTTTATCCACAATAGGAATTCCAATTGCTGTGGCAGAGGGAGCCCTCATTTTATTGCGCCTTCACCTTCTTTCACCTCAGCTTACAAAGGTGTCTCCAAATGGAAAACTACTTTATATCCTTATATTCGGATACTAATTGAGGGAAGGGGGACACAGAGATAAAATGGAAAGTAAAAGTGGGATACAAGGCTATTGTTTTGCTCACTGTCTCATTTTGAAACTACTACAACTGTATAGAACTTTTAGGAAGCCTATAAATGTCACATTTCCTGGGAAGAATGCTTTTTCTTAGGAGCCAATGCTTTAAAAAGTTTCTTCCAAGTCACACTGGTACATCTGTCTGCTTAAATCCCCATTCTCATGGTATTTGATTGGACTAGAAAGCTCACGTCAGCCTAAAGATTGGCCCGCAAGACTCCTCTACCAACAGACAGGAAGTGGATCATTATGTTTTTACGCCATATGAACTGAGACGTGGAAAGCACTCTGTGTAATGGGTACATGCTGAGACTGCAAGTTTTGAAAAGTCATTGTTTTGATTTCTCCACATTCACATCTAAATAATGCTTTTAGTCTCTGCTCTCAGCACTCCAGGAGGGAATATATGTCCTGTTCCTGTGTTTGGGGGAAGAAGACTAGACGCTGGGCAAAATGCCACTTAGAAGACTAACATATGGTTTTCTGAGGAAATTGAGGTCTCACACTGTCTAACAACAGAAAGAGGTTAAATTCTGGAGAAGTTTTAATTCTTTGAAGCTCAAAATAATAAAAGATGTTCATAAATATTAAATATTTTTATTTTGGCTATGTGTGTGTTTTTAAATTTTTAATATCAACTTTCAGAAGACATGCTAGTGTCTGTCAGAATCCACTAAGGAAACTTCACTTAGAAGAATGGTCTCCAGTTCCATCCAGGTTGTTGCAAAGGGCATTGATTCACCATTTTTTTTAATGGCTGAAAGAGAAACCATACTAGGTATTTCGAATAGAGGGGGTTTAGTGCAAAAAAAGTAGTAGCCTGAAAAAAAAAAGTATAATGAGCTAACCAGAGATTATTGAACTCAGAAGTAACTATCATCCCCTAGAGCTGGCAGAACAAAAAAGAAAGAGGCCAAAACACCAGAACCTAGGGGCACAGATGAGGAACCGCTACCTCAGAGTGAGGTTTTGGGGAGAGGCCACTGCTTAGTCCTTACTGAGGCTGCTGAGAGGGTGTCACGCAGCTGGGCTCAGAAACCGAGACACCACTTAGCTGGTTCGAGCCTCTGAGGAGGTGCCTCATGGCTTTGCAGGAAATACTGGGACTTCTGAAAGGGCCTTGGTGCTGTCCAGGTCTCTAATGGGGGTTTGGCATGGCCGTCCTCGGGGTGCCGAAAGACCCTGGTCTTTGCTGTCTCTGTGCTGGAGAGGTGCTGACATAGCCCGAGGCCAGAAAAATCTCTTTTCTCCCCTTCTTCTTCCTTCCAGTGTTCCCTCAATGCCTCTCACTGGCAGAATCCTCTAGCCAGAATAAGCTGGTAAAAAGAGTTTAAGAAATGTGTTTTTCCTATCCCAGGCCCCAGCCTCACAGAGCACAGTGTAGAAGGTGAGTCTAGGGCTGAGAGACAATAGGTGAATGACTACTGCAGATTCTCCACCTTGGCTACCGAGCATCCACAAACTACAATAGCAACAGCTTCATGCTTCTGTCTAGCAAGCTGTAACTTCCCTTTGGAAACATGTTTTCACTTTCCCCTCCAAAACGGAGACACAAATCTCTTAACGCTCTTCATATTAATCTCTGGGTGATGTTAATTTTATTTTGTTTATTCACTAAAGACTATATATTGTAAAGTTAATTGTCACCATCACTGTTTATATATAAAATAATTGGAAATTAGGAGGAAAAAAGGAAGAGAAACATAAGAGGAAGAAACTATTCATATTTGCTACTTTATTTCTGGAACTGGTGACAAGCCACAGTTGATATTTATAAATTCCTTTTTCTACCACTTACTCTACATTTCCCTTGCCTTCAGCTAGCTGGTCAATATTCTTTGTCTGGTGAGGTGACCCAGAAGGGTCTGAGCTCTTTTTCATTATTGTCTTTATTGGACATAATAAATTACTAGGAGATGCCTTAGAGAGTCCCCTCAGCTGTGGATGTAGTTTAGCCTACCAGCTTTGTGTAGCAACCAATACAGGTAGACAGAAGCAATCACCCCAACCAGTATAGTAACCTTTTCTTTTTTCTGTTGGTTCAGAGACACAAGGAACCCATATTTCCAGATGGTAATCTCAACTTCCAATTTAACAAAGCAATTGCTGTTTCCTTGCTAGAATCATTCTTCCTTTAGGAACTAAGCTCTCCAACAAGTGGAGCACACAGCTGTGAGAATAGGAAAGAAAAGTTCTATAAGCAGGTTATTAGGAGTAACAGTGAAAGGAACTACTATAATTTTTATGTCTTTATTTCTAGAACCATAGATTCTGGCTATGGGAGGAAAAGCACCATGTGTTGGCCATTGGTTTTGATCATATACTGCTTCTTGTAGGATAGAGATTCTACCTCACAGGTGTTCTCTCAACTAGAGCCATCACTGAATCTTTAGGATTTCTCTCAGGTCAACTCCTTCTAGGAGTTAGTGTTAAGATCAGTAAGGATCATGGGCGTGATATATAAAATATATATATATATTGCTGTGAAATGAGTTCTTTGGTCTGAAGCAATGTGTGTGGGATACTATGAACGTGAATAAGGCAATTCGTAAGTCCACAGATGGCATGTTGGCAGAAATATTGCAAGCAGAGAAGATAATCAATATCCAGAATAAATGTCCATTCCAGTGAATACAATTGTGGGTCCTCAATGATGCAAGAGGTTCAGTGTAGCTGGCAAGGTTTTTGTACATGAACCTATTGAGCAAGCACGTGGATATTTGAAGAAAGAAGCTGATAGACATCTGTTAAGTAGGCTATCTTTTCTGCCTCATTCTTGAGTGCTTTGTCTGCAGCAGATGCCTTTGTGAGCATTCATATAGCACTTAAATACCCTCATGCTCTGTGACAATTTAAGAGGTCCATCTACATACTGACTTACAGACAAGCTTCTAATCCTTTCTTTCCAAATTCCTGATTATCCAGCCAACCCATTAGCCATCATCCATGAAGCAGAGTAGGTCCATCCATATTTTTGTCCAAAGTTGACAATGAGATATGTTGCTTAAACTTTTGCCCACTGCGAGGATTTCTCCTCCCAGTGTTTTCGATTGTTTGTTTGCTTTGTTTTAGTACGTATCTGATTGTGACTATAATACTTTATTCCTGGTTTGCCAGTGTATTGAGAAAAATCATCTATAAGCTACACTCTTCCTCAGTCATTTGTTCATAAAAACCTAGCATTAGATGAAGGAAGGATGGCAATGCAGCAGAAGAATGTGCCAGACTAGCCTGAGCTGTCAGCATGTAACTTTATTGTTCCTCCAGGATCTGTTTGAGTCTGATTTTGTGTGTACCATTTCCCCTTGGTGACAAAGGTGTTGCTGTGCATGCCTGGTGGTGTGGCCTAATGAATCAGATAACATCCAATCAATTGTGGGCAGCTCAGGTCACATGGCCAGGTGTTCAGTCTCTGTATGGTCCAGTAGCAAGGCAGGAGAAGTTTCTTAAAAGGAAAACAGGTATGTGGAAAAGAGGGCACTCCTTTACTTCGAACCCTAAGAACGTGCACCTGGTCTTCCTCTCGGGGTTTGCCATGGGCTCCATACAGCATCCCCATTTACTGCAGAAACACCCAGTGCCACTGGACCTGCCGAGGTGTGGGCTCATGACGTGCACAGCTGGCAGTGGATTAGTCTACAGTCCATGTCCTGTGTTAGCTGTAGGGCCTTCTCTTACTTGGTCACCACTCAAAACTGGCTGCATTCTGGATTATACACTAAATTGTTCAGAGCAGCATACTCAGATGTGCCATATGTTGCTCACCAAACAGTGAAAATCTTTCTTGGCTATAATTAGTACAAGGAACAATAACTTGTCCTTCGTTTTGAAGGAAACATCTTAATAGGATCTAGAATATTAGACCCCTAGAAACCTCATCCAGGTGGCTGGCTCCTGGATTTCATGGGTTGTAACTTCTACCCTCTGTTAAGATTGTATCTTAACTAGGCACCTAATGTACATGCTACCTACTGTTCATCAGATCCAAGCATCGTGATATACTCCGCGCAGTGGACCAGTTTGATCTCTAGTGGAAATAAAGTCCCTGCAGATTAGATTATGACAAGAGAGTTGACATAGCCCTGAAACAAGATTATAAAGGTGTCTTCTGGTAGTCATTTTATACTGGTATAGAGCAAAAAGCTTAGATTAATAGCTGCCAGAATATAGGGCCATCATATACGAGGCTGGGCTTGGGCCTGAAGGACAATGGAAAATAATTGAAATAATGTTCTTCACAAGTAATAGAATGTGTGAGTATGTGGTGTGTAATGTGGTAGTGGGGGAAGGCATGGAAGAGACTTTTAAAAATATATCCAGATATGATTGCTAGATCTTTCTTTAAAAAACACAACATTATATAACTTTTGTGCCCTTCTTTGCTAATTATGAAACACTGTCACACCTTTTAAGGATTATGTGAAAGAGTATATGAATTAATAAATGGAAAATAAACTCTATAAATGGTACAGAGTTATTGCTGTTTACTTTAGTTCTCAAAATAGACTTGTAAAATAGTTGGTTAAAGCCTATTCCCATTTTGCAGATAAGAGAAGTGAGGCTTTCTGTATTTAGGTAACTTGTCTAAGTTCTCACAGCTAATCAGTAATCAAATCGAAACCAGATATTCTGATTGACATATTGATATTGGTGATATTGTTAGGATGTATGCATATGTTTGCATAATTGATATATTAATTTATATTTTCTTGTTTTATTTTTCTCTCTTCTTCTCCCCCTCCACAAATCATATCCCGAGGTGAATGCTTTAGGAGGGGATAGAAGTAGAGAGAGGAGAGGACAGAGACTCTAAGACTAAGAAAGAATGGTGGTCTTGAACTTGCGCTTTGCCGGCTCCCCTGAAGCATCTTGGGGAAGAACTTGGAGAGGAACGACTACGTGGTGTACTTAGACAGGCTGGATATTAGACTCTGGGGCTTTCAGCCCTAGCAAAGATTTCTGTGTCAAGCTTGGCAGGAATCTGTCTGACCTTAAGGGATCATAAGAGCTTGGACAGTGAACACATGTGTGGTAGTTGATATGAAATGAAGACAAGAGGGCCTGGTCCAAGTGACGTGCTCTGGGTAAGTTCCAAGGGACTTTTTTGCACAACACTGGGAGGTCAAGTAAGATAAGAACTTATACTCAAATGTATTTTGACTTGGGAACAAAATGAAGTATTGTGACATTTTTCATAAACCCTTGTTTGTGGAATAAAAGTCATATCTCCTACGTGCATGTTTGTTTAAGGGCACTGGAGGGAAAAGCAGGGCAGCAGTGAGGATGGGCGTGTGATTCTGGGTATTAGAAAGCTTGAAAATTTGCTTATATCACCCAGGGCTTAAAGGGAAAGGAATGGCCTTTAGTGCACCTTAATATCACTATCAACTCAATGTGTTTTCAGTTTATTATCGGTATGTGCCAGAGGCTGATTCACTCAGCTGCTTGGAAGAGAGTGCTAATGAGGCCAAGGTCAGGGCTCTCATTTCCATACAGTCAAATACACTTGGAGAGAGAACTTCAGCTCCAGTGGCCACAGATGAAATCCCTAACTCCACCAACGGCCTCACAAATACATGTGCTGGGTTATGGGAGGCCAGGTGAGAGGGTGTGAATGGGTCAGCACAAAATCTCACCGCCACCAAGGGCAAAAACTCAAAACAGGTGTCCTGTTGATATTTCTGTAATTTGTGTGCATGCTTGTGAAGGAGAGAGCATACTGCTACCATATGAACTAATTCACAAAACAGAAATTTATCAAATCAAATTTCTCTGATTTTTGAAGACAGTCTGATACGACAAACAGCTCTATCTATTAGTTGCACCAAACATTTCACCCAAAATTTACACATAAGGTCATGTAATTCACAAAAATAATACAGATTTTTAAGAAGCATGTTTAAACATTTGCAAAATGAAGATGAGGATCCTAAGGTCACCTTTTAAACAAGAATTCTAGAAAAGCAATGATAATTAGAACGTTTTTAAAAATCTTTAATTGTGGTATAATTTACTTGCTCTGCACTGTCCTTAAGGGTTCCTTTTGAGGAATTTTGACAGTTGTCTACACCTGTGTGTATTCATTCACCCTCAAAACAAGGTATAGAACATTTTTTGTCATCTCAGGAAGCTCTCTTTTGCTCTTTCCCAGGAAAGATCCTCTTTCCTTCATCTTTCCAGGTAACCTTTATGTAGATGGGATCAAATGATATGTAATTTTGTGGCTGGCTTTTTATACTCATCATAATGTTTTGGAGATTCATGCCTGTTGTTACATCGTATTAGCAGTTTATTCCTTTTTATTTTGGTATGAAGATATCACAATTTGTTTATTATCCTGTTAGTGAATATTTGGATCACTTTTTGTTTTTTATTGTTATGACTAAAGCATTTTTTTTTGTTGTTTTGAGTCAGAGTCTCACTTTGTTGCCCGGGTTAGAGTGCCATGGTGTCAGCCTAGCTCACAGCAACCTCAAACTCCTGGGCTCAAGCAATCCTTCTGCCTCAGCCTCCCAAGTAGCTGGGACTACAGGCATGCGCCACCATGCCCGGCTAATTTTTTCTATATATTTTTAGTTGTCCAGCTAATTTCTTCTATTTTTAGTAGAGACGGGGTCTCATTCTTGCTCAGGCTGGTCTTGAACTCCTGACCTTGAGCGATCCTCCCGCCTTGGCCTCCCAAAGTGCTAGGATTACAGGTGTGAGCCATCGTGCCCGGCCTATGTCTAAAGCTTTTATAAACATTTTTCTAAAATTATTAAAATTCATGCTTAAAATCTCATTTTTCACGCTATGGCTCTAAGAGCAGGAAAAGTTCTTTACAGTAACTCCTGCAAATTGTTTTCTGGTTCCTTCACATTGCTTTTTCTTTGTTACCAAAATTCAGAAGTTGAAAAAAGTCAGTTTCCCAAGTGACTGGCAAGTAATAGGTATGGAATTGAGAAAAACAAAACAAAAAAGCAGGTTCCCTGCACCCAGTTATCACACATCAAGTTCAACTTCCTGAGCTGTGCCCAGTTAAACCCAAATGTGTATGTTTTTGAAGTCTATTTTCAAAAAGCCTCTCCTGTTCGCCAATACGAGTTCATTTAGTAATTCATTATTTCTGTATTCAACAAAAATTTGTCAGACACCTATTATACATTTGTTGGGTTTGTGCTGGGCTCTGCATCCATAACGAATGGGTTACATTTGTGCTAGAACTCCAGATAATGCTTGCTGTGCCTAGCACAATGCCTGGTATGTAGTATTTAGTTAAATGGATATTTTTGAAAAAATGAAGGAACTCTCAGTTTAGTGTGGAAATTGAACTGAATACAAATCAAAATATTATGGTAGAAATATGGAGAGAGAACCATGGGAACATGAAGACTATAAATTTTTGTTCTTGCTTTTACCTTAAGCCGCTTAGTCATATTTCTGTAGTGATACTTTCTCTGTTGGACGGTAACTTGTGTAATGGCTTTCTCGCCCATTTCAGTGGCAGAACAGGGACTGTTTTCGATCAGTCTTTGTATCTCTAGCACTTAGCCCATTACCTGGCACTCAGAAAAAATGATTCTGTCTAGGTTTGCCAAAGAGAATTACACAGGAAAAAGGACATTTGAGATGAGCCTTTGAGAGGAGATTGGAGTGATGGTGTGTACTGGTGGAGGGTATTCCAAATAAAAAGAAATAGTTTGATCTGTGGAAGTTTTTTGAGTACTAATTGTTTTCTGTCTTGAAAAATGTTCCAATGTGATATTCCTGAATCACCATCATGATTTTGAATCCCTTTTAGCAATTTAGGTTTTAATTAATTTTTTAAGTCCTTACTACAGACACATCTACATAGCAAAATGGTCCTGAGCCAAGATTTTTTCTCCAAAAGGTTAAGTTCTTGTCATTTATTTAAACAATTCTTTCATTGAATGCCTTAAATACAAAAGAAGAATACAACAACAAAATAGTTGCCTAACATTTCAACAAAGGCTTTTATGCTGAATAGCATGAATAAAAGGAATTGTTAGTATTATGATTTTTAGCCATTCCAGGTAGAAGAATGATCTGTTTTTCAAATAATTTAAAAAATTAAATACTTTCCTTTTCATGATTGATAATCAAATCTAGCTAATTCTATTTATTGTTGAAGAATATGCATTCCATTGATTTAAAGAGAATGCTATTAACATAGAAAATAGAATCTCTTTATTTCACATTTATCATACAAATGGAAGTTTTACATAAGAAGTCAGGAAAAGTATTTTAGCACGCTGTTTTCCCTTTATGCTTACAGGCATTGAGTACATTGCATAGGAAACTTTTCTGATTGAATATTGGAGGTCATCTTTTGGCAAGTGTGGCACACAATGATTCCAGGCATTATGAATTCTAAGATGTAAATTACAGGAGCTTTGAAGATTGGAATGATTCTCTTAGGCAATGCATCACACAAAGGAGCAGAGTGAAAATGTCATCATTTATGTTTTATTTTGGAGATTGTCTCCTCAATTCTTTCCTTCCTTACTTTGCTGTAGCAGATTTTGACATAAAAGAAATCTCATATTCTTTGTAGGTATAATGTGAAAGTCTAATATTTCAGAATTTGGAATAAAACTTTCCTTCCATGCCTTTAATAACATCTTAAAGAATTTAAAAAGCATTAATTAAGCTTTACAAAGCAACTCTAAGATAATTTGATCAATTCAAAAACATTGTCATAAAGTCTGCACTCAATTTTCAGTTAGTATATGTCCCAGTGGAGAAAAAGCACAGATAATACAAACTACAGATAATACCCAAACCATTTCTACTCAGTGAACAATGGCATAGATACTTTTAAAATGCAACTAATCCAAAATAATTTATATTTGATCTTAGAATACGTTACATGATTTTCTTTCATGAAACTATATGAAGATTTACTATTATAACTATGCTATATTTAAATGAAAGCCACAATTAATTCAATCTCCATATATATATATATGCTTATTACTAGAAGACAGAAATATATAAAAATCATAGGCTATGTGTCAGAGGGAAGTGGTCCAGGGATGTGTATTTTTGCCTGTCTACAATCTGCAAAGTAAAATCACCTACATAATGTTCTTCACAGAACTTTAGAGATGAGAGAATTCGCCTAGATAAACTACATCATCCCAGCTCATTTGATAGGTAACAATCAGGCCCACTATAGTGACAAATGACCTGCTAGGGCTGGCTAATGACAGTATTATTTACAATAGAATAGTGAGTGTGTGTGTGTGTGTGTGTGTGAGAGAGAGAGAGAGAGAGAGAGAGAGAGAGAGAGAGAATGAGAGAGAGCAGGAGTCTAAATTTCTCACAATTGAAGAATATTTGAGTAAATTACAACCCATCAACCTCATGCCACTCAACTGCCATTAAAAAAATGCAAGTGCGTAGCAACAGCCTCAGCCGAGACATCCCATCCCTTCTTCTGGCCCTTCTCAATTTCCCGTTTCTGGATGGATGCCCTTTTGGATTCTGCCTTTGAGATTCAATATACCCTACTGTAATTATATATTTAATTTTATTTTCTCACGGAGGTTTTAAGCTCTTTGACAGCTGAGGCCATGGCAATCTTATTTATGATTTTGTTTCCAGATCCTAGCCTAGTGTCTGGTCCATGCTTATTCATTAAATATTAATCTCAATGGAAAAATATATTCACAGCTACCAACACAGTCACTGATTCTCAGGCTCTCTCCCCTTTCTGTACCTACCGCCTTCTATATTTAGCCCTGATTCTATCCTACTGGGTTACCCTGCTTGTTACCCAAGAACTAGAGTGGATGACTTAGAGTGACAAGATGCTGGGCTGTCACTGATAATGTTCAAAGTGGATGTGGCATTGAGAAGTACTAGTTTTGACAGTGAAGTGACATTTTGATACAACCTAAAAAACAAACTGTTAAACTTTCAGCTTTTAAAAGAACCAATTAATGTGCTCAATAGATACACTTACCCCAAATGTAAGCAAATCAAACCTTCTCAGTGACGTCTAGAGACTGACACAGGTGGCGAGGTTAGCCGCTGACAAGCCAGGGCCCAGGTTCCCTGACCCTGCGAGCAGAGTGCATCAGCCCTGTGCTGCCTCAGGACACTTCTCCTGTCTTCAGACAGATCTGTTCCATTTCCACCAATATAGGTCTAATTCTTTTTAAAAAATTTATCTTGGAAAAAGAACTAAAATTTTCTCTTGTATTAGGGCAAGTTGCTAAGAGCCTAAGTGTGTCAGAAGTTCATAACTGAGTTCAGACGGTATCACTGTGGTTTAATGGAGCCTGGGTATGGGGTGTAAAACAGACGGGGCCAGCATCTGGGGCAGAGGGGGCCTAGCACACATTCTGCGAGGAATTCCTCAGGAGTGGGAGGGAATGGAACACTGACGGTGGGCAACATCCAGAAGTCCAGGAAGGCTGGCAGTTGGCATCTGGAGTATTTGTCTTCAGATGCCATGTCCTCTACCACCTGCCCAGGGCTTCACGGCTCTTACAGCAGCTTGTCTCTTCCCTCACAGCACTTGCCACAGCTTGTAATTATATACCTACTTGTGTAAATTTTGTTTTTGGTCCTGTCTCCTATTAGGCAAAGACCATGCATTTTTCTCTCGTTTGGTTTTGTTGTTGCCACTCTATCCACAGGCTTTGTACGGTGTTTGGCACATAATAAACATGCATACATATTTCTTGAGTGGATAAGTGAGTGAATAAATTTTAGACTGTATTGCATGTATTCCCAGAGAGACTGAGTCAGCAAGTTACACAGAGCTTCATCGATGGAGAAGGCAAAAGTACAATTGTCTGATGAAGACTGGTGGGGGCGCTGGGGGTTGGCTAGGAAAGTAAGCTGTGGCCACTGAGACCCGGAATCCAGGGCCAAAGCTATTTGCCTCTCCTGGCTAAGATAATATTGGGTCCTAGAGCTTTGGCTGGGAACTGAGCATAGGTGTCCACAGGTACTCTGAACAGTATGGAGAGGTCTTGGGTCTATGTTATCTGGGAGCAATGAAGGGCTGACCCAATTTGTTTTGAACATATTTGGTTCAATTCATTCCTTTAAGCTTAGAAGGCATTATTGATCTCTCTTGGAGTTAGGGTATACACAATAATTTTTTTTTTCCTTTCTCTCCCTAAATTCTTTGGTCCAGCCTGGATTATATCCGAAGTCAAGGAAACTCCAGCGATCATCTGAAAATATACTACCTCCATGCCCATTCCTACTTCTTTAAACCACTTTGTGTTCTTTTGTCTTAACACACACACACACACACTCACACTCATCAGGTGGGGGCCCATGGGTTTGCACACAGACCCTGAAGCAAATCTGGAAAGCAATAGTCAAGGCCTTCTGCCCTCCTTGGATAAGCCCTCTGAAAGGAGCGGCTTCTGTTCCTACTGTGGAAAGCAGTGGAGAGAGTCCTCATAGGATTCTTCTGCAAGTCCCCCTGCCGGGGGGTGAATCACATACATTAGTCACATCAACCCTTACATTCAGTAGTGAAGGGGCGCTCATGCTTATCTGGACCCTGCCCCTCTGCTGATGCTCAGCTAGGGTGCTCACCATCACTCATTCACAGGAAGGCCAGTTCCAACCAAGTTCTCTCTCCAATAAACCACACTGCTTAGGGCTCACCGTTATGCAATAAAACTGTGGCAGGGCTAATAATAGAAACCACAAATCCTGCCTGCCAATCCTGCATTCTAACCTCTAATCTACTTGTAGCAAGGACAAATGTTTTCAGGAAAATAAAATGACACTGCATGGAACACAACTGCTCCTATTGTCAGAAAGTCCACTCAAAAAGCTGGACATAAGGAAATGAATTCCACCTTCCATACCTTGGTCACCATATACCTAGTTTCAACCTTCCTCTAATTTCCAATACAACCTGAATTATAAAAGCAATGAAAAAAACAAAAAGAGAACACAAGGTGGGAGGGGAAGAGAGACATAAATTGTATCATTGTTACAACATCCTTAATGATGGGAATTTGTCTTTTGTGTTTTAGTCCAATGCAAAGGGACTAATAGAAGTTCAATATTGGATTAACGGGACTCTCATGTTTGTCAAATGGAAAGTTGGCTAAGTGGGTGAATTCCTTAATCAAGTGACAGGACTTGAGGACAGAGGCTGCCTGCTCAGTGGAAAGTACCCTCTGAAAACCTGAGTGTGAGCCTCAGCTTGCCACTCACATCTGCTTCACACAGGACCAACTATTTCCTCTCCCGGAGTCTGGGAGTTCTTATCTCTAAAATAGCATTGAAAGAAACAGCCCTGTTTGCACAGAGCTGTTTTGAGGCTCAGTGCGAGAGAATGCATGCGGAATGCTGCATAAACTGTAAGTCTATCTATAACTGAGGAATTATTATTACTGGACACAAATTCATTTATTGTTCTTGATTGGATGTACACATAATTCACATTCCCCAGAAAATAGCTCTGCCCTTCATTTCCAGCTGTGTGGTATGCTGCTTCTAAACATTTTGACTGAAACCCTGCCTCTTAACCTTTAGTCTGGAGGGTCTACACAGAGCTCCCGCACTCAATTAACTGTCATTTCCCCAGGCAGCTGCAAGGCAGGAATTTCTGATTTGATTTGTGTTTTAACCAGCTCGGCCCTCTGTGTCTTGGCCATGGACGTGCTTCCACAAAGACACAAACCAGAGTGGAATTTAACAGAAACCTTGGTGAAAGATGAGCTCTGGGAGGAATCTGACTTAACAAATGAAATATGTAAACAGGATTCAGGAAACTATGGCTACAGAATTCTCATATGAGACTTTAACTTTCTCAGTTTTGAAATGCTATGTTTGCTGCATGATGAATTGTAAGTGAATTAACAATGTGCTTAGATTTCTTAGCTGGTAGTGTGATAAAATTTAAAATATTATTCTTGTGTGCTATCATTTTGTAATTTTCATGGCACTAATGAAACAAAGGAGAAAGAATCCTTATGCTGTTGAAGAGGGTAAGTGTATTTTCAGGCCCGGTGTTTGGGTGCTTCAGTCTTCCCTAATTAAATGCAGAACAGTGGGTTTATTATTGAAGAAATAAAGAAAGAGGTTAGGTAAAAACAGCAATTAATCATTTGAAGACACTGAGTCACCTGCAATTTTATGTCAGAAATCTTATAGCCATGTTTACATAATAATAAAACATAGCTTATAAGAAGGTAGATATTTTAGACCTAGACATTTGCTAGTCAGTACCATGTAAATCTGAGTCCTGGTGGTTACAGATTCATGCCTTGCTATGGTAGTTGCTTGTCAGTTTTTCCTTGGTGCTCATAGGCTGCCAAATAATACACATTTGCCTTTGTTCTGGTCTGCAGTGAAAATAAAATGAGAAGAGAAAGAAGAAAATATGAATTATGAAGTGGAACAATGTGGTTGGGAAATCCCCATGCCTTTACCCTTAAAAAAAAAAAAAAGAAAGAAAAGAAAAATAAAAAGAGAAATGTTTTTTAAAGCAAGGCCAAGGATAATATTTAATGCATATACTATGATTCAAAGAAAATAGTACTAACATTTAGTCATCAGAGTGGATCCTTGGTCTTGGCTGCATGTATAAAACTTAAGGGTGGCAGCTTGGGCTCTCTCTGTCAGTGCACTTGTGTTAAACCACAGGTGTCTGAGTTCTCATTGCTTAAGTGCCCAGTTTCTGGGCTGTTTTGTTCTGATTTTTATCTCCAGAGTATCCAGAGAATGAGTTTGTTAATAAAAAATAAGACTAGCTGGTAGATGAAGAAAAATAAGCAAACTCCTCTAGGATTCAAGATAAGATTTAAATATTTTTAGCCTTTTCTTTTTCCAAGCAGATTTAATTTGGAAATATGAATCAAGAAAAATTACAACATCATGTGCTGGCCAGCTTGCTTCAGATAATGGCTTGTGTGACCACTGGAAGTCATGGGGGAAGGGAAATTCAGAGAGCAATGAGGAACTTCTCTGTCATCTCACGGTTTCACAATACACACAGGAAACATTTGTAGCTGGCCCTCCGTTAGCCCGAAAGATTAGCTAATCCCTTGTTTCACCATAAAACGCATTTTTAGCACTAGGTCTTGAACTGTAAGCAAAGAAAGACTCAATGTGGCAAGCTCACAGTTGAAAGATGCTTTGCGAAGTTCATACCGACTTGGGCAATCAGGAAACTGGGATGGTTCCTGGGGATGTGCTGGGAGCCTCTCCATATCCCCCCAGAGGAGCAAGCCAAGTCCCCCGTCCAGCATGCCCTGCAAGTGTTCTTAGGGTGATATCAGATTCCTGAAGCCAAGAGATGGATTAACTGTCTAGGTGTTCCAGCCAAATTCCAACTCAAATTAACGCATCCTATCTCTATAGCCTTTCACCTCTATGTAGCAAAACTGTGACCTCTTGTTGTTCAAAGAGGAAATATAAGCAGGTACATTTTATCATGGTGGTTCCTGAATACCTTTACTCCTAGCCTGGTTCACCCACTTGTAGATTGCCCTTTAGATCTTTTTCTCTAGATGTGGTTGTTTATTTCTAAAAGGCTTGGGGAATTTTTGAAATTATAATTATTTTAATTTGTATGAAGAATTTGTCACATTTGGTGTGCTGGAAGAGGCTTTAGAGATTGTCTAGTCCAAGAGTCCAATGCCTTTATTTTACTTATAAGGACATGAGAGGCCCAGAGAGGTTAAGTGTCTTGCTCCCAGTCACTCAGTAGATGTGCAATATAAGCACATGGTTAATTCCTAAACTATTCCCAGAGGTCCCGTGTGCTCACAGCTCCTCATTAAGCAAAGGCCCTAACTAAGAGAGATGTTTTGTCACACATGCTACACCCAACACTTTTCACCTCTAAGACGTTGTCATGATACCTCCAAAAATACCACTGGCCTGAGATCAGCTTAGAGGGTCAGCTGCTCACGAGGTTTCCTGTACACTAAGGCAGCGTGACAGCTGGAGCGTATCTGTCACATTTGTCTTTCTGAACAACCCTCATAACTGAGACAGAATTTAGCATAGATTCCAAATCGCAAATATGAACAAATTCATGTGTGGTACTCCATCATATGTGAGATTATTTATTTATTTTATTTACTAAATTATTTATTTATTTATTCATTTTGATTTTTTGCTTGTATTATTATTTTTAATTGACACCTAATAATTGTACATATTTATGGAGTAGAGTGTGATATTTTGATACATGCATATAATATATAATGATCAAATCAGGGTAATTAGCATATCCATTACCTCAAATATTTATCATTTCTTAGTGTTGGGAACATCCAAAATCCACTCTTCTAGCTATTTGAAAATATACAATAAATTGCTGTTAATTGTAGCCACCCTATAGTGGTATAGAGCACTAGAATTTATTCCTCCTATTTAGGTGCTCCTGTTAACCAATCTTTGGCTACCCCACTACCCCCCTTCTCCACCTTTGGTAACCACTATGAGATTATTTATTTTTACCCATCTTGTACTACAATGGTTTTGAGGTCCTCTCTCTATATAAAAAACACAAAAATATAAAATAAACAATAGGAACAGTTAGGGTGAAGGGAAAATTGTTTAGCTTTAGATAGAAAAATAATAAAGATAGGTAAAATTTGTACCTAGAAATAAATATTATAAAGCCCCTGTTCTGTGTTTGGAGAAGGATGTCAAATTTGGCTCTGAGTTTCTTATTGGCCTAAGCAAAGGGAGAGATATGATCTATTATAAGATTCGGAATGTTTGTAAGATTAAAAGAAAAATCAATTCAAGAGAAGCATAGTTTTTACTCATACTAAGACCTGAGAGAAATTTCTTCCTTGGTATACATTCTCTCAGTAGATATCACAGTGAATTTGATACAGCTAAGTTTCATATTTCTCAATACAAATCAAAGGCACAACAACTAAGCAAATCACAAAAGGTGTTTCCAGGATATTAAGTGTGGGAGTGAGACAATAGGTCCAAGTACACACTACAATATTTAGAAATAAGTGACTTGTATATACTTCAGGAAGTCTTCTGTACATACTCTTCCTTAAAAACATTTTTGAAAATAATTTTTGGGCAGCAGAGAAATAAAGAATTAAATAAAGAGCCCAGTGAAAATATTGGTTCCTCAGCAAAGGCTGCAAATTCTCCCCTAATATTCATATTTTCTGCTTCTTTTTTGGCCACAGCTAGATTACATTTCTCAGCAAACTGTGCAGTTAGTTGTGATCATATTAGGTTAGTTAGGTGACTGAACTTGGGCCAATGGAATGTGAACAGGCCTGGCCCATAAACCCCCATGTGTGCTTCTCACTCTCTTTTTCTTTCCACTGTCTGAACTCAGAGGACTCCATGGATCTAGGGGAAGGCAGAGCTACAAGATGGAAGGAGCCTGGGTCACTGAATGACTATGAAGAGAAGAGTCTACTGCTGACATACAACGAACTGTGACACGAGTGAGAAATAAACCTTTATTGTATTCATTGAGTTTTGGAGGTTTGTTTCAGCAGCTAGTATTGTGGTAAATAATTTAATCTTCATACTTTCAAACTGTAAGTCACATTGATGAAGCAGATAGCTACGTAATCTTATCACTCCTTATAACAACCAAAATTACTACTTTTTCAAGGCCATATCCTTTGACTTCTATTAATACTAGTCTCTAGGAGACTGATTAGTATGGGGATTAGACTGCCTCATCTCTACCTTTAACTCTGCCATCCATGTGACCTGGACAAAGTTATCTCACCTCTCTAAGCCTCAGATCCTCCATCTAGAAAATGGAGATATTAATAGGACGTATCTCAGAGTTGTGGGAAGGAGAAGGAAGGTACTCTAGAGTTCAGCCTGGGATTGGTATGTGGCAAGCCCATGATAAATGCTAGTGAGTAATGCTAGTAATTCTTTTTTTTTTTTTT
>VBSM01000272.1:32173993-32227639 GCA_008086735.1 Cheirogaleus medius
CGCCTCGGCCTCCCAGAGTGCAAGGATTACAGGCGTGAGCCACCACGCCCGGCCTCAGCTAGTAATTCTTTACAATTGTATCCTCACATTTCTGGCTTACTGTGGGGAAGGCCCAAGGCAGGACAAACTCAGTCTGTGCAATGTGAGTTTCTAGCAGTAAAGCAGTTCGGAGTAACCAGACTGTACTCCTTCTCATCCCGCCCTCTTTTCTTCCCCTCCCTCATTCTTCATTTACGCAACAGCCCATATAATGTTCAGACTTTGAACCAGGCTACCAGCACCTGAGACCTGTTCACTCCACCTGAAAATTTTGAATAACTTTCATATGATCCTTCTGGGAAAAGAGTATGAAATAACAGCAACAACAACAATAATAATTCCTGATAATAAGTACAGTGCTTTCAAGTTTACAGAGGTTTTTTTTTCACTTTAAAAAATCTGTGGTGATTCTACCAGAGCATTTTTTGATGTTGGAAAATCTTACATTTCCTGATAAGGCATGTTTCTGGAATGATCATTTCACAAAAATAGACATTTTTATATTGAAACAGGAAATAATTTATTTTCTGAGTGAAAAATTATGCTCTAGGTAAATCTTTTTTGAAGAATTTATTGTCTTTTCTCCTTGCACCTGATTGGACGTATAAACATAGCTAGAGTCTTGGCTAATAACAACATCACAATGTGTACACACCTGGCATTTCTCAACAGCTTTGCAGAGTTATTTGTATCAGAAAGGATTTTATCATAAATACATATCCTTCTCAGTATCACATGATGCACTACTGAATTTCCCATCATACAAACTTTCTAATCTCATTTACAGTCACAGAGGTTGAAAAGAGATAATTAATCAGCATTTAAGTACCTTACAATCTGTAAAGTAAATCAGATATGGCTAGACTGGCAGCAGTGTGGGACGCTGCAGGAACTCTGGTCTGGGGCAGTCCTGATTCTAGTCAGTTACTAATGAGTTTTGTGACTTCTCACAGCCCCTTGTGTGAATATAACCTCTCTGTGACTCAGTTTCCACATGTGCACACTTGAGTTTGTTTCTCTAATTATCTCTCCAATTCTCATCATACACTTGAATTAGTGTCATGATTCTAAATATTTCAGCCTAATTTACAAGAGTGTCCATACTCATGATGCAAGACAGATGAGGGACCCCATACAGGATCGCTGTGGCTTTTTCTGAGCCTAGCAAATCTATACTGGGAAACCTGCCAGTTTCCTTGGCCTTAATCTTCTTCAGTTCTACCAAATGCTCCCTTAGTGACAAGTTGTACAGAAGTTGACCTGGGCTGCTTTCTTTCTATTCTATTCTACTCCATTCCATTCCATGTATTTATTTATTTGTTCTTTTTAACATTTAAATCCCACAGTGCTAAAGGAAACGTCTCTTCTGAGAATGTCTATTTAGGCAATTAGAGAACTGACCAAGTGACTAAATATAACTTTAAGACCTGAGTTTAGCTCCTCACCAGTTCTTTAAATCTTTTTAGAATTTAGCTATTTAGTTCATTTGACACTTTGACAATTGACTCAATAAGAATTATCCTTTGCCTTAGGATTCCTTTCCATTCATCAAGTATTCTGCGAGTGTAATTGAGATTAAGGGGTATTTAATGGGTTTATAGCAAACTGTAGATACCTTTAAATCTGCAAGATGCTGACAAACAAAAGAATGCAAATTTTAAAAGAATGGGGCAATTTAGAAAGTTGCACTTCTCAACTCAAAGAGGTTAAGGCTTTACCAAGGAAAGCAGAAGGGTGGAGTTTTTCCTGTTCAAGCACTGAGTGCATAGTGTAGTCTGTGTGCCAGTTGTGAGCATGTTCCCTAGCAGGAGGAAGCCTGCAATACACTGCAAGACCCAGCATGACCATGGTGCCCTCGGACTTGAATTCAGGTGTATCCAAATCTCGGTTATCACTGGCTTCCAGCCAGTTTGATTCCTGTAATATTATTCAGTGTGATATGCCCTTGGCTAATTTTATCATTTTTGGAGAATAGGACGTGAATTGATAGCCAAACGCTAAATTAAGACACACTCCTCCATTAAGTTTGTTGTGTACCAGGAAGCAATGGGTGTGCTGAAGAAGCAACCGAACAGCAGGAGTTTGAGTCTTAGAATGTTCTTGTACTCTAGGTTTTTGTGCTGTTGTCATTGTTGTCCTTATTTCCTTTTTGCCATCAATGGTGGCGGTTATTGGATAGGCCTTGGCCAGGTCTTTAGGGCTGCTGCTTTGCCCAGTGACTGTGTCTTTCCTGTTAGCATGCTGATCATACTTGGAAATTATGAGTCAGTGAAATGTAGCCGCTAGCAGTGGGGGTGGGTAGATTACTAGTGAAAGTGCAGCCAAGACTTCCTGTACCAACTCAGGGTCATTATCTCTGGGGGGAGGTCGGAACTCACTATGGCAATATGAACGCCTACGTTCACCTCACATTTGCTGTGTACAAAATTGATTTAGGGAGGGCATAGGGGCACAAATACCAAAGGAGAAGGGATCAAACCTTCTTTTGTAGGCAGCAGGGTGGAGCTCTGAGAGTCATGTTATAATATGCCTGTTATTGACACCTCCAACTTGCTATTAGTTGGTGAGACTCATTAACTATTCACATTTGTCTGCCCTCATTCAACTCCTAGCAACTGCAGTTACAGTCCTATTTAAAATAATAGAGTGAGATTGGTAACATTACTGATTTAACAGGAAATTAGAAGACTTACATTCACAGAGTTTAGGTAATTGACACCAACAGCACTTTTCTTGTAATTTATGCACTATGATTGATTTCATTCCCCAGCTAGTTCTAAAAGAATCTCTGAAGCATATTCAGCCATCAGATTACTGTGCAAAGGAATTAAATGAGAATTACCCTGCTATCTATTTCAGAGCTGGCAAAAGTTTCTAAGTGGTTTGGAGCTCAGGAGTCAGTCTAAAATTATAATGCTAATATAAAAGAGTTCAGCCTTAAAGCATTTCTTTGTGACAACTGTGAATTCACATTCACATTCACAAAAGGGCTTGTTACTGATAACAAGGACAAAATTACAAGTGGGTCATTTGTTTATGATTTTAAGGGTAGCTTTAAATAAGCTACATGTGTATGTGTATCCCCCGGAATACTCTAAAAAGCATTCACTTACCTGTAATAGTGCTGTTACAAATGACCCATTTGCAGATGTTTATTCAGAGTGGTATTTGGATCATAGTCTATTACCCTGCTTCTTGCTTCCTAGTCCCCATAATATGATTAACAATGCTGAGTACAACAAGTTTGATAAATGAGGAGGAAATATATTATTAATCCATGTATTTCCCCCTAGAAACCTCACAAAAGAATGGCAAAGAAGAGGTAGCAAATGTACAGTGTCCAAGTGAGTTATAATTATTGTTTTTGGCTATTTATTTAGCAGTGTAAGTACAGTGTGGGATCCAGCTGTGTATTTCTTCATGTTCCCTTTTATTCAACCATTTGGAAGAGTCCAGAGTCCCTCACACTCATTGCCCTGTGTCATGCTCCTGGGCTGCTGCCTCGGCTCTTCTCCCTGGAATGTTTTTCTTCTGCTGCTTCACCTGGTAATGACTGCTCATTCTTCAAATTTCAACTCAACGGTCACCACCCCCAAAATTCCTCCATGATTCCACAGTCTTGTTCAGGTCTTCCTCCTCTGTGTTCCCTTAGCAGCCTGTGACTAAACCCATCCTAGCCTCTGTCACACAATATTATTAATGTGACTCACTTGTTTATCATTCCATCAGACTTTAAGTTCCTTGTGGGCAGAAATCACAAGTTAATTAACTGTGAATTGCAGCCTCTCTAATGATACTTGACACAGAATAGCAGTTGATAAATGCATTCCAAATGATTTGTAATTGTAGAATGCAACGTTTACAAAGGCCAAGTTTATGTGATGCCATTAAACCTAAAATTTAATCCTAAATAATTTTGTCCCCATTCTCCCTCACATGTGCGAGCATATGCATGAATAATTACAGGTGGACATGCAGTTTTAATAGTGAAACTGTTTAAAATTCTGTGCTGTCAAATTGGTTACAATTCTCTGAGAAATCCTACCTCAGTGTGCCCAGTGCATCCCAAGTGAAAGTATAGTCCTAGTAAGAATTCTTGGATTCCCAGAAGTACAGGGACACTGGTAATACCCTATCTTCAAGATTTCTCACTGTAAAGACCAGGAAATGAGGTGGCCTTGAGGTCTAGGGAGATCTGGAGTATGGAATGAGTACCCTCAACCTTGAAGAAGGATGGGCTTTCTCAGTATCCTCCATTCATTCTCATTCTAAAACCATGGTTGCTTGCTGAAGCTAGAAAGCTAAAAACTACATTTCTTGGAGTCTTCTTGCAGCTAGGGTTCCACCAATCAGATAAACTCCCATGAGACTTTAATTTGGAAGTGCAAGATGCAGTCTTGTGGTGGAGATAGCGTGGTTCTGGAGCCAGCAGCTGAGCTTGGTCTCCCTGATGTGGTAGAAGCCTCCTGGTTCAGTAGCTTCTGCATCAGTGGAGACAGGCCTTACCAGGGAGAGGAGGGAGGCATTGTGGTTTTAGGGTCTGGAAGTTATATCTAGGAGCTCAGCCTAGAGCAGTGTTTTTCAAAACATAGGGAATGAAATATATTTAGTTAAAAAAACATTTAAAAAAGAGATAGAATAAAATAAAATGGAATAGAAAAAATATTTGAGTGATTACACCTAGTGTTACCATTGTTTATATAACTTGTATTTTAGTTTTACGTGTGTGCCCATATGTACATGTATGTGTATTCTGAGTCACAATGTAAATAAAATGTATTTCTAGCTATAGATTTCAGTCACAAAACTGTTTCAGTTCAAGAACATCTGGCCTAGAGCCTTACTTCCAACATTTTCAATGATATTCTTAATCCCTTTCTGTTTAAACTATCCAGAGGGATCATTTTTATGTGCAAAGTATCTATCTGTTCTGCTGCCCATCAGACAGCATAAAGGCAGAAAAATTTTCTTTCCCAAAATTGTGAGTTGAGGGGGCAGGGACATACCATTTTCTTTCAACGAACAGCTTCCTCCTGTGGTTTTCTCAGTTACTCTCCAATACCTTCTTTGACAAAGACAAGATAAAACTGTAAGTGTATGTTTGGGGGTTTCAGACTTTTTCCTGGCTCCACAGCATGTTTTGGGGACTACAAGGGAAAATTTATACTTGAACCATCTTAACAAACTCCTTGTGAGATCCTCCCTCCTCTCCCAGTCCTCCTTGGTGAGACAGGGCTGGGGCTCAGCCTGAGGAGACCATCCACACCCTTATGATTGCAGGACTCTAGAGCTCCTTGCACATAGCTCAAAAGGGAACATGAGCAGAAACGTTGGGCTGCAGGCACCCTAGGGGGAATAATAATAGGTGTCGGGTGAAATGATCCTGCAAAATACCTTTAATGTTATAAAAAAGTAGAATAGGCCAGGCATGGTGGCTCATGCCTGTTATCCTAGCACTCTGGGAGGCTGAGGTGGGAGGATTGCTTGAGGTAAGGAGTTTGAGACTAGCCTTAGCAAGAATGGAGACCCTGTCTCTACTAAAAATGGAAAGAAATTAGCCGGACAACTAAAAATAGAAAAAATAGGCCAGGTGTGGTGGCACATGCCTGTAGTCCCAGCTACCTGGGAGGTTGAGGCAGGTGGATCGCTTAACCTAGGAGTTTGAGGTTGCTGTGAGCTATGCTGATGCCACCACACTCTTGCCTGGGCAACAGAGTAAGACTCTGTCTCAAAAAAAAAAAAAAGAAGCAGAATAAAGATATGACAGCTATGCATGGAATAGTAAAATTATGTGGAGATTAAGACAAGAATAGGTTTAAACACTTTCTTAATTGCTGCTCTGGCAAAAAGTCAGCTGACAGCATAAGATCAAAAAATCATGAACCCCAATAATTCTTCTGATTCTTCTCAGTTAACTCAATGCTTTCTTTGTACCAGTCTTCCACTCAGAGGCTTTCTTGATGGTAGAGGATTGGTTGCCCCAGGAAGGGGAAGTGGGCAGCTGGTGGACAGAGGGAGAAGAAAGCTTAGTCTCTCTGTCCTTTCACATCAGCTAAATATCTCCAACACTTAATCCCCAATCCATATTCTCAGCTGATGACCTTGTCTTTACTTCAATGAGAAAAGTGAACAATCAAAAGTCAATATGGATGAGCCAAGAGGATATTGTACTAAATAAAATAAACCAGAGAAAGAAAAACAGTGCATGATCTCACTTATTTGTGGAATCTTTTTAAAAGTCAAAAACAGAAAATAAAACAGTGGTTACAGGAGACAGAGAGATAGGAAATGGGGAGATGTAGATCAAAGGGTACAAAGTTGCAAATATGCAGGATGAATAAGTCCAGAGATCTAAAATATAACACCAGGAAGACCATAGTTATAACATTGTATTGTATACTGGAAATTGCTAAGAGTAGATTTTTGGTGCTCTTACCACAAAAAAAGGTTATGGCTACGTTAATTTTCTTGACTATAGTAACCATTTCACTATCTAAGGATATCAAAACATCATGTTGTACACCTTAAATTATATAGTTAAAAAAAAACTTTTCAGATTCCCATGATCAGCTGAAACAGTGCCTTGAAACTTAGTAGCTGATTCCCTGTATGTACACTGAATGACAAACAGGCCACTGCAGCCTCCCAGGATTCTGTCCTTAGCCTGTCTTCTAAGTTGTCCTCATTCAGCCTCCGCGTGCTGTCTTGACTACACATTGTCCATTTCTACAGCTAGTATCTTGCTGTTATTCTGGCCTGAGTTAGGCCTCCCCAACTCTAGCCATCAGCATCCTATCCATGCTTCAATACAGCTCATCTCTCACCTCTCTGTTAAGCCTCTTCTGTCACTTCCAACTAGTCAGTCATTTCTTCCCCTACTCACACATAGGTATCATTTATGACTTGTAGTGACATTAGTAAAATGAATGAGAGTGGGAACTTTGTTCCATACCACTTTGCAGCTCCCTCAACACATATACAGTATCTACAGTGCCCTACACATAGCAGATGCTCAATAAATACCTCTGGACTAGCTGAAGACATCTTTATAAATTCATGTAAAATTCAGTGACTGGGAATACTCTGAAAACAGTGGGGCCCAGGTTCCCCCTCCCTTAACCACCCCCATGGAAATCTGAATTTCTTAAATGAAATTTAACAGAGCCGCAGGCTCAAACTGCTTATTTCTGCCAAGCATTAATTATGTGTGGAATCTAAGGGGACTTCCATGTATGGATTACAAGGGGCATTATGAGGGGACATTAGAAAAGACAGCCATGCAGCAGGAAGTCATTCTTTTCTAAACTTTCAAAGACCAGCAGTTCTCTAATTTACTTTTGGAGGAGAGACCTTTTCTCCTGTACCTTTCATTTGTGTTTAGAAAAAAAGTAGAGATCGTTTAACTTCCAAGAATAACTCTTTGTCTGATTAACTCTTTGCATGATCAGGATTCAAATAAATAATGGAAAATTCTCAATAATTTTCTCTGAATTACAACTGTTGAGATATTATAGCTCCTTACATTGTCGTCTAGATCTTCATCTGGCCAAAACTAAACAGTGAGAGTTTCTCATTTTGGAATGAGTTTCTCATTCAAAAACATTTCTAGAAATATTGATTATTTTTAAAACTACCTTAACATGTGGAGTGACTGTAAAGTACTAGGATAAACCAGATAGACCAGTCACTTGAGAGGCAACTTTCTCCAACTTAAACATTAACTCCAACTTTGTTGTTATTGCCCAAAATGAGACTGGGTTATCTTTGAAGCCACTTTTCCAGCTATATAAAGAAAATCACTCATTGTTTTATAGTCACACCTCATTTTATAACTCTTAATCTAAACTGTATTAACTTGATTATGCCCCTTCTTCACTGGATTTGGCACCAGATGACTTTAGGCTGTTTCCCCAAAATCAAATCAAACAAAGAACATTTGCTAATGTTAAAACTACTTCTGAAAAGCAAATGATACAGCTCCCGAAGGCAATTTCAAAAGTGGAGCCACAAAAAAAGTTTTGAGTAATGGACTGAGTGTACTGTTGCCTGGGGTAGCTTTTTATTTGGGACAATACTCATTATGATGTGGAAGGAAGGGTTCATATACTTCTTTAAAATCAGTTTCCTCATCTTATATTCACAGCCAATATTTGAAAACTCGCTTTGAACTGAGGGAAAGGTCTCAGTGGATGAAGACTCCGGGCCATTTTTTCAAATTTTGGGAAGAATTACATCTTGCCAAACTGAGGGAAAGATTATTAAACACTATTAAAGAATGCCAGATGGCAGGAAGGATTAGAACTATATAGACCTTGCTTCAAATCCCAGGACTTATTTGCTACTTTGGGCTTATTATTTAATCTTTCTAAGATTCCATTTCTTTGTCTATACAGTGATGAGCTATTTCAATGGGCACTTATGTAAATTAACACAAAGCCTGGCAAATATTAGGACATTAGGCACTCAAAAATGTCATTTTCTTTTGAGAACAAAACATAATTTAGTAGAAAAAGAACCCTCTGGAAAACTCCCAAGTTCTAGTCCCAGCTAATCAGCTAGGTGACCTTGACAAAATCATCCAGATTTCTGAGGCCCAGTTTTCAAATTGCTTTTGTAAAGTTATATTATCCTGTTGTGATAATTAATTTGATGTCTCAGCTTGGACCAATGGTACCCAGGTATTTGTTGAAACATTATTCTAGATGTTTCTGTGAAGGCATTTTTGGACGAGATTAACAGTTAAATTGGTGGATTTTGAGTAAAGCAGATTGCTCTCCATAACATAGGTGAGCCTCATCCAATCAGCTGAAGGCCTGAATAGAAAAAAAGCCTAACCTCTTCCCACACAGGAAAGAATTCTGCAGGCAGATGGCCTTCGGACTTGACCTGCAACATTGGCTCTTTCTTGGGTCTCCAGCCTAAGGGCCACACTGCAGATTTTGGACTTGCCAGCATCCATAACTACATGAGACAATTCCTTAAAATAAGCCTTTCTCTCTCTCTCTCTGTATATGTTCCCTATAGGTTCTGTTTCTCCGAAGAACCCTGAATAATACATCTACCTCAAAGACTTTTGCCCTAGGGAGGAATAAGAGAAGTCACGTATGGAACGCTGCCTGCCACAGGCCTGGATCAGGGCAGCAGCTTAGTCAGCACCAGTTTCCTCTCCCTTTTCCCTCTCTTTGCTTTTTTGAGCCTCACTTTCTCACCTCTCATACATCTCAGAGGTTAGATGTATTACATGATTTCTAAAGCTGCTTCCAGCTATGAAAGTCTGTGTGTCTATATGAAACTAATTGCTTGGGCTGTAACATTCAAATACAGGCACGGCCAAATTGGGTTTCTGCCAAGAAAAAAGGGCATGGAGGTGTATAAAGACTATTTATATAGAAACAAACCTTTTCGGGGGTATGTAAAGATTTGGGGGACTGAAGGGGAACTCCTGGTAGCCTTATAAATATTCTTATAAGCCTGAGTGCTCTCTCAGTGGTTAAGGGAAGTAAAGTGCAGTCTCTTACTCTATGCAGAAGTAACTGGGGAAAGTACCTACTTTACCTGTTAGTGCCTTTATGTGTGTCTCTGTGCACATACTTAAGTGACTAAACTGTAGAGAGGAGAGTCATTTGATGCATTCTAAAGAAGCTGTGGGACCAGGTTGAATAATAACACTAACCTTTGATCTCTGAAAATTTAAGGTTCAATAGGGTGTTTTTTAGAAGGAGAAAAGTAGGCCCCAGAATGTATTTTAACTATACTCTTAGCAATTCACCAGAAAAGTATTTTAGTGTATTTCAGGATATAAGTGTTATTTCCTTTCTCAACCAGTGAAGTGGCTAGATACTTAAACATACTGGCTAGAGTACTTTGGGTCTTTGAGTCTTTAGATGAAATAGTTGGGAAAATCCTTTGTAAGCTCTATGGTGCTATATAAAGGTAAGTGATTGTTATTTTTATGACACACTCTCAAGTGATGGCCATAGTTTAAGGCTCAGTTGAAAGAAGTCTGGCTAAGAGGGCCTCCTTCCCAACATTTGAGTTTCATATTTTCTTTCTGGCACACACTATGTGGCCTTGTCAGGTAGGCCAATGAGCAAAGTTAGCAACTGCTCACACAGCTTGAATTGAGAGGCTGAGAAAGCTTCCTGCTCATCAGGCCAACTGCCCACAGCCTGCCACCTGGGCTCTGGGCCACCAGGCTGTACCCAACCCTATTCCACCATGTTCCCAGAACCATTTTAGGCATATTCACCACCATGAGAGTTCACTGCTTAAAAGATTCAATGCTATTTCATTGCCGGTAGGGATAAAATCCAAACACTTTAGCATAGCATACAGTGCCTTTGAAAAATACAGCTTCTACTTATTTCTCCAGTTCCATCTCTGCTGTGATCACTGCCCACTCTTCCAGGTTCCAGTCTGGAAATGTCTGTTTGCAAATTTGGTATTTATTCAGCTAATACGTAATGTATGCCAAGTAATGAGTGTTAGGCACTGTTTTTAATGCTGGGGATATAAAATGGAGCCTGCATTGCAGGGGAAACAGATGATAAGCATTATATAGCATGTTAGAAAGTGATGGGACTATGGAAAAAATAGTGCGAAACAGGTGGCCTTTGTTATGCTGGGAATGGAATGGGGGTTGCAATTTATACAGCATAGGCCTCCCTCAGAAGGTAAGGGGATGTTGCAGGGAGGCAGTGTTAGTGTACCAACAGCTAGCGGATACAGGGAGCAAGCCATACAAACTTCTTAGAATAGCTTTTGGAGCAGAAGCAATGGGTGTCTCAAAGGTCTTGAGACAGGAAGTGGCTATTGTGTTTAAGAAACAGCAAAAAGGCTGGTGTGCTGAAACACAATGAGCAAGCAAGAGAGTACGATGAGATTGTGAGAGGGTGGGCAGCAGGACTAGTTACAGCAGGGTCTTGAATGCCAATGTCAGGACTTTGGCTTTGACTCTGAGTGATATGGAAAGCAGTTGGAAAGTTTTGTGCAGCAGAGTGGCATGACCCAACGTCTGTTTTCAAAGGACCCGTCTGGCCGCTGTGTTGTGGACAGTCTGAAGGACAGGGGCGGGGAGACCTGTTGGGAAGCTGTTGCAATAATCAGGAGAGAAGATTATGGTTCAGACAAGGATAACAGCAGTGGAGGTATAAAAAGCGGTTGGATTAGAAATCTATTTTAAAACCGTGTTTCCTTGAAAATAAGACAGGGTCTTATACTTATTTTTCCTCAAGAAGACACCCTAGGGCTTATTTTCAGGGGATGTGTTATTCTTTTTAAGTACAGTACAACAATCTACATTTATTCAAATATAGTTAAGTCATCTTCTTCTGGAACATCATCATAACTCTGCAAACCCTGAATTCCATCCTGAATTTCTTGCGACTCTATTTCCTTTAGAACAATTGGCCCCAATTTCTCATGTCAAGCAATAGAGCTCTCATGGGGCAGATGAGGACTGCTCGTCTTCTTTACCGCTCCTCGATGAAATGCATGGGTTGTGCAGATACGCTGCGTAGCCCACCCATCACTAGGTCTTATTTTCGGGGTAGGGCTTATATTGCGCAAATGCTTAGAGATCCTGCTAGGGCTTATTTTATGGGTAGGTCTTATTTTTGGGGAAACACGGAATTACAGCCTGTAGGATTTGAATGTGGAGTGTTCCAGTATTCAAAGGACAGAAGTTGGGGACAGCAAAGGAATCAGCAAGGAGATTGGGAAGGTGCAGTCAGTAAGGGAGGAGAAAAATCAGTAGAGGGTGGCATTGCAGATGCCAAGGGAAGAAAATGTTTCTAGAAGGAATCAGTGATCATTTATATCAGATACTGTAGATAAGTTAACTAAGATGGGCCTAAAAATTGACTGTTGGGATTTAGCAATGTGGAGGTCATTGTAACCGTAAGAAGAGCAGTTTTGGCAGAGTGGTTGGGAGGAAATGCCTGATTAGTAAGTAGGAGAAAATGGAAGAAGAGGAATGAAGACAGCGAGTCTAGACAACCTTCTGAGCATTGTTCAGCTATAAAGGGAGCAGAGTAATAAGGCAGTGTGGACAAGAGAGGGTTCCCTAAACACACTGGGTAGTCTCATACCTTTGTGCCTTTCTGAGATGACCTTCTCCTTGAGTCCACCTGGTAAACTGCCACTTTTTCTTGAGGAGCTAACTTACCTATGCCAATACTGACCTTTCTCTACTGTATCCACTGATTTATCAAAAAGGGCTTATTGTGTACCTATTATGAAACAGCCACTAGTCAATAAATTCATCAATGAACAATAAGCAAGCCTGATAAGATCTCTGCCTTCCTGGAGGTTATGTTCCAATGGGAAGACAGAGAATACAGAAGTAAACAAAGAAAAATGTACCGATCACTACACTACAGATTATGATAAGCATTGTGCAGGCCATAAACTGAGTGGTATGATAGAATGTGAGATGTGGTGGTCATGGTCATGGTCACGGTCACCTCTTTAGGGAGGTGAACACTGAACTGAAACCTGAAGGACACTACTGTGGAATGAATGTTTGTGTCTGCCCCTCCCAATTCCTGTGTTGAAGCCCTAATTCCCAATGTGATGGTATATGGAGGTGAGGTCTTTGGGAGGTGATTAGGTCATGAGGGTAGAGACCCCATGAATGGGATCAGTGCCTTTATAAGAAGAGACAAAAGAAAGATGATTTCTCTCTCCACTACATGAGGATACAGCAAGAAGGTATCCACCTGCAAACCAGGAAGAGGTCCCTCACCAGGAATCAAATCAGCTGGTTCCTCAACCTCAGATTTCCCAGTCTTCAGAACTGTGAGAAATAAATTTCTGTTGTTTAAGCCACCCAATCTATGGTATTTTTGTAATAGCAGATTGAACTGACTAAGACCGATATTGAGGAGCCAGTCCTAGGAAGGGCCAGAGAGTCTTCCATGCAGAGGGAACCAACGGTAAGAGCAGAGGCCTTAAGGTAGGAAGGGTTGGGGTGGTGGAAAAAGAGAAAGGGGTCTCATGTGGCTGGAGGGACTAAGCTGGGGGACAGTGGAGTGACTGCATAAAGTGAGCAGATGGTCTAAGGCCTAGGAGGCCTAGGCAGGGAGTTGTACTCTCAGCATGGTGGGGTTTTAGCCGGGGTTACTGCCCTACAGCAGTGGAGAGATGAGGGTGGCTTTGTTGAATGGTGGCAGTCTAGATGGCAAAAAGTGCATAGATGGAGACATCTTTTGCAGGTAAACCAGCTGAAGGATTGGATGTAGTGAATGAGAGAAAAGAACAGATGAAGAATTCCTTCTTTGGCATGAACAGCCAAGTGGATGTGGTTCCATTATTTAGAAGTGAAGGATATCTAGAAGAGAGAGGTTTTATGGCATGAAGGGGGAGAGGAAGTGGGGGTAGGGAGCAGAGAATTGGTTGGAAAACAAGAGAGTAGAGTCAAGGAAGTCTTGAGAAAAAGTGTTTCAAGAAGCTGGAAACAGCCAGATAAAATGCTGCTGAGAGATGGCAAGGGATGAAGCCTGAGAAACTAGTTTTAGCACTTACTCCTCCACGGCCCTCAAAGCTTGTCTAACTGCCATTCTTTTCTTTCTCCTTCATTATTTGGTAAGTTGCTAGAGGGTTTGGGCTTCCTTTTAAAGTCACCTTTATCTCCCTGGGCTCAACAGGGTGCCTTAGGAGCAGAGTAGATTGCAGAGTTCCTGACAGAAAATAACACTGGCAGGGAAACGCCCCAAGGTGCTATCACTTGGAGGAATCAGCAGCCAGATGCCAGAGTGAGATGGAAGGGCCCAGCACGGCTCCCTCAGGAGCCCTACTCAGCAGCAGTGTGTAGCAGGTTCCACTCCCGCCTTATAGGCTGAAAATTGCTTCTCTTCTTAGAGCTAGGAAGGGTGCTCAGATAAGAAAGGGTGAGACCCTGACTCAGGGACACACAATTAGCCGGCTTTTGTCTTTGAATCTGCCTGGAAGTGACTCATGGGCTGGAAAAAAAACCCATTGGAAACAAATGAGGGGGAAAAAAAGGAGGTTAAGCAACTGCTGCATTTTATTCTCAGATAAAATGTGGATCTGCTGTCCCATAAATGTTGAATACTGTACATTTCCTCAGCCTCCCTCCAACAAAAACCTGAGGGGAATTATTAAGCCTGACAATTCACTCATTTTCTCCAAGATTTTTATTAAATGCAATTTAGAGGGGATAAAGTTTCTTCTCTTTTCTCTTTCTATTCACTTGAATAAACCCTAATTATCACTAGGGCAGCATAAATGGGCTTCTAGAAGTCTGCAGCAATAGGTAATGTTTCTCCTTTAAATTAACCAGTTGAAGTCTCCTGTTCTAACAGCCACCAGGCCACTTCCTCAAACCTTGCTCAGTGCCATCTGAAGAGCATTTATGGAGCACCTTGTTATGGGGCATTGACACCTACACCATGGGGGACAGAAGACACAGCTTTGCCCTCTGAGGGATTTACGGTGGGGGATGGGGAACTAGTTTTGAACTCAACTAAGATACTGTACAAGTCAGACTAATACATGCCATTGGGCTTTTTTGGCTGCATGGAACAAAACACAAACTAAGCTAAACAAGAAGAATTTGTTGTGAAAAAATAATGTGTTGTCACAAGGAGTTTGAGGCAGGCGGAACTGTACCAGGGACACAGGAACCGATGCTGCCAATAACATCAGACCCCTCCGGCCTCTCAGCTCTGCTTTTCCAGCCTGTCTGTCTCTGGCTCTAGCTCTATCTTTGGCTCTGTCTCTCTCTGTCCTTATCCCCACCCCTATCTCTATTTCTGTCCTCAGACTGGCCTCTCCTCCACAAGATGGGAAACGTGGTCATATAAATGGTCCCCCACTTTATAACATTTTGTAGTTTTAGCCTTGGGGAAAAATTGACTTTTTCACTTCCAGTTTCAAAATTCCCCAAGAAGGCTTCTGATTGGAGTAAAATGTATCAGCTCTTCACTCCTGGACCAATCCCCTGGGGCAAGGTGGGGGAGAGAAATTTGAGAAGTGCTGTGAATGGTCCGGCTTAGGCCCAGGACCCGTATCCCACCTCCCCACCCCCAGCCCGTCAGCAAAACAGCTCTTCCCAGGAGCCCCGTGGGTGTGCGCGTGGGCGAGGGGGGGGAGGGCCGCGGAGGCTGCGGCTCCGCACGGCCAGGAGGGTAGGGGGAAGGGCTGAGTTATGGAAACAATGGGTCTAGCACTTCTGCTGACCGTGTTTTCAGAAACAACCACGGGGATCTGGCCTGACAAGTGGAACTTTAGTAGTGAAGGTGAAGGCTTTAGCTGTTTGAAAAAGGAAGTCCCTTGCGACATCTGGATTTCACTTAATCCCCACAATTGTTGAGGGGCTTGTTGCTACCCCCATTTTACAGATGCGGGCCACAGAGCGGTAAACACCCTGTCCACACCCACACGGCTAGGAAGCCGCGCAGCACATTCAGGCGCAGACGGTTCCCAGGCCTCTGCAGTGCGCCCCACACCGTCGCCCCCGACCAGCCGGGCGGGGAGGGGACAGAACGGCAGGCCTCGGCGGGGCAGCCGCTTCTCGCATGGGGGTGGGGCAGGGTCCCGCGGGCCTGGATCACCGCGGGTTTTCCGCACGCCTGGGCCGGGGGGAGGGGAGCCCCGCGGGCGGGCAGAGCTGTAGGCGCCTGTCCCCGAGGTGCGAACGGCTGGGCCGCGTGGGCGGGCGCTGCGGGGCCTGGGAGAAAGGTCCAGGTCGGGTAGGGACGGCCACGCCCGAGTTTGGAGCGCTTCCCTCCAGATCCCGGCCATTAAATGCAATTCCATTTAAGGGCAACCCAGCTCCGTTCACACCTAGCCTTGAAGATGACAGATTGCCCGGTGGTCAATTTGCAGGGTGAGAACCGGAGCCTACAACTCTGCACCTGCACTGCCAGCGCCATAAACGCAGCAAATCATGGCTCATAAAATGTCACCACCGCCGAGGTGCAATTTCCCAGGGGTGCTCTGCACAGGGAAATCCACCGCGGAAAGCGACCCTCGGCTCTGCAGTCCTGGGGGAAGGCTCGGTGCAGGGTGGGGAAGGGAACAGGGAGGTCTTTCTACCCTCTCCCCTTCGTGCCTCTGCTCCCCGCTTTGTAACCCCGCTCTGCCACGTGGTAAAAGCTTCCGGGGGGGGCAGGGGGAGCGGCATCAGTTATTTCTGCCCAAGGAGTTTTTTGACCAAACGTAAACATCGGAGGAGCCGGAGCCCGAGCCCCGCCTGAGCTCTGCGGCAGCGACCCCGACGCCGCCGCGGCTGAGCCCAGAGCCGAGCAGCAGCGGCTGCTGGGAGCCGCCCCTCCCCCACCGGCCGGCGAGCCCATTTTCGCTTGGCCGGTCCCCGCGCTGCCGGATGGATGGCGCCCCACCCCCGCTCCTCTGCTCAGTCATTCAGACTTGGAAAGTCAATAACACGCTGACATCATCAGGGGTTTGTGTATTATTACACGGCTACTTTCCAGAGTACCTGGCATTATCTAAGAGAGGAGCACTCCCGCGGCCCAGGAAAGGGTCCGAACTGGGAGCTTGGCGGCCTCGGGGAGCGGCGGCTGCTCGGAGCAAGGCTTTTCCTCAGTGGGGAGTATCTTGGGGCACCAATTAGGAACAGATTACGAGCTTTTGCTGCCCTAAATGCATATGCACTTTAGATATCGATACATGCTGCATTTTGGCTTGGGGTGTATTTATAAATCATCCTTAAGTGACCTCTGTTTCTACCAAAGACATCCACTTGGTCTTCAAGAAGCATTTTTCGTGATCCTCACAAAGTGGGGGGTGGGGGGGAGGCATCTTCTATGACAGGAAGCCAAAGGCTGATTCTTTTGAGACTCTTGGGCTGTGTGTGAGATTCTCTATTATGTAATCGCCATCACGGGTGATTAGGTCTCCTTTTTTCCTTCAGGGCTGAACTCGGTGGTTTGCTTGCTGTGTTTTTCTTAAGCATCACGCAGGGCAAACACACACACATGAAAAACATGTCCCAGATTTATGGTGCAAAACTGCTCTCCAAGGAAATTGCCTTAGAAGAGTGTCTCAGTTTTCGAGGAGGGAAATGGGTGAATTTGTTGTTAATTAAGACTCCTTATCTTACTACTCTAGCATTTCCTTTTTCTAGAAGGAGTTTTTAAAAATAATTTTATGTATTTTAGATGTCCTCTCCCCTCCCCCTTGCTGTAATGGTACTTGCAATAGCTTAAATAACTATATAGATTACTGTACTTTTGTTCTGTTAACACGCATACACACCAGTTAATAAAAGTAAAAGGCAACAACTCACACAACATGGTACCTTTTCTATTTAGTCAAACAGGCTATTTCCTCCTTTACACACACAGGCTGCTCTCATTTAAATTCTCTTAGTATCTAAAATTGCAAAAAATGGCAACCAGCTGAAAACTGGCTACCTGGAGAATTGCAAGGGGAGAGCTGTTCTTTGGCCTCATCCCTCTGTACCTCAGGCAGGGCGTGGTCTCTGATTGATAGAAAATCTCTAAAGCCCCCCAGGAAGAAGCAAAGCAGACATGTTTCTCAACAATGTAACAATTTCCCTATGTGTACTTAATCATTTCAGGAGAATTTGTAGTAGATTATGACTACTTCCCTCCAGATGGTCTGAAGGGAAAAACTCTCCCACCAGGCTTGCATTTCTAAATCACTTCCCCACCCCCAATTTCCCTTTCCGGAGGCATGGGCAGCTGGGGATGGCAGCCCGTTGCACCGGCCCTCCAAGATGGCTCAGTAGGTGTAGGTGGCAGCTGAAGCTGCTGAACTGGGGAAATGTGGGGGCACTGACCTCTGACTGTGGACTTAGGGCCTTCCCCTCAGCACTTCAGAGAGGACCATGCAGACCTTACAGTTTGTCTCTTTGGTTCTCAAGATGAAAAGGCTCTTTAATCTCTAAGCGCGTCTGTTTTCTAGACCCGCAGACCCTCTGGCCTTTGCCCAACCCCTCCTAGACACACTGCCCAATATAGGGCTCCTTGCTAGGCAAGGACATTAGCCACTTAGTTCTGGGTGCTGAGCTTAATATCTTAAATTGCAAAAAATGGCAACTGGGTGCTGAGCTTTGATAGCTGGCAACCAACTTCCTACCCTGGAGTTTCTGCCTCAACGGGGGAGGACAAAGGCTGGAGGATCAGCTTGGGCAGAACCTCTAGAATTAGGAAGTTGGCTGCCAGGTGTCAGAGCTCAGCCCTCAGAACTAGGGGGCTGACCCCTTTGCCTAGCAAGGAGCCCGTTGTTGGGCAGGAAGTGGAGAGAATTCAGGGGAAAGGAACCATGTTGGGGAGATAAAGAAGCAGGAGTCTCTGCCCTGGAGAAGCTCCTTGTGTTGGAACAGGCAGACACACAAACAACCCCAGAGCATGCCCTCTTCCTGTTGGCAGAGGAAGGGGTTGGTGCTCCTCTGCTGGTGGAGGGAGGAGGAACTCCAGGTGACCTATGCGTCAGGCCACTCCTTCCACAGCTAGTGGGAAGGAACCTTGGTGATCAGATGGCCTGGGAGAAGTCCTACAGGAGTGACACTATTTCTCCCAGTCCTTTGGGGAAAGGAGGTTACCTTCTGGTCCTTTACTGCCAAATATTTGTCATCTGGTTAGACCTGGCTGCATTTTGATTCACAGGTTTGTCTGTCTTGGGTGGACCATATTAAGGTTCCAGAAACTGACATTCAGTTACGAAAGCATTTATAAATGGACCCTTGGCTTTGATGAAGACCATGGCAATGCTTCTCAGTCTGTGAGCAAGATTTTTAATGTCACCCACTGATATTTTTGTTTTTTTTTTAAATTAGAGAAATAAATTAAAAAACAGATCTATAAGATACAAGCCAATTTTTTATTATTAGATTTAGAAAATTAGATTCAAAAAATTACTGTGTCAAACTGTTATGGATATTTCTAAATATTATTCTCAGTTGCTATGCACATCTCATTGTGGAATGTAACAAACAGTTCTTGAACCTGGGACTGCACTTTGAGTAACACTGGTGCAGACGTTGCAAACTGGAAGTCCAAGGGTTGAATTTAGCTCCCATTGTGTTTAGGTTGGCCTGAACAGTTTTTTTTAAGTTGCATTAAAAAATCCAGAGGTTTTTGCATAAAAATCCAGCTTTTCCTGAAAAGTAAAAAGCTTCAGGCAATACATGCCACATCAACAACTGGGTGGAGCTGAGTAGCAGCTGCCCCTTTGAAACCCAGCACACAGCCTTCAGTTGGCTGCAGTTCCTCTTCCTCTTTTCTTACCCCTAGGCAGGTTCACTCATTTCAGCTACCTGGCTGACTGCAAAAAACATGTGAATCTTATAGGATGTCCACTCGAAATGAGCTGCTTGGGTATTTTGCTAGCCTTCCCATAGGGAAAGACCAGTCTGCATAGGTCAAAGGAACCCATCCAGGGCAGCATAATTCTGAGACTGGAGGCTGTGGTGTTAGTACAGTTTCTGCAAATCATGGGGCGCCCCAGAAACTCTCTAGATAAGTGACTCATATACTTTATATGAGTTAAAATCTTTAGATGGGTGTAAGATGCTATTTTGATGACTATAAAAATTCATTTAATAATTTATAAGCGTTACTGAATATCTACTAGTTTTTTGTTACTTGAATTTTCTTGGTGGATAAAGTAAAACTACTGCTTTAAAAAAATGTTCAAGAGGGCATGCTCCCTAATGAAAAGGTTAGGGCAGTGCTATTCTCTGACAGTCAAGTTTACTCTTTTGTGCATGTATCCCCTAAAAGAATCTTGAAAAACAATGTATCCTGAGTTCTTTTAAAAAATGACAGTTACAGTTTGGCATCATAAGTGGAAGTTGTTGCAAAGTACGTTACAAAAACTGACATTTGAGTACAAAACTGTTACATCACTTTTTAAAATGTATCCAATGGGATCCAAAGACCACAGCAATTGGATACTCATCATCATTCACTTAAAAAATTCATGAACAAGCTCTTCTTTAACACTGGCAGGTTTTATATCATTTTTTTTCTCCTTGGATTTATGTAGCCATACTTATATCTCATCAACACAATAAATATAAATTTTAATTTAAAAATTATGTGTTATAATATGGCTCCAAGTGTTAATTTTTATCGACGATATATATATCTTAATGAAGTTAATATGGCTTTTCTTCCAGTTAGCTTATGTATCCATGGATGACTAAGACTACCTATTGCTAGACTGAGACAAGTTCAGCATCAATTCTATTTCTAATTTTTTGTTCAACATGCACATGCATGTGCACATACACACACAAGAAATGTAATCACATAAATAGGTGATGGAAGTAGTTTTTTAATAGCAATATCATCCCCATATTCTTTGAACTCTTTCTGAATCATTTGCCAAATGCCAAAGATCTCATGGCTTGCCAAAAATCAGTTGGGATTAGATCCAACTTCAATCAGTCTTATGGAGGGCAAAGAATAAGAAGCCATCTGATGAGTAAAAGTATTTATTTCAAGTTATTAGAGTTATTTGCTCTCTCTACACTGATTATAAGATTTAATTCTTCCGTTGCTGGTGCTCTGCAGGTGCTCATGGCTGGGGTCATGTACCACAGTAAGATTTGGAATGGGTATAAGGAATGCATTTCTCCAGTAAAGTGGGAGACAGGAGATAAAGAGGTTACTTTGATGTCAAGATCTTTCTCAGATAGTACTCATAGAAATTGAGGAAATCGATTTCCTTAAAATCATCCTTTTCTGTGTACCCCTCAGAAAGTCCTCATATATCCACAGAGCATATGTGTACCCTAGTTTTCAGATAGCTGCCCTAGAAAAAAACCAGGCCTAGGTTTTTGCAGTAAAAGGGAACTACCTGGAAGTCAACACAGCCAGTGCTTATACTAATAATATATTATGTTTGAATTGCAGGCCTCGTGGTATTTTGTGGCCCATTCTATGAGAGTTCCCTGCAGGGCTCCTCTTAAGAAATTGTGAAGGGCATCTTTGCTGGGAGCTTCTGGCTCCTTTTGAAGCTGCTGGTGGTTGGGAGCTAGACTAGCACCTACGACACTGGCTTTTCACACAGTTATAACTTGGCTCAGGATGCACTAGTTTGGTTCTTCCCTTTTTCACCGGGATTATTTCAGTGAGAATAATCTGGGCAGGGTTTTGCTTTCCTCTAGCCCATGCTTTGCCCTCAACCATGGACTCGGTGCAAGAACAATTCTTATTCCTTCTGAGGTATGGTCAGCTGTCCGCCCCACCCTCCACCCATTTCCCAAACCATCTCCTCAGTTTGTTGTTGTTTTGAAGAAGATAGTTCAAAGTAAGCCAAGAATTTCTAAAGGAGATAGCTGATAATATTCAGAGAATGCCCTTTTGTTCTCCACTTGGTTTTTCTTCTTTTTAGTTCTGGGGCTTTGCAAGAATTTCCTATATATGCTAAAGCAGCCTCTGGAGGGTAGGCTGGTCTTTGCTGCTCCTGGCCATTAAATCTGTTCTCACCAATGACAATATTGAAGGTTTCAAGAATTCAGCTCCATTCTGGAGGTATCTTAGGGATTTGGGTCCATTTTAGGGTACACCTCAAAAATTTGGTCTAGGACACTTGAAATAATTTTAGACCAAATTTAGTCTCTTAGATGGTGATCAAATTTATTAGAGAGGGTGAGACAACCAGCAAGTATGTGCAAGGAGAGAGCCACAAAACAAAACCCAGGGATCATATTAAACTAATACTTGAGAGCATCAGTCGGCAAAAGAGATTGAGCAGAAATAGCCAGAGGAGAAGAGTGAAAACCAGGGAAATGGTTTTGTTTTTTCTTTTCCTTGGTTTGCTTTTTTGTTTCTGTTTTTTTGCCCAAGGAAGTTAAGAGTAGTGGGAGAGTTCAATGGCATGAAAAGCAGATCACAGAAATAGATCATTGGATTTGCCCTAAGGCGCGCAGTAGCCATCTCCTCCCCATCAGTTCCTGGGGAGAAGTAGCAGGCGGGAACTGCAGTGGGTGAGAAGAAGTGGGTGGTGCGAATGAGGAGGCAGGGATCGGACAAAACGTTTTAATAAAGTTTGAGTTATGAAGTAGGAATATATATATATTTTTATTATATTTTTAAAGAAGGAGACTACATTGGCATATTTATAATGCTGATGATGGCAAGGAGCCAGCAGAGAGGGAGAGCTCAAAGCTGTGCAGAGAGAGGACAGATAATGGAGGTGGGAAGAAATGTCACAAAGGTTGCGATCCAGAGGGCAGTGAAATTTGTGATGCGCTGAAGGTCTTCCCCTTTTCTTTTTACAGACTGGTGAAATAATTGAATGTGGAAATGAATATGTCTCCATAACTGCACTCACAGGGTGGTTGTCTGTTTAATTTACGCATTAGTTTTGGAGCTCTTGCAGGGGCACTGCACATATTTCACTCTGTATTCCCACTTCTTACCTTCTGCACTCAGTAGGCATTATGATCAGTGAGTGGAATTTTAGTATGTATTTATGTAATCGAAAAGTTTTTTAAAAACAAAAGGGTAGAGCATTATTAGTTTCCATGCGTATGAGAGAAAGAGGAAAAAAACCCAAAACAAAATAGCCCAAGCCAGGGGATGGAGAATGAAGGAGAGCAGCTCCTACCAAGTGGCAAGCCTGGCTATTAATTTATCCAGATGCACCGCAGTCAAATCAATCAGTCAGGAAACAACCCAGGTGCGTCATTAACTGGCTTCACTTTCCAGGTCAGCTGTGCTGGGTTGGCTGCATATAAACATGATTTTTTTTTTTTTTTGAGACAGAATCTCGCTCTGTCACCCAGGCTAGAGTGCCGTCATGTCAGCCTAGCTCACAGCAACCTCAAACTCCTGGCTCAAGCGATCCTTTTGCTTCAGCCTCCTGAGTAGCTGGGACTGCAGGCACAAACTACCACCAGGTCTCACTCTTGCTCAGGCTGATCTCAGAACTCCTGAGCTCAAACTATCCTCCTGCCTCAGCCTCCCCCCACACCCCCCAGTGCTAGGATTATAGGCGTGAGCCACCGGGCTTGGCCCAAACATGATTTTAAATTTCTTTTTGCTACAGAGAAATTCAAAGACCAACAGTTTATGTATTCAGAATCCCCATGTCATAAGCACACAATCCAAACACACTGTATAGATATTAAGAAATACAAGCTCACAAGAGCAATAGGAAATATTTAGAGATGTTTTTTCCAAAATTCTTTAGCTTGGTGTTTGTTGTTTGCCAAGTGGCTTTCCCAATGTAGAACAATTTTGTTATCTTCTATAGCAGTGGTCCCCAGCCTTTTTGGCACCAGGGTTGAGTTTCACGAAAGACAGTTTTTCTACGGATGGTGGGGTTGGGGGGCAGTGGAGCTCTGCGGCTGGGCCCCTAACAGGCTGGAGGTTGGGGAACCACAGTTCTATAGGATGTGGACCACTTATTAATCTGCCACAGTAGGAATATGGGCAACAATATAAAATGTGTCTAAGTGAGAACTCCCCTGGCCCAAAAGACTGTCGGTTACTTTAATTGAATCCATTTATTAGCCTGTCTCGTCAGCACAGGCTGTGTACAAGAATATTAATACACATCCAGGGCTTGAAAATTCATGATTTTGTTATTAAAAGAAAGTTCAGTGTTTTAAAACTTGCTGGTAGAATTCCATCTGTAAATATTTGGCTAGAGTTACAGAGCCACTGGCAGGCAGGATGCGTTCATTCAAATTGGTTTTACCGGTCAAATTTTCAGTTGACACCTGTGAGAAATTTGCCAAATGAAGACTGAAAAATCAAGCTCTGTCCCAACATGTAATTTGGAAGTATCCTAACTGGACTACACGTGGGGCAGCTCTTCAGCTGGTAACTAGACTGGTCAATTCCGTTTTAAAATGCCTCCTGCATCTATCTCATGGTGTCCATTCCTGCTGTTACCACCTGATCCAAGCCTCCTTCACATGTCAGTTACCGCAACAGCCCCCAGCCGGTCCCTGTGCTTCCAGCCTCTCCAAGCTTCAGTTCCACTATGTCAAGGGAGTGTTTTGTAAATCGACACTCCTTCTTGGTCATTTCTCTGTTTAAATATCTAAGTGCCTTGGGCCAGGTATCGTAGCTCACACCTGTAATCCTAGCACTCTGGGAAGCTGAGGCGAGAGGATCTCTTCAGGTGAGGTGTTCAAGACCTGAGCAAGAGCAAGACCCCATCTCTACAAAATTTAAAATATTAGCTGGGCATGGTGGCGCATGCCTGTAGTCCTAGCTACTTGGGAGGCTGAGGCAGAAGGATTGCTGGAGCCCAGGAGTTGGAAGTTGCTGTGACCTGTGATGACACCACTGCACTCTAGCCTAGGTGACAGAGCAAGACCCTGTCTCAAAACAAAGCAAATCCTAAGTGCCTTGATATTGCTTACTGAATCTAGTGGAAATTTTTATTTTAAAGAATGATTATTTATTAGTATAACTAAGACCATTTGCCTTGATTAACAGTGACGTAAAAAGTGGAGAGACTGGGTTACTTCTAGGAAATGTCAAGTAAGAAAGGGATTAAAGAATTGTAGGAAATGAAAAAGATCTTAGTTCAAACCAGGGTCATCCAGGGCCTGATGTTTATAAGACTTGGGGGTGGGGGTAGTCTTTAAGGAAAAAAAATAGAAAGCATATAGATATAAAATTAGATATAGGTTTTGGAAGGAATCAGTGCAAGTGAGGGACCTTGAAGCTTAAGCTTTTTTAACTTCATAGTAAATTTGCCTCTGGGTCAAACAAATGTGGCCTCATAACTGAGTTTATTTGTCTTGAATTTTCTTATTTGGATCAAAGTGATACATTCCTGTGGTATCAACTCAAATAGTGCAGAAGAGTTTAGGATGAAAAGCAACATTCTCTGGTTTCCCACCCTCCTTATTCTTAGTTCCATCCCCAGAGACAAGCTATTTTATTTTATTTAAAAATTTTTTTTTAGACACATGGTCTTGGTCTGTTGCCCATGCTGCCGTGCAGTGGCGCAATCATAGCTCACTCTAACCTCAAACTCTCAGGCTCAAGCAATCCTCCTTCCTCCTGCCTCAGTTTCTTGAGTAGCTGGGACTACAGGCAAGCACCACTACACCTGGCTATTTTTTTTTTTTTTGTAGAGATGGGGGTCTCACTATGTTGCCCAGGCTGGTTTTGAGCTTCTGGCCTCGGACAATCTTCCTGCTGTGGCTTCCTAAAGTGCTGGGATTATAGCTGTGAGCCACTGTGCCTGGCTATTTTAGTTTTTTTTCCTTTGGTATTTATCCCAAAAGATTTAGTAATATATGATTTCATGATTAATCAAATTTAAATAGTACCTATTGGTTCCTTGCTATGCAGATGAGGATGTATCTTCTTTTATGCCACCTCCTCCCAACGTTTGGTGGTAATTATTATTGTTTTCAGTTGTACTCAAATACACTGCACGATTTGAGTTCTTTAGTACCTTAGAATATCAATTAACTTTCATTTTAGTATTATGTAATTTAGAAATTGTTCCATAATCTAATTCCACTATCACTCAACGTGTAGCATCTCTTCTCTGCACTGCGTCCTTTGCACACTAGGTTCACGGCATCTTGCCCTCAAGGCCTGCCCCCTCTGTGTATTGAAGTCCTCTCCCTCCTTCAAAGCCCAGATCAATTCTTACCTCATCCATAAATCTCATCTGTTCCAATATACTTTGGTATCTCTCTTTGAGTGCCTCTCACTTGACTTCTGCAACACGCAATTTAGTACTTAATTATAAAGCTTATTGTTTGTTTTTGAGCCCAACCCCTTCCCCCTCACTGGAGCCAATCATTGTATCTCTTGCAAGGTTGGCTGTCAGTAAATGTTTATTGAACTGAATCATTCTGTTCTCTAATCGTTTCAGATTTGTGCATCTTACCGCCTCACATACTTTTGTATTTTTCCATAGTGTGAAACACAGAGAAGGCACTCAATAATAAATAATTGTTGAATAATTCTGATCTTTTGCTTCATCCAAATTATCTTGTAGTATTTCTCTTGCATTTATGGAAAGATAGCAGATGATAAGTGAAAAGAAACTATTTAGTGTTAACTCTGGGCCATATAAAATATATGTATTTTCCATGCCTTTTCTTTGTGAGCATAATTCTTTCTCACCATTCACTAATGTTGTTAAATGTGGCTTTAAAAACTAATTTAAGACAATTTTTGTGTGCAGAAATGATTACTCAGAGCTTTTTTTGTTTTAAAAATTAATAATCAATTAATTAATGTTACAAATCCACCCATGTAGTTCTTTTGTAGGCTTTTAATTTCAGTTTATGAATCTTATTTTTCTATTTATAAATCCAGCAAATTTTAACAATCACTTTTAAGGGTGCCTTTGACTAATAGTTGGTCCTTTTTACAAACTTAACTAAACAGCCTGGAACACTTTAAATTTCATTTATAATTTAAATGTGCTTGATTTTCCTTTTATAGACTATTGTTGTTTGTTTTAACTAACAAAACCCTTCCTAAGTACTTAAATAACTATTATAAATCTAACAAATCAAATTCACAGATATGGAAACATTAAAATCTCTTAAATCTTCTAATATTACATACTTAAAATCACAACTCTAAATCAATAACTCAATCATATATTTTGAATTGGAATTACAAGGCTGAAGTGTCACATGAAGAGGCCAAATTCTCATATGAATACTTAAAATGCCAAACATGCACATATCCCTTAGCACAAAATTATACGTATTACAGTTTTGATTTTATTAAACATTTATAAACTCAATAAAGTCAATTTCAAAAACTTCTGGGAATTAAAAGATGCTTATCCATTATGAAAAAAAAATGTTACCCTGATGAATTTGGGGGATTGCCTTCTATCTTAGTCGGTTCCGGCTGTTACAACAAATGACCGTGGACTGGGTGGCTGAAACAACAGAAACTTAAATCTTACAGTTCTGGAGGCTGGAAACCTGAGATCAGGGTGCCGGCATAGTCGGGTTCTTGGTAAAGGGCCTCTTCCTGGTTTACAGGTGAAAGTGTTTTCATTGTATCTCGCTTGGTGGAGAGAGAGATCATCTCTCTCATGCCTCTTCTTATAAAAGGCACTTCCCATTCATGAGGGCTCCACCTGTGTGACCTAAGTACCTTCCCAAGGCCCTGTTTCCCAAATCCCATCACATTGGAGATTTAGACTTCAATATTTGAGTTTTGGGGTACACAAATATTTGGTCCACACCACCTTTCCACTTGATTTTGGGAGTTGTCGGCCTAGCTTGTCGAGGGTGCTCAGTGCCTGGAAATGTTGGCTTGGGTGTAAGTAATCCTCATTTGGGACTCCAGTGGTCTGGCAGAACCTCTTTTCATGGTTGCTAGGTAAATGGCCTCCATTTAGAGTGATGGGATGTCCACTAGAGTCAACTAAAACTTTTTCTAGTTTTGTCTGTCAAGGAAGTCTGTTACTTAATTGCTTTTTAGATATGTAATCTGCAATATCTAGCTGTACCAAGGCAAGGCAAGGGCTCAGGAAGCAGCCATGCTGGATTGAATGTTTCATTTCTTTGGCTTTTAAGATATGTAACTCTTAAGATCTTAAATCTTGAATTGTACATCTTTGCTATAACCCTAATAACCTTTGAGCTGGATAGAATCAGGCATTCTTCTAATACATTTCTTATCTTGAAAAATCATAATTTTTGCACATTAAAATATTATCCAGTCAAATTAGGAACATATCTTTTTGACTGGCGTAGTAGTCACAATGTCTGGGCACATTCTATTACCAGATGTGAGCTGGACATGGGTTTATGAAATAAAGTCTAGAAGTGGGCACAGTGATTATTACTCTGCCTGATTCACCCCTGCTGCAGGGGGGAACATTAAGCTAAGAGTGGAGCAGAATGTGTCCCCAGCTAAGCCTTTTATAATGATAAAATGTCTGTAAAAGGACACAGCTATGCTTCCTCTGAAACTTCCTAGAGGCCAGGAAAGGGGCTTGTATCCCACAGGGTAATTTTCATAATATGGGGATCATGTCTGCCTGGCTTAGAATAGTACCCTCAATGCCTAGAACAACACATTGCAGAAATGTTTTGAATGAATAGATTGAGGGATAGATAGCAAGCTGCACCAGGCAGGCCCTCTCCTGTATGTGTAAAAGACATATGTAGAGGAGATTGCTCATATAGCTATCATTTGACATGGAGCTAGATCCCATTGAACTGCAAAATTCATGAGTGGAGCAGAAGATGTTGATTCACTTGGGAAAAAACTGAGATGGTTTGCACTCAAGGTAATACAACAATAACAACAACAATGTAAAAGCCCTACAATCTCACTGCCTTGGGCGAGAGGCCTGTATTGGGGTCCTGGATATGATGAGTAGGATGTGTGAATTACAGTTTTAAAAAGTGATTCTGGGTTTCTTCATTCTCTGATATTTTCTTACAGGCATAGATGAGTATAACCTATGCCTACAACACCTGTGAGGACAAACAGGAAGGCAGGGCACCCTGTTCTTGCTTGTGATCACTGAAATAGCAAGTTTTCAGTCTGGTTTTTCTCTCTAGACTCTCTTAAATGCCATTGCAAGTAATACTGTAGACAGGGAGCTAAACGGGCTGTGGAGATTGTCTCCAAGACAGCAGATGGATTCCTGCTTTCTTACTGTATTTACCACTATGTAGTTACGGGGGAAAACAATTACACAGTAAGAAACAAACATATAAAATAAAGTCCTTGTTGCCTATAGGTGAAGAAATACATTAATTCTGTGGGGTGTTGTGAGAAGATGAATCATAGGAAACACATCATTGTGTGTGTGTGTGTGTGTGTATGTGTGTGTAGGGGAGACAGATTAAAAGGCATTTCCTAGGAGATTTTAGGAGCTGCTAAATAATGAAGTATGAGATCTTAATCAGATGATACTTTAGCTGTAGGGTTGGGCCTGAGGGAAGTGTGGAGGCACTGAATGAATGGGTGTGGGGGTGGGAGGTTGGAAGGTACAGAGGGGACTCCTGAGGAACAAGAGAACTTGCTTTTGCTAAGAAGCATTAGTCTTGGGCTAGGCACAGTGGCTCACGCCTGTAATCCTCACTCTGGGAGGCTGAGGCAGAAGGCTTGCTTGAGGCCAAGAGTTTGAGACCAGCCTGAACAACATAGCAAGACCCCACCTCTACAAAAAATAATAATAAAAAAATTATCTGGGTATAGTTGTGTGTGCCTGTCGTCCCAGCTGCTTGGGAGGCTGAGGCAGGAGGGTCCCTTGAGCCCAGGAGTTTGAGGTTATAGTGAGCTATCATGACACCACCGCACTCTAGCCTAGACAACACAGACCCTGTCTCTAAAAAAAAGAAAGGAAAAAAGAAGCATTAGTCTCTAATGGGGAGGGGACTTTAAAAGACTTGGAAAGTAAATCATATTAAAGATCAAATCAACAAGTATTTTTTGACCATTAGTTGTCTGCAAGATACTGGAACATTCCCTGCTTTTCCTCTTATATGTTCCCAAGAGATTCCCCTTACATGTTCACAGTTGCTTCTCTTGAATGTGCATGGATGAGAAAAGAAGAGTTAGACTATGTCTAGGTATGTTTGGCCATTTTTTATCAAGAGAGCAGAGAGTCAAGGACTGAGCCAGCCTTGAACAAACAATGCACTTGTGGGCTCTCCTCCATTACTATTTTTATTCTTATAAACTAAAACTGAAGTACTATGACATAGTAGCTATAACATTCCCTACAGCTCTTTACAATATTGCAATTACTAAAATGGTTTCTTTCCCATTATGCAGCCCCAAAGCAGTGAGATCATGAGGCAGGCAGCAAGAAAAAAACAATATTTAATTTGTTCTAGAATGGTACCGTGGGAATAAAAATACTCTCCTTTTCCCCTGAGGTTTAAATACATGGACACAACCAAAAAATGCAGGAGTGATGCTGCACACCAAACAAGCCCACACTTCATTGCCTAATTAAATCGTTTTAATCTAATGAATATAAGCTACAAATATAAGCAATGAGTCAGGGAGTGATTCCAATGGAACCAACTGCAGACCTGGCGCTGCCATGCTGGGACATGCAGAGCCTTTCTGTTTATCTTCAAGTGACGCCTGTTTGCACTTTAGCCCCAGTCAAGGAGGCCTGAGAAGGTGGCATTATTTGGCAATCTCCCAAAGGAGATTGGACTACCTATGTACCTTCATCTTTTGCCTGGTGAAAGCTGCATTTTAGCAACCTGAGAATGCTGGGGGATATGGCTTGGATTAAGCATGTTCCTCAGGGCTGTGGGTGCAGGGGTTTCCCCAGCTGGCCTGGAGTTTGATGGTAACAGATTATTTACTAAGACAAATCCCAGGTTCCTTTATCTTGGTAGGTAGACAGAAAAAGTTCACAGTGTTATTCTGTGTTGCTTTGACATGAGATCAAAGATGAGTTAGTTGCCTTCTGTCTCAAGATGTTAAGGGATATTTTGGAAACGTTTTGAAAACAGTTTTTCAGTCTTTATCATCTTGTTTGAGTGTTTTTCCTTTAAAATTACATTCTTTGTCTTTTGTTCCAGCTATAAAAAAAAAAAAGGAAAAAAAAAAACCAAACTAAAATAAGTTGATGACAAGGACAGGCTAGTGCATTTTATGATGGAAAAAACAATGATTTTAGAACAACAATATTTGCTGACACTTGAGTTCTACTGCTCACTGGTTCTGTGACCATGGGTGAGTTATTTCCTCATCTGTAAAGTAGGAATAATAACGCAGATTCAGGTGGGGCACGGTGGCTCATACTCATAATCCTAGCACTCTGGGAGGCCCAAGGGGCAAGGATCACAGAAGTTTGAGACCAGCCTGACCAAGAGTGAGACCTCATTTCTACCCAAAATAGAAAAAATTAGCCAGGCATGGTGGCATATGCCTTTAGTCCCAGCTACTCAGGAGGCTGAGGCAGGAGGATCACTTGAGCCCAGGAGTTTGAGGTTACAGTGAGCTATGATGATGCCACTGCACTCTAGCCAGGCCAACAGAGCAAGATTCTGCCTCAAAAAACAAAACAAAACAACAAAATTAAGATTCAGTGAGACAGCTTATGAAAAGTGTAGATAGAGCTGGTCTTCAGGGAAGATGGGTTTCCTTGGCTGAGAGGTGCATACTCCATTTATGGATGGACATCCCTTACTTTCTAGATGCTTTTGTGACAGGGGATTACCATCTTGTCACTTAGGCAGGAAAGTCCCTTCTTACTATGTGGGTTGCAGGGGTGTGGGAAGATTTCTTTTCTCACCACTATGGCATCAAGGGTTAGGGGAGTCCCTTTTCACCCCGTGAATACTGATAGAAAAGGGGGAAAGAAGACATGGGGAAAGTCACTTCTGGGCAATGTGGTTTAGAAACTGATGGGGCTGGAGACCAGCTCTGTCCTCGTGATCAGTTTCACACCTCTGGAGGTGGGAGTGCTGGTCTGTTTCTAGTGCATATGTCACTTCGCTGACCCCCAGCCCTCCTGTGCCATTTCCCCCCAGCTCCATAAATCTTTTAAAATCAGTAGTATCGACAGTGTGTTGGGTTCTTGCTCCCGTGCCTCTCCTCCTCCTATTAGCCCTGACTCTTAATGCCAATAATGTGGAAACAATCCTATTTCTAGCTGAGGGAGATCTGAGAAACTTCGCTTTAGTCCTCACATATGGCACACAGGAGAGTCACAACCCTCACACTTGTGCAGCCTGCTGCCTGGTGGGCAGCAGCGAGTATGTGGGTGCAAGCGTGGTGGAGGAGAAGCCCTGAGCCTTCCAAGAGAAGATGCAGTTGGCAGTTGGATTTGAAGTGTTTGTGCTTAGAAGGTAACTATAGGCAAGATATACAGATTTTTAGGCCATTGGCATTTGTTTGGTAATTGAATCCAAGAGAGCTGATGACATCATCTAGGGAAGAAGTAGAGAGAAGTACTGGGTTCTCAACCTTGACTGTGTATAAGAAAGCTTTGGGGAATCTTTTAAAATATGCTATGCCCAGATCCTATCTCCATAGATTCTGATTCAAAGTTAGTGTAGGGTGGAATCTGGGCATCAGGATTTTTAAAAGCTTCTTAAGTGACTTTATGGTGCAGCCAAGCTTAAGAATTACTGCTCTACTCTCCCCTCTCCTCCCCTTCTCTCATCTCGTCTCTCCTGTTCTTACTCTGATCCAGTGGTTCTCAGTCTGAGCTGCATATTAGAATTACCTGCGGAAATTTTGAAAATTCAGATGCCCATGCTATGCCCAGACCAATCAAATGTGAGTTTAAATTTATGGATGCCTGGGGTGGAACTCAAGCATCTGTAAATTTAAAGACTAGGTGATTCCATCCTGTAGCTCAGATTAAGAAGTTTCTGAAGAACTAGATGGTCTGTGGACATCAGGTAGAGACTGGGTTGGGATTGAGAGGTGGGATTGGCACAGAAACTGGAGGAAGACTGGGTCAGTAGGCATTTGGTATTAATGGATCCTTCAATACAACACTGATGAGAAGTAATGATAATGTTTCATTTCCAACTTTAACAAGGATGTTTTCAACATTTCCTGATAATAGATGCTATGCTAGAGAAGCTCCTTTCTATTCTCCTTTTACTATGAGTTTGTATTATGTTGAATTTTATCAAGTTCTTTTCCTGAATCTATTAAAATGGTCATATGGTTTTCTTTTCTAAGCTGTTAATGTACTGAGTTACATTATAGATTTTTCTAATATTAAACCATCTCTGCATTCCTGGGTTAAAAGCAACTGATAGTGTTATATTTTTTAAGTCTATACTGTTCTGTTTGACTTTGCTAGTATTTTAAGATTTTTGCATCTTTATTCAGGAATTATAGAGGCCTGAAAGTTACCCTTCTCCTAACATCTGCATGGTTTTTGTATCAGGGTTATGCTGATTATGTAAAATGACTTGGGGGACACATTTCCTCTTTTCTTTTTGTATTTCCTGGAAGAAATTATATACAACAGATGATGATTTCTTTCTTGTAAGATTGGAAGAATTTTGTGTAAAGCCATCTGAGTCTGGTGTTTATATTGTGGAAATATTTTAAAATATTGCTTCAATTTCTTTAATAGTTATACTATTATTTAGACTTTGTATTTTTGCTGAAAACATTCTCAGAAAGTTGTATTTTTCTAGTTCCCCTTACTCTTGCAACTATTTCTAATGTTTTTCACCCAAATTTCTTGCAGTCTCCTTTTTTTTTTTGCCAATTAGCATTTACTCTCAATACACTGAACACTGGCTTCTGCTGCTTTGACAAGGTTGCTAATGGATCTCCATGATGCCAACTCAAAAGTATTCTTTTTTATTTTATTATTCTTTTACTTTTATGCTTTGAGACTGTTTACCAGCCAATCCTTCCTTAAACTTTCTACTGCTTAGTATATTTGACAAAATTATTTTCTAATCTCTTCCTGCCTCTCTGAATGTATTCTAAAAATCTCTTTCCTAATTTTCTTTCTCCTTTTCTTCTAATGTTGTCAATATTGACATTTGCAGGTTTTCATTCTTGGTCCACTGCTCTTTTCATTCTATACAGTCTCCTCAGATAATCACATCTACTCTTAGGATTTAAACTCTACTCATGGGTAGGTCAGGTTCTGTGGGGTCTGAAGCTTATATAATTTGGGGGTTTCTCTTTAAGGAAAATACAAAATTAGGTACAGGACCTTACCTTGGAAGTAAGGGGCCTGAAATTTAAGCTTCATTAAAATTATAGTAAATGTGCCTCTGTCTACCTCTCTCAAGTTGTGATATCTTTTTTGACCTTTTTCTTATACTTAAGATTTATTTTTAAAGTTAAATTACTTGTTGGACTTATCTGTCCCACAGTGGGAGGTAAGAGGAGGTTTGAAAACATGGCCACAAAATTATTTGACATGCCTCCTATTGAGAAGTGGGATATAGGACCCTCTTTTTTTTTTTTTTTTGAGACAGAGTCTCACTCTGTTGCCCAGGCTAGAGTGAGTGCCGTGGCGTCAGCCTAGCTCACAGCAACCTCAAACTCCTGGGCTCGAGCAATCCTCCTGCCTCAGCCTCCCGAGTAGCTGGGACTACAGGCATGTGCCACCATGCCCGGCTCATTTTTTCTATATATTTTTAGTTAGCCAATTAATTGCTTTTTATTTTATAGTAGAGGCGGGGTCTCGCTCTTGCTCAGGCTGGTTTCAAACTCCTGAGCTCGAGCAATCCGCCCGCCTCGGCCTCCCAGAGAGCTAGGATTACAGGCGTGAGCCACCGCGCCCGGCCAGGACCCTCTTTTTGAATCTGGGCTTTATGACTGCTTAATCAATAGAATACAATGCAAGCCATATGGTGCCAAGTTCAAGCCTCAAGAAGCTGGCAGCTTCCACTTCTTGTGTTTTGGGACATTTGCTTTTGGACCCCAGACACCCTGCTATGAAAAAGTCAAGGAGCCACATGGAGAGCCCACATGTGGGTGTCTGAGCTGACAGCCTGGCAGAGGTCCCAGCAGGCAGCCAGCACCGACTTGCCAGCCATGTGGGTGAGCCATCCCGGAAGTGGAGTCTCCAGCTCCCAGCCAAGCTGCCCTACCTAGCTGATGCCATGTGGAGCTGAGAGGAGATTTCCCTATTGAGCTCTGCCCAAATTGCAGACTGGTGAGATAAATATGATTGTTATTTTAAAACCTTGAGTTTTGGGGTGGTTTGTTACACAGCATAAGATAGCTAGGACACACTGACACCTCAACTTCTTCCTTCCCCTGTATGCCTAATCATAATTAATGCTGGTACCAGGGACACTGTCACCCATATATCATGTAGGCATTTATTCTAAATCTTTCCTATTCTCTCATATCCAACTAATCACAAAGTTATGTAGTTTCAGATTTTACCTCTGAGATATTTCTTTCATTGACTTCCTCTTCTCTATCCCTTTGTTAGTAGTATTCTCTGTATCTCCTGATATTTTGCAGGAGACTCCTAATTTTTTTCCAGTATTTATCTTTGTCCTGCTCAAAACCGATTCCCTGCACTGCCACAAAAATACTCACAAAATAAATTCCGACCATGCTACTTCTCTGCTTAAATTCTTTTTGATGAAATAAATATAAAAGATATAATGCAGTTAACACATTTCTCAACTGAAGAAAGACCCAAGTTAGCAGATTTGAAAGTTGCGACACTAACATATAGATATGATTATTCATTTCCTATAAGCATCCTAACCTTCATCTTGCCCTCACTCCCACCCCATTAAACAACCATAACAATAATAACATTTTACCTACAATGGATTAAAAAGCAAGCTGCCTTGGATTTCCAATATGTCAATGATAAAAAAAGCAATAGAATAATATCTGTGGGATTGGAAGAGACACAGTTAGCCAAAATTTTAATGCTCAGTCAAGTTGTTGTTGTGAGAGAAATAGAAATGCAAATGCCAAGAAAAGAATATCACCCACATGTCCCTCCTGGAAATAAAAATGATTCTAGGTGTTATTTGTAGTCTATCTTGTTCTATTTGCAATGAAACTTTCTATGCCCAGTATGTCATGAGATTGGATAATATTATAGCAGCTACTATACTATTGCAATGATAAATATAGTAGCATTAGCTAATACTTTTTAAATATCTAATAGTTCAGCAACATTATAGGATAAATTAATTTCTGAAGGCTAGTCCGAAGGGACTAGCTGACGTTTTAAAATCTTGTTTCAATGAGAAAATTCATTTCAACTTCCATGCATCTAATTTAACAGACAATTTTTGGAGTATAACATGGAAATGTCTGAAATAATTTCTTTCTGTCATATAAATGATAGCTTGGATTTGAACAATTTATAGCCAAAATTCATACTTTTGATAGTTAAAAGATACACATATTTATGAGAATGCTATACAGTCTTTTCCTGAAAAGCATTTCCATTAATCCTTGCTATTTCTCCAGATCAGAAAACTTGTTTGGAGATTAGATTCTGAGACTGTTTCAAAGTGTGACATCCAAGAATTGGCTTCAGATTAACATAAATCGGTACTTCTTTTTGTTTTCAGGTTGCCTTCAGTCTGAATATAGAAAATGACTCCTGTAAGTCACCAGGAGGCTGATATGGAGATTTAGAAAATAATAATACTAATATGTCAACATTTAATAAATAATTTAATACTCAGAATACAAAATAATGGTATGTATGATACCAAGGACTTTCACAGAATCTTTTTTTTTTTTTTTTTTTAGAGACAGGGCCTTGCTCTGTAGCTCCAGGCTGGAGGCAGGAGCATGATCACAGCTCACTGCAGTCTGGAACTCCTGGGCTCAAGCGATCCTCTTGCCTTAGCATCCTGAGTAGTTGGTACTACATGCTCATGACACTATGCTTGGCTTATTTTTCTGTATTTTTGTAGAGAAGGTCTCATTATGTTTTCCAGGCTGGGTGTGAACTCCTGGCCTCAAGCAAGTCTCCTGCCTTGGCCTCCCAGAGTGCTAAGACTGCAGGTGTGAGCCACTATACCTGGCCCAGAATCACATTTTAATTACAAGAATATTTGGGTATTACATGTTCAGTGCTTGCGAGTAATTGTGGAGCTGAAATGATTCTTATTTAGGTGAAGAGTTTAGCCTTTTCCTTTTGTTCCACAGGTTGTTACCACAAAGTGGTTATGTTCAAGTGTGTATATGTGTTCTCGGGTGACATAATTCTTTTTAAAATTGTTATTTATTTATTTATTTTTGAGACAGTGTCTTGCTCTGTTGCCTGGGCTAGAGTGCCGTGGTGTCAACCTAGCTCACAGCAACCTCAAACTCCTGGGCTCAAGTGATCCTCCTGCTGAGGCAGGAGGCTGGAACTACAAGTGCACACCACCATGCCTGGCTCATTTTTTTCTTTTTAGTAGAGACAAGGTCTCGCTCTTGCTCAGGCTGGTCTCAAACTCCTGAGCTTAAGCTATCTTCCCTTCTTTGCCTCCCAGAGTGCTGGGATTACAGGCATGAGCCATCTCGTCTGGCCTGGATGACATAATTCTAACCCAAATCCCACATTTAAAATGGTTATTTTAATCCAGAAATAATTTTATCAGGGACTTGGTAACAAGTTTAACAGGCAGGAGCAAATGAAAGCAGGTACTTTCACCCCAGACAGTAAGGGGTATCATATGTAAATGTCACAGGTTGAACATTACTCTTTACCTTTATTTTCTGTTTAAAAATTTTTCCTCTTCATAAGTCTAGGAAAAAGATAAAAAAGAGCAAGCTGTTTCTTACTGTTTCTTACTGTTTCTTACTCTTTCAAAAAACATGGGAGGTTGTGAAAGATATGGCATATTTTTCTAAGAACTCAACTTATTAGACTTAAAGAAGTTTGGTTTTTTGGTAGAGCTTTGTGTTTGTTTTACCTTGAGCAGATGAGCAGGAGAGCATGGTTGGAAGAACTGTTCCCGTGGTAAAACAACCCTCTTGTTGAGGTGTTGGATTGAAATGGCGGGAAGGACTGCGTATTCAGCAGGCACAGCTCCTATTGTTAGGTACTGGTTCCATTTGTTTCCCTTTAGTTCCCAGTCATAGAAAAAAATATCTGGGCAGGAAAGAATGAGGCAGGACAGATCATGCAAATAAAGGCAGATCTCATCCTATTACTTAATTTAGTTTCAACATAATCTTAATGAATCCACGAAAGATTTATGTAACCCGAGATTTCTCATGCCTGGAGCCTGTTGGTCTCTAATTCTATAGAACCTGGAGAAAATCCTAAAGTTATAACATTTTTTTGGTCACTTTCCACAGTCTCTCTTTCCCATGATGTGACTGAATAAAACATGAATGCAGAAGAGTTTCCTGGGTTTGTCAGCTGTGGCTCGTTTTCCGTTTTCCAATTTTCTCATTCGTTCTCATTATTGTTGCTTAATCGGCTCTATTTAGGTCTTCTGCCACCTGGTTACACACGAAGTCTTTTATGGCTGGGTCACTTAAAGACTGTGTTGCTTGCAAGGAAGTTATATAAGTGAGTTTAACTCACTTAACCTCACCTTATGATGTAAACAAATAGTTTGCTTAGCTGTTTGTAAATATAGTCAGGGGTTACCTATTATCTATGAGTGCTACTGTTTTGCCAAATTTTAAGGTTAATCTACTATCATCATCTTGGAGCTCCGTCTGAAATCATAGCCAATGACCTTGTACTGACTTATTTGTGCTACTATTGGATTTCTTGGGTCCAGAAAGTTTAAGTAACTCATTAGGGAATCTCAAAAGGCTTTGTGACTACAAGCTATTCCTTAAAAATATTAAATGGATCAAGAAAAACTGATTAGATAAAATCTCTGTGGTTTATTTACAGTTCATGATTATTCAGAGAAGTGTTAAGCAAATTTGTTTCATTGTACCATGCTTTAAAAGAGAGACTTTTACCTAAGTTGGCTATAGCTTGAGCTCTTTTGCAAGCAGCATAGTAAATGGGACTTTGGCTGAAGAAATGCAGTGCAGGTGTATGCACTGGAATTGTAGGGTTTGGACATCCAGTCATCAGGGTAGGAGGAAGCCGGTGCTTTCTGCATGCCATTCTTTAACCTGCTATACCTTCTTTTCCTTGTAGAAAAAGGTGACAGTCTTTTTATTTAATAATTATACTAGAGGGTGCCAAGAGTGTCCCTGACCTACATGCATACTCTGTGCCTAGGATTAGGAGATTTACAACCATTACCTCTAAAACTTACACCAATGTAGGTATAATTAGTCTCATTTTATAGATCAGGAAGAAGATCCCTGGAAAAGGGTAGGGAAGAGGTAGAATACAGAATTCCCAATTTACTGGGGAAAAAAATTGCTGAATTAACTGAAAGTGATGAACTAGAAGTAAGTAGATCAAATTTCCTGCCTCAGAAAGTATGAGGCTTGACAAAGAAACAAAAATGCATTTTAGAGGGGGGGAGAAAAGGCTTTATTTTTTGCATACCAGTAGTTGAGATCTGCGAAATTAGTATCCACTACATATGTACCTTTCGTCGCCTGTGTGGTAAGCTTATTAAATAGTCATTGAATATCTACAGTGTGCACAGCGTTTTGCAGAAGTGGGGGCTCCCGTTATTTGTTCATGATCAAATAATTTGGACGATCTGATCTTCCTCTTTCTGCCTTTGTCTGGGAATCTTATTCATGCTTTCAGAAGCAACTCACACTTCAACTCCTCTTTGAAGCCCTATCTGAACACATCAATCAGGCATTAATCAACTCCTGTTGTAAATTTCTGTCTGCAGTACACCTCTTATAGGTTTATCCCACTGACCATGTTTCTTTGTTAATGTGTCTGTCTCTTTCTGCTGCACTATGAGACTGTGAACTCCATGCCTCAGGGCTGTTTCCTCTTACCCCAGCCCCCACCCACCAAATCTCCCAGTGGTTATGTCGGCCTGGCTTTTAGAAGCAGTTCAATAAAGCTTACTCAATTCATGAATTACTGCATAGCAGCAGTTCTAGGTAAAGCAGAAAGTTGAAAGCTACTTGAAATTCTAAGAGGTATGACTAACTGAGCACCTGCTACTGCATACTTTACATGTATTAGCTAATTTAATCTTACTATAACTCTATTAGATTGGTATTATTTCATTGGCCCCTTCATTTGTAAAACTGTGCTCAGAGATACTGAGTAGCAAGCCCAATATCACTGATCTAGTAAGTAGTGGAACAAAAATAAAACCTGGTCTGTCCAACTCTGAAGCTATGTTTATTCATTGAGTTACACTGAGTCCCATATATAAGGATGACCTACATCTTATTATGTCATTACCTATTTGCTTCTCTACATTTTTCAACAACTATAATACAATGTCTCCCAGTTACCAGATTAATTAAAAAATCACTAAGTTTCCCAGATCTGGGTACATGCTATCTGTTAGTATTTAGTTGGAGAGGAAATTTCTCAATATCTTTCCATGTGACAATACACTCAGCATCCACCAAGCTTTTAGGCATCTTAAAGAGGAAAGCACACCCAGCATCTGAAATGTCCTTAGAGCCTGAGAGTTGGGCATTTTCCTGGCTCAAGAGAATCCAGGAAAATGCCCAAGTTGCAGGTGCATGTGGCAGTCAGGCAGATCTGAGTGTGTTTATTCTGGTAAACCTTAACCCTGACAACTCTGAGGTAAATGCTCAGTCTCTCAATAGAAAGAGATGTACAGCCTAGAAGATAATCAAGGAAGACAGAGTGCCTGTGTGGAATTCCTGCAGGGGGAGGATATTAACTTAGGGAGATCCTGCCCTACCCTTTGGATAAAATGTTCCTCCAGGGTGAAGACGACAGGGCTCCCCATTAATACCTGGCTCACAGTATATGGTGATCACAAGACCTGCTCAGAAAGTTTTTGTTTATGAAGCACTATCCATAGTAATATAGATCAGCTGAAGCTATATCCCAAAGGGATATACAATCATCCTTCAGTATGGAAGGGATTGATTTTATTAACAGAACCCCCTCAAAATCTGAGGATGCTCGAGTCTCTTATATAAAATGACATAGTATTTGTATGTAACTTACACACATCCTCCCATCCTTCCTTTAAATCATCTAAAACATAAATACTATATAAATAGTTGTTACACTGTATTGTTTTTAAAATTTGTATTTTTTTTGTTGTTGTTGAATATTTTCCATTCACGTTGGTTGAATCTGCAATTATTAGCCTTATGGAAGGCTCACTGTATTGTCATAAAAAATAGGTTATTCTAGATTTGAAAATTAAGGTATAGACTATGCCTAGCAAAATTAAGGGAGAGGAGATGCTCTAAGAATCAGAATATCTGCATAAAAATCTACATATCACCTCTTAAAGAGACTCTAACAGAGTGGAGGAAAAAGCAGAATGGCTTTATTAATAGTGAAATGGCAGGGCATATACTCTGTAGAATAGCCCCATGTGGTGAGAGCAGAGGGCTACATAAAAGTTATTACCACACCTTTGCCAACAGCTAAACTGATAACCTTGTAGTGAAGAGCTGCCAACAGCACACTGCAACATAACAAAAGCCCATAGCACACCAAACTGCTAGATTGTATTATGCTCTGCGAATAGAGCAGGAAAATCCCACTTATCATGTAATCATGCACACATGTTGTGCCATGTGTTTGAAGCTCAGCCTACAGTCTGAGACTCTACAGCTGAAATTGAAGAGAACTTGGCATATGGCTGAAGGCAGGAAAAGGAAACAAGGAGAGCCACAATTTCTCATAAACTATTAGCCATAAAAGGTCATTTTCCTTATCAAACCAATTAATCTGTTTGGCTCAACTGATTCTCTGAGACAATAAAAATGCTTAAGTGTCTTGGAAGCACCGAGGAAAGGATCAGCTTTCCTTTTTAAATCAAAAAAGCGAAGATATTGCAGATATATGATATTCACGTTAAAATGTAATTTTTGTTTCAAAAGTGCTAAGTGGTAATTATAGAAATAATTTGAAAATAAAGACAAGAGCTTTTAAAGAATGCTGATACTCCCACCCATAGGAGATAATTGCTCTTAATGTTTTTGTGAATATATTTGTGGAATATAAAAATGGCTTGTGCTCTGAATATTGTTTTATAATATTTTTCACTTATAAATACATTAGGAATAATTCTCCATGAAAATATGTATTTTTAAAAAATTAAAATAAAATTACATACAGAAAAGTACATATATTATATCACATCAAGCGTAATTTAACATCATTTTTAATGTCTGTATAGTATTCCATTCTTTGGGTATATCATAATTTATTTAACTAGTGATTTTTTTCAAAATATAAGATTTCTCTATGTTTCCCCTACTATTATAAACAATGTGCAAAAGAATAACCATAACTATGGATATACTACATAACTTTGCACAGATCTCTAATTTATGTTCTTTGGATTAATTATTAAAATTGGAATTACTGGTTAAATGTGATGAACTTTCTAGAGCTTTGCCACATTTCTTTCTAGAATAATCATGTTCCACTGTACTCCTCCCCACAATGTGTGGAGCTGTGTGAAGGAGGGGATGTTGTTTCATTTAAAAGTTGCAAAGAGTTTTCTTTCTCTAGAAACCATGTGCATTTCTTTAAACATGAATTGCCTGAGTAAGTCATTCGACTTGTTTCTACTGAAATATTAGCCTTTTTTAAAATTTACAAAGTCTCCTTATGTAATAATCAGTATATCTTTTATCTGACTTATGGTGGAGGAATTTTTCTCATTTCGTTATTTGCCTTTGATATATGTATATGTGCACATGCGTGTATTTGTGTATGTATGTAGTTGACCCTCATTATTCATGGATTCTATATTTTCAAATTTACTCACTAAAAGTTATCTGTAACCCCAAATCAGTATTTTTTGTATTATTTTGGACATTTGTGGATATGTGCAGAGCTGAGAAAACTTTGTGTTGCTTGACATGCACATCACCAGCTGAGGCAGACCAAGGCAATGCTCTCCCTTCTTGTTTCATCTCTCAGATGGTAAACATGTGTCTTTCTTCATGGTCTATTTAGTGCCATGTTTTTCACATTTTTGTGCTTTTTGTTGGTGATTTTGCTGTTTAAAATAGCCCTCAAGCTTAGTGCTGACGAGCTGTCTGGTGTTCCTCCGCCCACGGAGGCTGTGAGGTGCCTTATGGAGAGAATGCGTGTGTTAGCTTCGCCCAGGCATGAGTTATAGTGCTGTTGGCCGTGAGTTCAGTGATAATGAGTCAACAACATGTACTAAATAAGGTCTCATTAAGGAGAAACACACATGAAACAAGGTTATATTGATTGGTTGACAAAGACCTGGGGGTCAGAGGCTTGCAGGGACCTAGTCCCGTATGTCCTGTGGGAGCAATGGTTCAATATTTGCCAATTCAGTGTTCACACATGACTACAGTGAATAAATGAGAACCAACTGTATATTTTTGTTCACATGTAGATATTTAAAGTTTTTATCTAGTCAAGTATTTCCACCTTTTCTGTATAGATTGTGCCTTGGTGCTGTGCTAGTATTGGAAGAACATTTATATTCTACTCTTCATATTTTCCATATGGGGGACCTCTGCTGGAATACCACCCCTGGCCTCTCTCTGGACGCCAACTTACCTGAGTGGTGAATTTGGGAAAAGAGTCCCTTTCTCCCTTCTCCTTGAATCTACCCACTTCCTGAAAATGGTATATATCTTCTAATCCTTAAATTTTATAGGGCCTACCCCTACCCCCAAGGTGAAGGTCAGTAGCCTATAACTGAGAAAGTCAGCTTCTGGAGTACAGTATCAGCAGGTCCATTGCCATTGCCGAGTTAAGCCACAGTCTCCAATATCTGCTTTATCAATGATAATGTTCATTTTCTCTCTAACCCCTCAGTCTGTCTCTCAGTTGGATATGAACTAAAGCAGAGAAGGAAAGGGTGTTTTTGTAGTAGCCCCCTTTACTTAAAAAGTTCTTCTTCATGGTAGAAATGATATAAATATTTGTGTATGGTTTCTTTTGATTCTTTGGCTTGTTTATTTATTTATTTATGTATTTTAAACTCTCAGCTCTGTTTTAGAGTAGCTGATGTTGCTACTGAATTTCTGTTTCTAAGTAAGGCCCTGGCAGCCAGGGAAAAGGGAGCAGGCCCATCGGCCCCTCAGGTATCTGGAGGAAGAGGGGCAGTTCTTCCCTTGTTCCTACCAGCCGTATTTTCTGGGGTGTGAGCCCTGCTGCCATTCATCTTGACTTGTTATCAGGTAGAATTTTCAATCTTGACACTCAGCCTGTGTTGATATGGCCACTGTCTCTTTTTTTCACCGACTCTGTTCTTTGGAAGTCATGTTCCTGCTTCTTCCTTCCTACCTTAGTACCCCTGAGATCTTAGGTGTCTGACTTGGATTTGAGATACAATGTAGTGACTCTGTCCAGATTTAGGCTCAGAACTCTGGATCTATTTCCTAAAGTCCTGTTACCTTCGCGCTAATTTTTTCCTCCTCAAATGTTATCACCCATTGCTTTCTGTGTGCTGGGCGGCAGCAGCGGTTGCACCGTTGCCTTGTAGGCAAAAAACAAGACAAAGATGCCCACTGCTACTCACATACAACAATGACCTTGCAAGTATTGTGGACTCTCAGCATCGAGACAGCAATCAAGTCTAGATGAAGAACTTTTATTGATATTTAAGAACTGGTGTACACTATTATTTTTCTAAATTCATCATTTGTAGAAAGACATTCTGCTACTGTGTGAAGAGTCTCGGAATAAAATAGAACTGGATTCAAATCCTACTTTTTTTTTTTACCTTACCAGCTTTGTAGCCTGCCATGTTAACTTTTAAGACTGAATTTCCTCATCTGTAAAATAGTGAAAATAGTAAACATTCTCTTAAAAGATGGGAAAATGTTTGTAGAGTACCTAGCACAATGCTCAGAGATGATAGAAGATTGATAAATGTTGATTAAATGTGTGTTTTATTCTATTAATATTTTCTTCTCTTCTACATTGGATGAGATTTGAGCTATAATCTTTTGTCACATGCATGGAATAAATCATTTCAAAGTGTTTTTCATGCATTATTTGGTAAATTATTCTGTTCTACAAACAACTGAGAGGAGCAGGCAAACCAAAGACTCTTCCGGGGAACATGACTCTTCCAAGGTCCTGTTAGAAATAGTGGATCTTGCATCATCTGGCCACATAGGGTGACCTCATATCATCAGCTCACTTCTCAGTGCCTTTGCTCAAGGATCTCATTTGGCCTGAATTGTTTTTCACTCACGTTCTTTACCCTTCCCTACTTCGTGTACTGTGTCTGGGAAACAGCTTTCTTTTCAGTTTTAAGTTTCATTTTATTTTTTACATTTTTATTATTATTTTAATTTACACATGATAATTGTATTAATACATATTTATGGGGTACAGTGTAATATTGTGATACATGCATACAATGTGTAATAATCAAATCAGGGTAATTAGCATACCCATCACCGCAAATGCTTACCATTTTTTGTGTTGGGAACATTCAAATCTGCTTTTCTAGCTATTTGAAGGAAACAGCTTTTGAGACCTAGTTTAAGGAGCATTTTTATACAGTCATTCATTCTTTCCCCTCTCGGACAAAGTGACCACTTTGTACCCCATCAATGTGTCTCACATTGCATAGAACGTGGTATTCTCTAAGTCCTTATTTGTTATTGTAATATTGCCTTCCATTTGGTGCTCCAAGACATAGCACAGCATTTGGTGTATAATAGGTATTTAATAAATGTCTGCTGAAGGTTTCAGTGCTGATGGTGAAAGATAGAGGGTAGCTATGATTGCCACAGAAAATGGCCCACATGCTATCTTTTGGGTGCCACATGAGGTGCCAATAGTGTTTTCAAATAAGGATTTGAACACCTGCTTCCTCGATTTTCTGTTGAAATAATCATTTGGCTGGGTAAGGTTGAGAGGTGACTGGAATATATGCTAGAGAATCAAAATGCTTCAGTCAAAGTTTCTAATGGCCGCTTGTCTTCATAAATTGCTTGAGGTAAACAAACCTAACTTTTATAATGCACACTAAGTCCTGGTGGGGTTGGTGAATATGGCTGTAAGACCTCATGTGTACATTTCCCTTTGGCATATTTTAATAAATATTAAATTTAGTTTATTGAAAAGGCCTTAGAAACAACAATATTTCTTTGAAAATTAAAACCCCTAATGTTTTTTTATTGCTTTGTGTAGTTAAGATGGTCATCATTTCAATGATGTGTCTTATTTTAAAAGTAAGGGAAGCAACTGATTGAATAAATAAATTGGAAGAAGAGATACGTCTTTCTTATGGTATCATTCTTAGCTCTCCCTTCCAAAGAATCTGTGTAGATACTCCCTTTTTCAGGAGAGTCTTGACCCTTTTAAGTGTGGGATAGACTTAGAGACTCTCTTTCAAAGAATAAATAAGGAAAAGACAAAAATAGTAAACTTACAGTGGAGAAACGTGGCAAACTCTGTATTAACCAAGGATGAAAGTTGATGTCGCCAGGGACGCCATAGGGATATCATGTACCTCTTGATAGGATGCATTGACCCAAATAAATGACTGAGGCAAAAATCTCAATCCACGGAGGTTTATTAAGCCAAGATTTTGAGGATGTGCTGTGGTTGTTTTTCTTAACGGGGAGGTTGGAACCTTCGGCATTTTAAAGGCATACGGAGAGAAGGAAAGGCTGGGAAGAAAGGGGTGCTGGTGGTTACATTCTTGTGAGGCCCCCAAAATCTACATTCTACATAAAATAAGCCAGTGAAGGAAGCATCAATTTCATAGATATTCCTAGGTGAGTGGAAGAATGCCTGATTCTGTCTTATCTCCAGTCTGTTACCTGTAAGATAAACTTGTAATTCATTATTAGTGTGGAATCAAACAGACTTTAGTTTTAGGTGCTAGACATAAGTATAATTTGCATGTCCTTGCTTATGAGAGGTTAGCAAGAAATTTCCTTAATGAACGAGTGATCTGTGGGGCCTGTTCTTCACAGGTGCATGGGCTTTCACCTTCTCTTTTGCATAAGGAGTTGAGGGGGTGGCCCCTAGACTTTGATTTTCTTTTACAGAAGTGACTTCCCTTTGTTATTCTTTCTTAAAACCCATAACCTCATTCCGATCATGAGAAAAACAACAGACAAACCCAATCTCAAGACAGTCAAGGTCATGAAAAATAAGGAAAGACTGAGAAACTGTCACAGACCAGAGGAGATGGGGGAGATATGCTACTCAATGCAATGTCATACATAGGATCCTGGAGCAGAAAGGACAGTAATGCAAAAACTAGTAGAATCCAGATAAATCTGGAATTTAGTTGACACCAATCTATCAGTGTCATTTTCTTAGTATTGACAACTGTACTATAGTAATGTAAGATGTAAAAAATGGGGAAACCGGATGAGGGGATATATGAGAACTCTCTGTGCTACCAATGCAACTTTTCTGTAAATCTACAATTACTCCAAAATAGTTTATTTAAGAACATAAAGGAAGCAGATGTCTTACACTTTATTTCTCTTTTAAACCCATAGTCAGTCATAAGATGGAAAATCCTTCATAGGTAGACAGGGGAAAATGGCCTTTGTTGATTGCTTTGTATTGGGGAAGTCCTGCTATCTTACAAATTAAGTCCTATTGTACCAAAAACCATCCTAGAGAAAAGCACTCAATTGGGAGGGAGGAGGAAGGAAAGAAAAAATTGAATGTTTTTCAGGTTATATAATCTATACTGGCATTTTTATAAGATAAAGGTAAATTTCTTTTGCATGGTAAAGCTCAACAGTGCAAGAATCAGTAGATCTTTCTCACTTTTAAAAGCACTGTTGCTTTGCTTTTTTTTGAAGCTTTACTTATTTCTTTCCTGGATTTAACAATTAAGGCTTTGGCAATCCGTGAAGACAATGAGTTAATTAACTCGTTTATTTGTCAACAAGTGCAATATACTTTTCAGCAAACATTAATGTTTTTATATATAATGGGGAAAATATAAATGGTACACAATTCTCTAGTAATTTACCGAGGCTTGAAGAGAGAGGTGAATTTTCTTGTGTACAGACTAAAAATACTCTTAGCCCAAATCACCATTCTAGAGATGTGATTAGGCAGAGAATGAAATTTTACAATGTTTATCTCTTTGATTTTTCCATTTGCAGTCCAGCATCAGCTTAGTGTACATATCAGTTTTCATCCTTAAATGTGCGTGAAACCAAACCGGGGTTTTTGCAGAGCTCTAATTGCTGTATGATTTGATGTTACTGTGCAGTGAAGCTGTGCTAGTTAATTGTTTTCCTGACTGAATTTCCATCTCCCCCCAACCCCCACCCCCATTGTGCCTGAAGGAGCCTATAAAGCAGAAACCAAACAAACAAAAACCTCTCAGAAGAGCATCTTTCATTTTCAGAAGCATCATTTGCAATGGGTAGCAGCCTCGTCATAATGCGGGCAATAATGATGACGGATAATTGTAATCCTTAAGTGGTTTCGGCTTATGGTTATTAGGGGAGGGAGCAAAGTGAGGATGGGTGTGTGGAAGAAAAATATGGTTTACTCTGCTTTAATGGTCTTTTCTAGCATTTCAAACAATAGAATGAAAAAGTCTTCTTTTTGTATCTCTTCCTAGGTTCTACTCTGGTTTTGATATGTGGATTTGAATTATAGTCCACTGGTGCGTAGTATAATATGCAGCATGGTTATTGGAGGAAAATTCATGGAAACAAATTAGATATTTGATTAACTACGTTAAATAATGATCGATTTATATGGCTTCCTGTACACTGCCTTTTTCATACTAATCAATAATTCAGGCAATACATAAACAACAGCCTTCTGTAATAAATAATTGCATTATATAATGCTAGTTAAATTTAGAAATAGCTATTTTATTGCATTTATCACTCATAAAACATAGTGCCAAATATTAATTGAGATTGAGTTAGAGTCTCATAATATTTTGCTTCAAATCCAATCTAGGGATTGTTTCTCTCTGAAGACCTATAGAAAGAGATCCTTGGGTAATAATGGATGACTGAGGAAGACCAGGACGGAGAGGTGGGGAAGGAAGAGAAAAGAAGGAAGTTCTAAATGAGATTGGAAGAGAGGAAGGGAGGGGGGTCCAGAGAAAATAAAAAGCTTGATGTGGCAGGTTGCCTCTTTTGAATCCCAGTAAACCATTTTAATGGAAATGGGTGGTAGTCGGCAAGGAAGAGCTCAATTGGAAAGGGCTAAGAAGCAGGCCCTGCGTCCTCAGGAGAGCAAACTGTCTCTGGAAATAAGAGGGGAGATTTATTATGAAGAAACAAAAGTGCTGCTTCCCTCTCCCTGGTGTTTCTAAAGCCCTTAGCTTGACAGGAGAATGCAGGCTCCAGTTAGCTCTAGTCGCTTCAGAAACATCACTGGCTGCTTTGAGACCAAATGTCTACCGACTACGAATCAATTATCTTCCTGTCCCCATCCCCAAGGATAAGCTATATTCCCCCATCCCTTAGATAATTTCATCACCATCACCAAGAAAAATGAAGGTCTCCCAGGTGGCTAGAAGCAGAGTGGGGAAAATGGAGCTATATTACATTACTTCTACAATTAGAAGGTGTACCCAGTGCAGAGAGTGTTAAACAGTACTTGCAGCACAGCTATGTAGAAGGGCAGTACTTTCCATTGAAAAACATGTTGTAACTGTATTTTAAACATTGTTTACTAACCTCAATAAATGTGCTTTCAATATTGTAGTTCAAAATATAACGGGGAAAGTAAGACCCACCTGGAAAGGGAAAGAATCAAACGAAGTCCGACTGGTAAACATGGAAAGTAAAACCTAGAGCTGCTTCTGCAAAACTTTAAATTGTGTGTTCTTGGGAGGATTGCTCTTCCTTTTCTCGAGTATCTAATAGTGTCTGTCAAACCAGCCAGAGAGACATGAGAACTCCAATATCAGCTCAAAACTACCGTGGTGGCTGGGTGCAGTGCCTCACGTCTATAATCCTAGCACTCTGGGAGGCCGAGACGGGAGGATCACTTAAGGTTAGGAGTTTGCGACCAGCCTTAGCAAGAACGAGACCCCTTTTCTACCAAAAATAGAAAAATTAGCTGGGCATGGTGGTGCGTGCCTGTAGTCCCAACTTGTTGGGAGGCTGAGGCAGGAGGATCGCTTGAGCCTAGGAGTTTGAGGTTGCTGTGAGCAGTGATGATGCCACCGCACTCTAGCTGGAGTAATAGAGTGAGACTCTGTCTCAAAAAAAAAAAAAAAAAAAAAAAAAAAAAAAAAAAAGCTACTGTTGGCTAGTTGTGTCTACAATTTATATTTTCTTTTCCCCAACCTGGAATAAGCTTATTTTCTGCTCTTAATTAAATTTTACCTACTCGTCAAAGTCAGTTCAAATTCTATCTCTGCTTTAACAAACTGCACTCTCAGTGTTCTTTTTCTTCTTCGAACTTTTATCGTTAATGCCAAATGCCTCGATTATAAGGATGTTATAGTTTTTAATAAGCTTGTCATTTCAACTGAAGGCAAAAATGAAGAAACAAAATGTGCTGCTTCCCTCTCCCTGGTGTTTCTAAAGTCCTTAGCTTGACAGGAGAATGCAGGCTCCAGTTGGCTCTAGTTGCTTCAGAAACATCACTGGCTGCTTTGAGACCAAATGTCTACCGACTACGAATCAATTATCTTCCTGTCCCCATCCCCAAGGATAAGATATATTCCCTCATTCCTTTGAGGGCAACAATCACCTCTTCTTTTTTGTGGTTTCACCCTTAAGCTTATCACAGTGATGAACTCATGGATGATGATTATTGAATACTTGTTGGTTGGTTGATTGATTCAGAAACATGGAGGTCTTCTACAAATAGTTCTAATCTAGTATAGGAAATTTTCTTATGGCAGGTGTGAGCATTTAGAAAAAGTGTTGGAACGATCATGTATCATTAAGCCCCAGATCGCTGTCTAGGCATAAAGTGCTCATCAGTCTGTCAGTCAGGGGCACAGGCACAGTTGGAGTAAGGCTCAGAGCTCCTCTCCTATGGTTCCCCTTCAGCCAAATTTACCTTCTTCTTGCGTGTCCCTTTCCTCTGCTGACCACTTAGAACAGATCAATCAACCTGTTTTTGCTAGGTATATTTCAACAACTAAAAAGTTGAATGAGCTGAGTAAGGGTAGCTTTGGGAGCATTTAGGGACCCTCAAAAGTGAAATCATTTAATAATTTGCAAGCATGGGATAAGCTTGTTTTCAAATCTTCATTATGATTTGAAAATACACATTGCTATCCAGTGAGGCAAACCAATGCAAAAACAGCCTAATCTTGCAAGGATATGACCATGTCTTACAGGACATTGCAATCCAGAAAGATGGACTCAAGAGTGTGTGGGTCATGCTAACAGAAGTCTCAGGTGTAAGCTGCATTGTCAATGGAAACCCAGTCCTCCAAAGTTTTCCCTCTCCTGTTGGCAGGGTCTCCAGGGTGGTTCAGGCGCTCTCTGGGGTGGTCATTAAAGTTTCCCTTTTTGCTAACATGAGGTCATCATTCACCCTTTCTGGTCATACCATTGTTTTTCTAATTGCTGTATTGCTACTGCCTTTATTAATCACAGGGTTCCCACAAGCACTGCCTTGTTGATTGAGTTTGAGCTTTCCTATGATTGGGGTTTAGAGACTTGAATTCTTGTCACAAGTTTCTTCTAATTCATAAAAAAAGACACCTGATTGTTTGAATATCATTCATTCATTCATTTGGCATCTGATCCCACAAGAGATTAGAGACAGTGTAATAAATGAAGGAAAGGATAAAATAAATAGCTGGAGAAATGGGGGCCAAAGTAGAATATGAGTAGGAAATCAATAAAGCAAGGGGTGAGAAGAGTATACCAAAAGGCATATTATAGAATATGGTCCTGTAGAGGTTTTGGATGTGGGATATAAATTTTCCTTAAAAATTCCTAGCAGCCATAACAAAGATGGAAACCAAACAGATACAGAATTCACTATGTTCATATTTACAAACAAAGTAAGTATTTAGAGAATATAGCTTTTGTTGATACTGAGAGCAACAAGAAATATTTTCCCCTGGGTCTGGGTAAGGAGGACACTGTGTCAATGCAGTGATGATGCCTTCAACAGCATCTTTGTGTTAGATTCCTTTTGTCCTTCAATGTCAGATTATAATGTCCTTCAGTGTCAAGCTGATGGCTGTACAGCTCACTAGTGCTCTTGCTTGATCCGAGGCTTAAATTTGAAATGTCTGGGGGAATTGACAGACTGCCTATTCTCCTGACACCTTTCCATCCATATTTTTTGGGCAAGCGCTGTCTACCTGTCTTAACTCCTAAGAGGCAGTATAGTGAGTGGTTAAACATGCAAGCTCTGGAATCAGACTTCCTGCATTCAAGTCCCAGCTCAACTATGACTCTCAGTTTTTGTTTTTTATAGTGAAAAAAGGGTAATACATACCTCACAGAGATGTTACCAACATGAAATGGGATAATGCATTTAAGGTGCTCAGCACTGGGAGAGCTCAATAAGTATGAACCATACTAGGAGACCATAAACAGTGCATAGTGCCTTGTTAGAAGACATATTACACCTTTTTTGTTTGCCCCTCTTTTTTCCTTTAGAGGTAGGGAGGTGATCAGAATGCCACCCTAAATCATGGACTCTTATTGCTGACATCTAAACAGGGTGCCTAGATTGAGCTGATGGGCTTGTGCTTCTATTTCCTCAGAATGGACACCTTCTCCGTTTGGTACCCACAGCAGGCATTGAAGGGGTAGCCATATTTCCTTCCTTCTTGGAGAATTTCCAGACCTGCGTTTTTAAGTTCCCTCCATTCTGCATGATGTGTATCAATTCTGCTTGTGAAGAAAAACTCCGGTTAGTCCACCTTGTGAAGAAAAACTCCGGTTAGTCCACCTATATTCCTGAGAGGGACATGGGGTGGAAGGCTTCTTTTGAGACACTTGATATTCACATTCTGGTGGACCACAGCAGGGCTAGCGGTTGCACATTTGGCCCGTATGTTCGGTTGGCATAGCATTTCATAACGAATGCGAACGCTTTCAGGACATGCCATCTCTAATTTCTACTGTTCCCCCAGTGGATTGCACTCAGGCCGTCAGCGTAGGCAGAGCCACATTGGAGTTAAGGCAAAAGGAAAAATCAGTATAACACTGATCCAGTCTTTACTAAAAATCTGATGTTTTGTTCAAAATGGATAGATTTTTGCATCCATTTTGTTCTATTCAGATAAAATTTTGTTTTATTAAAATGTTATTGATCTTCAAATGACACTCTACAAAAGGGACACCTGCACTCGAATGTTTATAGCAGCACAGTTCACAATTGCAAAGTTGTGGAAACAACCCAGGTGCCCATCAATACACGAGTGGATTAATAAAATGTGGTATATGTATACCATGGAGTACCATTCAGCTTTAAGAAACAATGGTGATTTAGCACCTCTTGTATTTTCCTGGATAGAGCTGGAACCCATTCTACTAAGTGAAGTATCTCAAGAATGGAAAAACAAGCACCACATGTACTCACCAGCAAATTGGTATTAACGGATCAACACCTAAGTGGACATGTAGGAATAACATTTGTCAGGTGTCAGGTGGGTGGGAGAGGGGAGGAGGGAATGGGTATATACAAACATAATGAGTGAGATGTACAACGTTTGGGGGATGGACACGCTTAAAGCTCTGACTCGAGGGGGGAGGGGAGGCATGGGCAATATAGGTAACCTTAATGTTTGTACCCCCATAATATGCTGAAATAAAAAAAATATTATTGATCTTGATTACTGAGTTTTTTGGGCATTCCCCTCAATTTTGCATCCCAGGCCAATGCCTCACTCCCCTCACCCTCGTCCCTGCCCTATACGTAGATTCATGGATTTGTAACGACCTGGCTCTTGTCGGTATTTGAACTCCAGACTCTAAGGCAGTTGTTTCCAAATGCAGGCCTGTGACAAAATTTTCATCCAACTGAGAAGAAATAAGAAAATGAAGAACAAATATTAAATTTTTTATCAAGCTAAGTTTAAAGAACAAGATAATGCCTTTTTTTACTCTTTTTGAATGAAAATAACATTAATTGAAAAACAGAACCTGCAACAATATTATTTATCAGATAAAGTTATGATGCTAATAGATGTTGGTAGCTTTTTAAGCATTTGAGAAAATTTAAAACTAGACTATTGGCTATTGTTTATGGGCTCTTCCCACAGTTAACTTATCTCCTAGGCTGGCTTTCTACATTTAT